>LR738709.1:469676615-469714950 GCA_902687465.1 Secale cereale | reverse complement strand
AAAAAGGAAAGGAAAAAAAGATACACGATGAGAAACTCTTCTCCACTATACTTAGGTCTGAAACTGCTACTAGTAATTTGCAAGACAGAACAGAGGTATCCACGCATATTTGCACGACGAACTCCAATGTAAATTTCTGCCGATTAAATAAAGCTTTGTGATTTCAAAAGTTTATCCTTGCAAGTATGCAAGTTCCCAAATGAACTTCCATTTTCAAAGAACAAAATATGCTTAATAAATCGCCTATAATGGTGAGTGTTCCTGACGTGAGTCCTTTGATTTCTGTACGTTTGGGGCGTTTACGGTGTCATTGGTGCTTTCTTATAAAGCAACGATGTGTGGTATGCATCATCTTAATGCTCCCCTTTTATAAGAACAAGTAATTATATGTGTTTTCAACTTGCCAAAAAAAAAGACACTTGTTCAAAGAAACTAATGCAAGCAAGATAAATAAGAAAACTTCCTGCAAATAAAAGACTAATAAGAAAACAACATTTAGTTCATTTTATATTGGTTGACTTAAATAACAGCTAGCCTGCCGGCCAGAAATGTGCCTTCTTTGTTATTTTTACCCATACCATCGCTTTCTTTCCCTTAAGACCCTATTACAATCGCTGCTTATTCTCAATGGAACCAGTGGCAGCGCCAGACATAAGCTGTGGGGTCAACTGACCCCACAGTTTTTGTGAAACAAAGGCTAATAACACTGTGCAACTATTGTTCATTGTGAAGAAAATAGTAAAGAAAATCCCACCGACCCCACAGATATTTGGGGCTGGCTTCGCCGCTGAATGGAACTACACCCGATCTTCCTAAATATACAATGTTTAGGGAGTTCAATTTCGAACTTACATTTAGAAACAAAGATAGTAGTTTTTAGAAAAGGAAGCATTTTATTGCGTATCCTTTACACAAACAGGGACATAATAACTTATTCGGTCTTAAAGTAGCTATCAAAGGCATTTTATGCAGCATCCCGCCTTACTCTTGCTTCTTGTCATTATTTCATTAACTCTCTCAGTTTAACGAACGGAACTGCATGTGTCTATCCTATCTACAATTCCGACCTCTCTACATGTTCCCTTCTTAACTAAGAATCGTTTTCCCATCAATTATTGTTTAGAAATTGTATTGACCATGACCATGCATTAGATATACCTAGCTCCATGTTTAGTCATATGTTCGTTGTCCAGTAGAACCATCCATGAGAAATACACCTCTCCATGTTTAGAAATTGCATTGACCAGTACTTGTCTACTTGGTGTCTGATTATGTCCTTGGATCGTTGGTTTGTTAGGACTTGACTATGGCCCTGCTTGTTTGGGTTTTGCTTCTGTTTTTGCTGCCTTTTCACTTTGACAAAAAAAGGCAAAAAGCTCCTAAATAGGTGCTTTTTTACTTTGGCTTTTGGCTTATACCATCATACAACAATATTGATTCATAAGCCAAAAGCCGAAGCAAAGAGCCCCTATTTAGGAGCTTTTGTGGCTTTTTTGCCAAAGTGGAAAAGTTACAAAAACAGAGGCAAAATCCTTAAACCTACTTAATACATAACTTGTTTTATCTTTCTCTCTCCTATGCCCGGACTTCTCTCTACTTTCAAACCCTTTGTAGTAACTTAGTTTTAAGAAATATGTTCTTGTAGAGAAATATATATTGGCACCCGTGTGTGAAAATGTTTATCTTTCATCTTTCTATGTTACGAAATAAGATACAAATATGTAACACGCAGCTTATAATTCACACTTTGCGTGAACCTGTTTTGTATATTCACTTCAGTTTAGATGGACCATTTCAAAGACACAAACATAGGCTCACACACACAAACACAAAGTTTCACAAGTCACAAGGACACCAAGAGCAAACCACACCACAACACCAACCAGACGGCCGACGCCGGTTTCATTATTCGCACTCGATCACACACGACACAATCACCACAAGCGCATCAACCGCTTGCACCTTAGCAGTTGCAAGGGTCACACTTGCAGCTGGCGCCGCAGCTGCAGCTGTCGGCGGCCTCACCGGACTCGGCGGCCTCCTCGAATTGCACCTTCGCGGGCCCGACGCCGAGGACGACGGTGGTGGCCTGCATGGTGGCGCCGCTCTTCTCCTCCAAGTCGGGGTACATCTTGCTGCAACCGGCGAATCAAAATAACCAGGGCAAGAAATTACTCAGTAGCAACTCACTCTAGTTTGCAAAAGAGAGAAGTATGCATACCCGCAGTTGCAGTTTGAGCCGCAGCCACAGCTTGATCCACAGCTGCAAGACATCCTTAGTTTTGCTGTAAGTTTTGTTGAAGATGGAAGAGGAATAAGTGATTTGAGATGGTGAGCAATGAGCAATGCATAGGCTCTCCCTGTGCACCAGTATTTATAGGCGAACTAGTGTGATTAAAAGGACATTTGTTGCGTGTCACGGTGCTATACAAAGGCTTCCTAGAATGAGTCTTTAGGAGCTTTGGTCCATCTAATATAAATTTCTAACGATGGAATAAAATTTGCAATTTGATAAATTTATCCTTGCAAGTGTTCAGGTATTCAAGTTAACGAATGAACTTCTATTTTGAAAGAACAAAACATGCTGAATAAATCACCAATAATTGTGTCTGTTCTTGATGTGGGTCCTAACGATTCCTGAATAATTTCATGTATGTTTGGGGGCGTTTATGGTGTTATTATTGCTTTCTTCTAAAGCGATGATGCGTGGTATGCGTCATCCTAACGCTCTCCTTCTTTATATGAAATAACGAGTATTTAGATGCGTGTTCAAAGAAGCTATGTACGTTAGCAGCTAAATTAATGCAAGCAAGACCTAACAAGAAAATACTAAAATTTTAATTTATTTTATATAGATTGACTTCAACAACAGCTAGGCTGCCGGCCAGAAATGTGCCTTCTTTGTTTTTTACCCTTACCATCACCTTTTTATGTAACCCTTACGGCCTTATTACCATCATTGCTTATTCTCAGTGAAACTAGTTTGTAGAAAAGGAAATATTTTATTGCGTACCCCTTTGCGCAAACGGGGGAAAATAGTAACTTATTTTCTCAAAGTAGCTTTCAGATAAAGAAGCATTTTACTCAGTATCCTGCCTTACTCTTGCTTCTTGTCATTATATCACTAACTCTCGATTGAACAGACTAAACTCCATGTGTCTACCCTATTTAGATCTCCTACCTCTCTACATGTTTCCCTCTTAACTAAGAAGTATTTTTTTTATCTATTAGTGTTAAGAAATTGTATTGACCAGGATCACGCATTAGAGATAACTAGCTCATGTTTAGTCATATGTTTGTTTTCTCTCAGAACATCCATGAGAAATACATCACAGAACCAAGTTTAGAAATTGTATTTGCGCCGACTTCAAAGTTAAAAAATTTATTAACTAGAAATTGTCTTAATGAATCAAATGATATTCATAGAAATTTTATAGGATTGGGATTCTTAGTACATGATTCCTATCTCTACCACTTCGGATAGTCATCAATTCCATTTACTGAATAATGAACTAAATGTCAAGATTCATGGCTAAAGTTGAATCAAAGTTGGCCAACATTCCCAAATCATACTGCACCGCGGCATAGCCTCCAAAGTGGACAAGCTATTTTTCATCATGGCACTGCTAAACAAGCATGCTCATCATGGAGGCCAAAACTGATCATAAGCATAGATATCCAACACTTATTATAATGTAAGAACCCATCCAGGCGAGATGCTCTTAGCGGGCTTGACCGAGGGATGCTTTAAGCAGCGTCTAGGGATGATTAGGCAACTAAACACCAAGAGTTTGCATCTAGCGGGGCTGGTTATGGTCAATCCATGCAACCAAATACGCTATGAGAGTCTCTTGTCTAGCTAATAAGCTATGAACCATTTTTTATTCCAGTCCCTCTGCAGATGGAAGTTCAACTTTTTTCTCCTTTACGTTCATGTAGAAAAATATAATGACACATGTATAGGAAAGAATATTTTTATCTCTATCTTACAAATAAGAGTCAGTATATGGTTTTAAATTTCAGTTCCAGAAATATTTCAGCACTAACCAAAATTACTGAATTTCAGTAATTTCGGTTTGCATTTCAGCCAAGGACCGAAATGTTTACTTGAAATTCAACAAATGTGAACATTCTGAAAATATTTAAAAAATATTTGAATTCTCGTTTATAACTAAAATGACTGAAATATTTTGATCAAAAGGTGAGTATTTCGGTGTCTACTAAAATTATTGAAATTTAGTGAAAATCATTGAATTCTCACTGAAAGTGAAAATCACCGGTAAGACGTGGATAATGCACACTTTGCGCGAACCTGTTTTGTATATTCACTTCACTTCATATGGACCATTACAAAGACACACACATATAGGCTCGCGCACACAAACACAAAGCGGTAGCAATAGTTTGAAATTCACATGAGCGCAAGGACACCAAGAGCAAACCACACCACAACACTAACCAAACAGCCGGCGTCGGTTTCATTATTCACACACCCAATGACACACGACACAACACAATCACCACAGGCACATCGACGTTTCATCTTAGCAGTTGCAAGGGTTGCACTTGCAGCTGGCACCACAGCTGCAGCCATGGCTGGCCTCACCAGACTCGTCGGCTCCCTCGACCTGCACCTTGTCGGGCCCGATGCCGAGGACGATAGTGGTGGCCTGCACGGTGGCGCCGCTCTTCTCCTCCAAGTCAGGGTACATCTTACTGCAACAGGTAAATAAAAAATAATCATCATAAGAAATGACTTGATAGCAACTCAGTCTAGTTTGCAAGAGAGAGAAGTATGCATACCCGCAGTTGCAGTTTGAGCCGCAGCCGCAGCTTGATCCACAGCTGCAAGACATCCTTGGTTTTGCTGTAAGCTCTGCTGCTGAAGATGGAAGGGGAAGAAGTGATTTAAGGTGGTGAGCAACGGGCAATGTACATGCTCTCCTTGTGCACCACTATCTATAGGCAAACTAATGATTAAAAGGACGTCTGTTGTGTGTGCACATGCTTTCTAGAGTGAGTCTCTTTAGGAGCTTTCGTCCCTCTAATGAAAATTTCCAACGATTAAACAAAGCTTTGTGGTTTGATAATTTTAGCCTCGCAAGTATTCAAGTTACGGAATGAACTTGTATTTTCGAAGAACAAAATATGTTGTATAAACTAGCAATAATGACGAATGTCCCTGACGTGGGTCCTTGCGATTTTTGAATAAATCTCTGTATATTTATGGCGTTTACGGTGTCGTTGTTGCTTTCCCCTAAAGCAAGAACGCATCGTGCATCAGCTTAACACTCTTCTTCTTTATAAGGAATAACAAGTACTTAGATGCGTGTTCAAAGGAGATGTATGTTAGCTGCTCAATTAATGCAAGTAAGACCTAATAAGAAAACAACATTTGTTGACTTCAACAACAGCTAGCTTGCCGGCCCGAAATGTGCCTTCTTTGTTTTTTTTACCTTTACCATCTCTTTATTTGTATAACCCTTACCTTTACCATCACCGTTTATTGTCTCAGTGGAACAGATTTTTAGAAAAGAAAACATTTTATTATCTCAAAGTAGCCTTCAGATAAGAAGCATTTTACTTAGTATCCGGACTTACTCTTGCTTCTTGTCATTATTTCAGTAACTCTCTTTTTAACATAAACGCATACACTCATACATACACACACACATGCTCATTCTTATGAACACACACATACCCTACCCGAATGAGCACCTCTAAAAGACTGAGCCGTCACATCATTAGGACTGGCGAAGTCGTCAGAGACGCCTTCCTAGTCGACGGGAATGTCTCCTCCCACCGAATGCACATCGTCAGAAGGAAATAAATCCAGAAAAATGCGAGCATCGATGTCAAGTCTAGGATTTGAACCCTGATGGGTTGGGGATATCACCGTCCTCCTAACCATCCAACCATATGTTGGTTCGCATTTCAGTAACTCTTGGTTAACAGACAAAACTGCATGTGTCTATCCTATTTACAATTCCTACCTTCCTACATGTTTCCTTCTTAAGATGTGTTTTTCCATTTATTACTGTTAAGAAATTGTATTTACCAGGACCATGCTTTAGAGATACCTAGCTCTATGTTTAGTCATACGTTTGTTTTCTCGGAGAACCATTCATGTATGAGAAATACATCATTAGATGTTTAGAAATTGAATGACCAACACTTGTCTACTTCTGATTATGACTTTGGATCATTGGTTTGTTAGGACTTGAGTATGTGCTTCGGGAGAGTCTTAATGATTCAAAGGATTTTTAGAGATTTTATAGGATTGAAATTCTTAGTAATATTTTCAAGTACGTTGTTTGGTTTGTAGAACTGTACTCCATGTTCCTTTGCACTGCATTTCAAAGCAAAAATCCATTTACTTACCCTATTGGAAAGAGTATTTTTTTCCACGCTGAAATCAGACAAATCTTGGTGGGAATTCAGTCTCGTGGGATTCAAGTGGACATGACAATGGAGCCCTACATTTATCTTATATTCTTATTGATTTGTCTATGGGATCACGGGAATCAAATACACCCTTATCCAATGTCTCCCAGCCGCTGAATTTTGATAGTACATTTGGTTGCGTGGAGTTCCCACACAAACAACCGGGGACAAACCCAAATGAGTCAAACCCTTGTTATTTGGTTGCCTGCTTAAGAGCATCTACAGCCAGGCGCTCCAAATTCTCCTCAAACACCCGGGCGGCTGCACAGTCAGTGACTGGTCATGATTTTTTGAACCAGACAGGCACCTCAAATGCCCGGGCTGACCAACACCCCTCATATCCAGCCCAAATATGGGGCGGATATGGGGCGGCCCGGGCACGACCGCCACGTCAGCCCGGCCCATCCCGACCCACATATATCCTATTCGATGAATCCTGGGCCTTAGTCCACTCTACTCTCTCAGTCCTCTTCTCTTCCCAATCCGTCATCTCCTCTTTCCGATTCGTCCCTCCTCTTCCTAGTCCGATCTATGGCCGACGACCGCAGCGGCTCCGGCTCCAACGACGACGAGAGCGACGTCGATGCGGTCGCTCTCCGCATTGTGCCGCGCGGCTCCAGTCTAGATCAGGGCGACAATAGCGATGGAAGCTTACGGAGCGACGCGCCACTCTCCGCCCCAGTCCAGGTACACTGCCCCACCGCCACCCCGTCCGTTCAACCTACTGAGAGCGTCCACATGCATCGTTGGGTGCTTGTGCCCTCGCCGGCGCCGGGTCGGTCGAGGGCGCCCAAGTCGGAGGCACGGGCAGCTCGGCGCGAGCGGCAACGCGCGAGGGAGGTCATGGCGGTGGGCGACGCATCGACGAGGCGCCGGGCACTCGCGTGAGCGCCGATCTATCCCGAGGACGCGCTCATTGTGTCCGTCCTACGGCGGTCCCTGGCAACGGCGGATACAGATGCGGTGGAAGAACGCCAAAGCGCTCCGGATTGCTATCGAGCTGTCGGAGCGCGAGGCATCGGCGAAGGCGACGAAGAAGGCGAAGGTGGGGAGGCATGCCCAGGAGAGGAACACTTGCTCCGGAGGCTCGCCGGAGAGCACATGGAGTTGTCGGGCGACTCTGATGACGGATCAACCTCCTTCGACGACCCTCCAGCGGCCGATCGCAAGGGGAAGGAGGCGGCGAGGAAATAGTGATTACCTCCCCTCTTCCCCACTTATTTTTTTATCATATGTTTAGAGTACTGTCCAATTATGACAACGTCCTTTGGTTCTCTCATGATCGTTTATGCTACAATTTGCCCGATTTAACTAGTTTTGCTGCTAGTCCGAAGATCTATGTACGTTCGTTTCCATACGTGCATGTGTTGCATGGATATGAGATGCCGAATTTGAGGTACACGGGTGCAGGCGCAAAAAGATGAGGCGCGCCCAGTCACTGCCCGCGGACGCGCCCGAACACGCCCGTGGGCGTATAGTGGGAGCGGATTTGCGAAATCCGGTTGTAGATGCTCTAAGGCCGAGTGTGCTCACTTTGCAACACAAGTGGTGAAGTTACCCACTTGACAATCATTCAAACATGGTACCCCCTCCTCTACTCTCATTGTATGTGATGAACCGATGATATATCGTATTTAGAAATAAAGTATTATGATAATTATTTCAAATTGCATGGTAACAACACAATCTTTAAGCCTACCTAATACATAACTTATTTTATCTTTCTCTCTCCCATGCCCATACTTCTCTCTACTTTCAAACCCTTTGTAGTAACTTATTTTTAAGAAATACTCATGTAGGGAAATATATTGGCACCCGTGTGTGAAAGAATTGTGTTTATCTTTCATCTTTCTATGTTACGAAATAAGATACAAATATGTAAGACACGGCTAATAATTCATAGTTTGCACGAACCTGTTTTGTATATTCACTTCAGTTCAGATGGATCATTTCAAAGACACAAACATAGGCTCGCGCACACATGCACAAAGTTTCACAAGTCACAAGGACACCAAGAGCAAACCATTTCACAACACCAACCAGACGTCGGGCGCCGGTTTCATTATTCACACTCGATCACACATGACACAATCACCACAAGCGCATCGACCGCTTACACCTTAGCAGTTGCAAGGGTTGCACTTGCAGCTGGCGCCGCAGCTGCAGCCGTGGGCGGCCTGACTGGACTCGGCGGTCTCCTCGAACTGCACCTTCGCGGGCCCGACGCCTAGGACAACGGCGGTGGCCTGCACGGTGGCGCCACTCTTCTCCTCCAAGTCAGGGTACATCTTGCTGCAACACGCGAATCAAAATAATCAGCACATGAAATTACTCAGTGGCAACTCATCTTAGTTTGCAAGAGAGAGAAGTATCAAGTATGCATACCCACAGTTGCAGTTTGAGCCGCATGCTGAATATGAGATGGGCTTTGGGCCCATTTAGCAATTACAGAAAAAATCCCTAAGGGCCCATGCTGCGGGTTGCGGGAATCTCGCCGAGCCGATGTGTTCTTTTTGTCACGCAGGATTGGAATTTGAACAGTCAACTGAAAAACGATTAATGGAAAATGAATACGAGCTGAAACGTTTCGTCTTAAGTACGGCCGTTACCAGAATTCAATGTGATTCATTATGTGCGGTCTTAAGTACGGCCGTTACTAGAATTCATTGTGATTCATTATGTGCGGTCTTAAGTACGGCCGTTACCAGAATTCATTGTGATTCATTATGTGCGTTTATGCTGGACCGTTTGTCTCCTCCTCTGCGCCTATATAAGAGAGGTCGCTCCTCTCCAGAGAACAAGATAGATCACATCTGCTCTGCCACCACCACCTCTGTCGTTCCTCTCGCTGCTGCTGTCGCCGGTGACTCCATCCCGTCTTCCGCGTACACGGCCGACGGGAGAGCAGGCCTCCGAAACCCCGCCTCTCCAGATCCTGTACGGGAGAGGGGCGATTAGGTTTTTGGGGAGCGTCTTCTACGCGACTGCTCGCCTCGGTTCGACTGCTTCCTCTACGTCGACTACATCTCCGTCCGCGTCGCCTTCGTCTTCACCATGAGCACCAGCACCGACGCTGACAAGGCTGCTGCCGACAAGGCCGCCTCCGACAAGCGCATCGCCGACGAGGCCGCCGCCTCTGCTGCTGATCCGGCCAACTGGCCTACTGGAGGGTATAACATGCTTACACTTATCCTGATTATTTCCATGTGTGCAGTACTAGTAGTTTGCGTAGATGTTTCTACTATATGTCTAGTATGTGCGTACATCATGAATTTTCAGTATGTCATTAGCACTGTCTATATCATGTTCATGATTCATTCTTGGATTAAATTAATCGAACAATTGCTTAATTTCTCAACAATCCAAAAACCTAATCTGTGTAGGCAATTTTCGATCCATGGTTTTGCTGCTGCACTGAAACCTTCCCCGTTTACGGGGACGTACTTTAAGCGTTGGCAGACCAAAACCGTCTTATGGATCACGGCGATGAATGTGTTCTGGGTCGCCGGTGTGACTCCCACGGGAACGATTGCTCCTGAACAGGAGAAGGCGTTCAGGGAGGCCACCGTCGTCTTTGTTGGATGCGTTCTGAGCGTGATCGGAGATAAGTTGGTTGATGCATATTACATATGCGGGTTGCCAAGGACTTGTGGGAGGCGCTCGAATCTAAATTCGGCGCAACCGATGCTGGAAGCGAGATGTATATTATGGAGCAGTTCCACGATTACAAGATGGTTGAAAACCGTCCTGTATTGGAACAGGCTCATGAGATACAGTGCATCGCTAAGGAACTTGAGGTTCTGAAGTGTGTGCTGCCGGGCAAATTTGTCGCGGGATGCATCATCGCTAAGCTACCCAATTCCTGGAGGAATTTTGCTACCACTCTGAAACATTAGAGGCGTGAATTCTCAGTTGAGGATGTCATTGGCCATCTGAGTGTTGAACAGAACTCGAGAGCAAAGGACTCGAATGGAAAAGGGAACGAAGGGACCTCTGTCGCCAACATGGTGCAGAAGAACTTCAACCCCCACAAGCCCAAGGGAAAGACTGGTGTCCAACAGAATACCGAGTTTAAGAAGAAGGGCAAGAAGCCTTTCAAGAAGGATAAGAAGAAGGGTGGCTGTTTCACTTGTGGTTCTGATGAACATTGGGCTGTCAAGTGCCCACACAAGTTCAAGAAGCCAGGACAGGACTCCAAGACTGTCAACATGATTATGAGCAACAATGAGAGTGGGCCATCTGGGTACGGTAATTTGTTTACTGTATTTTCAGTTTGCCAGTCTACCGATTGGTGGATTGACACAGGTGCAAATATTCATGTGTGTGCTGACATTTCATTGTTTTCTTCTTATCAGGCCACAGGAAACGGGTCCGTACTGATGGGGAATGGCGCGAGTGCTTCTGTTCATGGTGTTGGCACGGTCAATCTGAAGTTTACTTCGGGAAGGATCGTGCAACTGAAGAACGTGCAGCATGTCCCCGCCATCAAGAAGAATCTCGTTAGTGGTTCCCTTCTATGTAGAGAAGGGTTTAAGCTGGTATTCGAGTCTAATAAAGTAGTTGTTACGAAATATGGACTGTTTGTTGGAAAAGGTTATGAATGTGGAGGTCTATTCCGCTTTTCCCTCGCTGATTTTTGTAATAAAGTCGTGAACAATATTCATTCAAATGTTAATGAAACAGAAGTTTGGCATTCACGTCTTTGTCACATTAGTTTTGGTTGTATGACGCGGTTAGCAAAGTTAAATTTAATCCCAAGTTTCACTTTAGCCAAAGGTTCTAAGTGCCATTCGTGTGTGCAAGCAAAGCAACCTCGCAAGCCCCATAAGGCTGCGGAGGAGAGACACTTGGCGCCATTAGAACTCATACATTCTGATCTTTGAGAGATGAATGGTGTGTTGACTAAAGGTGGAAAGAGATACTTCATGACACTGATAGATGATTCTACTAGATACTGCTATGTATATCTTTTAAACACTAAAGATGAGGCTCTACACTACTTTAAAATCTATAAGGCAGAAGTTGAGAATCAACTTGAAAAGAAAATAAAACGAGTCCGGTCAGATCGTGGTGGAGAGTATTTCTCTAATGAGTTTGATTCCTTTTGTGCGGAACATGGTATTATTCATGAGAGGACGCCTCCCTACTCACCTCAGTCAAATGGGGTTGCCGAACGGAAAAACCGTACTCTAACTGATTTGGTTAACGCCATGTTAGATACATCGGGTTTATCCAAGGCATGGTGGGGGGAGGCTATATTGACATCATGTCATGTCCTGAATAAAGTTCCGACAAAAGACAATGAGATCACTCCCTATGAACAATGGGAAAAGAGAAGAACAACACTCTCATACTTACGTACTTGGGCCTGTTTGGCGAAAGTCAATGTGCCGATCCCCAAAAAGCGTAAGCTTGGACCAAAGACTGTGGATTACGTTAATTTGGGCTACGCTAAGAATAGCGTCGGCTATAGATTTCTGGTAGTGAAATCTGAGGTACCTGACATGAAAGTCGGTACGATTATGGAGTCTAAAGATGCTACATTCTTTGAGGATATTTTTCCTATGAGAGATATGCAAAGCACTTCTAGACTGGAATCTGATGAGACTCCTGAACCTGCCATTCCGATGGAATATTATGAACAAACACATGATGAAAATCCTGAGGAGGAGGACAAGGAAACCCTTGGTAGGGGCAAGAGACAGAGGACTGCAAAGTCCTTTGGTGATGATTTCCTTGTGTACCTTGTGGATGATACTCCCACTTCTATTTCAGAAGCTTATGCGTCTCCGGATGCTGACTACTGGAAAGAAGCGGTCCGTAGCGAGATGGACTCCATCTTGGCTAATGGGACATGGGAAATCACAGAACGTCCCTATGGCTGTAAAACATTGGGATGTAAGTGGGTGTTCAAAAAGAAGCTTAGGCCTGATGGTACGATTGAAAAATACAAGGCTAGGCTTGTGGCCAAGGGTTATTCCCAGAAAGAAGATGAGGATTTCTTTGATACTTATTCACCTGTGGCCAGACTGACCACCATTCGAGTATTACTCTCGTTGGCGGCCTCGCATGGTCTTCTCGTCCACCAGATGGATGTTAAGACAGCTTTCCTGAATGGAGAGCTAAACGAGGAAATCTATATGCAACAGCCAGATGGCTTTGTAATAGATGGTCAGGAAGGAAAAGTGTGTAAGTTACTGAAATCTTTATATGGCTTGAAACAAGCACCTAAGCAATGGCATGAGAAGTTCAATACAACTTTAAAATCGGTTGGCTTTGTTGTTAATGAAGCTGACAAATGTGTATACTATCGCCATGGTGGGGGCGAAGGAGTTATACTGTGCTTGTATGTTGATGACATACTGATATTTGGGACCAACCTCAAAGTCATTGAGGAGGTTAAGTCGTTTCTATCTCAGAATTTTGAGATGAAGGACCTTGGTGTGGCTGATGTTATTTTAAACATCAAGCTGTTGAGAGATAATGAGGGTGGGATTACACTTCTGCAATCTCACTATGTTGAGAAGATATTGAGTCGTTTTGGATATTCGGACTGCAAGACTTCTCCAACACCATATGATCCTAGTGTGCGGATTCGAAAGAACGAAGGCACAACTAAGGATCAACTGAGATACTCTCAAGTCATTGGTTCACTTATGTACCTAGCGAGTGCTACGAGGCCTGACATCATGTTTGCTGTGAGCAAACTGAGCCGGTTTGTTTCCAATCCGGGTGATGTACACTGGCATGCTATTGAACGAATTATGCGCTACTTGAAAGGTACTGTGACCTATGGACTTCACTATTCTGGATACCCATCGGTTCTTGAAGGATATAGTGATGCGAATTGGATCTCTGATGCTGATGAGATGAAAGCCACAACGGGGTATGTTTTTACCCTTGGAGGTGGTGCTGTTTCCTGGAAGTCTTGCAAGCAAACGATCCTAACAAGATCGACAATGGAAGCAGAATTAACAGCATTAGACACATCTGGTGTCGAAGCAGGATGGCTTCGAGATCTTTTGATGGACTTGCCAGTGGTTGAAAAGCCGGTTCCGGCTATCCTTATGAACTGTGACAATCAGACTGTTATTGTTAAAGTAAAGAGTTCAAAGGACAACAGGCAGTCCAACAAACACATACGAATGAGATTAAAAGTTGTCAGACGTTTAAGAAACTCCGGAGTGATAGCATTGGATTATATCCAGTCGGCTAAGAATCTGGCAGATCCCTTTACTAAAGGGCTATCACGTGTTGTGATAGACAATGCATCGAGGGAGATGGGTATGAGACCCACATGAGTTGCCATGGTAGTAACCCAACCTATGTGATCGGAGATCCCGTGAAGTAGGACCTGGGAAAACAAGCTAGTGGTTAACTGAGGAGAGTATTTTAACTAACCCGCTCCGTTGGAGATGCACAACTCTCGGTAACTGTATGGCAGGTTGACTTATGTCTTAATGTGTTCCAAGGCTTGAATAAGCAAGATGCTTTCCTACAGAGCGATCTTTGGAGGAACACACCTATATGAGCCTGACTGCTGGTCACAGTCTATGAGATTAGGGTGATCTCTAGTAAGTTCATGAATGGGCCAGGAGTGACTAATATGCTCCACCCGAGGGGTCAGCCTTCGGCAGCCTAGTACTGGTAAGACACTTGGTGAAACCCCTTCACTCCAACTTGACAATTCAAGGCTTAGTCCATTGTTCAGTTGTGGAGGGGTGTAGCTATTTGCTCTAGGTGGATGTTCAACCTTAACGGGTCTCCACTGAAATACTGGTATATCAAAACAAAGTTTGGAACAGAGGACAACACCATGGGCCTTTGGGATCTGGTGGGGGATTGCTGAATATGAGATGGGCTTTGGGCCCATTTAGCAATTACAGAAAAAATCCCTAAGGGCCCATGCTGCGGGTTGCGGGAATCTCGCCGAGCCGATGTGTTCTTTTTGTCACGCAGGATTGGAATTTGAACAGTCAACTGAAAAACGATTAATGGAAAATGAATACGAGCTGAAACGTTTCGTCTTAAGTACGGCCGTTACCAGAATTCAATGTGATTCATTATGTGCGGTCTTAAGTACGGCCGTTACTAGAATTCATTGTGATTCATTATGTGCGGTCTTAAGTACGGCCGTTACCAGAATTCATTGTGATTCATTATGTGCGTTTATGCTGGACCGTTTGTCTCTTTCTCTGCGCCTATATAAGAGAGGTCGCTCCTCTCCAGAGAACAAGATAGATCACATCTGCTCTGCCACCACCACCTCTGTCGTTCCTCTCGCTGCTGCTGTCGCCGGTGACTCCATCCCGTCTTCCGCGTACACGGCCGACGGGAGAGCAGGCCTCCGAAACCCCGCCTCTCCAGATCCTGTACGGGAGAGGGGCGATTAGGTTTTTGGGGAGCGTCTTCTACGCGACTGCTCGCCTCGGTTCGACTGCTTCCTCTACGTCGACTACATCTCCGTCCGCGTCGCCTTCGTCTTCACCATGAGCACCAGCACCGACGCTGACAAGGCTGCTGCCGACAAGGCCGCCTCCGACAAGCGCATCGCCGACGAGGCCGCCGCCTCTGCTGCTGATCCGGCCAACTGGCCTACTGGAGGGTATAACATGCTTACCCTTATCCTGATTATTTCCATGTGTGCAGTACTAGTAGTTTGCGTAGATGTTTCTACTATATGTCTAATATGTGCGTACATCATGAATTTTCAGTATGTCATTAGCACTGTCTATATCATGTTCATGATTCATTCTTGGATTAAATTAATCAAACAATTGCTTAATTTCTCAACACCGCAACCACAACTTGATCCACAGCTGCAAGACATCCTTCGGTTCTGCTGTGAGCTCAGCTACTGAAGATGAAAGACTTGATTGGGATGGTGAGCACTGGGCGATGCATAGGCTCGACTTGTGCACCAATATTTATAGGCAAATTAGTGCATTTGAAAGGACGTTTGTGGCGTGCCACGATGCTATACACAGGCTTCCTAGAATGAGTCTTTAGGAGCTTTCGTCCATCTAATATAATTTTCTAATGATTAAATAAAACTTTCGAATTGATAATTTTACCAACCTTTTGAATTGATAAGTTTATCCTTGCAAGTATTCAAGTATCCGAATGAACTTTGATTTTCAAAAAACAAAATTTGCTGAATAAATTGCCAATATTGGTGAGGTGTTCTTGACGTGGCTCCTTGCAATTTCTAATATTCTGTATATTTGGGTGTTGACGGTGTCATTGTTGCTTTCTTCTAAATCAACGATGTGTGGTATGCGTCATCTTAATGCTCTCCTTCTTAATCAGAAATAACACATATTGCGATGCGTGTTCAAAGAAACTATGTACTTAGCTGTTCAATTAGTGCAAGTAACAACTAATAAGAAAATGACACTTTAATTCATTTCATATCGGTTGACTTCAACAACAGCTAGCTGCCGGCCAGAAATGTGCCTTCTTTGCTTTTTACCCATCACATCACTTTCTTTATACAACTCTTATGGCTTTATTACCATCTCCTTATTCTCAATGGAACTAGTTTTTAGAAATGGTTTCCGGCCCCCGGTATGAGGAAGGGCGTGGGTGAGGGGGATACCTGACGCCCTTCAGGAAGGAACGACGGCGCCCACGGGCGTCACTGTGTCGGTGCGAGTCATGCCGACAGGGATTCCGTCCGTTCGCCACACACCCACCACCCCGACCGATCCGTCACGCTCCACCAAACTTGCCGCCCACCAACATGTGCCACCACGTTCTTGGAGTCACCACCATGGAGAGTGAAGCGGGACTGACGGATCCGAGAGTGAGCAGTCGGGAACGAGGAGCGGTAGAGTCAGCAGCCACGCGCAGGGGGTGGGGGAACCTCCGCCACCATCGGCGGTCACCGACCGACGCAGTAAGAGTAGCACACCAGGCATGTAGGCTCGACCGAGCCCAAAATGGCCAGTGAAGCTCCCGTCACCGCGGTGCAGTGGGCGCGTCGCTGTCTCCGCAACCCCCCGCACGAGCTGCACCTTTGTTCGCCGGAGCCGTTGCAGGCGGAGCCGAGCCAGGCCTGCCCAGACCGAGATGGGGCCCAAAGGGCCCAGATCTGGGCCGGGAGGGCGGCGCCACCAGTCGCCGCGCCAGCCCGCAACCAAGTGACCGCGTACCGCCTCCTCACCACCCAGAGTTTCGCCGCCCGAGATAGCGCGCCGCCGCAGGAACCGCCGCTGCTTGAGGTGCACCGCCACGCGCACGCGACGGGAAGGACCACCCGCAGCCGCCGGGATCCGAGAGTCGGACCCCAGCCGCCGTCCTCGTCGCCCTGATCCAGAACGGGCCGCTAGATCGACGTTGATCCGAGCCCCAGTGCGCCTTTCCATGGAAGCCGCCGCGCCACCACAAGACCCCAGGGGACGACGAGCCGCCGTCACGAGGAGCGCCCAGAGCTGCGCCGCCGAGCTCTGCCATAGCCCGACGCCACCCGCGGCCAACCGTCCCGCACTGGCCGAGGGTTCGCGAGTAGGGGAAGGAGCAACCCCGCCGCCGCCCACGCTGGCCGGGCTTTGCAACGTCTCGAGGAGGCGGCGAGGGAGGAAGAGGCCGGATGGGAGGGGGCTGACGGCTAGGGTTCCCTGTCTTCCCGCAGGAGCGGTACGGGGAGGAAAGGGACGATGACCCGAAAAAACTTGAGATTCATAGCTAAAGTTGAATAACACTCCCTTGGTCCCAAAATAAGTGACTCAATTTTGTATTAACTTTAGTACAAAGTTAGTACAAAGTTGAGTCACTTATTTTGAGACGGAGGGAGTAGTTAGTTAGCCGCCTAATATACAACATGACGAGCTGCTAGAATGCCTAGCTCTATGAGACCCGATGAATGAGGTGAGCCTCCAGGAGGAAACTCAAGACTTTGTGAGGTGGGTTTGGCAGCCATCGGGCGAGTACTCTATCTGTTTTGCATATGCCAACCGCTTCGCCAGACAAGAGCACGACTTGGGGACCACCTTTACTTGGCAACCGCATGCACCACTTCAATGCAAACTGTTCTCTTGGCTAGCCCTCAGAAACAGATGTTGGACCTCTAGCCGCCTCGCCGCCCGAGGGCTACCGCACCAGCCGGCTTGCCCGATGTGCGATCAGGCACCTGAGAGCATTGATCACCTGCTCATCGTGCCCCTTTGCTCATTTGGTTGGGTACGAGGTTATGCAGGCGTGGGGAGAACCCGAGTGGACACCCACTGCGGATCCCACCTTGCTCATGTGGTGCACGAATATCTCCCCGACGCCAAACCTATGCAAGGACATGAACACAATCATGACCTTGACATCATGGTAGGTGTAGAAGCACCAAAATGACGTGGTCTTCGATGGTGCCTCTCCCTTGACGAAGACGGTGATTTCAAAGATTATATGTGAAAGCCGGGAGTGGCAGGTTGCAGGCAAATTTAGGGAGGACATGACGCTATTTTTTTCAAAGGTTGTACTTGCCGGCTTTGGGGAGTAGTTGAATGAGACACATGCTTATGCGTATTTCAGAAAAAGAATAGTTAGCTAAAATTCTTAAATCATACTCACCGCGACATAGCGTCCAAATTGCACAAGCTATTTTTCATCATAACACTTCTAGATAAGCATCGTCGATGACATGGAAGAAGGCCAAACGGATCATCAGCACTTCCAACAAAATATACATCAATAGTTTCATTAGTATAATGATTATAACGTATATAATCGCACAAGCAGGCGAGATGTCCCTAGCGGGCTTGACCTAGGGATACTTTAAGCACCGTTGGAGAGATGGTATATGGCAACCAAACACCGGGAGTTTGCATCTACAGGGGCTGGTTATGGTCGACGCATGCAAACAAACAGGCCATAAGTAAATGAACTAGGAGCATCAGAATTGCTACTCTAGCTAATAAGCTATGAACCTTTTCTTAAGAATTATGTACCATTTTTATTTCAATACCTCTCCAGATGAAAGTGGTCAGTTTTTCTTGTTTTGAATGTTTTCCACTTTTCATTTATGTTCATGTACCACTTTTTATTTATGTTTATCTCTCATTTTTTTTCCGTCTCACGAAATAAGATAGACATATGCAAGACACGGCTAATACGCCACACTTTGCGCGAACTTGTTTTGTTATATTCACTTGAGTTCAGATGGACTGATGGATCATTACAAAGGCACATGCACACACAGCCTCGCGCACACGGACACAAAGTAACAATGGTTTCACGAGTCACAGGAGTATAACGGCATCAACAGCAGACCACACCACAACACTAACCAGAGAGCTGGCGCCCGTTCCATTATTCACACTGGATCACACACGGCACAATCATCACAGGCGCATCGACAGCTTAGCAGTTGCACGGGTTGCACTTGCAGCTGGCGCCGCAGCTGCAGCCGTGGCCAGCCTCACCAGACTCGGCGGCCTCCTCGAACTGTACCTTCGCGGGCCCGACACCGAGCACGATGGCGGTGGCCTGCACGGTGGCGCCGCTCTTCTCCTCCAAGTCAGGGTACATCTTGCTGCAACATGCAAGTCAACATAATCAGCACAAGAAATGCCACTCTAGTTTGAGAGAGAGAGAGAGCGGTATGAATGCATACCCGCAGTTACAGTTTGAGCCGCAGCCGCAGCTTGATCCACAGCTGCAAGACATCCTTGGTTCGGCTGTAAGCTCTGCTGCTGAAGTTGATAGAGTTGGTCGGGGTGGTGAGCAGTGGGCAATGCATAAGCTCGACTTGTGCGCCGGTATTTATAGCCGAACAGGTGTGTTGGAAAGGGGGTTGTTGCGTGTATGT
The DNA here is from genome assembly GCA_902687465.1 of Secale cereale. NCBI lineage: Eukaryota > Viridiplantae > Streptophyta > Magnoliopsida > Poales > Poaceae > Secale > Secale cereale. The sequence continues at coordinate 469,695,707 of LR738709.1, read as the reverse complement.
ACACGATGCATATGCGCAGCGCGGGCTTCCTAGAAATAGGTCGTCACGTGTTAGTTCCAAAGTAGGAGTATATTTCTACTGAGATATGGTTGCTTTCTGCTAAAGCAATAATGCGTAGTTGACCTCCCTTTCCATTTCTTCTGAATATATAACACCAACACGCACGTTAGTTAATTAATTAGCGAACATACGATAAAGACTTAATAATATTGTAACACTACTTTTAAGTCATTTTGCATTTACTAACTTCGGCCGCTGCCCGCCGGCAAGAAATGAGCCTTCTTCACCATTTTCATGCTTACCATCAATTTTATTTTATTTTATTTTGCCTCAAAGGAAGTACTAGTACAACTTCCACCGTTTGTCGAGGCGCTGGAAGCGGGTTGTACCAGGGACGTCAAGTCGCCATCGTCATCGACAACAAGGTCATCGGCTTCCTCAACGGCTGCTCCGACGTCTCCCCCTTGGCGGCGGCGGGCACGAAGGACGCGACACCTGCGTGCCCTAGCGCGGCACCCGACATGCATGTGCTTGCGCCATGCGACCAGTCGCGGGCTGACAGGCGGTAGGGGCCGCTGACTCCATTTGGGGATAAACTCAAGCAATATGATATAAACCCCATCTTTTTATCCTCTATGGCAACAACACAATACGTGCCTTACTGCCGCTGCTGTCACTGGGAAAGGACACCGCAAGATTGAACCCAAAGCCAAACACTTCTCCCATTGCAAGAACTATAGATCTAGTAGGCCAAACCAAACCAATAATTCGAAAAGACTTGCAAGGATATTATAATCATACATAAAAGATTTCAGAAAAGAATCAAATATTGTTCATAGATAATCTTGATCACAAACCCACAATTCATCGGATCTCGACAAACACACCGCAAAAAGATTACATCGAATAGATCTCCTCGAAGATCGAGAAGAACTTGGTATTGAGATCCAAAAAGAGAGAAGAAGCCATCTAGATACTATCTATGGATCCGAAGGTATGTGGTAAACTACTCACAACTCATTGGTGAAGCTATGGCGTTGATGTAGAAGCACTCCATGGTAGATCCCCCCCTCCGGCGGAGCTCCGGAACATGCCCCAAGATGGGATCTCACGGGAAGAGAAGGTTGCGGTGGTGGAATTAGGGTTTTCTCTGTTGCCTCTATGTTTTCATGGTACATGGATATATATAGGAGGAAGGAGGGCATCGGGGGAGCCAGCGGGGGCCCACGAGGGTGGGGGCGCGCCCTGGACCCTCGTGGCCACCTTCTTCATTCCCTCGCGTGTACTCCAAGTATTCTGTGAAGATAATGTTCCAAAAATAACTCTCGTGAAGGTTTCATTCCGTTTGGACTCCGTTTGATATCCCTTTTCTGCGAAACTCTGAAATAGGCAAAAAAAGCAATTTGCACTGGGCCTTGAGTTAGTAGGTTAGTCCCAAAAATAATATAAAAGTGTATAATAAAGCCCATTAAACATCCAAAACAGAATATATAATAGCATGGAACAATAAAAAATTATAGATACGTTGGAGACGTATCATAGTGCATTGCGATGAGGAGACATCGATCTCGTCATCTTTCCAAGCCATGATGATCCCGCCCCGTGTGCCATCCGCCGGCTGGAAGCAGAAGCCGGTGAAGGCAGGCCCGTAGCACTCGCTAACAATCTCTCTAGAAACATCTCATAACTTAGATTCTTGAAAGCACACGAACGATACATTAAATTGTTGCACTAATCTCTGGACTACACCTCTTCTAGCAGCCGAGTTCCAACCTCTAACATTCCAAACTAGCATAGGGCAGCTATCATGGGAAACTACTGTGTCGAGCACACAACGCTAGGGGCAGCTTTAGACCGCAGGGCTCCACCCACCACAGCCGCCTTCACACCTGGAGCAACAGCCAGTGCCATGAGCGCCTCGATCTGGGCTAGAGTGAGCGGACGCTCGAAGGAGAACTCGTAATGACGCATGGCGTCTTCCCTTGGAGCTCCGATGCCAAGCTTCTGCGTGATGAGCTGCTGCGCCCGGGCCACCGCGTTCAGGGTGGCGATTGTCTGGGAGGCGAGCCGCCCGCTGCGCCTGGGGTTGGAGACCGGTGAACGACGGCGGCGCGCCGCCCTCTTAGGCACGGCCTGGCGCGGCAGGATGGGAGGCGTGAGCGGCAGGTCCACATCAGCGACTAGTTGGTCCACCGCCGATAGTTGGCCCTCCACCCCCTCTGCCTGCTGGCCCAGAGCCTCCTGCTCCGGGACCGTCAGTGCTTGGTGGTCCGGCCCTTGCACGGGTGGTGCCGCACCCGTGCCCACCTGGGGGCCCTCCGTCAGCGTGAGCGTGCCCAAGCGGCTGCCCGGCGAGTTGACCTAGGTGTCCTTTCCCAGTGACAGTAAGTCTCTTCCGATCTGAACGCTCATATGTAAATTATGTCAATATGAACTTTCTTTTCTGAACTCTTTATGTATGATTATAATATCCTTGCAAGTCTCTTCGAATTATTGGTTTGGTTTGGCCTACTAGATCTATAGTTCTTGCAATGGGAGAAGTGCTTGGCTTTGGGTTCAATCTTGCGGTGTCCTTTCCCAGTGACAGTAAGGGCATCATGGCACGTATTGTATTGTTGTCATCGAGGATAAAAAGATGGGGTTTATATCACTAAGTTTGAGTTTATCCCTCTACATCATGTCATCTTGCTTAATGCGTTACTATGTTCTTATGAACTTAATACTCTAGATGCATGCTGGATAGCGGTCGATGTGTGGAGTAATAGTAGTAGATGCAGAATCATTTCGGTCTACTTGTCACGGACATGATGCCTATATATAATGATCATGCCTAGATATTCTCATAACTATGTGCTTTTCTATCAATTGCTCGACAGTAATTTGTTCACCCACCGTAGAATTCTGCTATCATGAGAGAAGCCACTAGTGAAACCTATGGCCCCCGGGTCTATTCTCATCATATTAATCTTCCATCTACTTTACTTTGCTTTATTTACTTTTTGTTCTTATACCAAAAATATTATACTATCCTATCTATCAGATCTCACTTTCGTAAGTGACCGTAAAGCGATTGACAACCCCTTATCGCGTTGGCTGCGAAGTTCTTATTTGTTTGTGCAGGTGCGAGGGACTCGCGCGTGGTCTCCTACTGGATTGACACCTTGGTTCTCAAAAATTGAGGGAAATACTTACGCTACTATGATGCATAACCTTTCCTCTTCGAGGGAATACAACGCGAGCTCGAGAAGTAGCACACTCCGTCTTTCATTATGGCTGCCTGCTGCCATCAGAAATCAGGGAAAGCTTGGAGAATCATTGGGGTCTATGGGACACAGGCGGACGCAGACAAGATCAGCTTCTTGGGCGAGCTGAGGGAGACCATGACTGCGAATCCGGGTCCAACTATTTGCGTCGGGGACTTCAACCTCATCTGTCAAGCAGCAGGCAAATCAAACAGGCGGATTAACCGGAGGATGATGAACGCTTTTCCGCTGCTTCATCTCAGACATGGAGCTCAAGGACCTATACCTCCATGGGCGATCCTTCACCTAGAGCAACGAGCAATAGCATGCAACGAAAGTTAAACTCGATAGGGTTCTATTCAACGAGGGTTGCATGACCTCTTCTCTTCCCGCCTCCTGCAACGCCTCTCCTCGGCCATCAGCGACCATTGCCCTTTGCTGCTCTCTTGTGACACCGACTTCAAGCACAACAGACTCTTCTATTTTGAGAACTACTTGGTTAAGATTGAGGGTTTCGATGAGGTGGTTGCGGCGGCTTGGCAGCAACCGGTCGCCTCGCCTGATGCATATGTGGTCCTGCACATCAAGCTGGGGCGGGTGGCCCGAGCGCTGAAGGCTTGGCACATCCGGAAGCTGAACCAGATGAGCTGCACTTTGGATGTGATCAACGAATTGATATATAGACTGGACAAGGCCAGAGACTCGAGAGACCTGACGCCTGATGAACACCGGTTCCGCAACAATCTGAAAGTTCGCCTGCTAGGCATCAGCGCGCTACATCGATCCTTCTGGAGGCAGGGGCAAGGGTGCTATGGATTAGAGAAGGGGACCCATGCATAAAATTCTTTCACATCAAGGCCTCATCGAGATGGAGAAAGAATTATATACAATCCTTCCTGCATCAGGGACAACTTTTCTCGGGCCAGGAAGATAAACTCCAACTCGCCTGTGATTTCTTCACAGACCTCCTCGGGCAGCCAACACCAAGATCGACGTCTCTCTACTTTGAAGCCCTTGCGTACCTGCCCAACAATGAACTGCTGCAACAATTGGACACCGACATCTCCGAGCAGGAGGTGTTAGATGCAATCAACGATGTAAACACAAAGAAAGCACCTAGACCAGACGGCTTTACGGGCCTATTTTATCAAAGGTGTTGGCCCATCATCAAGGAGGACCTAATGAGTGCCCTATCCAAATTCTCTGGATGCAACGCAACAAACTTCAGGCTCTAAACACTGCTGTCATGATCTTGCTACCCAAGGTGGAAGGGGCCTCGCAACTAACAGATTCAGACCAATTAGTATGATACACAATGTGGCTAAGCTGATCGCAAAGATTCTTGCTAGAAGACTGCAACCAGTAATGGATGGATTGATTACACCCTGTCAGAGTGCCTTCATAAAGAAGAGGTCTATCCTAGACAATTTCATGTACGCCCGGGCCATGATCCAAACACTCAAGATGAAGAAAACGTCGGCCATCCTGCTAAAAATTGATATTGCTAAAGCTTTTGACACCGTTTCATGGGAGTTCTTTCTCGATTTTCTACGTGCGAGAGGTTTTGGCCGCTGATGGACCAACTGGATAGCTGGGCTTCTCGCAACAACGTCAACCAAAATCGGCATCAATGGCGATCTATCTAACACAATCTGCCACCACAGAGGCCTTCGGCAGGGGGAGCCCCTCTTCCGCTACTGTTTGTCATTGTCATGGGCTCCCTCGTTGGACTCATCGTGGCTGGCAGTCGCGCTCAGGTCCTTCATAGCATTGGCACGATCTGTATGCCGTACAGAATCTCAATGTATGCCGATGACATCATGCTCTTCATTAACCCCTCAAGATCCGAGATGCACGCCGCCATCACATTGCTTGATTTCTTCCAGTCGGTCTCTGGTCTGCGGACGAGCTGGGCGAGGAGCGCCGCCACACCGATCACATGCACAGAGAAACTGGTCGAGGAGGCCGTCATGGAAACGGCTTGTGTGACAAAGGTTTTCCCAATAACATACATCAGGCTCCCTCTCTCTGATGCAAGACTTCGAAGGGAGGACTTGCAACCAATTCTTGACTGCCTTGCGAAGAGATTGAGAGGATGGAAAGCCAAGCTGATTGCGCTATCTGGAAAAATCGAGTTGGTCAAGACAGTGCTTTCGGCGATGGCTATCTATCGCATCATGGCGATCACGCCACCAATATGGTTCCTTAAAATGATCGATAAGCTGCGATGTGGATTCCTTTGGGCGGTAGACGAGTCATCTCTGGCCGGCAAGCGCCTTGTTAGCTGGAAGGAAGTCTGCAGACAGCGAGAATTTGGCCGCTTGGGTGTGCATGACCTACAGTGCTAGGGAGCCGCGCTGCGTGCCCGATGGTAGTGGACACGCTGGACCGATGACTCCAGGCCATGGCGAGAGTTGGTGCTTCCTCACGATCCGGTGGCTGATTGTAGATTCAGAGCCTCAACGGAGATAATCATTGGCGATGGGCGGAAGAATAATTTCTGGCGCTCGCACTAGGTGCATGGATGCCGACCGGCAGACCGGTGGCCATAGCTCTTCCCGCATTGCAACCAATGTCGGCTCACACTTGGGCGACGCTTTAGGGCAATGCTTGGCTGAGCTATGTTAAGCCAAACCCTAACTCGGTAGTGCTCCACCAGCTATGCAAGCTTTGGGAAGTGGTTGCGGGCATCACGCTCCGCGAGGGAACGCCGGACAACTTGCGCTGGAGGTGGACATCGGATGACAAGTACACGACGGCCTCGGCCTACCACAAAATGTTCCAAGGAGCCATCCCGACCAACAACAAGGAGATCATTTGGTCGGCCAAGGCGGCACCGCGCACCAAATCCTTCGTCTGGATCTTGCTGCGGGGAAAATGCCTGACTGCGAATAGCCTTCAGCGCCGACAGATACCTCACGACCCAATCTGCTCGCTATGCTGCGCGGCACCTAAGACGACGCATCACCTCATCGCGGCCTGCACGTATTCTATGCAGGTCTGGTCAAGAATAACGCAACCCCTGGGAAGGCCATTCTCGGACCTGGCCCACTGATACCCACCTTCGAACGCGCTTTGGAAGACAGACACGATCACTGCCGCGTGTCAACAGGGCTACTTGGAGGGCCACCTTCCTGTTGGTCTCCTGGTGCATCTGGAAAGAGCGGAACAATCGGATCTTCAATGCAAGAGCTAGCACGGCGTCCCAAGTGCACTCTAGAATCATAGACGAGGCCAAAGTGTGGGTACAGGCGAGTCTAGGCCCCATGGCCAGCTTTTTTGAACCACCTTGAGTTGTGATCTTTGCCAGTGTTTATAGGTGAGGCTGCTGGCGTCTTGCATGGATTCTTTCTTCTTTTCCTTCCAGTTCCCTGTAACTGTTTTCTTCTACCACTTCATCAATGAAAATCAGGAATCCGTTGCCTTTTCGTCAAAAAAGGAAGTATTTCAATTGGTTTACATTCACACAATTGGAATCATCGTTTTTTTTCGTGAGAAGTCCTTTGGTCTACTAATAATATGTAACAACATCGCGAATTTTTTGGAAGTAACAAAAATTACAACCAGGCTCAACAAAAATCTAGCGCACACTAAGAGCACCGGAACGAGATGACGGCATGTTGCCATTGTCACCACTTCCTTAAAAAAGTCGAGCAAATCTTGTTATAAATGATAGTAGGAATTAAAGTCATTGTGCTAAGGCCCCAAGGGCCAGCACATCAGAGCAGCACTCGTCGCCGACGAACAAAAATGCACAATGAAGGGGTTGTACCTATAAATACACCAACGACCACAAGGCCTCTGCCGAAGACCAAAGGCCATCAGATCCAATCCAAGCAGATCGGCCAAAGGCCAACGCTGACCGAACCTAAACATATATGCTGAAAACACACATCCACATGATGTTCTACGTCGCTAGGCACACCGCTTGAGCAGGAATAGGTGGCGATGCTATTATTCCAACTCTGAGATGCCACCACGACTTCACCAACCCAACAAGGAGAATAAGGGTGTGTTGGTTTTTTTGCCTCAACAAGCCATAGCCTAGCTAGCCAAGCTAGGGCAGGCCAGCTTTACCGACTTTTCTTTGGATGCAGTTTGGTTTGGAGCAGTTTTTTTCGTCATGTTTCTTGCTCTCGAGAGCATGGCAAATTGGCTTTCGCAAGCCAATGAGATTTTTCTTTCCTCGTGAGGCTAACTTGCGGCCAAAAGTGATATGTTGTACTTTATATGCTCTACCAAATACGTTCCCTAATATTCGAGCAACATTTGCCTAGCTTGTGTTCTGGAGAATGTTGATAGAATAATGTATGGACTAATTTGTTTGCTAGTGCATATAGAGAGAAAAACTCCATACACAACCAAAGAGAATGCTGTCTCCAGTGTCAAGTTTGAGGAACTTCACCAAAGCATAACTGCGTTGCTGAGGAGAACGAGCTATATTTGTTGAAGGCATACAGTCGAGAAGATTGATGTGAAGAAATCAATTCCTCGAATATTTACTACTAAAGCGGACCATTTGACTCGGTACAGTCGTCCGAAGCAATCGACTGCAGCACTGGAAGTCGAAGACAAAGTAAAGACATAGTATTCATTTCGTTGTTCTTCCTTCATTCTTTTGAGTCATAGAACCTCCGTACTATGAAGATGGGTATATGTTTTCGATGCTTAGATCCGCTGTGATGCTTAGCTACAACCTATGAAAGTTGCGAGAAAAATCTCTTTGTGTTCGGAGCAAATACTTGCCAGCAAGAGACTGTGATCTTCTTCGCTACGAGAGATTTGACTCAGACCAAGGAGTTAGCATTACTTGTTCCTCAAGTAATGTTACCGTTGCTCCAAAATCCAACCGTTGTGAACATGTCGCTTGGCCATTGGCTGGACCGCGTGCCCAAAATGGTCATTTCCCTTTTGGGAAGGTTGCGGCTATAAATAGCCACCCCGCTCCAACATTGTCCGCTGGCTTCTCCGCTTAAGATTTATGAGAAGATTGAATTGAGCAACCCCTCTCCGAGTGATTTGAGTTTAAGATCCACCAAGAGAAAAATTAAGAGCCCAAACTTAGATGGTGGTTTAGCATCATATTAGTTCTGAGTGAGAGTTCTTGTACCTATTACTCTTGAGAGTTGCGCACTCTCTAGACGGATATGTCTTGGTTTGAGTGTTGAAAGCCGTCGTCTTCACCAAACCATAGCTTCAGCAACCAAGAGTGATTGTATTTCCCGAAGGTCGACCGATGGTTTGAAGATCGCCGACAAGTATCTACCATGAGTGAAATCAACCTGAGTCTGATCATCTCTGTGTTTATGGAGAATAGGGTGAAGAAATTTTATCTTCCGTGTTAAGTCACAACCCCTCCAACCAGACGTAGCTCTTTGGCAGAAGGGTGAACTGGTCTACCAAATTTATCTGTCGCCATCGAGCACCACTGGTTTTATTTTCTTCACTGTATTACTTTCGGTAATCATTGTGTGTGCTGTGTGATGATAGTTATCTGATCTGTTCCCATCTAGTGTAAATTTCTCTACTTATATCTTACACTGAGTTCTTTGTTCTTCTTCATAGCCTCTCTTATTGTTCTTCGATAGTTCCTTCTAAGCTCTTATCAAGTTCTTCTTTATGTTTTTAGTTCTTTTGGCTTGTTGCATTACCTTTGTCATAGTCAAACCTGTTGTGCACTATGCTTGAATCATTATTATTGCTTATCTCAGAGAATATGTTCCTCAGTAGCTTGTTTGTCCGAGTTATGTTCAACCAAACATTATCTCTGCTGCTGTGTTTGGGGTCAATTCAACACTTTCATAAGAAATTTTGAATCTCCCATTCACCCCTCCTCTGGTCAATATACTCTCGGTCCTAACAATTGATATCAGAGCTGATACTCCTTGTATCTGTTTATTAAAGGTCTAGAGTCCTTAGAGTTTTGAGTATGCCGTATGCAGGTAGATCCTCGCACACCGAAACGTTTCCTATCTTTGATGGAAATCACTATCTATACTGGAAGGAAAGAATGAGAATCAGAATTCAAGCTATCAACTATGATATGTGGCAGATTGTGGAAGATGGCTACACCATTCAGCAACCGAACAATCTCAATGCCGATGACAAAGAAAATTTGCAATTAGATGCTTAGGCAAAAGATATCATCTACAATAGTCTATCAAAAAGACATTTTTGTTTCGGTTCTAAAGGGTCAATATTGTGAAGCAAATTTGGGATGCTATCAACAATGCTCATGAAGATTTTGTTGCCAGATTAGATCCTCACACTCAAATGCTACGTGCCATGTTCATTGGATTCATAAGTCTTCATAAAGAAAGTGCTATGAAACTCACTGATCGATTAACAAACATTGTCAAAAGACTACATTAGTGAGGAATAACTGATATCACTGACAGAGATGTGGTCAACAAGCTTCTAAGTGCCCTTGATTAATCCTTCGATCCTGTTATAGCTCAAATCAAACAAATACTAGACTATGAAGAGCTTCACTATGTTGAGGTCATGACTCTGTTGTCAATTCATGAAGAAAAGATGGAGCTAGAAAACACAGATCAAGATACCTCTTAGAAAAGTGAAGGATAAATTCTCTCACACTATGTCAGTTCTAAAGAAGAATAAGATGTTGAGAATCAACATACAATCACCAGAGAACTTGAAATGCTCACACAAAGGCTAAGTGATCTAAGAAGACAAAATCTCAGTCTCACAAATGATGACGAATCTGACGTACCAGAATCATCAAGAATATTGCCTCCGAAAGATATGAAGTGCTTCAAGTGCAAATTATACGGTCATTTCATTGCTGACTGCCCCTGATGGGAAAGGCCTAGCAATAGATGGAAATATCTTCACTACAATGGATTCACTCGAGTGGATCGTCATACTAAGCTCCCGAAGAAAAATGAGCTTGCATCATCATCTTCTTCGTCGAGACCAGTCACTGATGCGCAAGCCAAAGCTATCATCAAATCCAATATAAAGAAAATCTCTGATACGTCTCCAACGTATCTATAATTTTTGATTGTTCCATGCTACAATTTATGATGTTTTGGATGTATAATGGGCTTTGTTATACACTTTTATATTATTTTTTGGACTAACCTATTAACCCAAAGGCCCAGTCCAGATTGCTGTTTTTTGCCTATTTCAGGGTTTTACAAAAAAGGAATATCAAACGGAGTCCAAACGGAATGAAACCTTCGGGAGAGATATTTTTGGAGCAACATATGCACTGGAGACTTGAGAACCACGGAGTAGGGCACATGTGGCGTCCACGAGGGTGGGGGCGCGCCCCCTATAGGGAGCACCCCCTGCCTCGTGGGCCCCACGTCTGGCCCCCGGTGCCCTCCTTCTTCCTATATATATCTACGTACCCTGAAACCATCAGAACAACAAAGAAAACCCTAGCTCCACCGTCGCAACCTTCTTTTCCTGTGAGATCCCATCTTGGGGCCTGTTCCGGAGCTCCGCCGGAGGGGGGATCTACCACGGAGTGCTTCTACATCATCATCATCGCCTCACCATGAGTTGTGAGTAGTTTACCACAGACCTTCGGGTCCATAGCTAGTATCTAGATGGCTTCTTCTCTCTCTTTGGATCTCAATACCAAGTTCTCCTCGGTCTTCGAGGAGATCTATTTGATGTAATCTCTTTTTGCGGTGTGTTTGTCGAGATCCGATGAATTGTGGGTTTATGATCAAGATTATCTTTGAGAAATATTTGGTTCTTTTCTGAACTCTTTATGTATGATTATAATATCCTTGCAAGTATCTTCGAATTATTGGTTTGGTTTGGCCTACTAGATCTATAGTTCTTGCAATGGGAGAAGTGCTTGGCTTTGGGTTCAATCTTGCGGTGCCCTTTCCCAGTGACAGTAAGGGAATCAAGGCACGTATTGTATTGTTGTCATCGAGGATAAAAAGATGGGGTTTATATCACTAAGTTTGAGTTTATCCCTCTACATCATGTCATCTTGCTTAATGCATTACTATGTTCTTATGAACTTAATACTCTAGATGCATGCTGGATAGCGGTCGATGTGTGGAGTAATAGTAGTAGATGCAGAATCGTTTCAGTCTACTTGTCTCGGACGTGATGCCTATATATAATGATCATGCCTAGATAGTCTCATAATTATTCGCTTTTCTATCAATTGCTCGATAGTAATTTGTTTACCCCCGTAGAATACCGCTATCATGAGAGAAGCCACTAGAGAAAACCATGGCCCCCGAGTCTATTCTCAACATATCAATCTACAATCTACTTTACTTTTCTGCTTTTAGTTTCTGTTCTTATATCCAAAAATACCAAAAATATCAAACTATCATCTCTATCAGATCTCACTTTCGTAAGTGACCGTAAAGGGATTGACAACCCCTTATCGCGTTGGCTGCAAAGTTCTTATTTGTTTGTGCAGGTGCGAGGGACTCGCGCGTGGTCTCCTACTGGATTGATACCTTGTTTCTCAAAAACTTAGGGAAATACTTACGCTATTGTGCTGCATCACCCTTTCCTCTTCGAGAGAATACAACGCAAGCTCGAGAAGTAGCAAGAAGAATTTCTCGTGCCGTTGCCGGGGAGGCTTACACAAAAGTCATATACCAAGTACCTATCACAAACCCTTAGCCATCGCATTACATTATTTGCCTCTCGTTTTCCTATCCCTCACTTCACCCTTGCCGTTTTATTTGCCCTTCTTTTTGCCGTGTGTTTACCGTTCGCTTGCTTCTTGTTTGTCTGTGTGTTGGATTGTTTGCTTGTCAGTATGGCTCAGAACAATACCAAATTGTGTGACTTCTCCAATACCAACAATAATGATTTTATTAGCACTCCGATTGCTCCTATTACCGATGCTGAATCTTGTGATATCAATGCTGCTCTGTTGAATCTTGTCATGAAAGATCAATTATCCGGCATTTCTAGTGAAGATGCCGCTACCCATCTAAACAACTTTGTTGATTTGTGTGATATGCAAAAGAAGAGGGATATAGATAACGATATTGTTTAATTGAAGTAATTTCCGTTTTCACTTAGAGATCGTGCTAAAACTTGGTTTTCCTCTTTGCCTAGAAATAGGATTGATTCATGGAATAAGTGCAAAGATGCTTTTATCTCTAAGTATTTCCCTCCTGCTAAGATCATCTCCCTTAGAAATGATATTATGAATTTTAAGCAACTAGATCATGAGCATGTTGCACAAGCTTGGGAGAGAATGAAATTAATGATACGTAATTGCCCTACACATGGTTTGAACTTATGGATGATTATTCAAAACTTTTATGCTGGCTTGAATTTTGCTTCTAGAAATCTTTTAGATTCGGCCGCAGGAGGCACTTTCATGGAAACTACCTTAGGAGAAGCTACCAAACTCCTAGATAATATTATGGTTAATTATTCTCAATGGCACACCGAAAGATCTACTAGTAAAAAAGTACACGCTGTTGAAGAGATTAGTGTTTTGAGTGGAAAGATGGATGAACTTATGAAATTATTTGCTGCTAAGACTGCTTCTTATGATCCTAATGATATGCCTTTATCCACGTTGATTGAAAATAATAATGAATCTTCGGATGTGAATTTTGTTGGTAGGAATAATTTTGGTAACAATGCTTATAGAGGAAACTTTAATCCTAGGCCTTTTCCTAGTAATTCCTCTAATAATTATGGTAATTCCTACAACAACTCTTATGGAAAGATGTCTTCTGAATTTGAAACTAGTGTTAAGGAGTTTATGAATTCACAACAAAATTTCAATGCTTTGCTTGAAGAAAATTGCTTAAGATTGATGAATTGGCTAGAGGTGTGGATAGAGTTACTCTTGATGTTGATTCTTTGAAACTTAGATCTATCCCACCTAAGCATGATATCAATGAGTCTCTCAAAGCTATGAGAATTTCCATTGATGAATGCAAATAAAGGACTGCTAGGATGCGTGCTAAAAGAGAGAATTATATAAAAGTGTGTTCTTCTAGTTATCATGAAAATAAAGTTGAAGATCTGAAAGTTATTGATGTGTCTCCTATTAGATCCTTGTTTTCTAGTTTGAATCTTGATAAAGATGGGATTGGAGATGAGTCTACTTTAATTAAAAGGTGTCCCAATGATTGGGAGTTTTTAGATCTTGATGCTAAAATTGTTTAAAGTGGGAGTGAAGAGATTAAAACTTTGCATAGTGATGAACCCACCACTTTGGATTTCAAGGGATTCAATTATAATAATTGCTCTTTAATTGATTGTATTTCCTTGTTGCAATCCGTACTAAACTCTCCGCATGCTTATAGTCAAAATGAAGCTTTTACCAAACACATAGTAGATGCTTTGATGCAATCTTATGAAGAAAAACTTGAATTAGAAATTTCTATCCCTAGAAAGCTTTATGATGAGTGGGAACCTACTATTAAAATTAAAATTCAAGATCATGAATGCTTTGCTTTGTGTGATTTGGGTGCAAGTGTTTCTACTATCCCGAAAACTTTGTGTGATTTGCTAGGTTTCCATTAGCTTGATGATTGTTGCATCTTGTGGATTCTACTATTAAGAAACCTATGGGAAGGATTAATGACGTTCTTATTGTTGCCAATAGGAATTATGTGCCCGTAGATTTCATTTTTCTTGATATAGATTGCAATCCTTCATGTCCTATTATTCTTGGTAGACCTTTCCTTAGAACGATTGGTGCAATTATTGATATGAAGGAAGGAAATATTAGATTCCAATTTCCGTTAAGGAAAGGCATGGAACACTTTCCTAGAAAGAAAATCAAATTACCATATGAATCTATTATGAGAGCCACTTATGGATTGCCTTCCAAAGATGGTAATACCTAGATCTATCCATGTATCGTGCCTAGCTAGGGGCGTAAAACGACATCGCTTGTTGGGAGGCAACCCAATTTTATATTTTTTGTTTTTGCTTCTATTTAGGAATAAATATTGCATCTAGCTTCTGTTTAGATGTGGTTTTGTGCTTTATTTAGTGTTTGTGCGAAGTAGAACCTTTGGGAAGACTTGTGTGAAGTTTATATGATCTTGCTGTGAAAAACATAATCGTTAGCTCTCGCTAGAATGGTCACCAGATTTTACTGGAGCGTGCTATTTAGTTGATTCTTTTTGCAGATGATTAATAGACAAATTCCTCACGTTTACCAATTTATTTAAATTTTTTTGGAGTTACAGAAGTATGCGAAAGTTACAGATTACTACAGATTGTTCTGTTTTTGACAGATTCTATTTTTCGTGTGTTGTTTGCTTATTTTGATGAATCTATGAGTAGTATTGGAGGATATGAATCATAGATAATTTGTAATACAGTAGGTTTAACATCAATACAAACAAATAATGAGTTCATTACAGTACCTTTGAGTGGTGGTTTGTTTTCTTATACTAATGGAGCTCACGAGATTTTTGCCTAAGTTTTGTGTTGTGAAGTTTTCAAGTTTTGAGTATTGCTTTGATGGACTATGGAAAAAAGAGTGGCAAGAGCCTAAGCTTGGGTATGCCCAAGGCACCCCAAGGTAAAATTCAAGGACAAACAAAAGCCTAAGCTTGGGGATGCCCCGGGAAGGCATCCCCTCGTTCGTCTTCATCTATGAGTTACTATACTCGGAGCTATATTTTTATTCACCACATGATATGTGTTTTACTTGGAGCGTCGTGTGTTATTTTAGTCTTTGATTGTTAGTTTGCCACAATCGTCCTTGCCGGACACACCTATTTGAGAGAGTTTAATATGGCCTAGGAATTGTTAGAACACTCTATGTGCTTCACTTATATCTTTTGAGTTGAATAGTTTTTGCTCTAGTGCTTCACTTATATCTTTTAGAGCACGGTGGTGATTTTATTTTGAAGAAATTGTTGATCTCTCATGCTTCACTTATATCCTTTTGAGAGTCTATTAGAACAGCATGGTAATGTGCTTTGGCTATAAATCTAGTCTTCACATGATAGGCATCCAAGATGAATGTAGTAAAAAAAATCATACTAAGTGCATTGTATATGATGAGAAGTTGGATGCTTGATAATTATTTTGAGATATGAGGATAGTGATATTAGAGTCATGCTAGTAGATTTATTATGAAATTGAGAAATACTTGTGTTAAGTTTAGTGATTCTCGTAGCATGCACGTATGGTGAACCGCTTTGTGACGAAGTTGGAGCATGAGGTATTTGTAGAGTGTCATCCTTTGTATGGAGGTCGGGGGCACGCGATGGTTAACTCCTGCCGACCTCCTCCCGAGGAGCATGCGTTGATTGTTTTGTTTTGATGACTCGTAAATTTTTGCAATAAGTATATGAGTTCTTATGACTAATGCTGAGTCCATGGATTATACGCACTCTCACCCTTCCACCATTGCTAGCCTCTCTTGTACCGCGCAACTTTCGCCGGTACCATACACCCACCATATATCCTTCCTCAAAACAGCCACCATATATCTTCCTCAAAACAGCCACCATACCTACCTATCATGGCATTTCCATAGCCATTCCGAGAAATATTGCCATGCAACTTTCCACCGTTCCGTTCATATGACACACTTCATATTGTCATATTGCTATGCATGATCATGTAGTTGACATCATATTTGTGGCAAAGCCACCATGCATAATTTTTCATACATGTCACTCTTGATTCATTGCATATCCCGGTACACCGTCGGAGGCATTCATATAGAGTCATACTTTGTTCTAGTATCAAGTTGTAATATCGAGTTGCATATCAATAAAAGTGTGATGATCATCATTATTAGAGCATTATCCCATGTGCGGAATGGCCAAAAAAAGAGAGATGGCCCAGAAAATATAGAGAGGGGCTAAATAAAAAAATAAAACCCCTCCAAAAAATTAGAGAAAAGAGAGAAGGGACAATTTCTACTATCTTTTTCCACACTTGTGCTTCAAAGTAGCACCATGTTCCTCATGATAGAGAGTCTCATGTTTAGTCACTTTCATATACTAGTGGAAGTTTTCATTATAGAACTTGGCTTGTATATTCCAATGATGGGCTTCCTCAAATGCCCTAGGTCTTCGTGAGCAAGCAAGTTGGATGCACACCCACTTAGTTTCTTTTGTTGAGCTTTCATACATTTTTAGCTCTAGTGCGTCCGTTGCATGGCAATCCCTACTCACTCACATTGATATCTATTGATGGGCATCTCCATAGCCCGTTGATACGCCTAGTCGATGTGAGACTATCTCCCTCCTTTTTGTCTTCTCCACAACCACCACTCTATTCCACCCATAGTGCTATGTCCATGGCTCACGCTCATGTATCGCGTGAAAGTTGAAAGGTTTGAAAGAATAGAGTATGAAAACAAGTGCTTGGCTGAAACCGGAGTATGAAAACTAGAGAAAACTATGGCCCCCGGGTCTATTCTCAACATATCAATCCACATCTACTTTACTTTTCTTGCTTTTATTTGCTGTTCTTATAAACCAAAAATATCAAAAATATAACTATCATCTCTATCAGATCTCACTTTTGTAAGTGACTGTAAAGGGATTGACAACCCCTTATCGTGTTGGCTGCAAAGTTCTTATTTGTTTGTGCAGGTGCGAGGGACTCGCGCGTGGTCTCCTATTGGATTGATACCTTGGTTCTCAAAAACTGAGGGCAATACTAACACTACTGTGCTGCATCTCCCTTTCCTCTTCGAGGGAATACAACGCAAGATCAAGAGGTAGCAAGAAGAATTTCTGGCGCCGTTGCCGGGGAGGCTTACGCAAAAGTCATATACCAAGTACCTATCACAAACCCTTATCCTTCGCATTACATTTTTTTGCCTCTCGTTTTACTCTCCCCTACTTCACCCTTGCCGTTTTATTTGCCCTTCTTCCGCCGTGTGTTTATTGTTCGCTTGCTTCTTGTTTGCTTGTGTGTGCTGCTTGCTTGTTTGTCTTTATGGCTAGCCCCTTATCCGATCCTTTGTCTTCCGAGTTTGAAGTACTTCACTTCAAGTAAAGGCAAGGAGAAAACTTAAAAGACACTTGGTTTAGGATGACGGAATCTTATCGTAAGTGCACCTTAGAGGTGAATTTTAGAATCTTACTTCACAATTTTTATGTTGGATTGAATATGTCTCATAGACAACTCTTGGATTGCGTTGCCAGAGGGAATTTTATCGAAGTTGATCCTAGTATCACGCATGAAATCATAGAGGGAATAGTGGGAACACTACCTCCCCAAAAGGAGTCAAATTCAACCCCGGAAGGGACGCAAGTTTTTGAGAAAATTTGCGAAGTAACAAAAATATTACAAAAATCTCTTGAACATCTTAAAAGTGTTAGTGGGAATCTCCACCACATGAATATGTTGATTACTCTTTGTAAAAAGCGGTTGGATGCTTTAGATCTAAAGATTTCCGAATATGAAGGGAAATTTAAAGAACCTCCCGGATTCGGTCTTGACACCATCAAAAGGATGAAGATCAAAGATAGCAATACCTAGATTTATCTTGTATCGTGCCTAGCTAGGGGCGTAAAATGATAGCGCTTGTTGGGAGGCAACCCAATTTTTTGTTTTTTGTTTTTGTTGCTGTTAGGGAATAAATATTGCATCTAGACTCTAATTAGATGTGGTTTCATGTTTTGTTTAGTGTTTGTGCCAAGTAGAACCTTTGGGAAGACTTGTGTGAAGTTTATATGATCTTGCTGTGAAAAACAGAATCATTAGCGCTTGCTAAAGTAGTCGTGAGATTTTACTGGAGCGTGCTTTTTAGTTGATTCTTTTTGCATATGATTGGTAGACTAGTTCCGCAAATATACCAATTTAGTTTGGATTTTTTGGAGTTCCAGAAGTAGGCGAAACCTGCAGATTACTACAGAGTGTTCTGTCTTTGACAGATTCTGTTTTTCGTGTGTTGTTTGCTTATTCCGATACATCTATGAGTAATATTGGAGGATATGAATCATAGAGAAGTTGGAATACAGTAGGTTTAATACCAATATAAACAAAGAATGAATTAATTGCTGCACCTTTGAGTAGTGGTTTGCTTTCTTATACTAACGGAGCTCACGAGAATTTTTGTCTAAGTTTTGTGTTGTGAAGTTTTTAAGTTTTGAGTATTGCTTCGATGGACTATGGAACAAGGAGTAGCAAAGGCCTAATCTTGGGGATGCCCATGGCACCCCAAGTAAATTCAAGATAATCAAAAGCCTAAGCTTGGGTATGCCCCGGGAAGGCATCCCCTCTTTCGTCTTCATCCATCAGTAACTATACTTGGAGCTATATTTTTATTCGCAACATGTTATGTGTTTTGCTTGGAGCGTCTTGTATAATTTGAGTCTTTGCTTGTTAGTTTTCCACAATCATCCTTGCTGGACACACCTATTTGAGAGAGTTAAATATGGCCTAGAAATTATTAGAACGCTCTATGTGCTTCACTTATATCTTTTGACTTGAATAGTTTTTGCTCTAGTGCTTCACTTATATCTTTTAGAGCACGGTGGTGGTAATATTTTGTAGAAATTGTTGGACACTCATGCTGCACTTATATCCTTTTGAGAGTCTATTAGAACAGCATGGTAGTGTGTTTAGGCTAAAGAAACTAGTCTTCACATGATAAACATCCAATGTCAATGTAGTAAAAAAATTCACACCAAGTGCATTGAATAGAATGAGATGTTGGATGCTTGATAATTGTTTTGAGATATGAGGATAGTGATATTAGAGCCATGCTATTGGAGTTATTATGAAATTGTGGAATACTTGTGTTAAGGTTAGTGATTCCCGTATCATGCACGTATGGTGAACCGATATGTGACGGAGTTAGAGCATGAGATATTTGTAGAGTGCCAACCTTTGTGTGGAGGTCGGGGGCGCGCGGTGGTTAACTCCTACCAACCCCCCCCCC
>LR738709.1:469608516-469676518 GCA_902687465.1 Secale cereale | reverse complement strand
CCCCCCCCTAGGAGCATGCGTTGATTGCTTTGTTTTGATGACTCATATATTTTTGCAATAAGTATATGAGTTCTTATGACTAATGTTGAGTCCATGGATTATACGCACTTTTACCCTTCCACCATTGCTAGCCTCTCTTGTACCGCGCAACTTTCGCCGGTGCCATAAACCCACTATATATCCTTCCTCAAAACAGCCACAATATTTTTCCTCAAAACAACCACCATACCTACCTATCATGGCATTTCCATACCCATTCCGAGATATATTGCCATGCAACTTTCCACCGTTCCATTCATATGACACACATCATATTGTCATATTGCCATTGCATGATCATGTAGTTGACATCGTATTTGTGGCAAGGCCACCATGCATAATTTTTTATACATGTCACTCTTGTTTCATTGCACATACCGGTACACCACCGGAGGCATTTATATAGAGTCATACTTTGTTGTTGTAGTATCGAGTTGTAATATCGAGTTGTAATGAAAGTGTGATGATCATCATTATTAGAGCATTGTCCCATGGGAGGAAAGGCTGAATCTATAAAGCCCAACCGTAAAAAAAGAAAAAAAAGACCAAATAAAAAAGAAAAAAAATAAAGGCCCAAAAAAATGAAAAAATGAAAAAAAAGGGACAATTGCTACTATCTTTTTCCACACTTGTGCTTCAAAGTAGCACCATGTTCTTCATTGTAGAGAGTCTCATGTTTAGTCACTTTCATATACTAGTGGGAATTTTCATTATAGAAATTGGCTTGTATATTCCAACGATGGGCTTCCTCAAATGCCCTAGGTCTTCGTGAGCAAGCAAGTTGGATGCACACCCACTAGTTTCATTTGTTGAGCTTTCATTCATATTTAGCTCTAGTGCATCCATTGCATGGCAATCCCTACTCACTCACATTGATATCTATTGATGGGCATCTCCATAGCCCGTTGATACGCCTAGTCGATGTGAGACTATCTCCCTCCTTTTTGTCTTCTCCACAACCACCTCTATTCCACCCATAGTGCTATGTCCATGGCTCACGCTCATGTATTGCGTGAAAGTTGAAAGGTTTGAAAATATAGAGTATGAAAACAAATGCTTGGCTGAAATCGGGGTTGTGCATGATATGAATATTTTTGTGTGATAACGAGGGAGCATAGCCAACACTATATGATTTTGTAGGGATAAATTTTTTTAGCCATAGTATTTTGAGAGGACATGATTGCTTTGTTAGTATTGCTTGAAGTATTATTTCTTATGTCGATATAGACTTTTATCTTGAATCTTTCAGATCTGAACATTCATGCCACAATTAAGAGAATTACATTGAAAAACTATATTGGTTAGCATTCCACATCAAAAATTCTTTCTTTATCATTTACCTACTCGAGGACGAGCAGGAATTAAGCTTGGGGATGCTTGATACGTCTCCAACATATCTATAATTTTTTATTGTTCCATGCTATTATTTATGAAGTCTTGTATGTTTAATGTGCTTTATCATTCACTTTTATATCATTTTTGGGACTAACCTACTAACCCAAAGGCCCAGTCCAGATTGTTGTTTTTTGCATGTTTCAGGGTTTTGCAGAAAAAGAATATCAAACGGAGTCCAAACAGAATGAAACCTTTGCGAGAGATATTTTTGGAGAAAATCACGCACGGGAAGCTTGAGAACCACGTCAGGGGATCGAGGAGCTGCCCTCGAGGGTGGGGGGGCGCCCCCCTTCCCAGGGCGCGCCCCCCTGCCTCGAGGCCCCCTCAAGTGGCCCCGGGTGCCCTCCTTCCTCCTATATAAGTCTACGTACCACAAAAACTCCGTGAACATAGAGAAAACCCTAATTCCACCGCCGTAGCTTCTGTTCCCGTGGAGATCCCATCTTGGAGCCTGTTCCGGAGCTCCACCGGAGGGGGATCCATCACGGAGGCCTTCATCATCATCATCATCGCCCTCACCATGAGTTGTGAGTAGTTTACCACAGACCTTCGGGTCCATAGCTAGTATCTAGATGGCTTCTTCTCTCTCTCTGGATCTCAATACAAAGTTCTCCTCGGTCTTCGAGGAGATCTATTCGATGTAATCTCTTTTGCGGTGTGTTTGTCGAGATCCGATGAATTGTGAGTTTATGATCAAGGTTATCTATGAAAGATATTTGGTTCTTCTCTGAACTTTTTATGTGTGCTACTAGACCCAGAGAGAAGTGCTTGGCTTTGGGTTCAATCTTGCGGTGTCCTTTCCAAGTGATAGTAGGGGCAGCAAGGCACGTATTGTATTGTTGCCATCGTGGATAAAAGATGGGGTTTATATCATATTGCTTGAGTTTATCCCTCTACATCATGTCATCTTGCTTAAGGCGTTACTCTGTTCCTATGTACTCAATACACTAGATGCATGCTGGATAGTGGTCGATGTGTGGAGTAATAGTAGTAGATGCAGGCATGAGTCGGTCTACTTGTCTCGGACGTGATGCCTATATACAATGATCATGCCTAGATAGTCTCATTATTATTCGCTTTTCTATCAATTGCTCGACAGTAATTTGTTTACCCGCCATAGAATATCGCTATCATGAGAGAAGCCACTAGAGAAAACTATGGCCCCCGGGTCTATTCTCAACATATCAATCTACATCTACTTTACTTTTCTTGCTTTTATTTGCTGTTCTTATAAACCAAAAATATCAAAAATATAACTATCATCTCTATCAGATCTCACTTTTGTAAGTGACCGTAAAGGGATTGACAACCCCTTATCGCATTGGCTGCAAAGTTCTTATTTGTTTGTGTAGGTGCGAGGGACTCGCGCGTGGTCTCCTACTGGATTGATACCTTGGTTCTCAAAAACCGAGGGAAATACTTATGCTACTTTGTTGCATCTCCCTTTCCTCTTCGAGGTAATACAACACAATCTCAAGAGGTAGTAGCATGATATGAGTATTTTGTGTGATGAAGAGGGAGCATAGCCAAACTATATGATTTTGTAGGGATAACTTTCTTTAGCCATAGTATTTTGAGAAGACATGATTGCTTTGTTAGTATGCTTGAAGTATCCAATATAGACTTTTGTCTTCAATCTTTCAGATCTTGACATTCATGCCACAATAAGGAGAATTACATTGAAAATTATGTTGGTTAGCATTCCATATCAAAAATTCTGTTTTTATCATTTACCTACTCGAGGACGAGCATGAATTAAGCATGGGGATGCTTGATACGTCTCCAACGTATCTATAATTTTTGATTGTTCCATGCTATTATTTTTGATGTTTTGGATGTTTAATGGGCTTTGTTATACACTTTTATATTATTTTTGGGACTAACCTATTAACCCAAAGGCCCAGTCCAGATTGCTGTTTTTTTTTGCCTATTTCAGGGTTTTACAGAAGGAATAATTGTATTGGTGCCCCTAGTTGGGTCACACTCGACAGATTTGCCCCTAGTTTTTCAGTAATTGTGGTTTTGCCTAGCTCACATCACTCGCCTTGTGTTTTTGCCCTTCCAGGGATGGTTCCGACCAATCACGGTTCGCCACATGGCGACTGCTCATTGGTCGGAACCGTCCCGGAAGGGCAAAAACACAAGGCGAGTGAAGTGAGCTGGGCGAAACCACAATTGTTGAAAAACTAGGGGCAAATCTGTCGAGTGTGACCCAACTAGGGGCACGAATGCAAAAATCCCTTTACAGAAAAGGAATATCAAACGGAGTCCAAATGGAATGAAACCTTCGAGAGAGATATTTTTGGAGCAAAATACGCACGGGAGACTTGAGAACCACGGAGTAGGGCACATGTGGCGTCCACGAGGGTCGGGGCGTGCCCCCCTCCCAATAGGGCGCGCCCCCTGCCTCGTGGGCCCCACGTCTGGCCCCCGGTGCCCTCCTTCTTCCTATATATATCTACGTACCCCGAAACCATCAGAACAACATAGAAAACCCTAGTTCCACCACCGCAACCTTCTGTTCCCGTGAGATCCCATCTTGGGGCCTGTTCTAGAGCTCCGTCGGAGGGGGGATCTACCACAGAGTGCTTCTACATCACCATCATTGCTTCACCATGAGTTGTGAGTAGTTTACCTCAGACCTTCGGGTCCATAGCTAGTATCTAGATGGCTTCTTCTCTCTCTTTGGATCTCAATACCAAGTTGTCCTCGGTCTTCGAGGAGATCTATTTGATGTAATCTCTTTTTGTGGTGTGTTTGTCGAGATCCGATGAATTGTGGGTTTATGATCAAGATTATCTTTGAGAAATATTTGGTTCTTTTCTGAACTCTTTATGTATGATTATAATATCCTTCCAAGTCTCTTCGAATTATTGGTTTGGTTTGGCCTTCTAGATCTATAGTTCTTGTAATGGGAGAAGTGCTTGGCTTTGGGTTCAATCTTGCGGTGTCCTTTCCCAGTGACAGTAGGGGCAGCAAGGCACGTATTGTATTGTTGCCATCGAGGATAAAAAGATGGGGTTTATATCACTATGTTTGAGTTTATCTCTCTACATCATGTCATCTTGCTTAAGGCGTTACTCTGTTCTTATGAACTTAATACTCTAGATGCATGCTGGATAGCGGTTGATGTGTGGAGTAATAGTAGTAGATGCAGAATCGTTTTGGTCTACTTTTCTCGGACGTGATGCCTATATATAATGATCATGCCTAGATAGTCTCATAATTATTCGCTTTTCTATCAATTGCTCGACAGTAATTTGTTTACCCGCCGTAGAATACCGCTATCATGAGAGAAACCACTAGAGAAAACTATGGCCCCGGGTCTATTCTCAACATATCAATCTACAATCTACTTTACTTTTCTACTTTTACTTTCTGTTCTTATATCCAAAAATACCAAAAATATCAAACTATCATCTCTATCAGATCTCACTTTCGTAAGTGACCGTAAAGGGATTGAGAACCCCTTATCGTGTTGGCTGCGAAGTTCTTATTTGTTTGTGCAGGTGCGAGGGACCCGCGCGTGGTCTCCTACTGGATTGATACCTTGGTTCTCAAAAACTGAGGGAAATACTTACGCTACTGTGTTGCATCACCCTTTCCTCTTCGAGGGAATACAACGCAAGCTCGAGAAGTAGCAATCTCTCAGCTAAATAGGGTATTCACTGACATAAGAACACACTCAGAAGATGATACTTCCGATTCAGACTCTAAAGCTGAAGAGCTAAACAAGTTGATTGGCAGAAGCAATGCTTATATTGCAGTTGAGTCTTATGAGAAATCACTCGAATATGACACTGATGATGACACTTCAAGTGATGATGAACCTATCACTTGCTGCCTCATGGAAAAATCTTCAAAGGATCAGGTATCTGCAAAACACCTAAGATCCATGAACAAATATTTTCCTGAATATATTTCCTATGCCAAGATGGTCAAGATTGCTAAATCCCAACATGATGAACTTGAAATGCTTGAGAGAAATCTCAGGAAAACCGTAGGATTACTGGTTGAAGAGATAGAAAAGATTCAAAAGTTGATATAATGAGCTGGTATTGGAGAAAGCTTCTCTCTTCGCCGAGCAATCTGTTCGACTTCTGATGATTTGGTACCTCCTTGCTTAAAATGCCTAGAACGTAGCAATGCTGATTCTCATGCTAAAACTTCTAATACTGCTGATGAGAATGTTGCTACTACTGATATTGGTACTACTAATCCCTCTTCCGAGGATCTTGCTGCTATTTCTGAAGAAAATTACATGCTGAAGAGCTTACTTGAGACTAGAATGCTAAGGGGCCTAAAAGGGCATGAAACCCTATGTGATGTGCTCAAGAAGTCCATACTTCAAAAAAATCCTCAGAAGGAAGGATTAGATTTCGAAAAGAAACTCAATGTGTACGGATACTTTTGGACTCTCAAGCAATATCCTCGAACGACCTGGGTGCGTGCAAAGTGTAAAACCCCCAAACCTGAAACTCTATCTGGTTATTACTCGCCCATTCCTATTCATACCAACAAGTCTGATGGCTCAAGTTACAAAATATTCAAACAACAGAATGGTGAGGTCTTCGATCGATATGTTGGAACTAACTGCAGGACAAGTTCACTCAAGAAGCAAATCTGGGTAAAGAAGTGCATAGTTGAAAATTTACCTGTCACTGCTAACTTGACCGTGCAGGGTAAAACTCGACGAGGAAATGCATATCATTCATAATATACTTCAGAATCCTTGTTGAATTATTATCATCCTAACCTGTATCAGAAGGACTACATACATACCTCTTCAAATCACTATATTCACATGTCTGGAAATAACTTCAATGCATATTCATATAATTACCATCAAAGTGCATAGGTACCTCACATGCCTCGTCGAAGGAATATCCCCACTCGATCCAAGCAAATGAAATCATCACCTCCCACGCAAGAGTGGGTTGTTAAGAAGAACTAATCCTCTTGTGCAAGGAACTCTCCCAGGGATGCCTCACACTTATCATAAACCCCAAGATCAATCTTTGTTGATGTTTCCCTTCTTTTTTTCGTTTTGTGTGCTTATGCTTCGTGTGTTCCTTCAATTTTTTTCTCTGTGTTCTGAGTTGGTTTTTTGTGTTTTCCCTCAGTCGTTTCTTGTCATAAAACATGCAACTTGATCTGAAGAAAATTTCAATCCGACATCCTCAGTCGCGAATGAAATCAACTTTGAAATCTCATCGTTTTGGCGCTTGCGCTTCCTCAAACCCTTCGGCATTCTGTTCAGTTACCGAGGTTTTATCAGGAAACGGCTGACACATGCCCACGAGCTCACGATCATGATCACGTTCGTTGAATGTGGAACGTCCCATGCTTTTTGGCCATGGATTTCGGAGAATGCGGTTTCTCCCTCGGGCTATTAATACCCCTTAGTCTAGGCTTCTTACTCCTCTGTTCTCTCTCTGTTTGGCCTCAAACCTCTCCTCTCGCTCTTCGCCCGAGCCCGAGCTCGAAGCAATGTCGACAGCGTGCCTCATCGTGCAACTCCGGTGAAGCCCCGCCACTATTGATCACGCTAGTGCGGTATATCTTCTCTCCCGCACTGCCGTAGGTGATCTGCACTGCCAAGTTAGGGCATACAGATCTAGAACTTGCTCTGTCCTTCTTTTGTTCTAGGGAAATTCGTCCCAACGCCACTTATCATGTTTTATTTTCTTGCGGTAGATCCTTAGGATTCACTAAGTGGTGACTAGTACGGTTTGTAGTTGCTCCTTGTACGGGTCAATTTGTTCCTAGGGTTCATATGTTATACATCGAAAGATTAGAGGAATTGTTATTTTGTCTTATGGCATAGTGTTATTCCTTCGATGATATCTTTCTATGTATACGCCATGAATCCCTTTGTTGCTTCCGAAAAAATTATCTGTTTTGAGTCAAAATAGCCTCTATGCATGTTTATGACCTCTTTCTGTTCTCTATCACTTTATTGGTTTTTCTCTCAGGAGTGGTCATGGCTCATAGTTCGGAACAATAGTCTGGGTCAAAGGCTCGGTTGCCATGAAGGGCTAGTAAAGCAAAAAAGGCTGAAAGAAAATCAGCCAAGCCGTCTAAGGTGCCGAAGAAGAAATCCGAATCAGATCATGATGATGAAGAAGAAATCTGAATCGGATCATGATGATGAAGAAGACAATATTCCCTCAGCCCATAGTCAGCTAGAGGACGAGCTAGTCACTGATTCCAAGACTCTATTTTCTGACGGAAATCCCAAGAAAAGTGGTCACGGTAGAGAGAGAAATACAGCGGCTGAGATGTCTGATCTCGAAACATACAAAACACCCCGTGGAGTGGATACTGCCACTCAAAGAAATAACAGATTGCAGAAGATTCGCCGCCACTGGGCGAAGAAGTGGTTCAATTATGAGAATGTCAGATGAAAATACCAGATCCTGTTTGCATTTACTCCACCATGGAATGATTGCATTGCAGAGGGCTACCTAGGCCAAAGATGATGAAAAACTCAGGCCAACACCTCCACCCAATGATCATGCTGATTCATTGAAAACAATTGCTGATTTCCCCGATGAGGTGGAAAAGAGAGCTAAGGCCAAGGACAAGCGTGAATCCAAGGCCTCGAAGAAAAATTAGGTGAAACAAAGAAATGTTGAGTTGAATCAACAAGATGTGCAAGATAAGAAGGAAAGGGCATCTGCCCGAAAGGAAAGGAAGAAGAGGAAGTATGTTTCTCCTCAAGCTTCGAAGGAGAAGTCAGTTGCCAGAAAATCAAGGAAGGCAGCATCTGCCTCATCTGATGATTCTTCCGATGATAATGTTGGCGGAGAAATTCCCATGTATGATCAGCGAGCCTTGCTTGACAAACCCTATCAAACTCCTTCACCAGCAAAAGTTTCGCCGCCATTGAGATCATCTTCAAGGCTTGCTACTCAGGCACCAGATAAGCCTTCGAGCTCTACTGCCCCTGTAGCGAAGATAAAGTTGTTGCCTAATGAAAAAACTCATGTTGCTGCCAAGAAGGCCAAGAAAATTGTTCCTGCTCCCTCGGAGGAACAAAAATATGACTTTGATCTCATCTTTGACATCATTGACGGTGCTTCCTATGATGCAAATGCATCTGACTTAAGAAGTTTGGGTCTGCCTGAAGATGTTACCAACATGGTAGCCAAGCACTTTGCAGAGCTAAGACAAATCACCAAAGAACTAAATCAAGCTGTCAAGGACAAGAAACTCCTTGAGAAATTAAGGAAGCCTGCCAAATATGAGCCTGAAAAAAAGATATAAACAAGGGGATTCTTGAGATTACCAAAGCTCTCACTGTTATGAGGTACAACAAGATTGAGTGGCATTCGAAGATGAAGTTGGATGTGTCTAAGCTTTGTGATCGAAGAAATGAAGAGATTAATCATCAAGAAGATCTTACTCGACGAAGAGAAAGAGAAGAGAAGCGTCAAAGAGCACATGCAAGTGCCAACAAGCAGAAGGTAGTCCAAGATCATCGAATCCAATCTGTGTCAACTGATACTCCTGTTGACTCAAGTGTCCCACTATAACAGATACCACCATCTCCTCCACCCGAGGAAGAAACCAGCCAGCCAACCGAGCCTGTAGTCATTTCTCCAGCTGTTGCTCAAGAAAGAGATGTAGTGGATATATTTCTGAATGAAAATGAAGAGAATGCCGTGCCCGGAGAACAGGTCCCTGAAGAAGTGATTGATTAAGAGATTGAAGTAGAGAAGGCCGTTCCAACACCTTCAATTTTTTTGCAAGCTGAGCCCTCCGGGTCCACCAAGGAGGATGATAAGATTGAGGGGGAGCAAGCTGCATCCTGAGGTAATATTACCCCAGTCTCCTCATCTGGTGCCCCTACCCAGATGGAGGTTAATCCCACTCCTGGTTCTTTAGCTTCACAGCCAGAACAAGAAGAAAAGAAAGATGAAGGGCCCATGGCTCACAAAGAAAAATCACAGCAAGTCGTACTACCGTTTTGCCTCAGTAGTCTGAAGAAAGAGATGTAGTGGCTCATGTGACCAAAGAAGTTGTCGTGCTTCCACCTTCTAAGGGCTCACCAAAAGAAAAGGCCCTAGTGCCTGATAATGAGAGAGTCGTTGAAGGAGTTCCAGCGAAGGAAATTGAAGGTCAATCTAGTGCTCCCATGCCATCAACTTTGGAGAAAGCTATAAGCCCCCATGGTCCATTAAAGCCAATCGATGAAGATGTGCCAGCTTCTGATGATGTTCAGCCGATGGAAATTAGCGTTGAAGAAATTTGAAAAAAAATACCCAGAAATCATTTCCACTATTTCCAGCTAAGTATGGCCCCAATGAGGAGTATGAACCTTGGAAAACTTTCGGGTTCGCACAGATTAAGGAAGGCATAAGTTCAACCCATCGGGGCATCTCAGACTCATACTACGCAACTTCAGGAGCAAATTATACAAGCTCAAAAGCAGAGCATGGTTGAGAAAGCAGATGATATATTTTACCCAAGGCATTATATATCATGGCAGAACTCACAAGATATTAGGATATAAAGGACGTTGTTGGATAAAATCCAACAAAGGACCCACTGGTCTACAAGGGATCTGATGTGAGCTCCGGTACTCAACCAGAAGAAGAAAGAATACAGAGAGATTAGTTTATAGAAACAACTGACTAATTCAAAACTCAAATGCAAAGGAGTTATGATTTCCAAATCAAGCGATGAGAAGCAACCGCTCTGATTAAGGGTAAGTTGAATCGACTTAGGGGTATAATTGACAGCAATTTGATTGGTCGAGAACCAGCTCATATTTGAAATGACGTCTGAGCTGGAAGAACGAATTCTAGTTTGACTGAGGATTGCGAGTATTTGCAACCTATTGAATCAATAAGATCAGAAAGACAATCACAAAGGATTATAACAAATATTGATGTACCTATGGAATTAACCATAATGCAAGTAGGTAAAACTTTCCTGAGCAATAGGTTACCGAGGATTTTGGAAGATTGAATAGCGTTTCAAAGACCTTTGTGAAACGCATGAACAACTAAGAATGGGCGGATACTCGATAAGGGCGAGGAATTATCTGTAGGGGTATTCAGGCAAAAAAGAGCTGCAAGGCAGCGGGCACAAAGGATTCTCGGAAAATCCGAAGTAATTCAGGGTACCTTGTAATAACAAGATCAATTGAAACGAAGGTATGGACAACAAGTGTATGTAGCTATCCTTAGGGATTTATCGGTTATAAGGAATTGCAAGGTGAAGGGCACAAAGTCTCGGGAGAACATCGTAGAGTATCTTCGAAATCTTCTGGTGCAGCATGCCATTGTCTTGAATGAAGGGCTCTCCGGGAGAAATTCGTTACGAGAACCTGATGTAGTTAGTAAATTCATTTAACCCGAATAGAAGAGAGAACAGAGTCCCAGAGTATAGACGAGGAGTAAAAGATCCTAATACCACCCAATTGGTGACATGGGCCCGTAAGCCACACAGCCAAGTTAGTAAAACGGTTTTTCAAAGGCTAGACTCAACTTCGGCCAAGGAGTTGGAAAGGGGGGTTCCTACAGGCAGTCGGCTCTGATACCAACTTGTGACACCCCCGATTTGACCGTACACTAATCATGCACGCAAATGTGTACGACCAAGATCAGGGACTCACTGGAAGATATCACAACACAACTCTAGACACAAATTAAAATAATACAAGCTTTATATTACAAGCCAGGGGCCTCGAGGGCTCGAATACATAAGCTCGAATTCACAAGAGTCAGCGGAAGCAATAATATCCGAGTACAGACATAAGTTAAACAAGATTGCCTTAAGAAGGCTAGCACAAAGCATCAATGATCGAAAAGGCAAGGCCTCCTGCCTGGGACCTCCTAACTACTCCTGGCCGTCAGCTGTCTCCACGTAGTAGTAGGCTCCGTCGGGGTAGTAGCAGACGTCAAGTGTGGCATCTGGCTCCTGGACTCCACCATCTGGTTGCATCAACCAGCAAGAAGAAAGAAGGGGGGAAAGGGGGAGCAAAGCAACCTTGAGTACTCATCCAAAGTACTCGCAAGCAAGGATCTACACTACATATGCATCGGTATCAATGAAAAGGGTAGTATCTGTGGACTAAGCTGCAGAATGCCAGAATAAGAGGGGGAGAAGCTAATCCTATCGAAGACTAGCATCTTCTGGAAACCACCGTCTTGCAGCAAGAGGGGGGAAGTAGAGTAGTGTAACATAAGTCATATTTATGTTGTTGTTCCAACGCTCCGGGATCCTTTCTCGACTCCCGAAGCAACATATCCAAACAATGCCTCAGCATCCAGTTCTAGTTGTAGTGATCGGGATACAACTCCAAGTGTCTGTTACCATAGGACAGGCTATTGATAGATGTTTTTCTTCCCTGCAGGGGTGCACCAACTTACCCAACACGCTTGCTTAACTCCGGCCGGACACACCATCAGGTCATGCCCGCCCTCGGCCAAACAATACGCCGCAACCCGACCTAGGCTTAATAGAGAGGTCATGCACGCCGGACTAAACCCTATGCCCCCAGGGGTCATGGGCCAATCGCCCCGGGAACTCCTGCACGTTGCGTGGGCGGACGGTGAGCAGACCTAGCAACCTCCTTTAAAAAGGTAGGAGCCTAACCAGTCCAACCCGGCGCGCGCCGCTCAGTCGCAATGACGTCAGTTAAGCTTCGGCGGATGCATACGACGCATAACGCCCATACTATGCCCACGTGATGGTTAGTGCTATCAGGCCAGAGGCCCCTCGGATCAAATATCCAAACCGTTTAGTGTCTTGGGGACGCGCGGTAACGAGCAGAGACTCACGATAATGTGACCCCATCGCCCCGTCTCGAGAACTTGCGGCAAGGGCGAGTGCCCGGCCATACCTCGTATTTACCTCGCGGGCACCTTCCAGGTCAACCCGACTACACATCACTCGCAATTAAGCTCGCGCGGGTACCCCTCAGGGTCGACCCGTCTTTAGTAACCAGGTTCAGTGTAAAGTCATAGTAACCATAGTAACTGTGTGTCTGACACCAAAGGAAAACCTGAGGAAATCACCCTCGATGGAATTCCACCTGATGTTTATCGTCAAGGTGAACGAAAGAGGAGTCACCCTCGAGGTCCACTCTTGAGGAGTTGCATGACAGTGTCGTTATCGTGAGTGGAGAAAGAGGAATCACCCTCGATGACCACAACCGATGAACTAACCTACAAGGTTAACATCAGAAGTGCTGATGAGGTCTCACCCTTGGCACTTGATAGTAACCCAGTAGTGTCGAGCAACTAAGGGGAAAGTGATGTGCGGTGCCGGGTCCTGGTCTTCGATCCCGTTGATCGGGTCTTCTGATAATCCAGCGGGGCAGTCGGGACAAGGTAGGGGGTCACTGGTGGATCTCTAACCAGCCTATACTAAGCAATTTAGTAAACATGTAAGGTATGAAAGCAGTATCAACAACAGGTTATGCATCAGAATAGGATCATACATAAAACAGTAGCAGTTCTAATGCAAGCATAAGAGAGAAGAGAATGGGCGATATCGGAATGATCAAAGGGGGTTGGCTTGCCTGGTTGCTCAGAAGAGAAGGAGGGGTCGTCGTCGATGCAGTCGATCACCGAGGTAGCATCAGTCTCGCGGTCTACCGGAGAGAAGAGGGGGAAGAAACAATAAATACAAAGCATAAAGATGCAACAAAGCAGCAAGACAAGTCAACACACAACACTAGGGTGTTCTAACGCGGTGCTACACGGCACTGGCGAAGAGGGATAACATCCGGGAATGTTTTCCCAGTGTTAGGCATTTTCGGACAGGCGAACCGGAGGGGGATTGTTCCATGTTTGATATGATAGAAATGTGTGGCGGACGAACGGACCGCGTATTCGAATTTGCCTCGTTGTTCTGAGCAACTTTCATATATAAAACATTTTCATCCGAGTTACTGATTATTTTATATTAATTTTCAAAGTTTTGTTAATATTCTAGAATTTCAGGTTTTAATTTAATTCGGGTTGACCAAGTCAAATTGACTAGTCAAAAGGAGAGTTGTGACCCACATGTCATAGGCTTAGATATTTTTAATCTAAATTATCTTTTTATCTAACAGTAGGGTCCACATGTCATACACTACACCTAATCACACATTAGCCTAACTACTAATTAGCTGCTAACATAAATAGGACCCGGTCTCATCCAGAGACCCAGCCGGCCATACACACACATGGCCACACACACAACACGCAGCATGGCACACATCTCACGTACACAGAGCACGCACACAATGCTAGGGACTAAAACTAATTTCAGTTTAACAAAAGATAGGATTTTGTGATTTTTTTAGGATTTAATCCATGCACCAAATGGATTTGTTCCAATGGGATAAAATGGAGTTTGTCAAGTATACTCTCCACTCATATTATTTTTGCTCCTGTTAGTAGTTGTATAGCTGCTGTTTAGGAACTGTCTAGATGCTTAGTCATTGTAAAATTAGAAAAGCTAGCAGCAGCAACAGTAGCATTCAACAGCAGCAGCAGATTCAGAAGAGCAGCACCGGCATGCACATCAGCTAGGCGCGGGGCACGGCGCTGCACGGCACGTGCATGGGCGTGGCCATGCACGAGCAGCCACCAGGGCACACGGCGAGCGCGGCCGGAGGCGCAGCAGCAGTGCAAGAGCAGCGGCAGTACATCAACAAACAGGGCAGCAGCGCAGCAGCCGGGAGCGAGCGGCGGTCGCGGCCAAGCAGCAGCACAGCACTACACGTAGTACGCGGCGGCTCGGACGGACTTGGGGACGGCGGCTACAGCGATGAAATCGAAAGGGGGAGAGGGGGTTTTGGAAGAGGAGCTCACAACGGTTCCAACGGAGGCGACGAGGAGGCTGGAGGTGGACCGGAGCCGCGGAAAACGACGTCGAACGCCGGCGATGTACGCGACATAGATGTGCTCGATGGCGAGCGCACGGGGCGGATCTGCTCGATTTGAAGCTCTGGATGGACGAAGTCGAGGGTGGCGATCCTGCTGGACTCGTCGGTGCGGCGAACGGTGGCCGGTGGCCGCGGGCTTGACAATGACGCGGTGACATCCAAGGGAGAGAGGACGGGGGCGCGAGGATGGGGGGACTGGGATTAGGGTTCGGCGCAGGGAAGGGGCACCGCCGGCTTTATAGGCGAGCGGGTAGACGGCGGGCGCCGCCGGATGGCTGCCACGGCGACGGGCGCGGCCGTGCCGACCATCGGTCGTGGCCACGACCACCACCCCTGTAGAAGGCGACTGGGGAGGGCGACTGGGCCGGCCTGGCCAGCTAGCTGGGCCAAGGCCCAATGTAGGGGAAGGCCTGTTTCCTTTTATTTTTCTGTCTTATGTTTATTTTACTTTTATTATTTTTGTTTATCTATTAGTTTCATTTTACTTTAGTTGTTCTAAAATATACAACTAGACCCCAAATAAGTATTTACAAATAGGCTACTGCCATAATTAATTTGGTACAATAATTAAATTATTTGCATCTATATATTAATTAAAAAGCATTTAATAATTATCTTAAGCTCCTGTTTTATTTATTTTAGTACAACTAAACTTTTTTTATAAAAATGTGGTTTCTTCATCAATAATATTTATGAATCATTTTCCACAGTTTGTACTTTTTTTTAGTTTTGACATTTGAAAACTTTCATTATTTGACTCTATTTTAAATTTGAATTTTGAACGGGGATTTGAATCAATGCGAGTCTATCAACAGTAACAGTGGTGACGTGGCGTCGTTAGCAGGGAATTACTGTAGCATGACACCCGGGGTGTTACAATGTTCATCGCTCCAAGTCACCCAGAGCCAAGGCTGCCACTCCTGCTTCCGCCTCGACCATTCCTCACTCTTCGGATTCTAATTCGTCGAGTGGTGTTAATTCTGATTCTGAGGATTCTCCCAGGGAGTAATTCCTCGTATGTGTTCTCATTCCTTTTTGACACTTGTTGACAAAAGGGTGAGAATTACATCAAGTGATAAATTCTCAGGGTTTTTGCAGGGTGTTTTCTTTCGCATTTTGGTTTTCCCTTGAACAAATTTGCTTCATGAACTTATCGCACCACTTGTGGTGTTGAAATACTCGGACGTCATGTAACGTTAATAACCCTCCGCCTGCAATATTATTTGCTTCGCACTATCTGTTTGCAGGTACCATCGAATGTGTTTTCCCTTGAATGGTTTCCTTCGATAGTTATCTTACAGAGAAAAATAGCTGCTCCTCGAAGAAGAACGGGAAAAGGGGAGAAGTACTCTCACAGTAGTAAATGTTATAACAGTTGTGGTTGGATATGTGCAGATTGTTTTACATCTCTAACTAACCTAGCAGCACAAAAATGTCAGTTTAAACTCTTATGCTCTCTTGTGAAGGCCATATAATTCACTGAAAAAATGTTTTTTCGTCGAAATTATTTCTCTTATAGTCTTCTGTGTCGCAAGGAAACCACGTCCGAAGCCTATCCACTCCGAGCTACACCTTACTATGTTTTTTTCCTGCTCTGATTGTATCGTATATCTAATATGCAGGTAAACTACATCTCATATGGATTCAGATTGTGTTATGAGAAAAACTTTATGATATTTTCCTCATCATAAATATTTATAAGTATATCTTAATTCTAATTCTCTTCAAAGATTTTGTGACAGGAATCACCTCAGACACCGTCGAGTGCATTGAAAGGAGTCAAGTATCAAATCATACTTCAATGTGTTGGGGAACGTAGCAGAATTCAAAAAATTTCCTACGCTTCACCAAGATCAATCTAAGGAGTCATCTAGCAACGAGCATAAAGGAGTGCATCTACATTCCCTTTGTAGATCGCGTGCGGAAGCGTTCGAAGGAACGTGGATGAAGTAGTCGTACTCTTCGTGATCCTCGTCACCGATGATCCCAGCGCCGAACGGACGGCACCTCCGCGTTCAACACACGTACGGTACAGCAATGTCTCCTCCTTCTTGATCCAGCAAGGGGGGAGGAGAGGTTGACGGAGATCCAGCAGCACGACGGCGTGGTGGTGGATGCAACAGGAAAAGCTGCAGGGCTTCGCCAGCGCCCTGCGGGAGGAGTTGGAAGTGTGACGGGAGGGGGGAGAGGCGCCAGAGGCTTGGGGTGCGGCTGCCCTCTCCCCCCACTATATATAGGGGGCAGGGGGGACGCCGGCCCTAGGAGATCCAATCTCCTAGGGGGGCGGCGGCCAGAGGGGGGAAACTTGTCCCCCAAGGCATAGGGGGCGCCCCCTCCCCCTAGGGTTTCAACCCTAGGCGAATGGAGGGGGGGCCATGTGGGTGCGCCAGCCCACCAGGGGCTGCCCCCTTCCCCTTGCGGCCTACGGGACCCTCCGGAATGGGTGGCTCCACCCGGTGGACCCTCGGGACCCCTCCGGTGGTCCCGGGACACTCCCGGTGACCCCCGGAATTCACCCGATGGCCGAAACTGGACTTCCTATATATCATTCTTTACCTCCGGACCATTCCGGAACTCCTCGTGACGTCCGAGATCTCATCCGGGACTCCGAACAACATTCGGGTTTCCATGTGCATGTATCTCTACAACCCTAGCGTCATCGAACCTTAAGTGTGTAGACCCTACGGGTTCGGGCGACACGCAGACATGACCGAGACGACTCTCCGGTCAATAACCAACATCGGGATCTGGATACCCATGTTGGTTCCCACGTGTTCCTCGATGATCTCATCGGATGAACCACTGTGTCAAGGATTCACTCAATCCCGTATGTTATTCCCTTTGTCTATCGGTACGGTACTTGCCCGAGATTCGATCGTCGGTATGCCCGATACCTCGTTCAATCTCGTCACGGCAAGTCTCTTTACTCGTTCCGTAATCCATCATCCCATGACTAACTCCTTAGTCACTTTGAGATCTTTATGATGATGTCTTACCGAGAGGGCCCAGAGATACCTCTCCGTCATACGGAGTGACAATATCCCAGTCTCGGTTCGTACCAACTCAACAGACACTTTCGGAGATACCCGTTGCGTACATTTATAGCCACCCAGTTATGTTGTGACGTTTGGCACACCCAAAGTATTCCTACGGTATCCAGGAGTTGCACAACCTCATGGTCTAAGGAATAAATACTTGACACTAGAAAAGCTTATGCATTACGAACTATACGATCTCGTGCTAGGCTTAGGATTGGGTTGTAATGCCCAGGATGGGACTATATCTCTTACGTGTCGAGGCACGACTTAAAGATATAAGCCCATTCTGGAATGATCGCAAGTTTGGTACCTTTGCACATCTCATGTAAAAATAGGGATGGAAAACTGAAAAGATAGTTGGCTTACACTCCCCACTTCACACAGATACATTACATAAGCAAGACATCATTCAAAACATCACAGCCCATCTAAGGGTAAGATCCAAAAGACAAGATAACAAACAACATAAAGCCACAGGTATAGATCGAATCCTAGTAGAAACCACTACTGATCGTCGAAACGTCACAAACATACGGTCAAACTCTTCATCGAACTCCCGGTGAAGCTCTGAACCAGCTCTTGCATCAAACTCGGCTGAACCTGCATCTGGTGTGGTAGTATCTGTGAGCCACGAGGACTCAGCAATCCCATAACCATGGGTAACAAGACTAGCAAAGCTTTATGGGTAGGAAGAGGTAAAGTGGTGAGGTTGCAGCAGCGGCTAAGCATAATATGGTGGCTAGCTTACGAATACCAGAATAAGATGAGCATCTACGCAAACGGTCGCAAAAGTAGTGATCGCTAAAGATCCTGAACTACGTACGAATCAAACATAACCCCACCGTGTTCTCTTCTCAAAGTGAAAAGAGACAGTCACGGTTACTCACACGGTTGTGTGTTTTACTTCGGATCCTCTGTCAAGTTTTCTACAACCGGACATTAACAAATTCCAATCCGCCACATAACCGCGGGCACGGCTTTCGAAAGATCATAACCCTGCAGGGGTGTCCCAACTTAGCCCATCACAAGCTCTCACGATTAGCTGAAGTGATAAATATAATATCATCACTCCTTATCTTAGGGAAAACCGATCAAGCTCGGCATCCCGGTGCACAAGACATTTCGACAATGGTAAAAAAAGTCCAGCAAGACCTCCCGGTGTGTCGACACCCTGATAGTAGCCGCGCGTATCTCGTCTCAGGCCACGACCGGATGGGTGATGCTACAGGTAAAACCAAACCTCGAGTTTCCCCGTGGTGGCCCTGCAGGACCCCCGTTTGGGACCAACACCATCAGCACTGGCCCCCCTGCTATGTAGAAAGAATCCTCGGGTAGCGCTAACTCCCTATGCAATTTAATTAATTAATTAAGTTGTTATTATGAGGCAAATTAAAACCAAAGTTGGGCCTTGCTGGAAGAGTTTTATTCAAAGTCGAACTGTCAAGGGGTCCCCATCCACCCATCGTGTAAGGAACGCAAAATCAAGGAACATAATGCCGGTTTATCGGCGCCTAAGGTGGCATGAGTGGAACAAAACACCGAGCAAAAGGCCAAGCCTTCCACCCATTCCCAGTATATAGGTGTGTTAATAATAATTATAGATATTGTGATATAACAACAACAAGTTCCCTCCTGGAACGAACTTCATCTTCACCTGCAACTAACAACGCTATAAGAGGGGCTGAGCAAGCGGGTAACATAGCCAAACAGTGGTTTTGCTAGAAAGGTTTCAAGGTTAGAGGTTTCATGGCAACAAGGAGAGGCTGACATAAAAGATGGGTAGCGCGACATGTAACGATAGCATCGAGACAACTAAGCATGGCAATGGTAGTAAAGGTATCCAAGGGTATGATCATCTTGCCTGGGATTCCGCAAGGAAGAAGAACAGATCCATGAAGTAGACGGAGCAACAGTCGAGCGAATCCTCACAACTCCGGAACGAAACCGAAGCTAACAAGAGAAGCAACCGGAAAGAAACAAACAACACGGTAAACACACAAGCATAAACATGGCATACGATGCACAAACAAGTATGATGCATGACAGGTTAAATTATGCATGGCATGGCAAAGTGCACAAACAAGTACTACAAGTTAAGTGGAGCTCAATATGCAACGAGTTGCATATTGACGAAACACCACATTTTAATTATTTAGTTGACTCTCGTTTATTTACAAGACAAGATTAAATGTTTTTAACATGGCAAGAGGTGAAGCATAATAAAACTACACTATTTAGGCAATTTAAATGAGGTCGGAGAACAACGACAATTCCGGAAGAACCCCATGAGCATGTTTAGTAATTTTAAG
Organism: Secale cereale; assembly: GCA_902687465.1. NCBI lineage: Eukaryota > Viridiplantae > Streptophyta > Magnoliopsida > Poales > Poaceae > Secale > Secale cereale. The sequence goes on along the minus strand of LR738709.1, from coordinate 469,656,845 downwards.
CAAACAACAATTCACACATTTAAATGTTGTTAACATGATGCGGATGACATGATCAAGTTTCTACAATTTAGTTAAACATTAACATGAAGAGATATGAAGAATATGTCACCGTGGTGGAAAGAAAAGGGTGCCACGGCAACGATCCGAAAATGATGCAACGCAACATCTCGGTTCCGGTAACTCGTTGAGAGTCCGGAGCAAAAGTAAGATGGCATGAGCGAGTCGAACGAGATGAAAAGGTGGGGTGATCCCGTCACCGGGTTCCCACGAGTCGGCGACGAGGCAACCGAGGAGCATGACAAAGACGATACGGGCACGGAGCACACAAGGGCAAACATTTCATACAACACAAGCATTCCACGGGTCATCGTCTCGGGGTTATACCTTCGAAGCGTTCGTTTCGGGGCGGTTCGAGTCATCAAGGGACGTAGAGGAAGTAGGCGTTCTCGAGGCGGTCGGGGTACACGAAGTCGTCGTGGAACTTGTTCATGTAGTAGTTGAACTTGACGGGTCATCGGCGTCGAGGTACTTGTCGCATCGCCATGTAGTCGTTCTCGTTCGTAGTCGTACACGGGGCAACGGTAGTCGTACTCGTTGATGTAGACGTTCGGGTATCCGTAGATGTACTTGGTGCTTCAAAACGTTCGGAGGGGTACTTGGTGTTTCCGACGACGGTAGTTGTTCACGTTTCGTAGCCGTTCGGGTCGTCGAGCATAGTGGTACTTGACGATTCCGGAGATGTGCACGGGTTGTAGAGGTTCTCATATTGTCGGTCCGATCACGGTTCTTGCAGTCTCGTCGGGTAGTCGTACACGTTTCCTGGGCAAACCCAACAGCACAAGGCAACACAAAATAAAAAAAAAAGCGGCCGCACGGGGGGACGACGAGGCCATCTCCTGGCTGCCGGGCTGCTCGAGGGCTCCTCCCTCGGCGAGCCAGGCGAGGTGGCATGCGCGCTGGAGTCAGGCGACGGGCAGAGGAACGGAGGCAAGGCGCTGGACGGGGGCCTGGAGACGAGGCGCTGGCCGACGGCGGGACTTCAGCGGCGGAGGCTGGACGGGTAGAGCAGAACAGCGGGGCGGCGCCCGGGCGCTCGGGGAGGCTCGGCCTTGGCGAGGCTGGAGCTGCGGCTCTGGCCGGCGCTGGGGATGCGGCGAGCGCAGGCGAGGCGGCGGCTTCGTGGAGGAGGGAGCGGGCGCAGGGGCGCTGGTGGCCGGCGTTGGATTCGCGCGGAGGGAGCTCCAGCGGCGACGAAGGAAGGGCCTGCGCGGCGCTGCAGCGCTTCCTGGCCGGCCGGCTGCGGCTGGAGGCGAGGTCCTCGCTACGGGCGGCTGGAGGACGGGGGAAGGGCGCGGAAGAGGAGGGGCGCAGGAGAGGAGGGTTGCGGCGGTCGGGCGAAGGGGACGAGGGGGTCGAGCGGTCGGGCGCTGGGAGAGTGGCGGCGGGCGGGAGGAAAACGAGAGGGAGAGGGCTGCTGCGGTTGGGCTTAGGGTTAGGAAGTGGAGATGGGCCAGGGAGGAGATGGGCCAGGCAGGGAAGGAGGCCTAGGTGGGAAAGAATGGGCCGGGGCGGTTGGCTGCTAGAGGAACTTAGGGAGGCCGGAGGCTGGGCCAAAAGGAGGCCGGCTGGCTTCTTCTTCATATTTTTCCAATTATAGGAAAAAATGAGAATAAAGAGGAGGATGGTAGAAAAGGTTAGAGAAGAGATTTAGTCACGGAGTTAAATTCCTGGACTCACACAAAATGTAAGGAATTTAAATAAAATTGTTGGAGGGTTTTGGAAGAACCTCGATAAACGGGAAAAGAATATAGGGAGGGTTTAAGGCAAGGAATTGAGAAGAAAAGGCATGGGGAAAATATATGCAAGTGTGTTGGGTTATTCCGAAGCAATGGAATATTATTATAATAGCTCCCTAAAATATTGGGAGTATATGTTATAAAGAGAAGTCACACTTCCCTCGATTTAAATGGACCGAAGGTCCACACAATTTATTTAAGTTGAGATGCAAAAGAAAAAATGACATGATGGCATGATGCTATGATGCAATGCAAACATAAATAACACAAGCACAAAAGAAACACACGGGAGAACCCGGAACATCTGGAATCTTCTGGAATCTTCTGGGACGTCGGTCTTCGGGAGTCACAACTCTCCCACACTAACAGAGGATCTCGACCCGAGATCCTAGAGATAGCACCGGGTAGAAACGAAAAAGAAGAGGTAAAACAAAGTTGCTTCTTTGACAGACGAGTGAAACCACGAACCTTGAGAGGTAGAACAATCTTGAAAGAAAGAAAAGAATGGAGATGAACAAAGATGAAACACTCCGTTAGAAAAGAGGAACAAGGAACATTATGAGAACCTTGTAGGTAGAAAGACATGAAACAAGAGCTCACGGATGACGAAAGAATTTCAAAACCACTCCGGTTAACCAAGATTGAGAAGGAATAAGAACGAAATAATTTGGACAGCACTCTGTCTGAAAATGGAAGGAATTGAACATGAACTTGAGGAGATGGGAAGATACTTGATGAAATCAACAACATATTGCCTCCGAAACAATTGAAAGAATGGCACAAGGGGTAAGAAACTTTCAGACAGTACTCCGGTTAAAAAGTTAGGCAAAACTTGATAAGACGAGAGAACTAGAATGGAAGAATACAACACTCCGGTTAAATGATAAGCAAGGAAAGAACATGATCTCGAAAAAAAACGATATGGTGGTTAAAGAGAGCAATATCACAAAGCCTCCGGAACGAAAGAATAGATGCAAGATCGTTGGGAAGAACGGAGAAGAAAATGACAACTTTTCTCAAAATTGAATTTGAAAGAGCATCCTTACGAAGAAGTGTTGAATGTGGTTGATGGAAAAATCAACAACGAAAACGAATAAGCTTGATGTGGGCTTATGGAAACATCTCAAAATTATGAGGTGACAACCAGCCACTTACGAAACATTGATTGGATTGAGATCAACAAGGAGATTAAAAACTTATTTCACCGGAATGATAAATGAAGAACTTGGGTCATTTATAAGCACCATAATTAGCAACAATCCTTAGGGAAAGCTTTTAGGTGAAATACAACCCAAGATTACTCCAACGAATAATTGAAGAGTTGAAAAGATCTCCTGAACATGGAAAAATGATGGTTTTAAATATCTCATTCCTGACAACTTGTGAATCATGAAACATGAAGGGAAAATTGTCAAGAATGACATAACACCATCTAAAACAATAAGGGAGCAAGAATTGCACTTGGAAAGCATGATGAAGAATGCTTGAGATCCGACAAGAATCTTGATGAAAACTTCGAGGATGAATTAAATCTTGATGAACCACCATGAGAACTCCGGTAATGAAAGCACGAGAAATGAAAGATGAAAGAATAAGATTCAAGGCCTGCGATGAATTAGATGGAGCTTTGAAATGATATAATAGAAATAACTTGGAGCTCCGGAAAACAAGATGAACAACTTAGGACCGAGAATATGATATGATGAACAAGCTCTGGAAAAAGAGATTAATCACTTCGAGGAAATAAGAATAAGATTTACTGTATGCTTATCCTTCACCAATTTAAATTGATGACAACCAAAGGAATTGGCATACTACTTATTCTCGTTGGAAAGAATTAAGAGAGATCTCGCACAAGCTTGGGTAAATCTTCAACGAACCACCGGTAGGATTATGAAAAGAACGAGTGAAATAATACGATAACAAGGAAGAGTAAACTTGAATGAACCATCGTAAAAAAATATGGAGACGAAAGAAGAGACATCAATGAAGAATATTTGGAGGACGAAGTTGAAAACTGAGAACGAGGAAATATTCTGAAATGATGGCCTTCGGAGGATCATAAAGAAAAGAATTCATGAAATGCTTCGGATGGGTATGAAAATAATTCCTCACAATCGAAACAATAATGAGGATGGCATGAAGCTAGAACCGCGAATCTTCAAGAGAACGGCCAAGATTAAGAGAAACTCTTCTCCGGTCTCCAAATGCTGAGAGTGAAGACGAGAAATGCCATGAAGAATTTCGAGATACTCCGGAATGAAGAATTATTAGGTTGAACCAATGATGAAAAAGAATTGAACGCGACCTTGGAGAAGGACTGTGACTGATGGGATTCATACTTACGTCACAATTTAAAAAAGAATTTTAGTATAACTCCGGAAAAATAGAAGAGTCAGGTAAGATCCTGGGAAAAGACCTGTGGGTTAGGGCCCACTAAAGAAATCACCGTTGGAAAAGATTGCTTAAGAGATATTGCACCGGTTGAATTAAATGGCTTTAATAAGATAACAATCCTCAAAATAGCTTGAACGGATTAAGAATGGAATCACGAATCTTCAGCACTCCGGATATGAATAGCAAGAGGAGAATGGTTAATTGGTGCACCGGAATAAGAAAGCATTGAGAAAAGAGGAAAAGGATAAGATCAACACCGAAATCTTGAATTACATCCACCGGCAGAATTTGGGAACAAAAGAATGATGAACTTGAAGCTCTTGAGCATCTACCTGAGAATCACCGGATAAGAACATTGAAGGAAATGAATGAAGAAACATCACATGAATAAAATGGATATTTCATTAAGAATTTCTGGCTCCAAGAAGAAAAAGGGTGGGAGGGTGGGGAAAAAAACAAGACAACTTGGGATGAATGAAACAGACAATCGTCAGATTTCTCAACGACGTCCGTATGGAATAACTTGAAGAGAAGGCACACCGGTTGAAAAGGATTAACCTGAAGATCTCGATGGTCAAGAAGAATTAGCACTCCCATAGAAATATGAGAACACCGATTAGGAAAGGTATGGAATCAACATTTGACATCGAAGCAACTCGAATACCAGAATCAAAACAAAAACAAAGGATAGATATGTTTATGAAGAAGATTATGTTGCAACATATCTATCCGAACAAAGAATTGAACGAATGAATTCCGTAGGTACATCAGCTTGACGAGAAGCCACTTGGAAGAACAAAAGATAAATAAAAAGAAACAAGGAGCAGATAGAACAAATACAAGATAGAAGCTTCGTCCGACATCTTCGTGCTGAAAGCTCATGGGACGTGTTACAAAAGGGTTTTGCAATCCCCGGATCAGCATAGCCAAGGACCCTTTAAGATGCAACTCCCGATCGGAACAAGCCCATAAAACCACTTCACTCAATGTAGAACCCCGAACTTCAGATCATGCACTCGTTGGAAGAATGCCTAGAACTACTAGATGAACCCACCTATTAATTTCCGAAAGTTCCCAGTTATGTAATCAGGTGTTGGGGATACAGGGGAAGCACCGCGCACTCAACTCTAATCCTACATCCAGCTGTATCCATCCTTCAACACATAACTAGTTGTTCTCGGAAACCGTTTACCTCGGACCTTCGAAACGCATCCGCTATACAAGCTATGGCAATACTCCCGAACTACCTCCCCAGTACTGGGTGATGTCGGGGTTATCTTGCCACTAACCTCATAGGAGAGTTTTCGATGTCGGCCGTCTTAAGTATTCTAGTACTGCCGCGATGGATTTGTGACGACAACACCTCGGAGCTCAACTCCCCGGGACACTGCCACAACCCCTAATGACAGGAGGCATCGAGAACAATGTTCTCGTCACAAAGACATCGAAACAATCCAAACAATACTCGCAAGATCCTAAAAAAAATTTGGTGCAATTTTTGAAAGTAGAAGAGGCAAGAGTAATCGTCAGGAGTCCTCACCAGAGTGAAAAGAGAAGAGGAGCAAAAAAATCCTACTCTCCGATATATATAGGACTCAAAACATTTTCAAGTGTGTGACTAGACTCAACCGTCAACGATTCGATCAATCAGTGGGGGCTTCTAGGTCAGAGAAGGCTCTGAATACCAACTTGTAATGCCCATGATGGGACTATATCTCCTACGTGTCGAGGCACGACTTAAAGATATAAGCCCATTCTGGAATGGTCGCAAGTTTGGTACCTTTGCACATCTCATGTAAAAATAGGGATGGAAAACTGAAAAGATAGTTGGCTTACACTCGCCACTTCACACAGATACATTACATAAGCAAGACATCATTCAAAACGTCACAGCCCATCTAAGGGTAAGATCCAAAAGACAAGATAACAAACAACATAAAGCCACAGGTATAGATCGAATCCTAGTTGAAACCACTACTGATCGTCAAAACGTCACAAACATACGGTCAAACTCTTCATTGAACTCCCGGTGAAGCTCTGAACCAGCTCCTGCATGAAACTCGGCTGAACCTGCATCTGGTGTGGTAGTATCTGTGAGCCACGAGGACTCAGCAATCCCATAACCATGGGTAACAAGACTAGCAAAGCTTTATGGGTAGGAAGAGGTAAAGTGGTGAGGTTGCAGCAGCGGCTAAGCATAATATGGTGGCTAGCTTACGAATACCAGAATAAGATGAGCATCTACGCAAACGGTCGCAAAAGTAGTGATCGGTAAAGATCCTGAACTACGTACGAATCAAACATAACCCCACCGTGTTCTCTTCTCAAAGTGAAAAGAGACAGTCACGGTTACTCACACGGTTGTGTGTTTTACTTCGGATCCTCTGTCAAGTTTTCTACAACCGGACATTAACAAATTCCAATCTGCCACATAACCGCGGGCACGTCTTTCGAAAGATCATAACCCTGCAGGGGTGTCCCAACTTAGCCCATCACAAGCTCTCACGATTAGCTGAAGTGATAAATATAATATCATCACTCCTTATCTTAGGGAAAACCGATCAGGCTCGGCATCCCGGTGCACAAGACATTTCGACAATGGTAAAACAAGTCCAGCAAGACCTCCCGGTGTGTCGACACCCTGATAGTAGCCGCGCGTATCTCGTCTCAGGCCACGACCGGATGGGTGATGCTACAGGTAAAACCAAACCTCGAGTTTCCCCGTGGTGGCCCTGCAGGACCCCCGTTTGGGACCAACACCATCAGCACTGGCCCCCTGCGATGTAGAAAGAATCCTCGGGTAGCGCTAACTCCCTACGCAATTTAATTAATTAATTAAGTTGTTATTATGAGGCAAATTAAAACCAAAGCTGGGCCTTGCTGGAAGAGTTTTATTCAAAGTCGAACTGTTAAGGGGTCCCCATCCACCCATCGTGTAAGGAACGCAAAATCAAGGAACATAATGCCGGTTTATCGGCGCCTAAGGTGGCATGAGTGGAACAAAACACCGAGCAAAAGGCCAAGCCTTCCATCCATGCCCAGTATATAGGTGTGTTAATAATAATTATAGATATTGTGATATAACAACAACAAGTTCCCTCCTGGAACGAACTTCATCTTCACCTGCAACTAACAACGCTATAAGAGGGGCTGAGCAAGCGGGTAACATAGCCAAACAATGGTTTTGCTAGAAAGGTTTCAAGGTTAGAGGTTTCATGGCAACAAGGAGAGGCTGACATAAAAGATGGGTAGCGCGACATGTAACGATAGCATCGAGACAACTAAGCATGGCAATGGTAGTAAAGGTATCCAAGGGTATGATCATCTTGCCTGGGATTCCGCAAGGAAGAAGAACGGATCCATGAAGTAGACGGAGCAACAGTCGAGCGAATCCTCACAACTCCGGAACGAAACCGAAGCTAACAAGAGAAGCAACCGGAAAGAAACAAACAACACGGTAAACACACAAGCATAAACATGGCATACGATGCACAAACAAGTATGATGCATGACATGTTAAATTATGCATGGCATGGCAAAGTGCACAAACAAGTACTACAAGTTAAGTGGAGCTCAATATGCAACGATTTGCATATTGACGAAACACCACATTTTAATTATTTAGTTGACTCTCGTTTATTTACAAGACAAGATTAAATGTTTTTAACATGGCAAGAGGTGAAGCATAATAAAACTACACTATTTAGGAAATTTAAATGAGGCCGGAGAACAACAACAATTCCGGAAGAACCCCATGAGCATGTTTAGTAATTTTAAGCAAACAACAATTCACACATTTAAATGTTGTTAACATGATGCGGATGACATGATCAAGTTTTCTACAATTTAGTTAAACATTAACATGAAGAGATATGAAGAATATGTCACCGTGGTGGAAAGAAAAGGGTGCCACGGCAACGATCCGAAAATGATGCAACGCAACATCTCGGTTCTGGTAACTCGTTGAGAGTCCGAAGCAAAAGTAAGATGGCGTGAGCGAGTCGAACGAGATGAAAAGGTGGGGTGATCCCATCACCGGGTTCCCACGAGTCGGCGATGAGGCAACCGAGGAGCATGACAAAGACGATACGGGCACGGAGCACACAAGGGCAAACATTTCATGCAACACAAGCATTCCACGGGTCATCGTCTCGGGGTTATACCTTCGAAGCGTTCGTTTCGGGGTGGTTCGAGTCGTCGAGGGACGTAGAGGAAGTAGGCATTCTCGAGGCGGTCGGGGTACACGAAGTCGTCGTGGAACTTGTTCATGTAGTAGTCGAACTTGACGGGTCATCGGCGTCGAGGTACTTGTCGCATCGCCATGTAGTCGTTCTCGTTCGTAGTCGTACACGGGGCGACGGTAGTCATACTCGTTGATGTAGACGTTCGGGTATCCGTAGATGTACTTGGTGCTTCAAAACGTTCGAAGGGGTACTTGGTGTTTCCGACGACGGTAGTTGTTCACGTTTCGTAGCCGTTCGGGTCGTCGAGCGTAGTGGTACTTGACGATTCCGGAGATGTGCGCGGGTTGTAGAGGTGCTCATATTGTCGGTCCGGTCACGGTTCTTGCAGTCTCGTCGGGTAGTCGTACACGTTTCCTGGACAAACCCAACAACACAAGGCAACACAAAATAAAAACAAAAGTGGCCGCACAGGGGGACGACGAGGCCAGCTCCTGGCTGCCGGGCTGCTCGAGGGCTCCTCCCTCGGCGAGCCAGGCGAGGTGGCATGCGCGCTGGAGTCAGGCGACGGGCAAAGGAACGGAGGCAAGGCGCTGGATGGGGGCTTGGAGACGAGGCGCTGGCCGGCGGCGGGACTTCAGCGGCGGAGGCTGGACGGGTAGAGCAGAATAGTGGGGCGGCGCCCGGGCACTCGGGGAGGCTCGGCCTTGGCGAGGCTGGAGCTGCGGCTCTGGCCGGCACTGGGGATGCGGCGAGCACAGGCGAGGCGGCGGCTTCGTGGAGGAGGGAGCGGGCGCAGGGGCGCTGGTGGTCGGCGCTGGATTCGCGCGGAGGGAGCTCCAGCGGCGACGAAGGAAGGGCCTGCGCGGCGCTGCAGCGCTTCCTGGCCGGCCGGCTGCGGCTGGAGGCGAGGTCCTCGCGACGGGCGGCTGGAGGACGGGGGAAGGGCGCAGAAGAGGAGGGGCGCAGGAGAGGAGGGTTGCGGCGGTCGGGCGAAGGGGACGAGGGGGTCGAGCGGTCGGGCGCTGGGAGAGTGGCGGCGGACGGGAGGAAAACGAGAGGGAGAGGGCTGCTGCGGTTGGGCTTAGGGTTAGGAAGTGGAGATGGGCCAGGGAGGAGATGGGCCAGGGAGGGAAGGAGGCCTAGGTGGGAAAGAATGGGCCGGGGCGGTTGATACGTCCAAAACGTATCTATAATTTCTGCTTGCTCCATGCCTCTTTTGGGTGATATTGCTATGATATTTATACACTTCCATACACTTTTGATCATATTTGGACTAACCTATTAACTCAGTGCACCCCAGTGCCAGTTTCTGTTTTCTGCTGTTTTTGTATTTCAGGTTTTCCCATTACGAGAACTGTCAGAAAAATCCCGGAAAAATTATATAAAAAATCAGCGTTCCAGAAGCTTCCCGGCAGCCGAAGTAGGGCCGGAGGGGGGCCACCAGGGCTCCAGGCGCCCTGGTGGCGCGGCCCCCCTCCTGGCCGCGCTGGGGGGGCGCCTGGGCCCCCCAGGCCTCCGCTGATGCCCCCCTTTGGCATATATTTATATCGTGTCCCGAAACCCTCGAGACGGGAACCCTTTTTCGCGATCTCATCTCTGTTCCGCCGCCGCCGCGCTTCCAAGATCGGGAGCACCAGGAGAACTCTTCCCGGCACCCTGCCGGAGGGGAGGATCACCACCGGGAGCCTCTCCACCACCATGGACGCCTCCCGGATGAGTTGTGAGTAGTCTCCCTTGGACCATGGGTCCATGACCAGTAGCTATGTGATGTTCTCCTCCCGTTCTTGTGCTTCACTAATTAGTCCTCGTGAGCTGCCCTACATGATCGAGGCACATATGTAATCCTTATGCTGTTGCTATGATGAGTTTGCTGGGATCCGATGGATTATGAGATTATGTTCAGATTGTGTTTGAGTAATATATTTGATTCGCCTCTTTTATATTTATGTTCGTAAGTAATTCTTGCATGTTCTCCGTTGTTATTTATTGCTTTGGCCAAGTAGTAGGTAGTGACTCCAAGAGGGAACGTTATGCTTGATTGTGGGTTCATGCCCCTCGATGACTAGCTTGAGTGACAGAAACATGAGTCTAGGGGATGTGCTGTTGCCACAAGGGGGAAAACAATGGTGCTTGTGCCCGCGGGTGCAAGGATTGTTTACTTTACACAAAGTTCTTTTAATGCAGTTGTCTGTTGCTTTGAGTTTACACTATGGGTGGGACTCGCAACTTAATACCAGCGAGATGTTCTGGATAGATATCTCAAGGTGGATGATTAGTAGTAGATGCAGATGGATTTCGGTCTACTTGCCTTGGCGTACCGCCCATGCTTTGAACCTCTACCTTTCTTGCAACATAGTTAGCATTGGTTTGCGCACATAATTCTGTCAATTGCCCAGCTGTAATTCGTTTACCTCACATAGTTGTTTTATCGTCTTTTGGGAGAGAGACATCACTAGTGAACATCATGGGACCCCGGTCCATATTACCATCACTGATCACATCCGCTATTTACTTTCCGCTTTTACTTACTATTTGCAGCAAAACCTATCACTATTATCACTTGCGTTTGATCCTTTGTAAACGACAAGGCCGGAGGGATTGACAACCTCTCTGTACTCGTTGGGAGCAAAGTTATTTGAATCTGTGTGCAGGTCCACGTTGATTGCTAGTATCTGGCGCCGTTAGCAGTTGACACCTTCTTGTTGAAACTGGGAGTCTCAGGGGAAATCGATCCTTGGTATCTTTGCCACGGGAAAACTTCCGCTACACTGCATCTCAAACCTTCCACTTGGGGTAACCAACGAGGGGCGAGAAGCCATCAAGCAAAGTTTTCTGGCGCCGTTGCTGGGGACTCCACTCTTCAATATAGGGGAGTTGCACGCTATCTTTTACCTTTGCTTTTTAGTCTTGTTAGTTTACCTTTCAGTTTTGCTTTAGTATCTTTTATCAAAAATCACAAAAATAGTTATCTTGCTTGCTTGCTGCTATGGGTTCCACCGAGAACACCAAGTTGTGTGACTTCACTAATCATAACAACAATGATTTTATCTGCACACCTATCACTACACCTGCCACTTCAGCACCTTCGTATGAAATTAAACCTGCTTTACTGAACCTAGTTATGAAAGATCAATTCTCCGGTGCTGGAGATGATGTTGCTTTACACTTAAACAATTTAGTTGAACTTTGTGATATGCAAAAGTACCAAGAAATAGATGGTAATATTGTTAAGCTTAAGCTTTTTCCTTTCTCCTTGAGAGGAGGAGCTAAAATTTGGTTTCAGTCTTTGCCTAGAAATAGCATAGATTCATGGGACAAGTGCAAAGATGCTTTTATTGGAAAGTACTATCCACCTGCTAAAATTATCCAACTAAGAAGTAAAATAATGAATTTTAAACAATTGGATAATGAACACGTTGCCCAAGCTTGGGAACGTATGAAATCTCTTATCAAGAACTGCCCTACTCACGGTTTGACTACTTGGATGGTTATCCAAACTTTTTATGCAGGCTTGAACTTTACCTCGCGGAACTTGTTAGATTCGGCCGCGGGAGGAACCTTTATGTCAACTACACTTGGTGCTGCCACAAAGCTTCTCAATGAGATGATGACCAACTATTCCCAATGGCACACCGAACGCACTCCAACAGGTAGGAAGGTAAGCTCTGTCGAGGAGATTTCCTCCCTAAATGAAAAAGTTGACTTGATCATGTCTCTATTTTAGAAGCAATCTTCTGTTGATCCTCGTGATGTTCCTTTAAATTCTTTGATTTCTCAAGAACAAGTAGATGTAAACTTTATCTCTAGAAACAATTTTAACAACAATGCTTATAGGAGTAATTTTGGTAGCAATCCTAGACCGTTCCCCTCTAATTCTTATGGGAACAACAATGCTTATCCTATCACCAAGAACTCCACTACTGAACTAGAGATTATGCTTAAAGATTTCATCACTACCCAAAAAGCCTTTAATAAGAGGGTAGGAGAAAAACTAAACAAACTAGATGATCTCTCTTCGAAGGTAGACAATTTAGCCAATGAGGTAGAATTGCTTAAAATTAGAACTTCTCCTCTTGAGGAGAGGAAGGTCACTCCTATGAATGCTATTCAAGTGCAAATTAATGAAAACATTAGGATGTTGGCTAAACTAAAAGAGAGATGGGCTAGAGAAAGGGAGGAAGAAGATAGAATTAAGAACCTCCCTACCCACCACACTGTTGCTACTATCCAAGTTGTTGAGGATATCCAAACTCTTAGCACCCAATGCACTCCTGGTCCCAATGGATCTATTAATGGTGATGCTATGACCATAGAAACTACCAAACAAGTGAACCTAAAGGACACCACTACCACCTTACTTGATAGTAGTGACCTTGATTTTGATAATTGCACTCTTACCGAAGTTATTGATTTCCTTCACAAGATGTCTAGAGATCCCCGCACTAGCACGCTTAACCTTGCCTTCACAGAGCATATCACTAATGCTCTCATCAAAGCTAGGGAGGAGAAACTTAGAGTAGAAGCCTCCATACCTAGAAAGCTAGAAGATGGTTAGGATCCTATGATTAAAATTAAGTTGAATAACTTCTCTTGCTATGCTTTATGTGATGTTGGAGCTAGTACCTCCGTTATGCCCAAAAGAATATATGATCTGCTTAAATTGAAACCTTTTGATTCTTGTTCTTTTGGTGTTCGTCTCGTTGATTCTTCCATAAAGAAACCTTTGGGGAGGATCGACGATGTTCTTATCGTTGTCAATGACAATTACGTTCCCGTTGATTTTACTATTATGGACATTGAATGTGAACCTTCTTGTCCAATTATTTTGGGACGTCCTTTTCTACGCACCGTTGGTGCTATCATTGACATGAAAGAGGGGAATATAAAATTCCAATTTCCTCTCAAGAAAGGGATGGAACACTTCCCTCGAAAGAAGATTAAGTTACCTTTTGAGTCCGTTATACGGGCTAGCTATTCTTTTACTCTTGATAAAACTTGATCTCTTTGCATTATGCCTAGCTTAAAGGCATAAAAGAAAGCGCTTTTGGGAGGCAGCCCACATGAATAAAATTTTTATTTTGCTTTTGTTGTGTCTTGATGTTGTTACTACAGTAGCATCATCATTGTATCTTTACTTATCAACTTTGTGCCAAGTGTAGCCTCTGATTGCAAGAAAGTTCAAAAGTTGTGACGTGCTGTCCAGGACACAGATTTTGTCCTTGGATAGAAAAATTCGTATAAAATCACCAAATCATCTTTTTGGTCTGAATTATTTCGACAGCGTGCTCTATATAATTGTCATTCGTGCGTCTGTTTTGTGTTTTTTTATTAGAGTTGCAGAAGTGCCCCGAAAAAATCATTTACTACCTGCTGTTCTGTTTTTCACAGATTCTGTCCTGTTTTGCCTTTCCTTCATTTTGCAAACCTTGAGCTTGCTTTTTCTTTGAAAAAACCTTTTGGCAATCTTGAGAAACAGTAGTCCTTCAAGAATATCCTTATTTCCAGCAAGGAACAATTATTTTATTATGGGTACTAACCTCGCTAATCAGATTATGATGAGTTATGTATGAAGGGAGTTTTCAAGTGTGCGAGGGAAGATGATAAAAAGATTCAGGAGTGTCAAACGCTCAAGCTTGGGGATGCCCCCATGCACCCCCAAGAAATATTCAAGGAGACTCAAGCGTCTAAGCTTGGGGATGCCCCCGTGCATCCCCTTCTCCATCAACATTATCAGTTCGTCTTTCGTTCCACTATATTTTTATCACTTCATGTGTTATGTGCTATGCTTGGAGCGTCTTGCTTTTAGTTTTCTTTAGCTTTTCATAACAAGTCGAAACTCAGCTTTCTTTGTGTGGGAGAGAAACACACTCCACTTCTACCTAGAATATAACATAGAATTTTCATGTCTATCTTTGTTGTGTGTGTTCTTTGTCTTTCAATAGCTACTATCATGTTCAGCTCTTAGTTTTCATGCTTATCTTTTTAAAGAGCTTTTGTTTAGTTGGTTGCTTGAACCCTCTTTATTTATCACGATTATCTTATTAAGAGAGTTTGCTTCTGTTGCATGGTTGATATGTCTATGATAAATATGCTACGTGCATAATGGTGCTTAGTAGTTCATGTTTTCTTATGGTTAGTCTCAAATAGCTGGGGGGTTTCCAATGTGTTATTGGAGTACCAACATGATTTGTTTGCCTATGATGTGGTATGGTTTAGTAATATCTTCCTTCAAGAATTTATTTTGATTGACTTGGCGTATGCTCACGCATATTTAAGACTGTAAAGAAAGTCTGTCAAGCCTTGATGATCTTTTGTTTCTGAGTAGCGATATAACTACCATGCCTGATTCAATGTTGCTTTGTCGCTCTGCATGATTATGACCGTCATTGCTCTCTTAGTTGGTCGCTCCCAGTCGTTTGCTAACCTCCACCTGTACTAAGCGGACTAACTGCTTGTGCATCCAAATTCTTTTAAACCAGTTATGCCATATGAGTCCACCATACCTTCCTACATGGTATTTACCTGCCATTCCTAACGAAGACTTTCATGTACCATCTCGAAATTATTCAAAAATAAAAAAAATGCATTCCTATTTTGTGCCTCTGTTTTAAGTTCATGAGGAAGTAGTAGTTAATTCATGATCTTTTTAAGTTGGACAAGCTTCACCCCGGGATTGCATGTCTAATGTGCAAACCCATAACACGAGAAGGAACTCGCATTGAGTGCGGCCGGCTCAAAATTAATATAACAAACAAACCCTCCTTCACGCTTTGTTCATGAGAAATCAGAAAACTTTGGCAGTGATAAACAAAGGAGATTAAGAGGATGTGATCGTCCTCATTCGGGAGCCGTTCCTCGAAACTTGTCCATCTCAAGAAGTAATTGAGTTATCTGCTAGCATTCGTTGACGAAACATGCATAATCAAAAAAATAAGTATTACCTCTGTTTTTAAAACCAAGAGCTCTGGTACATGTTTTGTCTTTGTTTCCGACTACGGGTTTTCAACCTTGCCAACAAAAGCCACGGTTCGAGAGTCTCCACCTTCTTTTAAAGCACCAACTACTGAGAGCATGATTGTCATTCTGAGTGTAATGTGCATTGTCCCAAAGTAGCTTTGTCTTTTGCATGATTATGATATCGTTTATTTTGAAATCATTGTATCTAGTCATCACTTAAACCTTGGAGGTGCCCCTGCATTTATGTTTTGCTTCACTAAAGGGGGCAAGCGAGATATCACTTTGTCATATTTGCACACCATGCTCATTACAAATCTATTTGATGTTTCAGTATCATATTGTAAAACTTTCAGTTCTTTGTGATTTTCTCATGAGGCAACTTAATTACTACAGATTCATTGTCTCAGTAAGCTTTTGTCATATGACTATGAAAAATCCTTATATGGTTAATAGCATGTCACCACAGAAATTATTCTTGTTATCATTTACCTACTCGAGGACAAGCAGGAATTAAGCTTGGGGATGTTGATACGTCCAAAACGTATCTATAATTTCTGCTTGCTCCATGCCTCTTTTGGGTGATATTGCTATGATATTTATACACTTCCATACACTTTTGATCATATTTGGACTAACCTATTACCTCAGTGCACCCCAGTGCCAGTTTCTGTTTTCTGCTGTTTTTGTATTTCAGGTTTTCCCATTACGAGAACTGCCAGAAAAATCCCGGAAAAATTATATAAAAAATCAGCGTTCCAGAAGCTTCCCGGCAGCCGAAGTAGGGCCGGAGGGGGGCTACCAGGGCTCCAGGCGCCCTGGTGGCGCGGCCCCCCTCCTGGCCGTGCCGGGGGCGCCTGGGCCCCCCAGGCCTCCGCTGATGCCCCCCTTTGGCATATATTTATATCGTGTCCCGAAACCCTCGAGACGGGAACCCTTTTTCGCGATCTCATCTCTGTTCCGCTGCCGCCGCGCTTCCAAGATCGGGAGCACCAGGAGAACTCTTCCCGGCACCCTGTCGGAGGGGAGGATCACCACCGGGAGCCTCTCCACCACCATGGACGCCTCCCGGATGAGTTGTGAGTAGTCTCCCTTGGACCATGGGTCCATGACCAGTAGCTATGTGATGTTCTCCTCCCGTTCTTGTGCTTCGCTAATTAGTCCTCGTGAGCTGCCCTACATGATCGAGGCACATATGTAATCCTTATGGTGTTGCTATGATGAGTTTGCTGGGATCCGATGGATTGTGAGATTATGTTTAGATTGTGTTTGAGTAATATATTTGATCTACCTCTTTTATATTTATGTTCGTAAGTAATTCTTGCATGTTCTCCGTTGTTATTTATTGCTTTGGCCAAGTAGTAGGTAGTGACTCCAAGAGGGAACGTTATGCTTGATTGTGGGTTCATGCCCCTCGATGACTAGCTTGAGTGACAGAAACATGAGTCTAGGGGATGTGCTGTTGCCACAAGGGGGAAAACAACGGTGCTTGTGCCCGCGGGTGCAAGGATTGTTTACTTTACGCAAAGTTCTTTTAATGCAGTTGTCTGTTGCTTTGAGTTTACACTATGGGTGGGACTCGCAACTTAATACCAGCGAGATGTTCTGGATAGATATCTCAAGGTGGATGATTAGTAGTAGATGCAGATGGATTTGAGTCTACTTGCCTTGGCGTACCTCCCATGCTTTGAACCTCTACCTTTCTTGCAACATAGTTAGCATTGGTTTGCGCACATAATTCTGTCAATTGCTCAGCTGTAATTCGTTTACCTCACATAGCTGTTTTATCGTCTTTTGGGAGAGAGACATCACTAGTGAACATCATGGGACCCCGGTCCATATTACCATCACTGATCACATCCGCTATTTACTTTCCGCTTTTACTTACTATTTGCAGCAAAACCTATCACTATTATCACTTGCGTTTGATCCTTTGTAAACGACAAGGCCAGAGGGATTGACAACCTCTCTGTACTCGTTGGGAGAAAAGTTATTTGTATCTGTGTGCAGGTCCACGTTGATTGCTAATATCTGGCGCCGTTAGCAAACCTTCTTGTTGAAACTGGGAGTCTCAGGGGAAATCGATCCTTGGTATCTTTGTCAAGGGAAAACTTCCGCTACACTGCATCTCAAACCTTCCACTTGGGGTAACCAACGAGGGGCGAGAAGCCATCAGCGGTTGTCTGCTAGAGGACCTTAGGGAGGCTGGAGGCTGGGCCAAAAGGAGGTCGGCTGGCTTCTTCTTCATATTTTTCCAATTACAGGAAAAAATCAGAAGAAAGAGGAGGATGGTAGAAAAGGTTAGAGAAGAGATTTAGTCACGGAGTTAAATTCCTGGACTCACACAAAATGTAAGGAATTTAAATAAAATTGTTGGAGGGTTTTGGAAGAACCTCGATAAACGGGAAAAGAATATAGGGAGGGTTTAAGGCAAGGAATTGAGAAGAAAAGGCATGGGGAAAGTATATGCAAGTGTGTTGGGTTATTCCGAAGCAATGGAATATTATTATAATAGCTCCCTAAAATATTGGGCGTATATGTTATAAAGAGAAGTCACACTTCCCTCGATTTAAATGGACCGAAGGTCCACACAATTTATTTAAGTTGAGATGCAAAAGAAAAAATGACATGATGGCATGATGCTATGATGCAATGCAAACATAAATAACACAAGCACAAAAGAAACACACGGGAGAACCCGGAACATCTGGAATCTTCTGGAATCTTCTGGGACGTCGGTCTTCGGGCGTCACAGGGTATTGTCCATCACATCATTCTCCTAATGATGTGATCCCGTTATCAATGACATCCAATGTCCATGGTCAGGAAACCGTGACCATCTGTTGATCAACGATGTAGTAACTAGAGGCTTACCAGGGACACGTTGTGGTCTATGTATTCACACATGTATCGCTGTTTCCGTACAATACAATTCAAGCATGAATAATAGACAATTATCATGAACAAGGAAATATAATAATAATACTTTTATTATTGCCTCTAGGGCATATTTCCAACAGTCTCCCACTTGCACTAGAGTCAATAATCTAGTTACATTGTGATGAATCGAACACCCATAGAGTTCTGGTGTTGATCATGTTTTGCCCGTGGAAGAGGTTTAGTCAACGGGTCTTGTAACGCCCCGGACACACCCGCCGGTGGTCGTTACTCCTGGAGGGATCTAGACTGGCCTCACATATCAATACTAGTCTTTTCTGCGCACTTTGTCCTCACTCGTGCGCACCCGGGAGCAACTTCCCGGTCGGTCACCCATCCTGAAACTACTCCAAGCTGAGCACGCTTAACTTTGGAGTTCTATCTGAATGAGCTCCCGAAAAAGAAGGAATTCCTTATTGATATGAGTAGTCTATCATCCCTAATAAGCCAGGCCATCACATACACTCTCACTAAGAGGAACCGACGTTCTCGTCGGGCCACAGGAACGTTCCCTCTTGGCACAACCGTCTGTGCTTCCAGGACAGCACATGTGCCATGCCGTGTGCCACGACGGGTCACAAACGTCATGCACAACATGACTGCAAACTGTCCGCAAACATCCGTGTAACCGCGAGGGTCGGCTCTGATACCAACTTGTAACGCCCCGGACATTACTCCTGGAGGGATCTAGACTGGCCTCACATATCAATACTAGTCTTTTCTGCGCACTTTGTCCTCACTCGTGCGCACCCGGGAGCAACTTCCCGGTCGGTCACCCATCCTGAAACTACTCCAAGCTGAGCACGCTTAACTTTGGAGTTCTATCTGAATGGGCTCCCGGAAAAGAAGGAATTCCTTATTGATATGAGTAGTCTATCATCCCTAATAAGCCAGGCCATCACAGGTCTACAACATTCAGATCCGTATGCACTTTACAAATATCTATGTCTCCATCATGAACATAATTCCGGATGGAGTTGAAACGGCGCTTGATGTGCTTGGTCTTCTTGTGAAACCTGGGCTCCTTGGTAATGGCAATAGCTCCAGTGTTGTCACAGAAGAGAGTCATCGTGCTTGACGCGCTTGGAATGACTCCTAGGTCGGTGATGAACTCATTCATCCAGACTCCTTCTTGTGCTGCTTCGCAAGCAGCTATGTACTCCGCTTCACATGTAGAATGCGCCACGACGCTCTACTTGCAACTGCACCAGCTGACTGCTCCACCATTCAAAATATACATGTATCTGGTTTGTGACTTAGAGTCATCTAGATCTGTGTCGAAGCTAGCATCGACGTAACCCTTTACGACGAGCTCTTCGTCAGCTCCATAAACGAGAAACATGTCCTTAGTCCTCTTCAGGTACTTTAGGATGTTCTTGACCGCTGTCTAGTGTTCCATACCGGGATCATTTTGGTACCTCCCTACCAAACTTATGGCAAGGTTGACATCAGGTCTGGTACATAGCATGGCATACATGATAGAACCTATGGCCGAGGCATAGGGAATGACACTCATCTTTTCTCTATCTTCTGCCGTGGTCGGGGACTGAGCCTTGCTCAATCTCATACCTTGCAAAACAGGCAAGAACCCTTTCTTGGACTGATCCATATTGAACTTCTTCAATATCTTGTCAAGGTATGTGCTTTGTGAAAGACCAATGAGGCGTCTTGATCTATCTCTATAGATTTTGATGCCTAATATGTAAGCAGCTTCTCCAAGGTCCTTCATTGAAAAACTCTTATTCAAGTAGGCCTTTATGCTCTCCAAGAATTCTATATCATTTCCCATCAGCAATATGTCATCCACATATAATATGAGAAATGCTACAGAGCTCCCACTCACTTTCTTGTAGATACAGGCTTCTCTCCAAGTCTGTATAAAACCAAACGCTTTGATCACATCATTAAAGCGAATATTCCAACTCCGAGATGCTTGCACCAGCCCGTAAATCGAGCGCTGGAGCTTGCATACCTTGTGAGCATTCTCTGGATCGACAAAACCTTTCGACTGGATCATATACAGTTCTTCCTTGAGGAAACCATTAAGGAATGCCGTTTTGACGTCCATTTGCCATATCTCATAATCATAGAATGCGGCAATTGCTAACACGATTCTGACTGACTTCAGCATCGCTACGGGAGAGAAAGTCTCGTCGTAGTCAATCCCTTGAACTTGTCGATAACCCTTAGCGACAAGCCGAGCCTTATAGATGGTCACATTACCATCCGCATCTGTCTTCTTCTTAAATATCCATTTATTTTCTATGGCGTGCCTATCATCGGGCAAGTCCACCAAAGTCCATACTTTGTTTTCATACATGGATTTTATCTCGGATTTCATGGCTCCAAGCCATTTATTGGAATCTGGGCTCGCCATCGCTTCTTCATAGTTCGAAGGTTCACCGTTGTCTAACAACATGATTTCCATGACAGGGTTGCCGTACCACACTGGTGCGGAACGTGTCCTTGTGGACCTTCGAAGTTCAGTAGTAACTTGATCTGTATCTTCATGATCATCATCATTAACTTCCTCCCTTGTCGGTGCAGGCACCTCAGGAACAATTTCCTGCGCTGCGCTACTTTCCGGTTCGGGAGGGGTGACTGTCACCTCATCAAGTTCTACTTTCCTCCTACTCACTTCTTTCGAGAGAAACTCTTTCTCCAGAAAGGATCCATTCTTGGCAACAAAGACTTTGCCTTCGGATCTATGGTAGAAGGTGTACCCAATCGTTTCCTTTGGGTATCCTATGAAGACGCATTTTTCCGATTTGGGTTCGAGCTTTTCAGGTTGAAGTTTCTTGACATAAGCATCGCAACCCCAAACTTTTGGAAACGACAGCTTAGGTTTCTTGCCAAACCAAAGTTCATAGGGTGTCGTCTCAACGGATTTCGATGGAGCCCTATTTAAAGTGAATGCGGCAGTCTCTAAAGCATAACCCCAAAAGGATAGCGGTAAGTCGGTGAGAGACATCATAGATCGCACCATGTCCAACAGAGTACGATTTCGACGTTCGGACACACCGTTACGCTGAGGTGTTCCGGGCGGTGTCAATTGTGAAACAATTCCATAGTTCCTAAGGTGCGTGCCAAATTCATGACTTAAATATTCACCCCCACGATCCGATCGCAAGAACTTTATTTTTCTGTCACGTTGATTCTCAACCTCATTCTGAAATTCCTTGAACTTTTCAAAAGTCTCAGAATTGTGCTTCATCAAGTAGATATACCCATATCTACTCAAGTCATCTGTGAGGGTGAGAACATAACGATAGCCTCCGCGAGCCTCAACACTCATTGGACCGCACACATCGGTATGTATGATTTCCAATAAGTTGGTTGCTCGCTCCATTGTTCCGGAGAACGGAGTCTTAGTCATCTTGCCCAAGAGGCATGGTTCGCACGTGTCAAATGATTCATAATCAAGAGACTCCAGAAGTCCATCTGCATGAAGCTTCTTCATACGTTTGACACCAATATGACCAAGGCGGCAATGCCACAAGTATGTGGGACTATCATTGTCAACTTTACATCTTTTGGCATTCACACTATGAATATGTGTAACATCACGATCGAGATTCATCAAAAATAAACCATTGACCGGCGGGGCATGACCATAAAACATATCTCTCAAATAAATAGAACAACCATTATTCTCGGATTTAAATGAGTAGCCATCTCGCATCAAACGATCCAGATACAATGTTCATGCTCAAAGCTGGTACTAAATAACAATTATTAAGGTTTAAAACTAATCCCGAGGGTAGATGTAGAGGTAGCGTGCCGACGGCGATCACATCAACCTTGGAACCATTCCGGACGCGCATCGTCACCTCGTCCTTCGCCAGTCTCCGCTTATTCCGCAGCTCCTGCTTTGAGTTACAAATATGAGCAACTGCACCGGTATCAAATACCCAGGAGCTACTACGAGCGCTGGTAAGGTACACATCAATAACATGTATATCACATATACCTTTGACGTTTCTGGCCTTCTTGTCCGCTAAGTATTTGGGGCAGTTCCGCTTCCAGTGACCCGTTTCCTTGCAATAAAAGCACCCAGTCTCAGGCTTGGGGTCCATACTTTGGCTTCTTCCCGACAACTGGCTTACCGGGCGCGGCAATTCCCTTGCCGTCCTTCTTGAAGTTCTTCTTACCCTTGCCCTTATTGAACTTAGTGGCTTTATTGACCATCAACACTTGATGCTCTTTCTTGATCTCCACCTCCGCTGATTTCAGCATTGAATACACCTTGGGAATGGACTTCTCCATCCCTTGCATATTGAAGTTCAACACAAAGCTCTTGTAGCTAGGTGGGAGCGACTGGAGGATTCTGTCAACGACCGCTTCGTCTGGGAGATTCATTCCCAACTGAGACAAGCGGTTGTGCAACCCAGAAATCTTGAGTATGTGCTCACTGACATAACTGTTTTCCTCCATCTTACAGCTGTAGAATGCGTTGGAGACATCATATCTCTCAACTCAGGCATGAGCCTGGAAAACCATTTTCAGCTCTTGGAACATCTCATATGCCCTGTGGTGCTCAAAACGCTTTTGGAGCCCCGATTCTAAGCTGTAGAGCATGCCGCACTGAACCTGGGAGTAATCATCACAACGCGATTGCCAAGCGTTCATAACATCTTGGTTTGCCGGGGCGGGAGCGTCACCTAGCGGTGCTTCTAGGACATAAGTTTTCTTGGCAGCTATGAGGATGATCCTCAGGTTACGGACCCAGTCCGTATAGTTGCTACCATCGTCTTTCAACTTGGATTTCTCTAGGAACGCGTTGAAGTTGAGGGTGACATGAGCGTGGGCCATTTGATCTACAAGACATATTGTAAAGAATTTAGACTAAGTTCATCTAATGAAATTTTTAATGAACTCCCACTTAGATTGACATCTCTCTAGTCATCTAAGTGATACATGATCCGAATCGACTAGCCCGTGTCCGATCATCACGTGAGACGGACTAGTCATCAACGGTGAACATCTTCACGTTGATCGTATCTTCTATACGACTCATGTTCGACCTTTCGGTCTTCCGTGTTCCGAGGCCATGTCTGTACATGCTAGGCTCGTCAAGTGAACCCTAAGTGTATTGCGTGTGTAAATCTTGTTGGGGAACGTAGTATTTTTTAAAATTTTCCTACGATCACGCAAGATCTATCTACTAGATGCATAGCAACGAGAGGGGAGAGTGTGTCTACGTACCCTCGTAGACCGAAAGCGGAAGCGTTTATCAACGCGGTTGATGTAGTCGTGCACCTTCACGATCCGTCCCGATCTAGTACCGAACGTACGGCACCTCCGCGTTCAGCACACGTTCAGCTCGATGACATCCTCGCCTTCTTGATCCAGCAAGACGGGCGAAGTAGTAGATGAGTTCCGGCAGCACGACGGCGTGGTGACGGTTGTTGATGAAGAACAATCTCTGCAGGGCTTCGCCAAGCACTACAGAAACTAGACGGAGGATAAACTAGAGGGTCGGGGTAGCCGGCACACGGCTTGGTGTATCTTGATGTGTCTTGGGTGCTAGCCCTACCCCTCTATTTATATGTTGAGCCCTGGGGTTGAAACTTGGAGCAAAAGCCTCCTCAAAGTCGGTTTTGCCCGAAAGGAAAGAGTCCCACTCGGACTCCAGGGCTAGACGCCAGGGTTCCCGGCGTCTACCCCCTAGACGCCAGGGTTCCTGGCGTCTAGCCTCTGGTCTCCGCAAAACTTCCTTTTGCACTTTCCTAAAGCCTCGTGGGCTTTCCCCTTTGGCCCAAATAAAGTGTTCTCGTACCCAAACACTTCGGGAAACATCCGGAACCTCTTCCGGTGAATTCCGGAACCCTTCCGGAGGTCAAACACTATTATCTCATATATTAATCTTTATCTCCGGACCATTCCGGAGTTCCTCGTCATGTCCGTGATCACATCCTGGACTCCGAATAACATTCGGTCACCAACATACATAACTCATTAAATACTATATCGTCAACGAACGTTTAAGCGTGCGGACCCTACGGGTTCGAGAACTATGTAGACATGACCAAGACATCTCTCCGGTCAATAACCAATAGCGGAACCTGGATGCCCATATTGGCTCCTACATATTCTACGAAGATCTTTATCGGTCGAACCGCATAACAACATACGTTGTTCCTTTTGTCATCGGTATGTTACTTGCCCGAGATTCGATCGTCGGTATCACTATACCTAGTTCAATCTCGTTACCGGCAAGTCTCTTTACTCGTTCCGTAACACATCATCTCGTGACTAACTCATTAGTCTTTTGCTTGCAAGGCTTATTATGATGTGTGTTACCGAGAGGGCCCAGAGATACCTCTCCGACACTCGGAGTGACAAATCCTAATCTTGATCTATGCCAACATCATGAATACTTTCGGAGACACCTGTAGAGCATCTTTATGATCACCCAGTTACGTTGTGACGTTTGATAGCACACAAGGTGTTCCTACGGTATTCGGGAGTTGCATAATCTCATAGTCATAGGAACATGTATAAGTCATGAAGAAAGCAATAGCAGTAAAACTAAACGATCATAGTGCTATGCTAACGGATGGGTCTAGTCCATCACATCATTCTCCTAATGATGTGATCCCGTTGATCAAATGACAACTCATGTCTATGGCTAGGAAACATAACCATCTTTGATCAATGAGCTAGTCTAGTAGAGGCATACTAGGGACATATTGTTTTGTCTATGTATCCACACATGTACTAAGTTTCCGGTTAATACAATTCTAGCATGAATAAAAGACATTTATCATGATATAAGGAAATACAAATAACATCTTTATTATTGCCTCTAGGGCATATTTCCTTCAGTCTCCCACTTGAACTAGAGTCAATAATCTAGATTACAAAGTGATGATCCTCACACCCATGGAGTCTTGGTGCTGATCATGTTTTGCTCGTGGAAGAGGCTTAGTCAACGGGTCTGCAACATTCAGATCCGTATGTATTTTGCAAATCTCTATGTCTCCCTCCTTGACTAGATCGCGGATGGAATTGAAGCGTCTTTTGATGTGCTTTGTTCTCTTGTGAAACCTGGATTCCTTCGCCAAGGCTATGGCTCCAGTGTTGTCACAAAAGATTTTCATTGGACCCGATGCACTAGGTACTATACCTAGATCGGATATGAACTCCTTCATCCAGACTCCTTCATTTGCTGCTTCCGAAGCAGCTATGTATTCCGCTTCACACGTAGATCCCGCCACGACGCTCTGCTTGGAACTGCACCAGCTGACAGCTCCACCGTTCAATAAAAATACATATCCGGTTTGTGACTTTGAGTCATCCGGATCAGTGTCAAAGCTAGAATCGACGTAACCGTTTACGACGAGCTCTTTGTCACCTCCATACACGAGAAACATATCCTTTGTTCTTTTCAGATACTTTAGGATGTTTTTGACCGCTGTCCAGTGATCCACTCCTGGATTACTTTGGTACCTCCCTGCTAGACTTATAGCAAGGCACACATCAGGTCTGGTACACAGCATTGCATACATGATAGATCCTATGGCTGAGGCATAGGGAATGACTTTCATTTTCTCTTTATCTTCTGCAGTGGTCGGGCATTGAGTCTTACTCAACTTCATACCTTGTAAAACAGGCAAGAACCCTTTCTTTGACTGATCCATTTTGAACTTCTTCAAAATC
This sequence comes from Secale cereale, assembly GCA_902687465.1. Lineage (NCBI taxonomy): Eukaryota > Viridiplantae > Streptophyta > Magnoliopsida > Poales > Poaceae > Secale > Secale cereale. Next base: position 469,630,915 of record LR738709.1, on the reverse strand, counting down.
TTGTCAAGGTATGTGCTTTGTGAAAGTCCAATTAAGCGTCTTGATCTATCTCTATAGATCTTGATACCTAATATATAAGCAGCTTCACCGAGGTCTTTCATTGAAAAACTTTTATTCAAGTATCCTTTTATGCTATCCAGAAATTCTATATCATTTCCAATCAACAATATGTCATCTACATATAATATTAGAAATGCTACAGAGCTCCCACTCACTTTCTTGTAAATACAGGCTTCTCCAAAAGTCTGTATAAAACCATATGCTTTGATCACCTCATCAAAGCGTATATTCCAACTCCGAGATGCTTGCACCAGTCCATAGATGGATCGCTGGAGCTTGCATACTTTGTTAGCACCTTTTGGATCGACAAAACCTTCTGGTTGCATCATATACAACTCTTCTTTGAGATATCCATTTAGGAATGCAGTTTTGACATCCATTTGCCAGATTTCATAATCATAAAATGCGGCAATTGCTAACATGATTCGGACAGACTTAAGCATCGCTACAGGTGAGAAAGTCTCATCGTAGTCAACTCCTTGAACTTGTCGAAAACCTTTCGCAACAAGTCGAGCTTTGTAAACAGCAATATTACCGTCTGCGTCGGTCTTCCTCTTGAAGATCCATTTATTTTCGATGGCCTGCCGATCATCGGGCAAGTCAACCAAAGTCCATACTTTCTTCTCATACATGGATCCCATCTCAGATTTCATGGCTTCAAGCCATTTTGCGGAATCTGGGCTCATCATCGCTTCCTCATAGTTCGTAGGTGCATCATGGTCTAGTAACATGATTTCCAGAACTGGGTTGCCGTACCACTCTGGCGCGGAACGTACTCTGGTTGATCTACGACGTTCAGTAGAAACTTGATCCGAAGTTTCATGATCATTATCATTAACTTCCTCACTAATTGGTGTAGGAATCACTGGAACAATTTCCTGTGATGTACTATTTTCCAATCCGGGAGAAGGTACAATTACCTCATCAAGTTCTACTTTCCTCCCACTCACTTCTTTCGAGAGAAACTCTTTTTCTAGAAAGGATCCGTTCTTAGCAACGAATATTTTGCCTTCGGATCTGTGATAGAAGGTGTACCCAACAGTCTCTTTTGGGTATCCTATGAAGACACATTTTTCCGACTTGGGATCGAGCTTATCAGGTTGAAGTGTTTTCACATAAGCATCGCAGCCCCAAATTTTAAGAAACGACAACTTTGGTTTCTTGCCAAACCATAGTTCATAACGTGTCGTATCAACGGATTTAGATGGTGCCCTATTTAACGTGAATGCAGCTGTCTCTAAAGCATAACCCCAAAACGATAGTGGTAAATCGGTAAGAGACATCATAGATCGCACCATATCCAATAAAGTACGGTTACGACGTTCGGACACACCATTACGCTGTGGTGTTCCAGGTGGCGTGAGTTGTGAAACTATTCCACATTGTTTCAAATGAAGACCAAACTCGTAACTCAAATATTCTCCTCCACGATCAGATCGTAGGAACTTTATTTTCTTGTTACGATGATTCTCTACTTCACTCTGAAATTCTTTGAACTTTTCAAATGTTTCAGACTTGTGTTTCATTAAGTAGATATACCCATATCTGCTCAAATCATCAGTGAAGGTCAAAAAATAACGATACCCGCCGCGAGCATCAACACTCATTGGTCCACATACATCAGTATGTATGATTTCCAACAAATCTGTTGCTCGCTCCATGGTTCCAGAGAACGGAGTTTTAGTCATCTTCCCCATGAGGCATGGTTCGTAAGCACCAAGTGATTCATAATCAAGTGATTCCAAAAGTCCATCTTTATGGAGTTTCTTCATGCGTTTTACACCAATATGACCTAAACGGCAGTGCCACAAATAAGTTGCACTATCATTATTAACCTTGCATCTTTTGGTTTCAATATTATGAATATGTGTATCACTACAATCAACATCCAATAAGAATAGACCACTCTTCAAGGGTGCATGACCATAAAAGATATTATTCATAAAAATGGAACAACCATTATTCTCTGATTTAAATGAATAACCGTCTCGCAATAAACAAGATCCAGATATAATGTTCATGCTTAACGCTGGCACCAAATAACAATTATTTAGGTCTAAAACTAATCCCGAAGGTAGATGTAGAGGTAGCGTGCCGACGGCGATCACATCGACTTTGGAACCGTTTCCCACGCGCATCGTCACCTCGTCCTTAGCTAATCTTCGTTTAATCCGTAGTCCCTGTTTCGAGTTACAAATATTAGCAACCGAACCGGTATCAAATACCCATGTACTACTACGAGCATTAGTAAGGTACACATCAATAACATGTATATCACATATACCTTTGTTCATCTTGCCATCCTTCTTATCCGCCAAATACTTGGGGCAGTTCCGCTTCCAGTGTCCAGTCCCCTTGCAGTAGAAGCACTCAGTTTCAGGCTTGGCTCCAGATTTGGGTTTCTTCGTTGAAGTAGCAACTGACTTGCTATTCTTTTTGAAGTTCCCTTTCTTTCCCTTGCCCTTTTTCTTGAAACTAGTGGTCTTGTTAACCATCAACACTTGATGCTCCTTTTTGATTTCTACCTCCGCAGCTTTGAGCATAGCGAAGATCTCGGGAATTGTCTTTTGCATCCCTTGCATGTTATAGTTCATCACGAAGCCTTTATAGCTTGGTGGCAGTGATTGAGGAACTCTATCAATAACACTATCCTCGTCAACTTTGCAACCAAGTTGAGTCATATGATTGTAGTACCCAGACATTCTGAGCAAGTGTTCACTGATAGAACTATTCTCCTCCATTTTGCAGCTGTAGAACTTATTGGAAATCTCATATTTCTCAATTCGGGCATTTGCTTGAAATATTAACTTCAACTCCTGGAACATCTCATATGCTCCATGACGTTCAAAACGTCGTTGAAGTCCCGGTTCTAAGCCGTAAAGCATGGCACACTGAACTATCGTGTAGTCATCAGACCGTGACTGCCAGACGTTCAAAGCGTCTACATTAGCGGGAGGGGGCTTGTCACCTAGCGGTGCTTCAAGGATATAATTCTTCTGTGCAGCAATGAGGATAATCCTCAGGTTATGGACCCAGTCCGTGTAATTGCTACCATCATCTTTCAACTTAGCTTTCTCTAGGAATGCATTAAAATTCAAAGGAACGGTAGCACGGGCCATTGATCTACAACGACATAGATATGCAAAACTATCAGGACTAAGTTCATGATAAATTAAAGTTCAATTTAATCATATTAATTTAAAGAACTCCCACTTAGATAGACATCCCTCTGGTTATCTAAATGATCACGCGATCCAAATCAACTAAACCATGTCCGATCATCACGTGAGATAGAGTAGTTTTCAATGGTGAACATCTTATGTTGATCATATCTACTATATGATTCACGCTCGACCTTTCGGTCTCCAGTGTTCCGAGGCCATATCTGTATATGCTAGGCTCGTCAAGTTTAACCCGAGTATTCTGCGTGTGCAAAACTGGCTTACACCCGTTGTATTTGAACGTAGAGCTTATCACACCCGATCATCACGTGGTGTCTCGGCACGACGAACTTTCGCAACGGTGCATACTCAGGGAGAACACTTATACCTTGAAATTTAGTAAGGGATCATCTTATAATGCTACCGTCGTTCTAAGCAAAATAAGAAGCATAATAAGATAAACATCACATGTAATCAAAATATGTGACATGATATGGCCATCATCATCTTGTGCTTTTGATCTCCATCTTCAAAGCACCGTCATGATCACCTTCGTCACCGACTTGACACCTTGATCTTCATCGTAGCATCGTTGTGGTCTCGCCAACTATTGCTTCCACGATTATCGCTACCGCTTAGTGATAAAGTAAAGCAATTACATGGCGATTGCATTTCATACAATAAAGCGACAACCATATGGCTCCTGCCAGTTGCCGATAACTTTACAAAACATGATCATCTCATACAAAACCGTATAACTCATCATGTCTTGACCATATCACATCACAACATGCCCTGCAAAAACAAGTTAGACGTCCTCTACTTTGTTGTTGCAAGTTTTACGTGGCTGCTACGGGCTTAGCAAGAACCGTTCTTACCTACGCATACAAAACCACAACGATGTTTCGTCAAGTATGTGCTGTTTTAACCTTCACAAGGACCGGGCGTAGCCACACTTGATTCAGCTAAAGTGAGAGAGACACACACCCGCCAGTCACCTTTAAGCAATGAGTGCTCGTAACGGTGAAACCAGTCTCGCGTAAGCGTACGCGTAATGTCGGTCCGGGCCGCTTCATCTCACAATATCGCCGAAGCAAAGTATGACATGCTGGTAAGCAGTATGACTAGTATCGTCCACAATCTCATTGTGTTCTACTCGTGCATATCATCTACGCATAGACCTGGCTCTGATGCCACTGTTGGGGAACGTAGTATTTTTTAAAATTTTCCTACGATCACGCAAGATCTATCTACTAGATGCATAGCAACGAGAGGGGAGAGTGTGTCTACGTACCCTCGTAGACCGAAAGCGGAAGCGTTTATCAACGCGGTTGATGTAGTCGTGCACCTTCACGATCCGTCCCGATCTAGTACCGAACGTATGGCACCTCCGCGTTCAGCACACGTTCAGCTCGATGACGTCCTCGCCTTCTTGATCCAGCAAGACGGGCGAAGTAGTAGATGAGTTCCGGCAGCACGACGGCGTGGTGACGGTTGTTGATGAAGAACAATCTCTGCAGGGCTTCGCCAAGCACTACAGAAACTAGATGGAGGATAAACTAGAGGGTCGGGGTAGCCGGCACACGGCTTGGTGTATCTTGATGTGTCTTGGGTGCTAGCCCTACCCCTCTATTTATATGTTGAGCCTTGGGGTCGAAACTTGGAGTAAAAGCCTTCACAAAGTCGGTTTCACCCGAAAGGCAAGAGTCCTTCTCGGACTCCAGGGCCAGACGCCAGGGTTCCCGGCGTCTGGACCCAGACGCCAGGGACCCTGGCGTCTGGCCCCTGGACTCCGCAAAACTTCCTTTTGCGCTTTCCAAAAACCTTGTGTGCTTTCCCTTTTGGCCCAAATAACGTGTTCTCGTACCCAAACACTTCGGGAAACATCCGGAACCTCTTCCGGTGAATTCCGGAACCCTTCCGGAGGTCAAACACTATTATCTCACATATTAATCTTTATCTCCGGACCATTCCGGAGTTCCTCGTCATGTCCGTGATCACATCCTGGACTCCGAATAACATTCGGTCACCAACATACATAACTCATTAAATACTATATCGTCAACGAACGTTTAAGCGTGCGGACCCTACCGGTTCGAGAACTATGTAGACATGACCGAGACATCTCTCCGGTCAATAACCAATAGCGGAACCTGGATGCCCATATTGGCTCCTACATATTCTACGAAGATCTTTATCGGTCGAACCGCAAAACAACATACGTTGTTCCTTTTGTCATCGGTATGTTACTTGCCCGAGATTCGATCGTCGGTATCACTATACCTAGTTCAATCTCGTTACCGGCAAGTCTCTTTACTCGTTCCGTAACACATCATCTCGTGACTAACTCATTAGTCTTTTGCTTGCAAGGCTTATTATGATGTGTGTTACCGAGAGGGCCCAGAGATACCTCTCCGACACTCGGAGTGACAAATCCTAATCTTGATCTATGCCAACATCACGAATACTTTCGGAGACACCTGTAGAGCATCTTTATGATCACCCAGTTACGTTGTGACATTTGATAGCACACAAGGTGTTCCTACGGTATTCGGGAGTTGCATAATCTCATAGTCATAGGAACATGTATAAGTCATGAAGAAAGCAATAGCAGTAAAACTAAACGATCATAGTGCTATGCTAACGGATGGGTCTAGTCCATCACATCATTCTCCTAATGATGTGATCCCGTTGATCAAATGACAATTCATGTCTATGGCTAGGAAACATAACCATCTTTGATCAATGAGCTAGTCTAGTAGAGGCATACTAGGGACATACTGTTTTGTCTATGTATCCACACATGTACTAAGTTTCCGGTTAATACAATTCTAGCATGAATAAAAGACATTTATCATGATATAAGGAAATACAAATAACATCTTTATTATTGCCTCTAGGGCATATTTCCTTCAAATCTGGCTTACACCCGTCGTATGCGAACGTTAGAGCCTATCACACCCGATCATCACGTGGTGCTTCGGAACAACGATCCTTAGCAACGGTGCACAGTTAGGGGGAACACAATTCTTGAATTTTTTTAGTGAGAGATCATCTTATTTACTACCGTCGTTCTAAGTAAACAAGATGCATAAACATGATAAACATCACATGCAATCAAATAAAGTGACATGATATGGCCAATATCATCTTGCTCCTTCGATCTCCATCTTCGGGGCACCATGATCATCTTTGTCACCGGCTCGACACCATGATCTCCATCATCATGATCTCCATCATCGTGTCTTCATGAAGTCGTCACGCCAGCTATTACTTCTACTACTATGGCTAACGTTTAGCAATAAAGTAAAGTAATTACATGGCGTTATTCAGTGACACGCAGGTCATACAATAATTAAGACAAATCCTATGGCTCCTGCCGGTTGTCATTCTCATCGACATGCAAGTCGTGATTTCCTATTACAAGAACATGATCAATCTCATACATCACATATATCATTCATCACATCTTCTTGGCCATACCATATCACATAGCACATGCTGCAAGAACAAGTTAGACGACCTCTAATTGTTGTTGCAAGTTTTATGTGGCTTCTATAGGTTTTCTAGCAAGAACGTTTCTTACCTACGCCAAAACCACAACGTGATTTGTCAATTTCTATTTACCCTTCATAAGGACCCTGTTCATCGAATCCGATCCGACTAAAGTGGGAGAGACAGACACCCGCCAGCCACCTTATGCAACTAGTGCATGTCTGTCGGTGGAACCAGTCTCACAAAAGCGTACGTGTAAGGTCGGTTCGGGCCGCTTCATCCCACGATGCCGCTGAATCAAGGTTGGACTAGTAACGGCAAGAAAATTGAGCAAACTCAATGCCCACAACTTGTTTGTGTTCTACTCGTGCAAGATGCTACGCAAAGACCTAGCTCAGATGCCATTGTTGGGGAACGTAGCAGAATTCAAAAAATTTCCTACGCTTCACCAAGATCAATCTAAGGAGTCATCTAGCAACGAGCATAAAGGAGTGCATCTACATACCCTTTGTAGATCGCGTGCGGAAGCGTTCGAAGGAACGTGGATGAAGTAGTCGTACTCTTCGTGATCCTCGTCACCGATGATCCCAGCGCCGAACGGACGGCACCTCCGCGTTCAACACACGTACGGTACAGCGACGTCTTCTCCTTCTTGATCCAGCAAGGGGGGAGGAGAGGTTGACGGAGATCCAGCAGCACGACGGCGTGGTGGTGGATGCAACAGGAAAAGCTGCAGGGCTTCGCCAGCGCAATGCGGGAGGAGTTGGAAGTGTGACGGGAGGGGGGAGAGGCGCCAGAGGCTTGGGGTGCGGTTGCCCTCTCCCCCCCACTATATATAGGGGCCAGGGGGCGCCGGCCCTAGCAGATCCAATCTCCTAGGGGGGCGGCGGCCAGAGGGGGGAAACTTGCCCCCCAAGGCATAGGGGGCGCCCCCTCCCCCTAGGGTTTCAACCCTAGGCGCATGGAGGGGGCCCATGTGGGTGCGCCAGCCCACCAGGGGCTGGCCCCCTTCCCCTTGCGGCCTACGGGACCCTTCGGTATGGGTGGCCCCACCTGGTGGACCCCCGGGACCCCTCCGGTGGTCCCGGGACACTCCCGGTGACCCCCGGAATTCACCCGATGGCCGAAACTGGACTTCCTATATATCATTCTTTACCTTCGGACCATTCTAGAACTCCTCGTGACGTCCGGGATCTCATCCGGGACTCCAAACAACATTCGGGTTCCCATGTGCATGTATCTCTACAACCCTAGCGTCACCGAACCTTAAGTGTGTAGACCCTACGGGTTCGAGAGACACGCAGACATGACCGAGACGACTCTCCGGTCAATAACCAACAGCGGGATCTGGATACCCATGTTGGTTCCCACGTGTTCCTCGATGATCTCATCGGATGAACCACTGTGTCAAGGATTCACTCAATCCCGTATGTTATTCCCTTTGTCTATCGGTACGGTACTTGCCCGAGATTCGATCGTCGGTATGCCCGATACCTCGTTCAATCTCGTCACGGCAAGTCTCTTTACTTGTTCCGTAATCCATCATCCCGTGACTAACTCCTTAGTCACTTTGAGCTCTTTATGATGATTTCTTACCGAGAGGGCCCAGAGATACCTCTCTGTCATACGGAGTGACAATATCCCAGTCTCGGTTCGTACCAACTCAATAGACACTTTCGGAGATACCCGTTGCGTACCTTTATAGCCACCCAGTTACGTTGTGACGTTTGGCACACCCAAAGTATTCCTACGGTATCCGGGAGTTGCACAACCTCATGGTCTAAGGAATAAATACTTGACACTAGAAAAGCTCATGCATTACGAACTATACGATCTCGTGCTAGGCTTAGGATTGGGTCTTGTCCATCACATCATTCTCCTAATGATGTGATCCCGTTATCAATGACATCCAATGTCCATGGTCAGGAAACCGTGACCATCTGTTGATCAACGAGCTAGTAACTAGAGGCTTACCAGGGACACGTTGTGGTCTATGTATTCACACATGTATCGTTGTTTCCGTACAATACAATTCAAGCATGAATAACAGACAATTATCATGAACAAGGAAATATAATAATAATACTTTTATTCTTGCCTCTAGGGCATATTTCGAACACAATGCCCCTCACATGAATAATAATCTAATCTCCCTCCAGTTCGTCATGCTTAGTAGCATATCTTCCGGGGGAGAATAATTTATCTTCGTAATTATCTCTCATCTTTCATTATTCTTCGCATTACATTCCATTATTTTTCTATCATTCGATGTGATATGTTTTGTCAACAATCGTCCAAAAAGGGGGAGATTATTGGTGCAACATCTGCCTACCTTGTGTATTGGAGAATGTTGACAGAAACAGGTATGGACTGATTTGTTTTCTAGTGCATACAGAGAGAAAAAGTCCATACACAACCGAAGAGAATGTTGTCTCCGGTGTCAAGTTCGAGGAACTTCACCGAAGCATAACTACCTTGCAGAGGAGAACAAGCTATATTTGTTGACGGCATACAGTCGAGAAGATTGATGTGAAGAAATCGACCCCTTGAAAGTTTACTGCTGAAGCGAAGCATATGACTCGGTACAGTCGTCTGAAGCAATTGACTGCAGCACTGGAAATCGAAGACGAAGTGAAGACGCATTATTCATTTTGTTGTTCTTCTTTCATTCTTTTGAGTCATAGGAACTCCATACTATGAAGAGGGGTATAAGTTGTCGATGCTTAGATCCGTTGTGATGCTTAGCTACAGCCTATGAAAGCTGCGAGAGAAATCTCTTTGTGTTTGGAGAAAATACTTGCCAGCAAGAGACTATGATCTTCTTCGCTGCGAGAGATTTGACTCAGACCGATGAGTTAGCATTACTTTTTCCTCAAGTAATGTTACCGTTGCTCCCAAATCCAATCGTTGTCAACGTGTCCCTTGGCCATTGGCTGGACCGCGTGTCCAAAATGGTCATTTCCCTTTTGGGAAGGCTGCGGCTTTAAATAGCCACCCTGCTCCAACGTTGTCTGTTGGCTGCTCCGCTTAAGATTTCTGAGAAGATTGAATTGAGCAACCCCTCTCTGATTGATTTGAGTTTAACTGAGAAAAAAATCAAGAGCCCAAACTTAGATAGTGGTTTAGCATCACAGTAGTTCTGAGTGAGAGTTCTTGTACCTATTACTCTTGAGAGATGCGCACTCTCTAGACGGATAGGTTTTGGTTCGAGTGTTGAAGAGTCGTTGTCGTCACCGAAGCAGATCTTCAGCAGCCAAGAGTGATTGTGGTTCGCGAAGGTCGACCGAAGGTTTGGAGATTGCCGACAAGTATCTACCACGAGTGAAATCAACATGAGTCTGATCAGCTCTGCGTTGATGGAGAATAGGGTGAAGAGAGTTTATCTTCCGTGTTAAGTCATAGCCCCTCCAACCAGACGTAGCCCTTTGGCAGAAGGGTGAGCTGGTCTACCAAATCAATCTGTCACCATCGAGCCCCACTGGTTATATTTTCTTCACTGTATTACTTCCGGTAATCGTTGTGTGTGCTCTGTGATGATAGTTATCTGATCTGTTCCCATCTGGTGTAAATTTCTCTACTTATATCTTACACTGAGTTCTTTGTTCTTCATTGCCTCTATTGTTGTTCTTTGGTAGTTCCTTCTAAGATCTGATCAAGTTCTTCTTTGTGTTTTTAGTTCTATTGGCTTGTTGCATTACCTTCGTCATAGTCAAACCTGTTGTGCACTATGCCCGAATCATTATTACTGCTTATCTCAAAGAATTTGTTTCTTAGTAGCTTGTTTGTTTGAGTTATCTTCTACGGAACCTTATCTCTGCTGCTGTGTTTGGGCTCAATTCAACACCTTCGTAAGAAATTTTGAATCTCCCATTCACCCCCTCTGGCCGATATACTCTCGGTCCTAGCACCTAATCTAGCAAGGATATAAACATTTTTTATCGAGGATCATAATATTCCATAAGAGTACCTAAATAGAAGACCAGAACCCTCCCGACGGCGAGGGATTGGGGTTTGGTGCACCTCGAAGACCCATAGGGCCAATGGGGGCGAAGACAACTGGCAACATCGCCTCTAGATGCTTGTGGATAGGAAGATGAAGTGAAAAATGAAAGTATATCTCCATAATACCCTAGTTGTTTTGATGATTAATGGCAAAACTATTTGAGAGAGGACTAATGATTTCAATGAGTTTATTTCAAGACTTTAGACTAACTTTTCATATTCAGTTCCATGACTAAATGGGAAATGATTGGTGACCTCACAAACAACTTTTCTAGCTGTTATCCTAATCAAGCTCATAGTTTGTACTTTCTATGTACTTCTGTGAATCCAAAATTCACATTGAGTATAAGACAACCGTGTTATGAACGGGGGCATCAGCAAATGCTTTGGTTTGAATTCCATGAACAGGTCCTAAGCCAAAGTTCTTCAAAATCCACTTCCTAGCCATCTTTCTTTAATCAATGGTGCCTCCAAAGATTTCTTTCCGTAATACTGAGCTACTTAGGGTTATTCATGCTAAGAGATCAAACCTAGACTCAACTATTCGGAACCAACATTTATTCTAGGAAAGCCATACCCTATATTCCACTTTGAAAAATCACATGTTTTGTTCGGCACTTCCAAGCATCACATTTTAACGGAAATTAAGAGCCATCTCGGTTTGCTTCTCTCTAGTCATAGTATAAATTTGGTACCTCTGCTTATTTCCGTCTGGAATATTCGAGCTGTGAGTTAACTCTTCTCTGCAAATTATCAAGTCTTCAATGGCTCTTTTTTGTATGGTACTATTGAGCAATCTATACTTCCGGGCCCTTCTATCATACATAGTATAAAAGGTGCTACATTTTTGTGTTTGGAACCACCAATCATTCTCCATTGTTACTTTCGACTTATGTATTTCTAAAGGTTTCTAAACACTGGCCCAATAATTCAAATTTATTTGACCTAGTTCGATAGTTCCTCTAGTTTTCTACCGGTGCTTTCGAGCCATGTTACTTTTGAGTAAAAATATATATATTGGATCTCCTCTATATATATTCTCTACCCCTTCTAGGTGGCAACCAATCACATCCACCATGACCACTTCATTCAGTTCACTTTGCTCATTCTACTCCTTGCCAACCACTTCACTCCACCACATGAAGTTCAACTCGAGTCGATCCATCGACCACATAGAGAAAGAGAGATCCAAAACAAGAGAATAATAAAAAGTGTTGGGTGGTTCCATGACTCACCTCTTGATTCTTTGAGGGTCAAGAACTCACTGATTTGAATCCCTACACCTTAAGATCATCTCTTGCACCTCAAATCACTTTTTCTCTTTCCCGCTCAATGAAAAAGGGAAGCACAATTTAACTGTGTTGGGATCAATATTTTAATGTGAGTCATATCACAAAGCTCAATAAGGGTATGTAGATGCATATGTACGTCTTCTTCTGATGGAGAGTCTCCAAACTTGTTTTGTTGAACCATAGTAAGTAGGCTTGGTTTAAAATCATATTGCTCAGTTGTGACACCAGGTAGTCCAATTGGTGCACACATGTAAGCATCATTGAAAGTAGTAAACTCCCCAAGCTTTTTGGTAGCCATAATGTTTCTTTATTAATTTTTAAAAATAAAATACACTAACAACGAAAGTAAACTCAAAACTAAATAACAAGGACTCCAGTAACCTTATCAAGATAGCAAAATACTTCCACGACAACGACACCAGAAAAAATGTTGATTATATTCAATCTGACTTTTGATGTCATATAGACATATTCCCTAGAGACCCTAAGATATATCTAATCTAGGAAATGAATTAAGCATGGTGAGGAAATATTTGCAAGCCCTGTTATTTCAAAATGTTCCAATTTACCAAAAGAGACTTCCACCCTGCTTTATATATAAAACAACGATCAACAACAATCCGGTACAAACGCATGCCATCACAACACACGCACACACCCAAGGAAGAATACATAGACGCTGAGCGTAGCAACACCACCCCTAGCACTACAAGAGCAACCGGGGATACACCACCGCGAAGAAATGAAGCCGCCTACGACGAACCGTGGGCTCCAAGGAAGGATACGACAGAGGAGCGTCGTCATTGCCCAATCCAAAGATCAGAGTTTCCCCTGGAGCAGCACGACGAACAATGAGAGCCGCGACGATGCCTTCAAGAAGGGAACGAGCTTCGCAGCTACCGGTCCATCCGAAGATAGGACATGTTTTCACCTCGGCCAACACTCACCGTCACCGAACGCGACACCCCTGCTACCACGCCGGCCACACGGCCATGACCACCAGACAACACCAAGCCATGGGCTCTGCCCATGAGCACCGCACTACCACCACTAGGACCATCGACCCGGCATTCAAGACCTTAGAGCATCTCCATCCGCGCCCCCAACAGGCCCCCAAGGCCGTTTTTTAGCGCCGGCGCCGAAAAATCGGCCCAGTCGCGCCCCCACGATCACGTTTTTCGCCGGATTGGGCCGAAATTGGCGCCGATGCACCCAACCCAAACCCGGCGCGCTGGGGGGCGCCCGGGGCACCGGCGTGAACGTTTTGGCGTGAAAGAGTGGTGGGACCGGCGCGTCAGCGAAATGAAGGTTGGTCGTCCTCATCGTCTCGGTTTTCCCGCGGGGAATCAATGCCAAGGCTGCCGCCGGTCAGCCTGCCATTGATTCACGGGCGGCGCAGTGCGACGACGCTGCCCCGCCTTCCGCCACGCGTTCGCACGCGGTCGCCCCCGAGCCGCTATAAAAGGCGCCCCTGGCTGCGCTGGTGAGGAACCCATCCATCGGCAGTCCTCCCCCTCCTCGCCGCCGCACTTCCTTCCCTCTCTCCGCCGTTCGAGCCCCTCTCTCTCCCCCCCGGCAACCATGAGCGCGAGGTAACCCGTCGACGCGGCGGTGGCCAACAGTTTCGGCCGCCGCTCGCTGCATGAGTGGGAGGCATACCTCCTCCACGAGGCCAACTACCCCGGGCCGCCCGACGTACGCGCTCTGTCGCGGTGGAGGCTCAGCGTCGGCGGGGTCCCTGTCCCCGAGACGCCCGCCTATTTCCATGCCGAGATCGAGCGTGCGCGGGCGTCCCTGACGACCACGGAGCGGGCGCTCCCGGAGTACGCCACCGGCAACCACGCGGCGTGGGCGGCATACTTCGAACGCCGGCAGGAGGAGCGGCTCGCCTCCACCAACAATGCGCCGACGCCGCGGGGGCGCAACAACAGCGAGGGTGCCGCCTGTGGTGGGGCGTCCAGGGCCGCACGCTCAGCGGCGTGCTCGCGCACCTCGAGGGCGGCAACGACCCGCCGTTCGAGTACCCGACCGCTCGGAGCGGCGGCGCGTGGCTGCCGAGGAGGATGATGGGTTGGTCATCCTCATCTTCCTCCTCCTCCTCCCGATCCTCCTCTCACTCCTCCGGCGCGTTGGCGTTGGTCAGCGTCAAACCAGAGCCGGCCGAGACGCCGCTCGATAGGCGCACCCGCGGCGCCGGCCTCGTCATCAACGACGGCGGCCGTGGCTCGTCCTCCTCGGTCCCTCCTTGCCTCGTCAAGCCGAAGAGGGAGTAAGGGCTGGCGACGGTGAAGCCGGGGCTCGCCGCCGTGAAGCCAGAGCCTGCTCTCGCCGAGGAGGTCGATGAAGAAGAGGCCGCCTTGAAGTGGGCGCGCAAGGACTACACGCGCATGGAGCTGGACCGCCAGCGCCGCGCCCTGGAGGAGATCGCCGAACGCCGCCGCCGTGAAGCAGCGCGCCGGGGCGAGGGGTCGAGCAGCGGCGCCGGCCGTGTCAAGGAGGAGAAGCAAGAGGACGACGCCGGCGACGACTACGCCCTGCTCAGCGCCTACTTCGGCCCGTAGTTTAGGGGTTTTTTCGCCCCTTTTTCGTGTAAAAACGCCTAAATTTAGCAGAAATTTGCCATGTTTGTTCAAATTTGGTCGTGTTTGCTTAATTTTGGCCGTGTTTGCTGAATTTTGGCCGAACTATGGGGGCGGCCTGGGAGCGGCGGCTGGGAACGTGCTCGCCCCCACGCCTAAAATAGCGCCGGCTCGCCCCCAAGCGGCGGTTTTCGGCGCGTCTTGGGGGCGCAACGGCTGGAGATGCTCTTACACCACCTCACCCAAGACCCTGTGGCTTCCCCTACCAAAGAGACGAGTGGAAAGGTCCCGCCTAACAATTTCCTAGACTAACAATATTCGCACTGGCTGTAACAATACCGAACACCCAAATTGTTATCGCAATTAAGTACCAAATATTATGCAAATTAAATCCTTAGAACTTGCTTGACCTACACACAGAGTGCTAATGATAATTAAGAAGTAGATAAACTCCACACTAGATATAATATCTAATAATTCCAAGCTATTTATTTACTCTACTACTAATGAAATGAAATAAATTGCTTTCCTTCATATAATTTAATCAAATATGAAGGGAATTGCAACCTATTGCTTAAACATGAACAAATTCTATTGGACATGAACTGAACCGCTAGGAAAAGAGAGTTTCCGAAAGGATTCATTTTGACCTTTCATTTTGCACAGGGAAAAGAGAGATTTATTCAAATACGAAAGGAATTACAACCAATTGCCTGAAAATCAGCACATTCTATTGGACATATCTCGTAAAATATATATTCAATTGGACATATCTCGCAAAATATATATTCTATTGGACATAAACTGGACCGCTTGGAAAAGAGAGTTTTCGAAAGGAGCCTCATTTTCCTTTGCATTCTGCACAGGGAAAAGAGAGAATTGCAATTGCCTGAACACCAACAAATTCTATTGCTCCCGCCAAAAAAAAAAACTAGTGGACATGAACAGGGAAAAGAGAGTTTCCCAAAGTAGCGTCTTTCCTTTTCTTTTTGCTCAGGGAAAAGAGAGATATATTCCAATATATGAAGGGAATTGCAACCTGTTGCCTGAACATCAACAAATTATATTGAACATGAACTGAAATCACATGAGAGATACACTCAAATAAGAAGGGAATTGCAACCTATTGCCTGAACATCAACAAATTCTATTGGACATGAACTGAACCAAACCATGGTACGAGCCTGAACTCTTCCAAAGGAAGCGAGCTCATGGCTAAAGCTTGGGCAAGCCTTAGCACACGAATCTCTCAGGTAACTCCTCGCTTCAATAACTATAGTTGAGTTGAAACTTCAGGCTGAAATGACTATAGTAACAGTCCAAAGAAGGGAAACAAACTCGGGACTGAAGGAGTACTGCACAGATCCGAATTATAGTACGAGTGTAATATTCAAAAAATGCAGTCGCCTGGTACAAGTGTAAAATGTTTCAAAAATAAAAAATCAATCGCCCACCGTGGGGCTCGAACCCACGACCACAAGGTTAAGAGCCTTGCGCTCTACCAACTGAGCTAGACGGGCTTTGCTTCTTTTTTCTGCGTCTACGCTTTCAACTTAAGTAACTACAGCAGAACGGAACAGAAATCCAAGGCATGGTAATGGTGCATGCAACAGAACTTATATGAAGGGTAGTCACTAAAATGTAAAGTCGGCTCTTCATCCTTCCAGCAACTTACAGAACATGAAAGTTACATGAACATCAAGCACGAAGAGATTCAATTCAAACATAAGCCCAACTAAAGAATGGCACGGGCAGGCGTATCCCTTATCAACACAAAATCTCTCCATAACAGGGAGGTTTGCTTTCGAAAGGAGCTTCGTTTCTGTCAGAGTCTTCAGGCTGAAATGAAAATCTCTCCATAACAGGGAGGTTTGCTTTCGAAAGGAGCTTCGTTTCTGTCAGAGTCTTTCAGGCTGAAATGAAAATCTCTCCATAACAGGGAGGTTTGCTTTCGAAAGGAGCTTCGTTTCTGTCAGAGTCTTCAGGCTGAAATGATAGTAGTTTTTTCAGAAAACGGAAAGAAAATAGGGGAAAAAAATTGAAATCGCCCACCGTGGGGCTCGAACCCACGACCACAAGGTTAAGAGCCTTGCGCTCTACCAACTGAGCTAGACGGGCCTGACATGTCGAGTATACGTTCACTGTTCAGACGGTTACTACCTACAGCAGAATGGAGCAGTTAAATCTTAAAAATGTACCACTGACAAAAATAAAAACTTTCTAGGCATGGCAATGCTGCATGCAACAGAAATTATATGAAGAGCAGTCATAAAATGTAAAGTCGGTTCTGCATCCTGCCAGGCTTCCAGCAACTTGCATAGCATCAAAGTTACACTAACATCTGCAAGCATGAAGAGATTTAGTTCAAACATGACCTCACATGTTTCGAACCTTGGTTCAAACACGACATGTTTCGAACCTTAGTTCAAACACGAACATCAGCAACTTCCAGGCTTCCAGCAACTAAACGATGGCAATGGTGCATGCAACAGAAATTATATGAAGAGCAGTCATAAAATGTAAAGTCGGTTCTGCATCCTGCCAGGCTTCCAGCAACTTGCATAGCATCAAAGTTACACGAACATCTGCAAGCATGAAGAGATTTAGTTCAAACATGACCTCACATGTTTCGAACCTTAGTTCAAACACGAACATCAGCAACTTCCAGGCTTCCAGCAACTAAACGATGGTACGACAATGAGCTCACATGTTTTGAACCTGCTCTGACCACGGGCAGCCATAGCACACAAGATCTCCATTCAGGTAGCTCCTGACCTCGTTCACCATAGCCGACATAGCGGGGTGAGCAGTGATGTTTGCTCTGGAAAAGAGCTTCGTTTCTGATAGAAACTTCATGCTGAATGATTGTAGTTTTTAAAAAAAAAAACACAAAAAGGAATCGCCCACCGTGGGGCTCGAACCCACGACCACAAGGTTAAGAGCCTTGCGCTCTACCAACTGAGATAGACGGGCTTGATGCAGAGCTATTTCAGCTCGTTGACTTGTGTGGATGCGACAATCCCTGCCTTAGTCGAATCGTCATCCATGAAAATCATATCCCGGATTCATCAGATCTCTGCGGGGAAGCGGACTTGCTGCTGAGGATCCATCGGGCATGGTGGTTGGATGGTTCGTCCATGCCTGGCACTGGCAGTTGCCGCCCAGATCGAGTTGGATGGATCCTCCACGACGACGCCAAGCAAGCTCCGATCCCTGTCCAGAAAAACGTCGATCAGGGCCGGACAGCTGCAGTGGAGACTCAGATTTGACTTAATTCGAGGTCGCAGCTAACAAATCACTTACCCCGTACTACCTACGCCAAGATCTTGCGTGTCCGCGGCCGCAGGGCTACAGCCTCCAGGTCTTGCTAATGGAGGTGCCGCGGACGGGGCGGGAGAGGAGTCTTTGCCAATTGCCGGAGTGGCTGGGAGGGACAGAGCACGAGGCTCGAGCCCGCTGGACAAGCCCGAGTAGCACCCGCGCTGCCGTCGGGTTCTATTTCGATCGTGGAGGCGAGGCAAGCGACAGTGCTACACATGGAACAGGAGGAACGCCCAAGGAGTGCGATGCAAACCATCCAATCCTATAATCCTATCCTAGCTTGGCACGGCACGTCGTGCCGTCGTGGTGTGGTCGAGGATTGACTCTGGAGCAGGGGAACTGTCGCGCTCATGTGTTTTCCTTTTTTGGTTTTCCTTTCTGTTTTTTTTTTCACTTTCGTTAATAAACATTTAAGGTTTTCTATTATAGTTTTGATCTATTTCTGAGATTTGTTTTTGTTTCTCTCTCGCGTCCTGTCCCTGTCGCCGCTGCCAGGCCTCGCCTTTTGCTCTGTTTCCTTTTCGCTGGAGTCGTCGCCCCCGCCGCCGTTGCTGGTACCACCTGCCTACGTTCTTAGGCGGTAATTATGTTCTCCGTTGGTTCCTTGTTTTCGGTTCGTTTTACTTATTTTTCCATTATAATTTCGGGCAATGAAGATTTATGAGGTGATTGTGGGCGGGGGCTCCCAACACTATCAAATGCCAGCTTTCAACTCTGTTGTGTAATCAGTCTTAATAATGATTGTGTTCTTTGCAGATATGGCTTGCTCTTTTTGTCGTATGCCAACTGGCCCTTGTTCCTCTTTTGAATTTTCTACGGTTGTGTTCACTCTGGTGCTGGTTCAGCGCTGTTCGAGGCATGTTGTAAGAAGATTAACATTTTTGTGCACGTATCTTCCGTGCAGTGTTAGAGCTCATGTTGCTCGGTACATTGAACAGTGCATGGTTTTAGCCATAAGGAGGTGACAAATATACTAACCTTGCTCTTCACACCAGTGATGGTGAATTATATGGTGTTTTGTTTAGCCATGTAGAGTGAGCAGCAAATTACATGGTCCTTCTTGGGAGGGATTGGTGAGTGATTATGGTCTAAATCATCGTGATATAATGAGTGTTAGGCTTGAGCACTACGGAACGTTGATTGGTGTTGATTTTTATCGGGGTGGAGATATGTTGCCCCCTTTACCCTCTGTTGGTAAGGGTCTTTTTTAAAGAAAATTTTACCTTGTTTCACGTGACATTTGTTGCCGTTCCCTTGAACCTGTGACATTTGTTTTTGTAGCACTTGAGGATCCGAGTGAATCTGAGAGGGAACTTGTTGGCAGTTGGTTTTACACAAGTGGTGTTGATCTCAATTATCAACAATTGTATTTCATGTCATGGCGACTTCTTGATGACAACTACATACTCTGTTGTTCTTTCGTTCAGAGGATTACTTCCATAAATGTTAGTGGTCATCATATGATAATTTTTCTTTTTCTCCTCAGTTATTTTTTTAATTTCCACTTTTATAGCTTCTTTTATTTTTGTTTATTCTAATCGCTTCATGTTTTCCACAGGTCATTGCGAGCATGGTTGTGAGGAGTTCGAAGGAATTTGTGATAGTTCCTAGGTCAGGCGTTTTAACTCTTGAGGTTACTTTGGCGTATCACGATGATGATATATATGTGAGCATTCCTTGTTCATACTCCATTGGCTTGGGCGGTAGAATGGTGTTCAAGAAGGAAGATTTCAGTGTTTTTCTTCAATCTTCGTCTATGGAAGTAGACAGCTTGATGCTCATAACCTTCAAAGAGCGTGACGAGAGACTTGATGTTATCTTGAGCCTTTCGCCATAGTGATGTTAGTTATAGACTGTGAAGTAGAATATATGTTATTTAAAATACATGGTAGGATATAATGTTTCCCCTGAGCTCGAAAAGGAGCGTAGCTGAAGGCCTTGGCAACGTATCCAAGAAGAAAATGACACCCACGGGCGTCGCCATTGTCAGCATCGACAAGCCGAGCAGTGATCTCTCCCTGGCCCAAAGCCGAGCAATCCATAGACGCCGAGTCTGGAATCGAAGACGAGGAAGCCAAAATTGGTCGGAACCACTATGTCGGGAGGGGGTTGGCAGGGTTGCACTTGCCGTCGGACGGTGGCACTGCCCCCGAACCCACGAGCACTGGATCTCGCAAAAGGGGGAGGCTTTGAGGCATACGGGACGGGCTGGTGATGAAGCGAACCATGTGGGTGGGTCTGGGGAGGCGGCGTCCAGCAACGCCGGCAAGCAAGGACTAGGTGGACGCAAATCCGTGCTGCCGTGGCCTTAGCTGTAATGCCCAGGATGGAGTTATACCTCCTACGTGTCGAGACACGACTTAAAGGCATAAATCCATCCTAGAATGATCTCAAGTTTGGTATCTTTGCACGACTCATGTAAAAGAGGGATTAAATTGCAAAAGGAGATAGTTGGCTTACACTCGCCACTTCACACAATACATTACATAAGCAATACATCATTCAAAACATCACAACCCGACTACGGGTGAAGATCCAAAAGAAAGATACCAAAACAACATAAAGCCACAGGTCGGATCGAATCCTAGTAGAAACCACTACTGATCGTCGAAACGTCACAAGCTAACAGCCAAACTCTTCAGCGAGCTCCTGGTGAAGCACTGAACCAGCTCCTGCATCAAACTCGGCTGAACCTGCATCTGGTGTGGTGAAGTAACTGTGAGCCACAGAGGACTCAGCAATCCCGTTCCCGGGTAACAAGACTATTTAAGCCTTGGGTGAGGACAAGGCTGAAGAAAGAATAAGAGGTGAAGGAACAAACAAGAGTCTGCAGCAGCAACTAGCACTAACTTACGCAAAAGAGAGCGAGAAGAGAAGTGCATCGGTCGAAAGATGATCACGAAGTGACCCTAGCTAAAGCCGGTCAAACATAACCCCACCGTGTTCAACTCCCGAATCCCTATTCGGAAATTGACAGTCACGGTACACACGCTGGTAGTGTATTGAAACATTGTGTCAAGTTATCTACAACCGGAATTAACAAGCTCCCATCTGCCACATAACTGCGGGCACGGCTTTCGAAAGTTCAAACCCTGCAGGGGTGTTCCAACTTGACCCATTACAAGCCCACGATCCGCGGAGTCGCAACTCCATAGTTGGGAAGACCCGAGTATTCTCGGAATCCCGTGCTCAAGTTAAACCGAACTAAGGTAAGGCTAATCCAGCAAATCCTCCCGGCGTGCCGACACCCTGATAGTAGCCGCGCGTATCTCGTCTCAGGCCACGACCGGATGAGCACAGCGTACAGTGGCCGAAATACCCAAGTTGCCAAGGGGGGCCCCGCACACGACTCTAGTTTGGACCAACACTCATGTGGAGCACTGGCCCGGGGGGTTGAATTAAGAAAGAGGGTTTGCAAGGCCCTTATGCATGTTTTATTAGTTTGTTATTAGGCAAATAGTACCAATGTTGGGACTTGCTGGAAAAGACTTAGCACTTAGCGGTTTATCAAGGGGGTCCCATACACCCCAACCGTGTTAGGAACGCATAATCAAGGAACATAACACCGGTTTATACGGTTCCTAACGGCATGAGTGGAACAAAACACCAAGCAAAAGGCTTAGCCTTCCACCCTTGCCAATATATAGATGATTTCATTTTTAAGCATTTATATAGTGTGATATAACCCAACCAAACTTCAACATGAAGCAAGCATCTTCAATCTTCACCTGCAACTAACAAAGCTATAAGAGGGGCTGAGCGAAGCGTACTTAGCCAAGCAACGGTTTGCATAGGTAGGGTGGTTAAACATGGCAACTGGTTACAAGTAGGAGGCTGACAAGAAGAACATGGGCATCGAGGCAAAACTATAGATCGAGACTACTAGCAATAGGCAAAGATAGTAATGGTATCCGGGTTCGGTCATCTTGCCTGGGATTCCACAAGGGAGAAGAACGGAACCAAGAAGAAGACGGAGCAACAGTCGAGCGAAACCTCACAACTCCGGAACGAAACCGAAGCTAACAAGAGAAGCAACCGGAAAGAAGAAAACAACACGGTAAACACACAAGCATCAACATGGCATACGATGCGCAAACAAGTATGATGCATGTCCGGTTTAATTATGCATGGCATGGCAAAGTGCACAAACAAATACTACAAGTTAAGTGGAGATCAATATGCAACGAGTTGCATATTGACGAAACACCACATATTAATTATTTAGTTGACTCTCATTATTTACAAGACAAGATTAAATGTTTTTAGCAAGGCAAGAGGTGAAACATAAAGAAACTACACTATTAGGCATTTTAAATGAGGCCGGAAGAATAACAACAACATCTCCGGAAAATCCCCATGAGCATGTTTAATAATTATAAGCAAACAACAATTCACACATATTAAATGTTGTTAACATGATGCGGATGACATGATCAAGTTTATGCAAGTTTTATTAAAAGGTTGACTTAAAGGATAAGAAGCATTTGTC
>LR738709.1:469594251-469604683 GCA_902687465.1 Secale cereale | reverse complement strand
CTCGGGGTTATACCTTCGAAGCGTTCTCTCTCGAAGCGGTTCGAGAGCGTCGAGGAAGTAGCCGTAGTAGAGGAAGTAGTGGTACACGGGGCGACGGTAGTGGTACACGATCGTAGTGGGAAGTAGTTGTTCCGTTCGTCTTGGCGGTTCCACGACGGCGGTAGTTGTTCACGGTCATCGGTAGAGGAAGTAGTCGTTCACGGGGTGTCGTGGTACTCGGGGTTCCCGTTTGCGACGGTAGTGGAAGTAGTGGAACTTGACGCATCCGAAGAGGTACTTGACGAGTCGGTCGCGGTACTTGTTCCCGGAGGTGTTCACGAGCTTGTTTTTCCGTAGATGTACGGTTCATCGAGGTACTTGGTCGTAGGGGTACTTGCCGGGTCATGTAGTCGTTCACGGGGCTCGTAGTGGAACTTGGTCGTTTTTCCGGGCGTCGTGTAGTTGTTCACATCTCCAAAAGAGTACACGGGTCTCTTGTCCAAACATTACAGCACGGCAACAAAACAAAAACAAAAACAACTACAGCAGCAGGAACAAGGCAGCAAAGGGGTCAGCGACTTGGGGACGGCGCACGTCGAGGCGCCGATGGAGCTGGCCGGCGGCGGAACTGGCGCAGGAGAGGCCTGGAGCTGCTGCAGCCTCGAACCGGCGCCCTGGAGACGCGGGCTGCTGGAGAGGACGGCTCGCGGTCGAGGCGGAGAGCAAGTGCGACGGGGCCGCGCTGGAACGGAGGGAGGCCGCAAGCTCGTCGCTCGGGGGCGCGGTCCTGGCGACGGAGGCCGGAGGGGAGGACGCCGCTGCGGATCCTGGCCGGAGGGGAGAAGGCCGCAGGGCGGACGGTGCTGGATTCCCGCGGCGACGGCGGCTGCTGGAGGAAGGAGGCCATGGCGCTCGGGAGGCGCTCGGCTTGGGGACGGAGGTGAGGCCGCGGAGGAGAGAGGCCACGGTCGCGGGCCTGGGCGCTGGACGGAGCAGACTCGAGGGCTCCCGACCGCGGACCGCGGGGCGAAGGCGGAACAAGGCGCGGGGTTCGACCCGGTTGGGAAGGGCGCCGGGCTTCGGCGACGCAGGGAGGACGGCAGGGGCGCGGCGCTCTGGGAAGAGTTCTGGCGCGGCGGGCGCGGCTCTGGCCGGCCGGGCTCCTGGCCGGCGCTAGGGGCGCGGAGGAGGAGCGCCGCGGGGCCTCGTGCGCGAGGGCGATGGGGCGGAAGCTGGCCGCAGTGCAGGGCCTGGGCTGAAGGAGGAGAGGGAAGGCTGGGAACCCAGATGGGCTGGAAGGAGGAGAGGGAAGGCTGGGCCTCTCTTCCTCTGCTGTTTTATTCCCAAAATAAAACAGAAAAAAAAACAAACAAGAAGAAGAAGAAAAAGAGGTGCTAGAAAAAGGCCTAGGACAAGAAGTAATAATCCCTGGACTCACAAAAATGTCAGGGATTTAAATAAAATAGAAGGAGTTTTTTTGATGGAGAACTCGAAGTGAAATAAACATGGGGAAATATGCAAGTGTGTTACGGTGATTCCGAAGCAATGGAATATTTATTAATATAGCTCCATAATATTAGGAGGCTTTTATATGTTATAAAGAGAAGACATCTTCCCTCGATTTAAATGGACCGAAGGTCCACACGAATTATTAGGTTGAGGTGCAAAAATAAAATATGACATGATGGCATGATGATATGATGCAATGCAAAAATAAATAACACAAGCAAAAGAAACACACGGGCAACCCGGAACATCTGGAATCTTCGGGACTCTTCTGGAATCTTCTGGGACGTCGGTCTCGGGCGTCACAACTCTCCCACACTAACAGAGGATCTCGACCCGAGATCCTAGAGATATCACCGGGTAAAAACGGAAAAGGAGGAGGTAAAACAAAGTTGCTTTTTTGACAGACGAGTGAAACCAAGAACCTGAGAGGTTAAACAAACTTGAAAGAAAGAATAGAATGGAGATGAACGAAGTTAAGAGCACTCCGGTAAGCAGGAGGAACATTACAAGAACCTTGAAGGTTGAAAGACATGAAACAAGAGCTTACGAACCAAAAGAATATGAAACTGCAAGGGTATGGCCAAGGAAAAGAATGACAGAATTCGGACAGCACTCCGTCTGAAAATGGAAGGAATTAGCAAGAACTAGCCAAGTTGAGATGATACTTGATGAAAACAACAACACACAGCCTCCGGAACAATTAAAAGAATGGCACAAGGGTAAGAAAGATTCAGACAGCACTCCGGTTAAAAGATAGTTAAAACTTGATAAGATGAGGGAACTAGAATGAAGAATACAACACTCCGGTTAAATAAACAAGCAAGGGAGAATATGATCTTGATAAAAACGAGATGATGGTTGGAGAGAGCAACATCACAATGCCTCCGGAATGAAAGAATAGCATATAAATCAATGAAAGAATTAAACGGAGAAGAAAAAAGACAAATTCTCTCAAAATTGAATTTGAAAGGGCATCTTACGAAGAAGGGTTGAATGTAGTTGTTGGAAAAATCAACAACGAAAGAATAAGCTTGATGTGGGCTTATGGAAAACATCTCAAAATTATGAGGTGACAACCAGCCACTATTGGAAAACAATTTGATTGGATTGATATCAACAAGGAGACGAAGAACTTATTTCACCGGAAGGATAAATGAAGAACTTGGGTCATTTATAAGCACCATAATAGCAAAATCCTTAGGTAAAAGCTTTAGGTGAAATACAACCCAAGATAACTCCAAGAGATACAATGAGGGGTTGAAGGATCTCCTAAAGAGAAAGAAATGATGGTTTTGAATATCTCAATCTTGACAACTTGTGAATCATGAAACATGAAGGAATTGTCAAGAATGACATAACACCACCTGAAAGATAAGGTAGAAAGGATTGCAAATGGAAAGCATGATGAAAATGCTTGAGCTCCAACAAGAATCTTGAGGAATACTTGGAGGATGAATTAAAACATGATGAACCACCATGAGAACTCCGGTAATGAAAAACATGAGAAGTGAAAGATGAAAAAGAATATGAATCAAGGCCTGCGATGAATTAGATGAAGTTGAAATGATATAATTGAAATAACATGGAGCTCCGGAAAACAAGATGAACAACTTGGAACCAAGGATATGATATGATGAACAAGCTCCAGACAAAAGAATTAAACACTTGGAAGGAACAAGAATAAGAATTATGTCATGCATCTCCTTCACCAATTAAATTGATGACAACCAAAGGATTTGGCAAACTACTTATTCCCGTTGGAAAGAATTAAAGAGAGATCTCGCACAAGCTCTGATAATTCTTCAACAAGGCACCGGTAGGATTGTGAAAAGAACAATTGAATTAAAACGATAACAACAGAAGAGTAAACTAGAAAGAACCACCGTAAGAATATGGAGACGAACGAAGAGACATCAATGAAGAATAATTGGAGGACGAAGTTGAAAACTGAGAACGAAGAAATATTCTGAAATGATGGCCTTCGAAGGATCACAAAGAAAAGAATTCATGAAATGCTTCGGACGGTATAAAGAATTCCTCACAATCAAACGATAATGAGGATGGCAAGAAGCTAGAACCACGAATCTTCAAGAGAACGGGCCAAGATTTAAGAGAAACACTTCTCCGGTCTCCAAATGTTGAGAATGAAGACGAGAAATGCCATGAAGAATTGTTGAGCACTCCGGAATGAAGAATTAAAAGGTTGAACCAATGAAGAAAAGAATTAGAAAACGATCTTGGAAAAGGCATGTGACTGATGGGAATCATTCTTACGTCACACTTTGAAAAGAATTTGAGAATAACTCCGGAATAATTAGAAGAGTCAGGTAAGATCCTGGGAAAAGACCTGTGGGTTAGGGCCCACTCAAAAGAAATCACCGTTGGAAAAGATTGCTTACGAGATATTGCACCGGTAGAATGAATGGCTTGAATAAGATAACAATGCTCAAAATAATTTGAACGGATTAAGAATGGAATTATGAATCTTCAGCACTCCGGATATGAATAGCAAGAGGAGAATGACTAATTGGTGCACCGGAATAAGAAAGCATTATGAAATGAGGAAAAAATGATAAGATCAACACCAAAATCTTGAATTACATCCACCGGCAGAATTAGAGAACAAAAGAATAATGAACTTGAAGCTCTTGAGCGTCTTCACGATAAAGCACCGGATAAGGACATTGAAGGAAATGAATGAAAAAATATCACATGAATAAAATGGATATTTGATTAGAGAATTTCTGGCTCCAAGAAGAAGAAGGGTGGGAGGGTGGGGAAAACAAAGACAACTTGGGATGAACAAAAAGGGCACCGGTTGAAAAAGAATTAACATGAAGATCTCGATGGTTAAGAAGGACTAGCACTCTCATAGAAATATGAGAACACCGATTACGAAAGGTATGGAATCAACATTTGACATCGAAGCAACTCGAATACCAGAATCAAAATAAGAACAAGGATAGATAAGTCGCAGCATCATCTTCATAATATCATCCGAACAGAGAATGAACGAATGAATTCCATAGTTACATCAACTAGTCGGGAAGCCACTTGGAGAACAAAATGAAAATAAAAAGGAACAAGGATCAGATAGAACAAATACAAGATAGAAGCTTCGTTCGACATCTTCGTGCTGAAAGCTCATGAAACATGTTACAAAAGGGTTTTGCAATCCCCGGATCAGCATAGCCAAGGACCCTTTAAGATGCAACTCCCGATCAGAACAAGTCCATAAAACCACTTCACTCAATGTAGAACCCCGAACTTCATATCGAGCATCCGTTGGAAGAATGCCTAGAACTACTAGATGAACCCACCTATAGATTTCCGAAAGTTTCCAGTTATGCAATCAGGTGTTGGGGATACACGGGAAGCACCGCGCAATCAACTCTAAACCTACATCCAGGTGTATCCATCCTTCAACACATAACCAGTCTTTCTCGGAAACTGTTTACCTCGGACCTTCGAAAAGCATCCACTATAACAAGCTATGGCAATACTCTCGAACTACCTCCCCAGTACTGGGTGATGTCGGGGTTATCTTGCCACTGGCCGTATAGGAGAGATTTTCGATGTCGGTCGTCTTAAGTATTTAGTACTGCCGCGATATGCTTGTGTCAATGATACCCCGAAGCTCAACTCCTCGGTAACAGGAGGCATCGAGAACAATATCCTTGTCACAAGAACATCGAAACAATCCCAGAATACTCGCGGGATCCTAAAAAAAATTTGTGCAAATTTTGAAGATAGGAGAGACAAGAGTAATCGTCAGAAGTCCTCACCGGAGAGAAAAGGGATGAGAAGCAAAGAAATCCTACTCTCCGATATAATATATAGGACTCAAAACATTTTCAGTGTGTGCCTAGACTCAACCGTCAACGATTCGATCAATCAGTGGGGGCTTCTAGGTCGGAGAAGGCTCTGATACCAACTTGTAATGCCCAGGATGGAGTTATACCTCCTACGTGTCGAGACACGACTTAAAGGCATAAATCCATCCTAGAATGATCTCAAGTTTGGTATCTTTGCACGACTCATGTAAAAGAGGGATTAAATTGCAAAAGGAGATAGTTGGCTTACACTCGCCACTTCACACAATACATTACATAAGCAATACATCATTCAAAACATCACAACCCGACTACGGGTGAAGATCCAAAAGAAAGATACCAAAACAACATAAAGCCACAGGTCGGATCGAATCCTAGTAGAAACCACTACTGATCGTCGAAACGTCACAAGCTAACAGCCAAACTCTTCAGCGAGCTCCTGGTGAAGCACTGAACCAGCTCCTGCATCAAACTCGGCTGAACCTGCATCTGGTGTGGTGAAGTAACTGTGAGACACAGAGGACTCAGCAATCCCGTTCCCGGGTAACAAGACTATTTAAGCCTTGGGTGAGGACAAGGCTGAAG
Source organism: Secale cereale (assembly GCA_902687465.1). Classification (NCBI taxonomy): domain Eukaryota; kingdom Viridiplantae; phylum Streptophyta; class Magnoliopsida; order Poales; family Poaceae; genus Secale; species Secale cereale. The sequence goes on along the minus strand of LR738709.1, from coordinate 469,598,777 downwards.
AAAGAATAAGAGGTGAAGGAACAAACAAGAGTCTGCAGCAGCAACTAGCACTAACTTACGCAAAAGAGAGCGAGAAGAGAAGTGCATCGGTCGAAAGATGATCACGAAGTGACCCTAGCTAAAGCCGGTCAAACATAACCCCACCGTGTTCAACTCCCGAATCCCTATTCGGAAATTGACAGTCACGGTACACACGCTGGTAGTGTATTGAAACATTGTGTCAAGTTATCTACAACCGGAATTAACAAGCTCCCATCTGCCACATAACTGCGGGCACGGCTTTCGAAAGTTCAAACCCTGCAGGGGTGTTCCAACTTGACCCATTACAAGCCCACGATCCGCGGAGTCGCAACTCCATAGTTGGGAAGACCCGAGTATTCTCGGAATCCCGTGCTCAAGTTAAACCGAACTAAGGTAAGGCTAATCCAGCAAATCCTCCCGGCGTGCCGACACCCTGATAGTAGCCGCGCGTATCTCGTCTCAGGCCACGACCGGATGAGCACAGCGTACAGTGGCCGAAATACCCAAGTTGCCAAGGGGGGCCCCGCACACGACTCTAGTTTGGACCAACACTCATGTGGAGCACTGGCCCGGGGGGTTGAATTAAGAAAGAGGGTTTGCAAGGCCCTTATGCATGTTTTATTAGTTTGTTATTAGGCAAATAGTACCAATGTTGGGACTTGCTGGAAAAGACTTAGCACTTAGCGGTTTATCAAGGGGGTCCCATACACCCCAACCGTGTTAGGAACGCATAATCAAGGAACATAACACCGGTTTATACGGTTCCTAACGGCATGAGTGGAACAAAACACCAAGCAAAAGGCTTAGCCTTCCACCCTTGCCAATATATAGATGATTTCATTTTTAAGCATTTATATAGTGTGATATAACCCAACCAAACTTCAACATGAAGCAAGCATCTTCAATCTTCACCTGCAACTAACAAAGCTATAAGAGGGGCTGAGCGAAGCGTACTTAGCCAAGCAACGGTTTGCATAGGTAGGGTGGTTAAACATGGCAACTGGTTACAAGTAGGAGGCTGACAAGAAGAACATGGGCATCGAGGCAAAACTATAGATCGAGACTACTAGCAATAGGCAAAGATAGTAATGGTATCCGGGTTCGGTCATCTTGCCTGGGATTCCACAAGGGAGAAGAACGGAACCAAGAAGAAGACGGAGCAACAGTCGAGCGAAACCTCACAACTCCGGAACGAAACCGAAGCTAACAAGAGAAGCAACCGGAAAGAAGAAAACAACACGGTAAACACACAAGCATCAACATGGCATACGATGCGCAAACAAGTATGATGCATGTCCGGTTTAATTATGCATGGCATGGCAAAGTGCACAAACAAATACTACAAGTTAAGTGGAGATCAATATGCAACGAGTTGCATATTGACGAAACACCACATATTAATTATTTAGTTGACTCTCATTATTTACAAGACAAGATTAAATGTTTTTAGCAAGGCAAGAGGTGAAACATAAAGAAACTACACTATTAGGCATTTTAAATGAGGCCGGAAGAATAACAACAACATCTCCGGAAAATCCCCATGAGCATGTTTAATAATTATAAGCAAACAACAATTCACACATATTAAATGTTGTTAACATGATGCGGATGACATGATCAAGTTTATGCAAGTTTTATTAAAAGGTTGACTTAAAGGATAAGAAGCATTTGTCACCGTGGTGGAACGAAAGGGTGCCACGACAACGATTCCGAAAATGATGCCACGGCAACATATCGGTTCCGGTATCTCGTTGAGAGACCGGTGCAAAACAAAAGGTGGAGTGAACGAGTTGAACAAGATGATGGGGTGATCCCGTTGCCGGGTTCCCACGAGTCGGTGACGAGGCAACCGAGGAACAAGACAAAAGCTCGGAACGGGCACGAAGCACACAAGGGAACATTTCATACAACACAACAAGCATGCATCTCACGGGTCACGACTCGGGGTTATACCTTCGAAGCGTTCTCTCTCGAAGCGGTTCGAGAGCGTCGAGGAAGTAGCCGTAGTAGAGGAAGTAGTGGTACACGGGGCGACGGTAGTGGTACACGATCGTAGTGGGAAGTAGTTGTTCCGTTCGTCTTGGCGGTTCCACGACGGCGGTAGTTGTTCACGGTCATCGGTAGAGGAAGTAGTCGTTCACGGGGTGTCGTGGTACTCGAGGTTCCCGTTTGCGACGGTAGTGGAAGTAGTGGAACTTGACGCATCCGAAGAGGTACTTGACGAGTCGGTCGCGGTACTTGTTCCCGGAGGTGTTCACGAGCTTGTTTTTCCGTAGATGTACGGTTCATCGAGGTACTTGGTCGTAGGGGTACTTGCCGGGTCATGTAGTCGTTCACGGGGCTCGTAGTGGAACTTGGTCGTTTTTCCGGGCGTCGTGTAGTTGTTCACATCTCCAAAAGAGTACACGGGTCTCCTGTCCAAACATTACAGCACGACAACAAAACAAAAACAAAAACAACTACAGCAGCAGGAACAAGGCAGCAAAGGGGTCAGCGACTTGGGGACGGCGCACGTCGAGGCGCCGATGGAGCTGGCCGGCGACGGAACTGGCGCAGGAGAGGCCTGGAGCTGCTGCAGCCTCGAACCGGCGCCCTGCAGACGCGGGCTGCTGGAGAGGACGGCTCGCGGTCGAGGCGGAGAGCAAGTGCGACGGGGCCGCGCTGGAACGGAGGGAGGCCGCAAGCTCGTCGCTCGGGGGCGCGGTCCTGGCGACGGATGCCGGAGGGGAGGACGCCGCTGCGGATCCTGGCCGGAGGGGAGAAGGCCGCAGGGCGGACGGTGCTGGATTCCCGCGGCGACGGCGGCTGCTGGAGGAAGGAGGCCATGGCGCTCGGGAGGCGCTCGGCTTGGGGGCGGAGGTGAGGCCGCGGAGGAGAGAGGCCCCGGTCGCGGGCCTGGGCGCTGGACGGAGCAGACTCGAGGGCTCCCGACCGCGGACCGCGGGGCGAAGGCGGAACAAGGCGCGGGGGCCGACCCGGCTGGGAAGGGCGCCGGGCTTCGGCGACGCAGGGAGGACGGCAGGGGCGCGGCGCTCTGGGAAGAGTTCTGGCGCGGCGGGCGCGGCTCTGGCCGGCCGGGCTCCTGGCCGGCGCTAGGGGCGCGGAGGAGGAGCGTCGCGGGGCCTCGTGCGCGAGGGCGATGGGGCGGAAGCTGGCCGCAGTGCAGGGCCTGGGCTGAAGGAGGAGAGGGAAGGCTGGGAACCCAGATGGGCTGGAAGGAGGAGAGGGAAGGCTGGGCCTCTCTTCCTCTGCTGTTTTATTCCCAAAATAAAACAGAAAAAAAAAACAAGAAGAAGAAGAAAAAGAGGTGCTAGAAAAAGGCTTAGGACAAGAAGTAATAATCCCTGGACTCACAAAAATGTCAGGGATTTAAATAAAATAGAAGGAGGTTTTTTGATGGAGAACTCGAAGTGAAATAAACATGGGGAAATATGCAAGTGTGTTACGGTGATTCCGAAGCAATGGAATATTTATTAATATAGCTCCATAATATTAGGAGGCTTTTATATGTTATAAAGAGAAGACATCTTCCCTCGATTTAAATGGACCGAAGGTCCACACGAATTATTAGGTTGAGGTGCAAAAATAAAATATGACATGATGGCATGATGATATGATGCAATGCAAAAATAAATAACACAAGCAAAAGAAACACACGGGCAACCCGGAACATCTGGAATCTTCGGGACTCTTCTGGAATCTTCTGGGACGTCGGTCTCGGGCGTCACATTAGCCGTCGAGACGTCGACGAGTCGGGTAAGCTAGAGGGATGCAGCTACACGTATGTCGAGGGCGAGGCTGCCCGTCAGGACGCTAGAGAGATGCGGGCCCGAGGCCGTCGGGTCCGGAACAACACCAGCAATGATCAACCATAAGGAGCCCCGTGTTTGTCACACCACAAAAAGCATTGCTGCCTCCACGCAGGTCCCACGAGGAGGCCGCCTGCACAGAAGGCAGGTCGTGAACGACATCGCCTCCAGATGCAGGTCCCACGCCCCACCCATGGCCGACAGCAGAACCAACATGGTTGGGTCACGCCACTGGGGGAGGGGGCTGCAGGGGGTACCCATGGCAACGACCAAGAGCGCCATATCTGCCTCCGAAAAGTACGTACAACAGCCGAAGAAGGACACGCGAGAGGCACCAAATGGGATCTCGGGGACGCGGGGCGGAGAGGGCGAGGTGCGCGGGCTAGTTAGGGCGGCCAACAGTGGTGGGACGAGGCTGGCCGGAGCCGCGTGGGGCAGGCCGTCAGAGGACCAGAGCCGGTGTCATCGGGCTAGCAGGTGGTAGCCGCCGTGAGGGCGAGGCGCGAGGTGGTGGGGTGGGGGTGGTCGGTGGCACGAGAAGCTAGATCCTCCCCGCCGCCACCTTCCTAGGGTCCAGTGCGGCTTCACCGGCCGGCCCTCCGGTGGCAGCGATGCGGGGGAGGGGCGGAGGGGGCCTAGCGAGCGGCAGCTGCTGGGTTCTCCCTGTGTCGCCAGAGCTAGGCGACGCGGGGGGGG
>LR738709.1:469548773-469594058 GCA_902687465.1 Secale cereale | reverse complement strand
GGGGGGGGGGCTCATTGTACTATTGTCATGGTGCTTGTATGGTGTTATTATTGCTTTCTTCTAAAGCGAAGATGTGTGGTATGGGTCATCCTAAGGCTCTCCTTCTTTATAAGAAATAACGAGTATTTAGATGTGTGTTCAAAGAAACTATTTATGTTAGCTACTAAATTAATGCAAGCAAGACCTAATAAGAAAATGCTAACATTTTAATTCATTTTATATATTGATTGACTTCAATAATAGCTAAGCTGCCGGCCAGAAATGTGCCTTCTTTGTTTTTTACCCTTACCATCACCCTTTTTATATAACCCTTATAGCCTTATTACCATCATTGTTTATTCTTAGTGAAACTAGTTTGTACAAAAGGAAACATTTTATTGTGTATCATTTTGCGCAAACGGGATAGCAGCAACTTATTGGTATCAAAGTAGCTTTCAGATAAAGAAGCATTGTACTTAGTATCCTACCTTACTCTTGCTTCTTGTCAATATTTCACAAACTCTCGATTGAACAGACTGAACTCCATGTGTCTATCCTATTTAGATCTCCTACCTCTCTACATGTTTCCATCTTAACTAAGAAGTGTTTTTTCATCTATTAGTGTTAAGAAATTGTGTTGACCAGGATCATGCATTAGAGATAACTAGCTCATGTTTAGTCATATGTTCGTTTTCTCGCAGAACAATCCATGAGAAATACATCACAGAACCAAGTTTAGAAATTGTATTTGCGTTGGCTTCAAAGTAAAAATTATATTGGCCGGTACTTGTCTACTTGGTATCTGATTTGGTTCGTTAGGGCTTGACTATGTGTTGCCAGAGGGTCTTAATGATTCAAATGATTTTCATCGAAATTTATAAGATTGGGATTCTTAGTACATGGTTCCTATCTCTACCACTTCGGATAGTCATCAACATTCCATTTACTCAATAATGAACTAAATGCTCAATTCATGGCTAAAGTTGAACCAAAGTTAGCCAAGATTCTCAAATCATACTCCACCAAGGCATAGCCTCCAAAGTGGACAAGCTATTTTTCATCGTGACACTACTAAATAAGCATGCTCGTCATGGAAGAAGACCAAACTAATCATAAGCATACATATCCAACACTTCCAAGAAAACAAATTTCCGCTAGTGATTTCATTAGTATAATAACAATTATAATGTAAGAACCCATCCATGTGAGATGCTCCTGGCGGTCTTGACCGAGGGATGCTTTAAGCAGCGTCTAAAGGATGATTAGGCAACTAAACACCAAGAGTTTGCATCTAGCGGGGCTGGTTATGGTCGATCCATGCAACCAACTACACTATGAAAATTGTTTGTCTAGCTAATAAGCTATGAACCATCTTTATTTCAATCTCTCTCCAGATGGAAGTTTATAGTTTTTTGAGTGTTTTCCTTTATGTCCATGTAGAAATATATAGTGACACTTGTATAGGAAAGAGTTGGTATATGGTTTAACATTTCAGTTTCAAAAATATTTCAGCACTAACCAAAATTACTGAATTTCAGTAATTTCGGTTTGCATTTCAGCCAAGGACTGAAATGTTTACCTAAATTCAACAAATTATGTGAAAAATTCGACAATATTTTTAAAATATTTGAATTCTTGTTTATAACTGAAATGACTGAAATATTTTGATCGAAAGGTACATATTTTGGTGTCTACTAAAATTATTGAAATTTAGTGAAAATCATCCAAATCTCATTGAAAACGAAAATCATCAGTAAGACGTGGCTAATGCACACTTTGCACCGACCTATTTTGTATATTTTCACTTCAGTTCAGATGGTCCATTAAAAAGACACACGCATATAGGCTTGCACACAGAAACACAAAGCGGTAGCAATAGTTTCACAATTCACAGGAGCGCAAGGACACAAGAGCAAACCACACTATAGTACTAACCAGACGCTCGACGCTGATTTCATTATTCACACACCCAATGACACACGACACAATCAACACGGGCACATCGACCGGTTGCATCTTAGCAGTTGCAAGGGTTGCACTTGCAGCTGGTACCACAACTGCAGTCGTGGCCGGCCTCATAGGACTCGGCGGCCTCCTCGAAATGCACCTTGGTGGGCCCGAAGGATGACAACGGTGGCCTGCACGATGGCGCCGTGCTACTTCTCGAGCTTGCGTTGTATTCCCTCGAAGAGGAAAGGGAGATGCAGCACAGTAGCGTAAGTATTTCCCTTAGTTTTTGAGAACCAAGGTGTCAATCCAGTAGGAGACCATGCGTAAGTCCCTCGCACCTGCACAAGCAAATAAGAACTTCGCAGCCAACGCGATAAGGGGTTGTCAATCCCTTTACGGTCACTTACGAGAGTGAGATTTGATAGAGATGCTAGTATATATATTTGGTATTTTTAGTTTAATAAAACAGCAAATAAAAGCGGTAAAAGTAAAGTAGATATAGATTGATATGTTGAGAATAGACCCGGGGGCCATAGTTTTCTCTAGTGCTTCTCTCATGATAGCGATATTCTACGGCGGGTAAACAAATTACAGTCGAACAATTGATAGAAAAGAGAATAATTATGAGTGAAGGAAATATGCCCTAGAGGCAATAATAAAGATGTTATTTGTATTTCCTTATATCATGATAAATGTCTTTTATTCATGCTAGAATTGTATTAACCGGAAACTTAGTACATGTGTGAATACATAGACAAAACAGTATGTCCCTAGTATGCCTCTACTAGACTAGCTCATTGATCAAAGATGGTTATGTTTCCTAACCATAGACATGAGTTGTCATTTGATCAACGAGATCACATCATTAGGAGAATGATGTGATGGACAAGACCCATCAGTTAGCATAGCACTATGATCGTTTAGTTTAACTGCTATTGCTTTCTTCATGACTTATACATGTTCCTATGACTATGAGATTATGCAACTCCCGAATACCGTAGAAACACCTTGTGTGCTATCAAACGTCACAACGTAACTGGGTGATCATAAAGATGCTCTACAGGTGTCTCCGAAAGTATTCGTGGTGTTGGCATAGATCAAGATTAGGATTGTCACTCCGAGTGTCGGAGAGGTATCTCTGGGCCCTCTCGGTAACACACATCACAATAAGCCTTGCAAGCAAAAGACTAATGAGTTAGTCACGAGATGATGTGTTACGGAACGAGTAAAGAGACTTGCCGGTAACGAGATTGAACTAGGTATAGAGACACCGACGATCGAATCTCGGGCAAGTAACATACCGTTTGACAAAAGGAACAACGTATGTTGTTATGCGGTTCTGACCGATAAAAGATCTTCGTAGAATATGTAGGAGCCAATATGAACATCCAGGTTCCGCTATTGGTTATTGACCGGAGATGAGTCTCGGTCATGTCTACATAGTTCTCGAACCCGTAGGGTCCGCACGCTTAACGTTTGATGACGATCGGTATTATGAGTTTATGAGTATTGATGTACCGAAGGTAGTTCGGAGTCCCGGATGAGATCACGGACATGACGAGGAGTCTCGGAATGTCCGAGACATAAAGATTGATATATTGGACGACTATATTCGGACACCGGAAGTGTTCCGGAAAAGTTTCGGATTTATCGGGAATGCCGGAGGGGGTTACCGGAACCCCCTACGAGAGGGGATGGTCCATAGTGGGCCTAAAGGGAAAGAGAGAGGCAGCCCATAGGGCTGGCCGGCGCCCCCACCTAGGGTTCCTAGTTGGACTAGGATTGGGGGGGCGCCACCTCTCCTATTCCTTTCCCCCTTCTTCCTTTTGGTGAATCCTACTAGGAATAGGATTGCAATCCTATTCCTAGTAGGAGTCCACTCCTAGCCGCACCAGGAAGAGTTGGCCGGCCTCCCTCCCTTGCTCCTTTATATACGGGGGCAGGGGGGCACCCAAAGACACACAAGTTGAATTGTTTTAGCCGTGTGCGGTGCCCCCCTCCACAGAATCACACCTCGGTCGTATCGTCGCGGAGCTTAGGCGAAGCCCTGCGCCGGTGAACACATCATATCCGTCACCACGCCGTCGTGCTGACGAAACTCTCCCGTGAAGCTCAACTGGATCAAGAGCTCGTGGGACGTCATCAAGCTGAACGTGTGCTGAACGCGGAGGTGCCGTACGTTCGGTGCTTGATCGGTTGGATCGCGAAGAAGTTCGACAACATCAACCGCGTCACTTGACGCTTCCGCTCCCGGTCTACGAGGGTACGTAGACACACTCTCCCCTCTCGTTGCTATGCATCTGGTAGATAGATCTTGCGTGATCGTAGGAAAATTTTAAAATACTACGTTCCCCAACAGTGGCATCATGAGCCAGGTCTATGCGTAGATGATATGCACGAGTAGAACACAATGAGATTGTGGACGATACTAGTCATACTGCTTACCAGCATGTCATACTTTGATTCGGCGGTATTGTGAGATGAAGCGGCCCGGACCGACATTACTCGTACGCTTACGCGAGACTGGTTTCACCATTACGAGCACTCGTTGCTTAAAGGTGACTGGCGGGTGTCTGTCTCTCTCACTTTAGCTGAATCAAGTGTGGCTACGCCCGGTCCTTGTGAAGGTTAAAACAGCACATACTTGACGAAACATCGTTGTGGATTTGTATGCGTAGGTAAGAACGGTTCTTGCTAAGCCCGTAGCAGCCACGTAAAACTTGCAACAACAAAGTAGATGACGTCTAACTTGTTTTTGCAGGGCATGTTGTGATGTGATATGGTCAAGACATGATGAGTTATACGGTTTTGTATGAGATGATCATGTTTTGTAAAGTTATCGGCAACTGGCAGGAGCCATATGGTTGTCGCTTTATTGTATGAAATGCAATCGCCATGTAATTGCTTTACTTTATCACTAAGCGGTAGCGATAGTTGAGGAAGCAATAGTTGGCGAGACGACAACGATGCTACGATGGAGATCAAGGTGTCAAGCCGGTGACGAAGGTGATCATGACGGTGCTTTGAAGATGGAGATCAAAAGCACAAGATGATGATGGCCATATCATGTCACATATTTTGATTGCATGTGATGTTTATCTTATTATGCTTCTTATTTTGCTTAGAACGACGGTAGCATTATAAGATGATCCCTTACTAAATTTCAAGGTATAAGTGTTCTCCCTGAGTATGCACCGTTGCGAAAGTTCGTCGTGCCGAGACACCACGTGATGATCGGGTGTGATAAGCTCTACGTTCAAATACAACGGGTGTAAGCCAGTTTTGCACACGCAGAATACTCGGGTTAAACTTGACGAGCCTAGCATATATAGATATGGCCTCGGAACACTGGAGACCGAAAGGTCGAGCGTGAATCATATAGTAGATATGATCAACATAAGATGTTCACCATTGAAACTACTCCATCTCACGTGATGATCGGACATGGTTTAGTTGATTTGGATCACGTGATCATTTAGATGACCGGAGGGATGTCTATCTAAGTGGGAGTTTTTAAGTAATATGATTAATTGAACTTTAATTTATCATGAACTTAGTCCTGGTAGTATTAGCATATCTATGTTGTAGACCAATAGCTCACGATGTTGCTCCCCGTTTATTTTTCATATGTTCCTAGAGAAAACCAAGTTGAAAGATGTTAGTAGCAATGATGCGGAATTGTTCCGTGATCTGAGGATTATCCTCATTGCTGCACAAAGAAATATGTCCTTGATGCACCGCTAGGTGACAGACCTATTGCAGGAGCAGATGTAGACGTTATGAACGTTTTGACAAAAGCTCAGTATGATGACTACTTGATAGTTTAGTGCACCATGCTTTACGGCTTATAACCGGGACTTCAAAAACGTTTTGAACGCCACGGAGCATATAAGATGTTCCAAGAGTTGAAATTAGTATTTCATACTCATGCCCGTGTGGAGAGGTATAAGACCTCTGACAGTACTTTGCCTACAAGATGGAGGAGAATAGCTCAACCAGTGAGCATGTGCTCAGATTGTCTGGGTACTACAATTACTTTAATCAAGTGGGAGTTAATCTTCCAGATAAGATAGTAATTGACAAAGTTCTCTAGACACTATCACCAAGTTAATAGAACTTCGTGATGAACTATAATATGCAAGGGATGACGAAATTAATTCCCGAGCTCTTCACGATGCTGAAATCGTCGAAGGTAGAAATCATGAAAAGGCATCAAGTGTTGATGGTTAACAAGACCACTTGTTTCAAGTAAAAGGGCAAAGGGATAGAAGGGGAACTTCAAGAAGAATGACAAGCAAGTTGTCACTCCCGTGAAGAAACCCAAAACTAAACTCAAGCCTGAAACAAGTGCTTCTACTGCAAAGGAAATGGTCACTGGAAGTGGAACTGCCCTAGATACTTGGCGGATAAGAAGGATGGCAAAGTGAACAAAGGTATATTTGATATACAGATTATTAATGTGTATTTTACTAGTGTTCATAGCAACCCCTCGGTATTTGATACTGATTTAGTTGCTAAAAAGTAGTAACTCGAAATGGGAGTTGCATAATGAACAGAAACTAGTTAAAAGGATGAAGTGACGATGTGTATTGGAAATAGTTCCAAGATTGATATGATCATCATCGCACACTCTCTATACTTTCGGGATTAGTGTTGAAACTAAATAAGTGTTATTTGGTGTTTGTGTTGAGCATGAATATGATTTGATCATGTTTATTGCAATACGGTTATTCATGTAAGTTAGAGAATAATTGTTGTTCTGTTTACATGAATAAAACCTTCTATGGTCATACACCCAATGAAAATAGTTTGTTGGATCTCGATCGTGTGATACACATATTCATAATATTGAAGCCAAAAGATGCAAGGTTAATAATGGTAGTGCAACTTATTTGTGGCACTGCCGTTTAAGTCATATTGGTGTAAAACGCATGAAGAAACTCCATAATAATGGACTTTTGGAATCACTTGATTATGAATCACTTGGTGCTTGCGAACCATGCCTCATGGGCAAGATGACTAAAACTCCGTTCTCCGGAACTATGGAGCGAGCAACATATTTGTTGGAAATCATACATACTGATGTATGCGGACCAATGAGTGTTGAAGCACGCGGCGGGTATCGTTATTTTCTGACCTTCACTGATGATTTAAGCAGATATGGGTATATCTACTTAATGAAACACAAGTCTGAAACATTTGAAAAGTTCAAAGAATTTCAGAGTGAAGTAGAGAATCATCGTAACAAGAAAATAAAGTTTCTACGATCTGATCGTGGAGGAGAATATTTGAGTTACGAGTTTGGTCTTCATTTGAAACAATGTGGAATAGTTTCACAGCTCACGCCACCCGGAACACCACAGCATAATGGTGTGTCCGAACGTCGTAACCGTACTTTATTGGATATGGTGCGATCTATGATGTCTCTTACCGATTTACCACTATCGTTTTGGGTCATGCATTAGAGACAGCTGCATTCACGTTAAATAAGGGCCTCATCTCAATCCGTTGAGACAACGCCTTAAGAACTGTGGTTTGGCAAGAAACCAAAGTTGTTGTTTCTTAAAGTTTGGGACTGCGATGCTTATGTGAAAAAGTTTCAACATGATAAGCTCGAACCCAAGCCGGAGAAGTAAATCTTCATAGGATACCCAAAAGACTGTTGGGTACACCTTCTATCATAGATCCGAAGGAAAAATATTCGTTGCTAAGAACGGATCCTTTCTAGAAAAAGAGTTTCTCTCGAAAGAAGTGAGTGGGAGGAAATTAGAACTTGATAAGGTAATTGTACCTTCTCCCATATTGGAAAGTAGTACATCACAGGAAATTGTTCCAGTGATTCCTACACCAATTAGTGAGGAAGTTAATGATAATGATCATGAAGCTTCGGATCAAGTTTCTACTGAACGTCGTAGATCAACCAGAGTACGTTCCGCACCAGAGTGGTACGGCAACCCAGTTCTGGAAATCATGTTACTAGACCATGATGAACCTACGAACTATGAGGAAGCGATGATGAGCCCAGATTCCGCAAAATGGCTTGAAGCCATGAAATCTGAGATGGGATCCATGTATGAGAACAAAGTGTGGACTTTGGTTGACTTGCCCGATGATCGGCAAGCCATCGAAAATAAATGGATCTTCAAGAGGAAGACCGACGCAGACGGTAATATTACTGTTTACAAAGCTCGACTTGTTGCGAAAGGTTTTCGACAAGTTCAAGGAGTTGACTACGATGAGACTCTCTCACCTGTAGCGATGCTTAAGTCTGTCCGAATCATGTTAGCAATTGCTGCATTTTATGATTATGAAATCTGGCAAATGGATGTCAAAACTACATTCCTGAATGGATATCTCAAAGAAGAGTTGTATATGATACAACCAGAAGGTTTTGTCGATCCAAAAGGTGCTAACAAATTATGCAAGCTCCAGCGATCCATCTATGGACTGGTGCAAGCATCTCGGAGTTGGAATATACGCTTTGATGAGGTGATCAAAGCATATGGTTTTATACAGACTTTTGGAGAAGCCTGTATTTACAAGAAGTGAGTGGGAGCACTACAACCTTTCTGATAAGTATATGTGAATGACATATTGCCGATCGGAAATGATGTATAATTTTCTGGAAAGCATAAAGGAATGTTTGAAAGGAGTTTTTCAAAGAAAGACCTCAGTGAAGCTGCTTACATATTGAGCATCAAGAATCTATATAAATAGATCAAGACGCTTGATAAGACTTTCGATGAGTACATACCTTGATAAGATTTTGAAGTAGTTCAAAATGGATCAGTCAAAGAAGAAGTTCTTGCCTGACTTGTAAGGTGTGAAGTTGAGTAAGACTCAAAGCCAGACCACGGCAGAAAAATATAGAGAGAATGAAAGTCATTCCCTATGGCTCAGCCATAGGTTCTATAGAGTATGCCATGCTGTGTACAAAACACGTTGTGTACCTTGCCAAGAGTTTGACAGTGAGGTACAATAGTGATCCAGGAATAGATAACTGTACAGCGGTCAAAATTATCCTTAGTAATTGGATGACTAAGGAAATATTTCTCGATTATGGAAGTGATAAAAAGTTCGTCGTAAAGGGTTACGCCGATGCAAACTTTGACACTAAATTCAGATGACTCTAAGTATCAATCTGGATGCATATTGAAAGTGGGAGCAATTAGCTAGAGTAGCTTTATGCAGAGCATTGTAGACATAGAAATTTGCGAAATACATACGGATCTGAATGTGACAGACCCGTTGACTAAACTTCTCTCACAAGCAAAACATGATCACACCTTATTACTCTTGGGTATTAATCACATAGCAATGTGAACTAGATTATTGACTCTAGTAAACCCTTTTGGTGTTAGTCACATGGCGATGTGAACTATGGGTGTTATTCACATAACGATGTGAACTATCAGTATTAAATCACATGGCAATATGAGCTAGATTATTGACTCTAGTTCAAGTGGGAGACTGAAGGAAATATGCCCTAGAGGCAATAATAAAGATGTTATTTGTATTTCCTTATATCATGATAAATGTCTTTTATTCATGCTAGAATTGTATTAACCGGAAACTTAGTACATGTGTGAATACATAGACAAAACAGTATGTCCCTAGTATGCCTCTACTAGACTAGCTCATTGATCAAAGATGGTTATGTTTCCTAACCATAGACATGAGTTGTCATTTGATCAACGGGATCACATCATTAGGAGAATGATGTGATGGACAAGACCCATCAGTTAGCATAGCACTATGATCGTTTAGTTTAACTGCTATTGCTTTCTTCATGACTTATACATGTTCCTATGACTATGAGATTATGCAACTCCCGAATACCGTAGGAACACCTTGTGTGCTATCAAACGTCACAACGTAACTGGGTGATCATAAAGATGCTCTACAGGTGTCTCCGAAAGTATTCGTGGTGTTGGCATAGATCAAGATTAGGATTGTCACTCCGAGTGTCGGAGAGGTATCTCTGGGCCCTCTCGGTAACACACATCACAATAAGCCTTGCAAGCAAAAGACTAATGAGTTAGTCACGAGATGATGTGTTACGGAACGAGTAAAGAGACTTGCCGGTAACGAGATTGAACTAGGTATAGAGATACCGACGATCGAATCTCGGGCAAGTAACATACCGTTTGACAAAAGGAACAACGTATGTTGTTATGCGGTTCTGACCGATAAAAGATCTTCGTAGAATATGTAGGAGCCAATATGAACATCCAGGTTCCGCTATTGGTTATTGACCGGAGATGAGTCTCGGTCATGTCTACATAGTTCTCGAACCCGTAGGGTCCGCACGCTTAACATTTGATGACGATCGGTATTATGAGTTTATGAGTATTGATGTACCGAAGGTAGTTTGGAGTCCCGGATGAGATCACGGACATGACGAGGAGTCTCGGAATGTCCGAGACATAAAGATTGATATATTGGACGACTATATTCGGACACCGGAAGTGTTCCGGAAAAGTTTCGGATTTATCGGGAATGCCGGAGGGGGTTACCGGAACCCCCTACGAGAGGGGATGGTCCATAGTGGGCCTAAAGGGAAAGAGAGAGGCAGCCCATAGGGCTGGCCGGCGCCCCCACCTAGGGTTCCTAGTTGGACTAGGATTGGGGGGGCGCCACCTCTCCTATTCCTTTCCCCCTTCTTCCTTTTGGTGAATCCTACTAGGAATAGGATTGCAATCCTATTCCTAGTAGGAGTCCACTCCTAGCCGCACCAGGAAGAGTTGGCCGGCCTCCCTCCCTTGCTCCTTTATATACGGGGGCAGGGGGGCACCCAAAGACACACAAGTTGAATTGTTTTAGCCGTGTGCGGTGCCCCCCTCCACAGAATCACACCTCGGTCGTATCGTCGCGGAGCTTAGGCGAAGCCCTGCGCCGGTGAACACATCATATCCGTCACCACGCCGTCGTGCTGACGAAACTCTCCCGTGAAGCTCAACTGGATCAAGAGCTCGTGGGACGTCATCAAGCTGAACGTGTGCTGAACGCGGAGGTGCCGTACGTTCGGTGCTTGATCGGTTGGATCGCGAAGAAGTTCGACAACATCAACCGCGTCACTTGACGCTTCCGCTCCCGGTCTACGAGGGTACGTAGACACACTCTCCCCTCTCGTTGCTATGCATCTGGTAGATAGATCTTGCGTGATCGTAGGAAAATTTTAAAATACTACGTTCCCCAACAATGAGACTATCTAGGCATGATCATTGTATATAGGCATCACGTCTGAGACAAGTAGACCGACTCCTGCCTGCATCTACTACTATTACTCCACACATCGACCGCTTTCCAGCATGCATCTAGTGTATTGAGTTCATAAGAACAGAGTAACGCCTTAAGCAAGATGACATGATGTAGAGGGATAAACTCAAGCAATATGATGTAAACCTCATCTTTTTATCCTCGATGGCAACAATACAATACGAGCCTTGCTGCCCCTACTGTCACTGGGAAAGGACACCGCAAGATTGAACCAAAGCCAAGCACTTCTCCCATTGCAAGAACTATAGATCTAGTAGGCTAAACCAAACCAATAATTCGAAGAGACTTGCAAGGATATTATGAGCACACATAAAGAGTTCAGAAAAGAATTAAATATTTTTCGTAGATAATCTTGATCATAAACTCACAATTCATCGGATCTCGACAAACACACCGCAAAAAGAGATTACATCGAATAGATCTCTTCGAAGACTGAGGAGAACTTTGTATTGAGATCCAGAGAGAGAGAGAAGAAGAAGCCATCTAGATACTAGCTATGGACTCGAAGGTCTATGGTAAACTACTCACAACTCATGGTGAGGGCGATGATGATGAAGAAGAAGAACTATGTGATGGACCCCCCTCCGGTGGAGCTCTGGAACAGGCTCCAAGATGGGATCTCGCGTGAACAGAAGGTACGGTGGTGGAATTAGGGTTTTCTCTTTGTTGCTGATGGTTTCGGGGTACGTAGACTTATATAGGAGGAAGGAGGACACCGGGGGATGCTCGAGGGGCCCACGAGGCAGGGGGCGCGCCCCCCACCCTCGTGGGCACCTCGTGGCCCCCCTGACGTGGTTCTCAAGTTCCCTGTGCGTGATTTTCTCCAAAAATATCTCTCGCGGAGGTTTCATTCCGTTTGGACTCCGTTTGATATTCTTTTTCTGCAAAACCCTGAAACAGGCAAAAACAGCAATCTGGACTGGGCCTTTGGGTTAGTAGGTTAGTACAAAAAATGATATAAAAGTGTATGACAAAGCTCATTAAACATCCAAGACTTCATAAATAATAGCATGGAACAATCAAAAATTATAGATACGTTGGAGACGTATCACGCCGCTCTTCTCGTCCAAGTCAGGGTACATCTTGCTGCAACAGTTGAATACAAAATAATCAACGTATGAAATTACTCGGTAGCAACATTGTCTAGTTTGCAAGAGGGGGAAGTATGCATACCCGCAATTGCAGTTTGAGCCGCAGCCGCAGCTTGATCCACAACTGCAAGACATCCTTGGTTTTGATGTAAGCTCTGTTGATGAAGATGGATGGAGAAGAAGTGATTTAGGAGGGTGAGCAACATGCAATGTATAGGCTCTCCTTGTGCACCACTATTTATATGGGAACTAATGATTAAAAGGACCCCTGTTGTGTGTACACAGGCTTCCTAGAATGAGTCTCTTTAGGAGTTATTGTCCCTCTAATGGAAATTTCCAAGGATTAAGCAAAGCTTTGTGGTTTTATAATTTTAGCCTCGCACGTATTCAAGTTACAGAATGAACTTGTATTTTCAAAGAACAAAATATGTTGTATAAACTGGCAATAATGACGACTGTTCCTGACGTGGGTCCTTGCGATTTCTGAATAAATCTCTGTATATTTGTTGTGTCATATGCGTCATCTTAACACTCTCCTTCTTTATAAGGAATAACAAGTACTTAGATACGTGTTCAAAGGAACTATGTACGTTAGCAGCTCAATTAATGCAAGTAAGACCTAATAAGAAAACTACATTTGTTGACTTCAACAACAGCTAGCTTGCCGGCCTGAAATGTGCCTTCTTTGTTGTTTTTACACTTACCATCTCTTTATTTGTATAACCCTTACATCCTAATTACCATCACTATTTATTCTCTGAGTGGAACATATTGTTAGAAAAGAAAGCATTTTATTATCTCAAAGTAGCCTTTGGATTTTATTTTGAAAAGGAGGACATCCCCCGGCCTCTGCATTGGAAAGATGCATGCGGCCACTTTATTAAATCAAGTTCAGCAAAACAAATAGTCTGGCCTGCAGAGTACAACTCACAAAAAAAGAAAAAACAATAATACATAAATCAACTCAAAGCCACAACCGGCTGGACGAAAGGACATTAAGGACCTATCCTATTATGCGGCCGTCATCCAAACCGGTTGAATATAGCCCGTGCGACCATCTCCCATCGATTGCACCCAGTATCCAAATGCTCCCTGGATCATTGGTTTGTTAGGACTTGACTATGTGCTTCACGAGAGTCTTAATGATTCAAAGGATTTTTAGAAATTTTACAGGATTGGAATTCTTAGTAATATTTTCAAGTATGTTGTTTGGTTTTTAGAACTGCACCCCATGTTCCCTTGCACTGCATTTCAAAGCAAAATTCCATTTACTTAAACTATTGGAAAGAGTGTTTTTTCCAAATGAAATTAGACAAATCTTGGTGGGAATTCAATCTCGTGCGATTCAAGTGGACATTGACAATGGAGCCTTACATTTATCTCATTGATTTGTCTATGGGATCACGCGAATTAAATATACCCTTATCTAAAGTCTCCCAACCGCTGAATTCTGATGGTAAGTATGTGAACGAATGATACAACCAACATACATGCTTAGGGGTACATTTGGTTGCATGGAGTTCCCACACAAACAACTGGGGACAAGTCGAAATGAGCCAAACCCTTGTTGTTTGGTTGCCACTTGACAAACATTCAAACGTGGTACCCCCTCCTCTACTCTCATTGTATGTGATGAACCAATGATATATCATATGTAGAAATAAAGTATTATGATAATTATTTCAAATTGCACAGTAACAACACAATCCTTAAGCCTACTTAATAACTTGTTTTATCTTTCTCTCTCCCATGCCCAGACTTCTCTCTACTTTCAAACCCTTTGTAGTAACTTATTTTCAAGAAATATGTTCGTGTAGAGAAATATATTGGCACCCGTGTGTGAAAGAATTATGTTTATCTTTCATCTTTCTATGTTACGAAATAAGATACAAATATGTAAGACGCGGCTAATAATTCACAGTTTGCGCGAACATGTTTTGTATATTCACTTCAGTTCAGATGGACCATTTCAAAGACACACACACATAGGCTCGCGCAGACAAACACAAAGTTTCACAAGTCACAATGACAACAAGAGCAAACCACATCACAACACAAACCAGACGGCCGGCATCGGTTTCATTATTCGCACTCGATCACACACGACACAATCACCACAAGCGCATCGACCGCTTGCCGCTTAGCAGTTGCAAGGGTCACACTTGCAGCTGGCGCCGCAGCTGCAGCCATCGGCGGCCTCACCGGACTCGGCGGCCTCCTCAAACTGCACCTTGGCGGGCCCGACACCGAGGATGACGGCGGTGGCCTGCACGGTGGCGCCGCTCTTCTCCAAGTCAGGGTACATCTTGCTGCAAAGGGCAAATAAAAAATAATCAACGTAAGAAATTACTCGGTAGCAACTCAGTCTAGTTTGCAAGGGAGAGAAGTATGCATACCCGCAGTTGCAGTTTGAGCCGCACCCGCAGCTTGATCCACAGCTGCAAGACATCCTTGATTTTGCTGTAAGCTCCGCTGATGAAGATGAAAGACTTGATTGGGATGGTGAGCAGTGGGCGATGCATAGGCTCGGCCTGTGCACCGCTATTTATAAGCGTGCTACTGTGTTGGAAAGGTGTTGTTGCGTGCATGTACACGATGCATATGCCTAGAATAGGTCGTCACAAGTTATCTTACATCCAGTGGCGCTTTCTAAATTCGGTGTGTTAATTTCAAACAATATTTTGCTGGGATATGGTTGCTTTCTGCTAAAGCAACAATGCGTAGTTGACTTTCCTTCCCTTTTGAATATATAGCACCAACACTAACGTTAGTTGATTAATTGGTGAACGTACGATATCAAGACCTAATAAGATTGCAACACTATTCTAAGTCATTTTACAATTACTAACATCGGTCTCTGTACGCCGGCAAGAAACGAGCCTTCTTTATGTTGTGATCTCGTATGCTTACCATAATTTATTTTGATTATTTTTTGCCTCAGAAGGGACCATTTTTTCTCTAGAAAAGAGGGATTATCCCTTGGCATGTGCACATGCACACAACCTTTCTCAAAAGGAACCAATAACTTTCAGATGAAGAAATATTTATTTGGACTCATCATTTTTTTTTGTGAAAAGTCCTTCTATCAAAGATTTTTAGGAGTAACTAAAATTACAGCCAGGTCCACGGACCACCTGGCGAAGACTACATACACTGGTACAAGCCGAAGGTATGCCGTCGTCGTCGCCCCTCCTTCATCAGAGACGGAAAAATCTTGTCGTAGTTGACAACTGGGAGTCATCATGTTAAGGCCCAATGTGCCAATACATCAGTGCAACAACTGTTGGCGACGAAAAAAAAAAGCTCAGAACGGAAGGACTATACCTACAAATACACCAATTACCGCGAGCACTGGCCGAATCCAAACGGACCTGCCAGAGACAAAGCTCACCAGATCCAAGTAGATCCACTGGAGGCCAACGCTGACCAGACACAATCATATCAGCCGGAAACACACATCCATGCGCCCTCCGCTGGTGCTAGGCACACGAGGACTAATGATTTCAATGAGTTTATTTGAAGACCTTAGACCAATTTTTATATTCTCTATGACTAAACGAGAAATGATTTGTGACACCACAAACAACTTTTCTAGTTGGTGTCCTGATCAAGCTCATACTTTTGTTTTACTTTGTATTGGTATTTTGGTGAATCCAAGAATCACATTTAGTACAAGATAATCGTACTATGAATATATAGGGACGCAAGAAAATACTTTGGTTTGAATTCCAATAACAGATCCTAATACAAAGTTATCCAAAATCCACTTCCAAGCCATCGTTGTACGGATTTCTCTAAGCCTCAGTACCTCCAAAGATTTTCTTCAGGTACTACCGAGCCACTTAGGTTTATTCATGCTAAGAGATCAACTGTCGGTACTACTGAGACTCAATTGTTCATAATCATCATTCTTTTAGTTTTGGAGCCGTCGATCCCTATATTCCACTTTGACAAAACATCTTGTTTTGTTCGACATTCCGAGCATCACATTTCATCGACACTTCTGAATCATGCCAGTTTGCATTTCTTTGGTCATAGTATAAATTTGATAAATACGCTTATTCGTTTGG
Organism: Secale cereale; assembly: GCA_902687465.1. Classification (NCBI taxonomy): domain Eukaryota; kingdom Viridiplantae; phylum Streptophyta; class Magnoliopsida; order Poales; family Poaceae; genus Secale; species Secale cereale. The sequence continues at coordinate 469,577,689 of LR738709.1, read as the reverse complement.
AACTTTCGAGTAGTGCACGATACTTCTTCTCTCTACTGATATCCCTACGCTTGTGGACGTAGATAGTTGAGACATGAAGGGTTTGCAGTAAGTGGAAAATTTTCCCTTAGTTGAAAACCAGGGTACCGATCCGTGGAGTCTTGGTTTGCAGCCAATGATCAATACCTGCACACCAAGACATTTCACTTGGTCCCTAACAATAAGAAAGTAATAAAATGGGTTAGATTGTAAACAATAAGAAAACAATCGCTCAAGGTTGAATTTATGATTAATAATGGACTGGGTTTGATAATTTCACTACTGACATCTCTTATAAATAATAACATAGGCATGGTGGATAATTACCATTGCATATCAATTAAATTGAAGTTTTTATGATTGATCATATCAGTCATGATTTCACATAGACATTACAGCTTAAGATCCACATACCGTTATCCATATGCATCTACGGCTAATATACTACTCCACTAGAAAGCATTATCCAACATGCATATCAAAGTATTCAATAAAAACAGTGCATTGCATTAACCAATGCGGCATAATATTGATAGTATATTATATTTACTCCGGATCATCACCGAGACAACTATCGAACTATCCTTTTATCCATAGTGGCGATAACATAATACATGTTTTTTTCTCTTTTTGTCACTAAGATAAATTACTTGCAATGTTAAACCAAACTATAATACAAAACTCCCTCTCGGAGATCATTCATTTAAACATGGCCAGTGCAAAGACTAATAGATCAGGAAGCATATTTGTCTATAAATCATTCAACAAAGAACTCACATGAATCCAAAATAAATCATATATAAACTTGATCATAAGGTGACAATTCATCACACCGCAAAAAATACACCATTAATCACATCATGTGACCACAATCCTATTAGGAAGCTTGTGTGATCATTGTATTGATAACAAGGGATAGAGGACACCATCTAGCTAATATTATGGACCCATAGTCCATGGAAGACTACTCACACATGGACATGGTGGCAAAAAGGGTGATGAATATGATTCCAACGATTAATTCCTCCTCCTGGAGACTACCAAAAAAGGCCTCCAGATTGGATCAACACGGAACAGGTGGTGACAACAGCCTAAAAAATCCTTGATAACTGTTTTTAGGGTTTCAAGATAATATAGAGGCAGGGGGGTCGAGAGGCAGCAGGGTAGGTGCCCTAGGACCCTCACATGGCCCCACCTTGTGCCCCACAACCGTATTCATGTGAGAGACTATTTCTTTGGAAACTAGAGAGAAGCTTTGTTTGGAAATATTTAAGGGTGTTCTTACCAAGTGACTTTGCTTTGTTTATTACGCTTGGATGGTGATCGCATCGAGGTGTTATAGGAGATAGTTGCGATTCTATCAAGTTCAGTCTATGAAGGACGCAAGTGTTTGTACGGGGGCGGAGATCGCCCACTTTGTGGAGATGTACCCTTAGTGGGGCTTCTAAGCCATTATGGAATATGTTGGTTGTGCTTTGTGTGCCGCTTGGTGGGCGACGTAGCCGGGATCTTTGGATCCTAGAACATCTTGGTTCGAAGCCTCCATCAATATGGACGTAAGATAGAGCCAACTATCCAAAGCACGGAAAATATGTCGCTTCACGAGTGTTTTCATGTCTAAACCGTACCTCCTACTTGCAAGATTTTTACAATTCCCCTCATTATTACTCTTGATCTATTACATGCTAAGTGCTTGTGGTTGTCTAGTCCTTGTTGACTTAAGTTAAAAACTTTCAACCTGAAGTTTTGTACTCCCTTCGTTCCTAAATATAAGACCTTTTAAAGATTCTACTATAGACTACATACGGAGCAAAATGAGTGAATTTGCACTCTAAAGTATGTCTATATACATCCGTGTGTAGTCCATAGTGGAATCTCTAAAAGGTCTTATATTTAGGAACAAAGGAGTAGTTGCATTATTTTGTAGCACTATTTACCCGCCTCTATCCTTAGACCTCGATCCCAACAGAACAAACACTCTGTATCTCAAATCATCATCTATTTTGACTCAAAGGAACTAGTATCTTCGTGATAAATAAGCATTTTGTTTGGTATCACTTCACACAAATGAGAAAGGAAATAATAACTTTTTTATCTTAAAGGAGGTTTCAAATAAAAATCAGTTAATTCCATAACCTTCTAGAAAAATAATAATGCAATACATAATGATAGTGTAATACAAATAACTACCATCAAAAGTGAGATTTGTCTTGTCAGTGAGGATTATGATGGTTCAATTTTCGGATTAAACACTATCTAACACAACTTCTTTCCCATGCACATTCATTGTGTCCTACTGATGCTGTATGCTAAACTGTTGGTGGCCAGTCGGCTAAGAGGCTCGTCATTGGGCCGGCCTCAAGGCCTAGAGCCCAAGGTGTGGCCAAGGCCCCATGCCCCGCGGGAAGCCGTCCTTCCAGAAGGATCTTCATCTTGGCATGCAAGTCAAGAACCCCTCATCTGATCAGGGCTCTTGGTCGGTTAACATATTGTGTAACCCAATCTCGTGCCCCTTTATAAGGCGAGACCAGGGATAGCTCGAGGCATCTGACAACTAGTCATAGTCTTGATTGCAACAACTCCATGCATATTGTAACCCTCTCACATGAGGCATTACCCACATCAATCAAAACAAAAGCAGGAGTAGGGTATCACCTCCATGATGAGGGCCCCAACCTGGGTAAATCCCCCATGCAATCCGTTCTAGAACTTTCGGTTACGCGCTCTACCCTATTGGGACTATTTATATTGTCACCTAAAGTACTTGAAGTACATATCTGAGTGTTTCAGTATGGGCGTGAGTGGTTTTTTGCATGGTTGTGTATGTGTGCAACCTTGTAATCTATTTTTTCTAAAGTGAGAATTAACTGATGGAGAGAGGCGTGACATATATTTAAAAAGTCATTCTCATGTTTGGCTCTTTTAGTACTTAGACCCTACGTTCGACGTGGACCATAAATAGACTACAAGACAAGTAGTATATGGTTTAAACCTATTCTGTATCTAACTCCTTATCTGAACCTTATACTATATCATACATAGGCCTCTCGATTATGATACCATAATGAAATAAGCACTTCCAGTTTCAAGAACTAAATCAAGATGGAGACCGACTTGGTCGACGCCATTCGTCCTTCCAAGGCTAAGGTAACAATGCATCCACCTTGGAGGACTGCGGTTGTGTACAGGATGATCTTCTTGTCGGTAAATGGGTGGGTAAATCCCTCATGTCAACCTTGTCGGCGATGATGTCAGCCGTCGGTGTCGAGCTACTTACCCGCAGTGGTGCATGGTGGACACACACGGAGCGGAGGAGTACTAAAAGTTAGAGTACTGTTGTATCGGTAGTAGTGGAATCCGACATTGGTGTATAAGGGCAACTCTAGTAGAATCGTTGTATTGGCAGCCTCCTTATGCACACAAAGCACACTCCATGTGCATTATGGAGGCTACAGAGGTGATGCGCAAACTAAAAGTCTCCATTTAGGCTGACTTTCTACCATTGGATCCACTCGTCAATGGGACATCCTTTTCCCCCAATCTCTCTGCCATCCCCATGTGAGGTGGTGGACCATGTGAAGATTCCTTCACTCCATACACAAAGACCAGATATGGATAGCGATCCATAAATTGCCATTTCTGACAGGTATGGCGACCCTGTTAGAGTGTATTTTTTGTCAGAATCACCATATTGGTAGTTATTATGGCGATTGTGCCATTATGACGACTCTGCTATAGTTGATCTAAGTACCGCCTTCACACTGCACCATGATATCAATAACCTCGCCAACAACAGGAGTACATGCCACTGTTTGTCCATCCTTTCCTTGGCCAAGATAGAGATGACCGTTACTATTATTATTTGGTCGGGTTAGCATTCTCGAAAATTTCAATGGTTGCTTGGATGTCATCAAAGAGGAAACATGTGGAAGGTATTTGTCACAATGTGTTGTGCTCAACGCATGTGGTTGTAAAGTCTATTATATCTTCCATTTCTATTTGTGTATTAATTGCAATGTACAAGTATTTAGCTAGTAACAATAAAATATCATGTACAGTACAATATCGAACACCCAAAATGGTATCACAATGAAGTAGTAATATTATGTAAATTAAACCCTTCGAACTTACTTCTCGTATGGATGGAGAGCTAATGAGAATTGAGAAGTAGATAAACCCCACAAGAGATAAGGTTCCAAGTAAGTTCAAGATTTTCACATGGCAAGCACTGCTTGATATCCTTGTTGGTAGGATATACTTATTGATTGTCACATTAAGGTCTCTCCTCAATATCCAGTCTATTGACGGGTGCTGAAGATGTGTCCCATATGTTGTTCGCTTGCAGTTGTACAAAGATTTGGAGTGCTCTTGGTTTCAGAAGGTTATTATTGGGTTCAAGATATGTACAGATCAGGCAAATGATAGGGCAGCTGGGACTACAAGAATATATTGTAGTGGTTGTTTGGTATATTTGGCAGCAGAGAAGAGAAACTGTTAAGGGTTTAACTGTCTAGAACCCCAGAATATAAACACAATCACATCAAATTTTGCAAAGTGTATTGTCCACTGTCCAGAGTAATGAGGTAGTTGTTAAATGGGAGAAACCTCTAGCGAAGGTTTATATATTAAATTTGGATGCTACACTTCTGGAGAATGACTCTGGAGCTGCTGCTACTGTCCTTCGAAACAGTCGTTGTTAGGCTCTTGCAAGAGCATCTTGGCTTTAAACATTCTTTTGGACGTAACGATGGAAGCCACAACAATTCAGAAAGGTTTAGGAGCATGATTGGTTTGGCAAAAATTGGCATGCAAACATTCGGCAAATGCCAAATGTTGGCTAGTGTTTGGTTGGTTACCAATATTACTTGCCAACCTCACAAGAAGTTGCCAATTTTTGACAACTTTTGATATTACCAATTTTTGGCTTGCCAAGTATTGACAATGCCAAATGTTGGCATCAAACCAATCATGCTTCTAGATCTTGTGGAAAGTCTTGGATCCTCACCAATTATTATTGGATCTGGTTCTTTAGAAGTAATTCAAGCTGGCAATGGAGGGATCGAGATCCAGAGCCCCCACACTGCTATCTTAGCATATTGTTTCCAGAAGGCCTCCAGGATTGGTGCAATCAGCTTCGTGCACTATCCAAGGGAAGCAAATTCTCACTGTCCAAGGGAAGCAAATTCTTCGCCTTGCCGCGCTGTTTATCATGCCATTTACATCCCTACTCAAGTTCTACTAGACATGAACTGAGCCAAACCATGACTTAAGTATGAACTCTTCGTACCAAAGTGAGCTCATGGCTAGCACACAAATCTCGAGGTAGCTCCTCGGGCTCGATAAATAGAGTAGTTGAGTAGAAATTTCAGACTGAAATGATTGTAGTTATCCAAAGAAGGGAAACTAAATAACTCGGAGTCAAGACTGAATATATATCCGAGATGTTATTAAAAATTTCAGGCTGAAATGATTGTAGTTAAAGAAGGGAAACTAAATAACTCGGGAGTCAGGACTGAATATATATCCAAAATTCTGAAGATGTTATTATTAAAAATTTGAATCGCCCATCGGGGGCTCAAACCCACGACCACAAGGTTAAGAGCCTTGCGCTCTACCAACTGAGCTAGACGGGCCTGGCATGTTGCATCTACGTTCACAATTTAAATGGACAGTACCTTCAGCAGAATGGAGCAGTTAATTCTTAAAAATGCACCACTGACAAAACAAAAAAACTTTCCAGGCATGGCAATGGTGCATGCAACAGAAATTATATGAAGGGCAGTCATAAAATGTAAAGTCGGTTCTGCATAGCAACTTGCATAGCACCAAAGTTACACGAACATCCACAAGCATGAAGAGATTTAGTTCAAGCATGACCTCACATGTTTGATGTTTCGAACCTTAGTTCAAACACGGACATCAGCAACTTCGAGCAACTAAACGATGGTACGGACAGCGAGCTCACATGGCTCGAACCTGCTCTGACCACGGGCATCGGTAGCCCGTAGCTAGCACACAAGATCTCTGGATCTCGGGTCAGGTAGCTCCTGACCTCGTTCACCATGGTTGACATGGTGGGATGAGAGCAGTGCTGTTTGCTCTGGGAAGGAACTTCGTTTCTGTCAAAAAGAATCGCCCACCGTGGGGCTCGAACCCACGACCACAAGGTTAAGAGCCTTGCGCTCTACCAACTGAGCTAGACGGGCTTGGTGGAGGGTCATTTCAGTTCATACACTTACTGATGTGACAATCTCTGCCTTACTCGAATCGTCAACTATGAAAATCATACCCCGGACTCACGAGATCTCTGCGGGGATGCGGACTTGCCGCTGAGGATCCATGGGGCATGGTGGTTGGATGGGTCCTCCATGTCTGGCACTCGTAGTTCCCGCCCAGATCGAATTGGATGGATCCTCCACGACGACGCCAAGCAAGCTCCGATCCTTGTCCAGAAAAACGTCGATCAGGGCCGGACAGCTGCAGTGGAGACACGGATTTGACTTAATTCGAGGCCGCAGCTAACAAATCACTTACCCCGTACTACCTACGCCAAGATCTTGAGTGTCCGCGGCCGCAGGGCTCCAGGTCTTGCCAATTGAGGTGCCACGGACGGGGCGGGAGAGGAGTCTTTGCCAATTGCCGGAGTGGCTGGGAGGGACAGAGCACGAGGCTCGAGCCCGCTGGACAAGCCCGAGTAGCACCCGCGCTGCCGTCGGGTCCTATTTCGATCGTGGAGGCGAGGCAAGCGACAGTGCTACACATGGAACAGGAGGAATGCCCAAGGAGTGCGATGCAAACCATCCAATCCTATAATCCTATCCTAGCTTGGCACGACCGTGCCGTCGTGGTGTGGTCGAGGATTGACTCTGGAACAGGGGAACTGCCGGGCTCCGCCGAGCTTCTTTTTTTGTGTCGGGCTCGGCCGAGCGGCTCGGCTAGGAACTGGGCCAGAGGCAGGGGCAGCCCATGTGCCGCCTATGATGATGGGACGTGAAACCAAGGAAATCACTGGTTTAAGAGCGCTCCTTGTGTTCCCTAAAAAAACGCTCCCCGCCATGGTCAGGGCGTGCGACAAGACTCACGTGCGGGGTGCTCCTCACACTTTTTCGGGCGCTCACGTGCAACACTTGTCGCGCTCACGTGTTTTCCTTTTTTGGTTTTCCTTTCTGTTTTTTTGGCGCTACTCTGCGCCGGCGCATCGGCCGAAAATTTCGGCCGGTCCAACGTGGGCCACAAGATAGAGCTTTTATAAACCGTACGATTCGGCCTTACAGAAAATGCTGAAGAAAAAAAAAGCAGAGGATAAAAAGAGAAAAAAAAAGGGGGGAAAGAGACCAGCGCCCCGCTCGTCGCCGATGACCCGCGCTCGCCGAACCACGTCCATTTGCCTCGCCGCACACGCTCGCCGCCGATGCTCGCCGTCGTCGCTCTCAACAAAAAAGTCATTGACCGTAACGGCCTTTTCTCTTGTCTCCGTGTTGCATCAATGGTAGCTCCGCGGCGTCGATTGCAACACCGCCCCTCGTCGGTGCTGCCCACCGCTGGCGTGGTCACCGCCCCCACGCCCGTCGTCGCAGCTCGCCACCACTCGCCGCAACTAAGAAAACGAAAAAAGTTAGTTGAAGCAAAATTTTAGCCGGTTCCAGCAAAACAAATTGTAGGTTCCAACAAAACCATGGACCTTCGTCACCGGAACGTAGCAAAAATTTTGGCCGGTCGTAGCAAAATTAAAAGACGGTTCCAGCAACTCACCATGGTTGCAGCTCCCCCGCAGGCATGGTCACCATCGCCGGCATGGTGACCCACCAGGTTTGAAGCTTGTCGTTGTGTCGCTTGCAGCTCGCTGGAAACTGGTTGTAGCACTGCCTCGTGCCGGTTGCAGCCTTGCTAGCGATGGGCGTCTCCGGTTGTAGCTCTGGTGTACCGCGGCTTGCAGCTCTGGCACGCATGGTTGAAGCTTTTGTGCTACATGGTTGTAGCAAAAAAAACTTCATCATCCCCTTCCTCCAGCAAAAAGCTACTACCGACAAAATAAAATGCTACAACCTATGACTCAAAAAGTTGCTACTGTCGGAAGTGGGATTGTTGCGACTGGCGAAATCAAAAGTTGGAACCAGCGACATGAAAAGCTACTACCGACGGGAAAAAATGTTGGAACCAACGAATCAAAGATTGGTGCTCATGGATGAAAATTGCTACAACCGGCGAAATAAAAAGCTGGAACCGACAAATCAAAAGGTTGCAACTGGCTAAAATTAAAAAACAAAGCCATAGCCGCACGGCGTCTTGCGAAAAAATGGTGCCGCCAATGTGCGAGCGACATCACCTCAAGCTCACAAGGGAGGGGGCGCAGAGCAGCTCGTCGTCGCTTCAATGCGGGCTTTGCAGGAGGTGGTGGTGAGGACGCACATCGGCAGGGAGGTAGAGAGGGGACGGAGTAGGAGTTGCTTGAAGGCCACATCCATGGCGGTGTGGCATTCATGGTGATGGAAGAGGAAAGAAGATCGACCGAAGGAGAACGAAGAAGAGATAGGGAAGAAAACGAGTGGAGGAGGACGAGGATAAGGTCAGGTGAGAAGATAAGGTCAGATGAAATAAGCGGTGTGTGGGCCTTGATTTGATGGGCTCGTTCCGTAGGATGTACACGTAGTGTGCGCCCGGCCGAACGTTCGGCCGGCGTGCCGATTGAAAACGTTTACCTTTTTTTTTTCACTTTCGTTCGTAAACATTTAAGGTTTTCTATTATAGTTTTGATCTATTTCTAAGATTTGTTTCTCTCTCGCGTCCCTGTCCCTGTCGCCGCCGCCAGGCCTCGCCTTTTGCTATGTTTCCTTTTTCGCTGTTGTCGCCGTCCCCGCCCCCATCGGAGTTCCCGCCGTCGTCGCTGGTACCACCTGCCTACGTTCTTAGGCGGTAATTGTGTTCTCCGTTGGTTCCCTGTTTTCGGTTTGTTTTGCTTTTTTCCCATTATATTTTCGGGCAGATTTATGGGGTGATTATGGGCGGGGTCTTCCGACACTATCAAATGTCAGTTTTCAACTCTGTTGTGTAATCAGTTCTTAATAATGATTGTGCTCTTTGCAGATATGGCTTGCCCTTTTTGCCGTATGTCAACTGGCCCTTGTTCCTCTTTTGATTCTTCTAAGGATGTGTTCACTATGGTGCTGGATCAGCGCTGTTCGAGACGTGTTGTAAGAAGATTAACATTTTTTTGCACGTATCTTTCGTGCAGTGTTAGAGCTCATGTTGCTTGATACATTGAACAGTGCAGGGTTTTAGCCATAAGGAGGGGTGACAAAGATACTAACCTTGCTCTTCACACCAGTGATGTTGAATTATATGGTGTTTTTGTTTAGCCATGTAGAGTGAGCAGCAAATTCCATGGTCCTTCTTGGGAGGGATTGGTGACTGATTATGGTCTAAATCATCGTGATATAATGAGTGTTAGGCTTGAGCACTACGGAACGTTGATTTTTGTTGATTTTTGTCGGTATTGATTATTATCGAGGTGGAGATATCTTGCCTCCTTTACCCTCTGTTGGTAAGGTTTTTTTAAAGAAAATTTTACCCTGTTTCACGTGACATTTGTTATCGTTCCCTTGAACCTGTGTCATTTGTTGTTGTAGCACTTGAGGATCTGAGTGAATCTGAGATGGAACTTGTTGGCAGTTGTTTTTACACAAGTGGTTTTGATCTCAATTATCAGCAATTGTATTTCATGTCGCGGCGACTTTTTGATGAGAACTACATACTCTGTTGTCCTTTCGTTCAGAGGATTACTTCCATGAATGTTAGTGGTCATCATGTGATAATTTTTTCCTCGCTATTATTTTTAAAATCCCACTTTTATAGCTCTTTTTTTTGTTTATTATAATCGCTTGATGTTTTCCACAGGTCATTCTGAGCATGGTCGTGAGGAGTTTGAAGGAATTTGTGACACTTCCTAGGTCAGGCGTTTTAACTCTTGAGGTTACTTTGGCGTATCACGATGATGATATATATGTGAGCATTCTTTGTTCATACTCCATTGGCTTGGGTGGTAGAATGGTGTTCAAGAAGGAAGACTTCAGTGTTTTTTTTTCAATGTTCGTCCATGAAAGTAAACAGCTTGGTGCGCATAACCTTCAAAGAGTGTGATGGGAGGCTTGCTGTTATCTTCAGCCTTTCGCCACAGTGATGTTAGTTATAGACTGTGAAGTAGAACATATGTTATTTAAAATATATGGTAGGATATAATGTTTGCCCTGAGCTCGAAAAGGGGCGTAGCTGAAGGCCTTGGCAACATCTCCAAGAAGTAAATGACAGCCGCGGGTGTCGCCGTTGTCAGCATCAGCAAGCCGAGCATGGATCTCTCCCTTGCCTAAATTCGAGCAATCCCATAGACGCTGAGTCTGGAATCGAAGATGAGGAAGCCAAAGTTGGGCGGAACCACTATGTTAGGAGGGGGTTGGCAGGGTTGCACTTCTCGTTGGACGGTGCACTGCCCCCGAAGCCATGAGCACTGGATCTCGCAAAAGGGGAGGCTTTGAGGCATACGGGGCGGGCTGGCGACGAAGTGAACCATTTGGGTGGGTCTGGGGAGGCGGCGTCCAGCAACGCCGGCAAGCAAGGACTAGATGGACGCAAATCCGTGCTGTCGTGGCCTTAGCCGTCGAGACATCGACGAGCCGGGTAAGCTGGAGGGATGCAGCTACACGGATACCGAGGCCGAGGCTGCCCGGCGGGACGCTAGAGAGACGCGGGCCCGAGGCCGTCGGGTCCAGAACAACACCAACAATGATCAACCATAAGGAGCCCCGTGTTTGTCACACCACAAAAGCATCGTTACCTCCATGCCGGTCCCACGAGGGGGCCGCCTGCATAGAAGGTAGGCCGCGAACGACGTCGCTTCCAGACGCGGATCCCATTCCCCACCCATGGTCGGCAGCACAACCAGCATGGCTGGGTCGCGCCACCAGGGGAGGGGGCTACAGGAGGCGCCCATGGCAACGACCAGGAGCGCCACATCCGCCCTCGACAAGTCCGTGCAGCAGCCGGAGAAGGACACACGAGAGGCACCAGATGGGATCTCGGGGACGCGGGGCGTGATACGTCTCCAACGTATCTATAATTTTTGATTGTTCCATGCTATTAAATATTCTGTTTTGGATGTTTAATGGGCTTTATTATACACTTTTATATTATTTTTGGGACTAATCTACTAACCCAAGGCCCAGTGCAAATTGTTGTTTTTGCCTATTTCAGAGTTTCGCAGAAAAGAGATATCAAACGGAGTCCAAACGGAATGAAACCTTCGGGAGAGTTATTTTTGGAACCGTATCAATCCAGAAGACTTGGAGTACACGCGAGGGAACATGGGAGGTGGCCACGAGGGTCCAGGGCGCGCCCCCTCCCCTGGGCGCGCCCCCACCCTCGTGGGCCCCCTCTGGCTCCCCGATGCCCTCCTTCCTCCTATATATATCCATGTACACTGAAAACATCGAGGCAATAGAGAAAATCCTAATTCCACCGCCGCAACCTTCTGTTCCCGTGAGATCCCATCTTGGGTCCTGTTCTGGAGCTCCGCCGGAGGGGGAATCTACCATGGAGTGCTTCTACATCAACACCATAGCCTCACCAATGAGTTGTGAGTAGTTTACCACAGACTTCGGGTCCATAGTTATTAGCTAGATGGCTTCTTCTCTCTTTTTGGATCTCAATACAAAGTTCTCCTTGATCTTCGAGGAGATCTATTCGACGTAATCTTTTTGCGGTGTGTTTGTCGAGATTTGATGAATTGTGGGTTTATGATCAAGATTATCTATGAACAATATTTGATTCTTTTCTGAAATCTTTTATGTATGATTATAATATCCTTGCAAGTCTCTTCGAATTATTGGTTTGGTTTGGCCTACTAGATCTATAGTTCTTCCAATGGGAGAAGTTCTTGGCTTTGGGTTCAATCTTGCGGTGTCCTTTCCCAGTGACAGCAGAGGCAGCAAGACACGTATTGTATTGTTGCCATCGAGGATAAAAAGATGGGCTTTATATTATATTGCTTGAGTTTATCCCTCTACATCATGTCATCTTGCTTAAAGCATTGCTTGAGGTACTTCATTGAGTGGCATCCTTTGTGTGGAGGTCGGGATCGCGCGATGGTTAACTCCTACCAACCCTTCCCCTAGGAGCATGCGTGTAGTACTTTGTTTTGATGACTTGTAGATTTTTGCAATAAGTATGTGAGTTCTTTATGACTAATGTTGAGTCCATGGATTATACGCACTCTCACCCTTCCATCATTGCTAGCCTCTCTTGAACCGCGCAACTTTCGTCGGTACCATACACCCACCATATACCTTCTTCTAAACAGTCACCATACCTACCTATCATGGCATTTTAATAGCCATTCCGAGATATATTGCCATGCAACTTTCCACTGTTTCGTTTGCTATGACACGCTTCATCATTGTTATATTGCCATGCATGATCATGTAGTTGACATCGTACTCGTGGCTAGGCCACCATGCATAATTTTTCATACATGTCATTCTTGATTCATTGCACATCCCGGTACACCGTCGGAGGCATTCATATAGAGTCATACTTTGTTCTAGTATCGAGTTGTAAATCAATATAAGTGTGATGATCATCATTATTAGAGCATTGTCCCAAAGAAAAAAAAGGAAAGGCCAAAAAAAGGAAGGCCAAAAAAAAAGAAAAAAAAGGGACAATGCTACTATCTTTTTCCACACTTGTGCTTCAAAGTAGCACCATGATCTTCATGATAGAGAGTCTCTTGTTTAGTCACTTTCAAATACTAGTGGGAATTTTCCTTATAGAACTTGGCTTGTATATTTCAACGATGGGATTCCTCAAATGCCCTAGGTCTTCGTGAGCAAGCAAGTTGGATGCACACCCATTTAGTTTCTTTTGTTGAGCTTTCATACATTTATAGCTCTAGTGCATCCGTTGCATGGCAATCCCTACTCACTCACATCGATATCTATTGATGGGCATCTCCATAGCCCATCGATACGCCTAGTTGATGTGAGACCATCTTCCTCTTTTTGTCTTCTCCACAACCACCACTTTATTCCACATAGTGCTATGTCCATGGCTCACGCTCATATATTGCGTAAAAGTTGAAAGAGTTTGAAAAAAAATTAAGTATGAAACAAGTGCTTGGCTGAAACCAACAGTGCCTTCAACATCACCAATATTTCATTACCTAACCCTACGAGTGCCTCTGCTTGTTGATTGCTCATTTGACCTACAACTCTTCCATGATTTCCATCTTCAAAACTTGGAACATCAACTGCACCTCCACCTGCACATCTTCAATTCCTTGCTCGCATAAGCTCTTCCCTCCTATCCTCTGCAGTTCCTAATGCATCTACGGCTTCATTGCCAACGAGAAACTGCTTATCTAGCAAGTAAGCAACGTATTCCAACTCCCAATGCCAGAAATGTTCCTGAAGATCAAAAGAATGGAACAAACGCCAAAAATCACCATTACAAGTTCCCAAAATTTGACCAAAATCAAGAACTAGGGATGCGCTCTACTTACACCAGCAGTACACCTGTAGAAGACCCAGCCCTCGTGCTTCTCCGTGTTGGAGACATAGAACTTGACATGAGTGCGACAAGAAGGGCATCTGATGAGCGGCACCACCACCACCGAACGGTCGCCGGGCGATGACCTGACCGAGCTTGTCGACATGGCGGAGTGAAGCAACTGGCGGCGGCAAGCAGCAGGGAGAGGCCGCCGGCAAGCAGCACGGAAGAGGGCGGCGACAAACAGCAGGGAGAGGGCGGCGGCGGCGGCGGCAGAGTGGGGAATTAGGAAGAGGGCGGGGCGTCGGCGGCAGAGTGGGGAATTAGGGATTCCGTGACAGAGATTCCGCGACAAATATAGGGTGGTCGATGGATAATTACATGCGCCGGGCTAATTTACAAAAATACCCCCGAACATGCCGACGTGGACGACACTGACTGGTCAAACCGAGCGGCGACATGTGGCATATGAGCAACAATGACCGTACAAACACGTCTTGTCATATTCGGTGACCGTATGATGAAGCACGGACTAGCAGGACGCTAATTCGTGCGTGTAGGCGGCTCGATCTTTCACGGCGATGCTTTGTTCTTCCGCCTTATTCATCGCAACCTCCAATAACAATCTCTACCCGTGCACGATCAGTACACAAACAAAGATAATGATCCCCTTGGATCAGCATCGTAGGCGTCGATGTGATGATCAACCCTTCGTCGCTAGCAAATTTCCACGATGGGAAAATCTCAGATGATACACAAGATATAGCCGTCCAAAACCCGGACGTTTTACTGTGTTATTTCTATCTCACAAATAAACTCCGGAAAAACCAATCTCTATCGGACGCACCCTTGGCTATTATATGGCCGATTGACCCTCACGCACGCACATGGCAAGGCCATGACAATCTGGACTCCTAACAACTTGGTCATCACATTTATAACTCACGTGGACCTTTTTTTACAAGGAAAAATACTAGTTTTGCTAGACTCATGTATAGCACTACCTAAAGAGATAGCCCAATTAAATAAAACATGGAAACTTATCCTTAGCAGACCCCATCAAATATATTGGCTTGCATGGAGTTTAAAAAGGAAGCTGCCGATCCTGATCTTCTCTGGAGGTGTACGAAATGTAGGAATTACATCTTCTGGCTTTGGTGCCTCATTAGCATCCGATCTGAACCCCTTGTTGTATATTCTTCTTGGTACATGCACGGTATGAGGAGAATCAACATGTACTAATTCCTTCTCAAATACAGGAGCAATTTTTGGTCCACAAAATTGACGCACACGATCATCGTTTCCTCGACATAATTTGGTCGCATGTTGCAAAACTTTTTCATGACTTGACTCATTAAATGGCTCAGGTTCAGTAGGATTATCGATCAATGGTGTCTTGACCGCATCACCGTATTGGTCGTATTTCTAAGTACAGTGATCAAACTGAGCGCTCTTCGCAAGTTGAGTGACTGCCAGTGCATTTTACTCTTTATAATTTTAGCCTCACGCGTATTCAAGTTACAGAATGAACTTGTATTTTCAAATAACAAAATATGTTGTATAAACTGGCAATAATGACGAGTGTTCCTGACGTGGGTCCTTGCGATTTCCGAATAAATCTCTGTATATTTGTTGTGTCGTATGCGTCATCTTAACACTCTCCTTTTTTATAAGGAATAACAAGTACTTAAATGCGTGTTCAAAGGAACTATGTACGTTAGCAGCTCAATTAATGCAAGTAAGACCTAATAAGAAAACAACATTTGTTGACTTCAACAACAGCTAGCTTGCCGGTCCGAAATGTGCCTTCTTTATTTTTTTTACCCTTACCATCTCTTTATTCGTATAACCCTTAAAGCCTAATTACCATCACTATTTATTCTCTCAGTGGAACATATTTTTAGAAAAGAAAGCATTTTATTATCTCAAAGTAGCCTTCATATAAGAAGTATTTTTCTTAGTATCCGGACTTACTCTTGCTTCTTGTCATTATTTCAGTAACTCTCTTTTTAACACAAGCGCACACGCACACACGCTCATCCTTATGAATGCACACACGCATACCCTACCCCAATGAGCGCCTCAAAGAAATTGAGCCGTCACATCATTGGGATTGACGAAGTCATCACAAACGCATTCATAGTCGACGAAAACGTCTCCTCTCATTGAATGCACATCGCTGAAAGGAAATAAATCCTGAAAAATGTGAGCACCGGTGTCAAGTCTAGGACTTGAACCCTGCTGGGCTGGAGATAACACTGTTCTTTTAACGATCAAACCATAGGTTGGTTTGTATTTCAGTAAGTCTTGGTAACAGACAGAACAACTGTATGTGTCTATCCTATTTACAATTCCTACCTCTCTACATGTTTCCTTCTTCAGATGTTTTTTTTCATCTATTAGTGTTAAGAAATTGTATTGACCAGGACCATGCTTTAGAGATACCTAGCTCTATGTTTAATCATATGTTCGTTTTCTCCGAGAACAATTCATGTATGAGAAATACATCATTAGATGCTTAGAAATTGTATGACCAACAGTTGTCTACTTGGTATCTGATTATGACTTTGGATCATTGGTTTGTTAGGGCTTGACTATGTGCTTCACGAGGGTCTTAATGATTCAAAGGATTTTTAGAATTTTAGAGGATTGGAATTCTTAGTAACATTTTCAAGTACGTTGTTTGGTTTGTAGAACTGTACTCCATGTTCCTTTGCACTGCATTTCAAAGCAAAATTCCATTTACTTAAACTATTGGAAAGAGTGTTTTTTCCAGGTGAAATTAGACAAATCTTGGTGGGAATTCAATCTCGTGGGATTCAAGTGGACATGACAATGGAGCCCTACATTTATCTTACTGACTTGTCTATGGGGTCACGTGAATCAAATATACCCTTATCTAAAGTCTCCCAACCGCTGAATTCTGATAGTAAGTATGTCAACGAATGATACAACCAACATACATGCTTAGGGGTACATTTGGTTGCATCGAGTTCCCACACAAACAACTGGGGACAAGTCTAAATGAGTCAAACCCTTGTTGTTTGGTTGCACTTGACAATCATTCAAACATGGTACCCCCTCCTCTATTATCGTTGTATGTGATGAACCGATGATATATCATATGTAGAAATAAAGTATTAAGATAATTATTTCAAATTGCACGGTAACAACAAAATCCTTAAGCCTACTTAATACATAACTTGTTTTATCTTTCTCTCTCCCATGCCCAGACTTCTCTCTACTTTCAAACCCTTTGTAGTAACCTATTTTCAAGAAATATGTTCGTGTAGAGAAATATATTGGCACCCGCGTGTGAAAGAATTATGTTTATCTTTCATCTTTCTATGTTACGAAATAAGATACAAATATGTAAGATGCGGCTAATAATTCACAGTTTGCGCGAACATGTTTTGTATATTCACTTCAGTTCAGAGGGACCTTTTCAAAGACGCACACACATAGGCTCGCGCAGACAAACTCAAAGTTTCACAAGTCACAAGGACAACAAGAGCAAACCACACCACACCACAACACCAACCAGACGGCCGTCATCGGTTTCATTATTCGCACTCGATCACACACGACACAATCACCACAAGCGCATCGACCGCTTGCCGCTTAGCAGTTGCAAGGGTCACACTTGCAGCTGGCGCCGCAGCTGCAGCCATGGGCGGCCTCACCGGACTCGGCGGCCTCCTCAAACTGCACCTTCGTGGGCCCGACACCGAGTATGACGGCGGTGGCCTGCACGGTGGCGCCACTCTTCTCCTCCAAGTCAGGGTACATCTTGCTGCAACAGGCAAATAAAAAATAATCAACATAAGAAATTACTCTGTAGCAACTCAGTCTAGTTTGCAAGGGAGAGAAGTATGCATACCCGCAGTTGCAGTTTGAGCCGCACCCGCAGCTTGATCCACAGCTGCAAGACATCCTTGGTTTTGTTGTAAGCTCTGCTGATGAAGATGAAAGACTTGATTGGGATGGTGAGCAGTGGACGATGCATAGGCTCAGCCTGTGCACCGCTATTTATAGGCGTGCTACTGTGTTGGAAAGGTGTTGTTGCGTGCATGTACACGATGCATATGCCTAGAATAAGTCGTCACAAGTTATCTTACATCCAATGGCGCTTTCTAAATTCAGTGTGTTACTTTCAAACAATATTTTGCTGGGATATGGTTGCTTTCTGCTGAAGCAACAATGCGTAGTTGACTTTCCTTCCCTTTTGAATATATAGCACCAACACTAACGTTAGTTGATTAATTGGTGAACGTACGATATCAAAGACCTAATGAGATTGTGACACTATTCTAAGTCATTTTACAATTACTAACATCGGTCGCTGTACGCCGGCAAGAAACGAGCCTTCTTTATGTTGTGATCTCTTATGCTTATCATAATTTATTTTGATTATTTTTTGCCTCAAAAGGGACCATTTTTTTCTCGGAAAGAGGGATTATCCCTCGGCCTGTGCACATGCACACAACCTTTCTCAAAAGGAACCGATAACTTTCAGATGAAGAAATATTTATTTGAACTCGTCATTCTTTTTTTGTGAAAAGTCCTTCTATCAAAGATTTTTAGGAGTAACTAAAATTACAGTCAGGTCCACGAACCACCTGGCGAAGACTACAGACACTAGAACAAGCCGAAGGTATACCGTCGTCATCGCCCCTCCTTCATCAGAGACGGAAAAATCTTGTCGTAGTTGGCAACTAGGAGTCATCATGCTAAGGCCCAACGTGCCAATACATCAGTGCAACAACTGTTGGTGACGAAAAAAAAAGCTGATAACGGAAGGACTATACTTACAAATACACCAACTACCATGACCACCGGCCGAATCCAAACGGACCTGCCAGAGACAAAGTTCACCAGATCCGAGTAGATCCACTGGAGGCCAACGCTGACCAGACACAATCATATCAGCCGGAAACACACATTCATGCGCCTCCGCCGGTGCTAGGCACACGAGGACTAATGATTTCAATGAGTTTATTTGAAGACCTTAGACCAATTTTTATATTCTCTATGACTAAACGAGAAATGATTTGTGACCCCACAAACAACTTTTCTAGTTGGTGTCCTCATCAAGCTCGTAGTTTTTTTTTACTTTGTATAGGTATTTTGGTGAATCCAGGAATCACATTTAGTACAAGATAATCGTACTATGAATATATAGGGGCGCAACAAAATACTTTGGCTTGAATTCCAATAACAGATCCTAACACAAGGTTATCCAAAATCCACTTCCAAGCCATCGTTGTACGGATTTCTCTAAGCCTCAGTACCTCCGAAGATTTTCTCCCGGTACTACCGAGCCACTTAGGTTTATTCATGCTAAGAGATCAACTGTCGGTACTACCGAGACTCAATTGTTCAGAATCATCATTCTTTTTGTTTTGGAGCCATCCATCCCTATATTGCACTTTGACAAAACATCTTGTTTTGTTCGACGTTCCGAGCATCACATTTCATCGACACTTTTGAATCATGCCAGTTTGCATTTCTTTGGTCATAGTATAAATTTGATAAATACGCTTATTCGTCTGGAACTTTCGAGTAGTGCAAGATACTTCTTCTCTCTGCCTATATCCCTACTCTTGTGGACGTAGATGGTTGGGACATGAAGGGTTAGCAATAAGTGGAAATTTTTCCCTTAGTTGAAAACCAGGGTACCGATCCGTGGAGTCTTGGTTTGCAGCCAATGATCAATACCTGCACACCAAGACATTTCACTTGGTCCCAAACAATCCTAGTAAGGGTGTCAACCTTACTAGTCTTGCTAATGTATTTTGTGGTTGGAAGTGATGATTATAAGTAAGTAATAAAATGGGTTAGATTGTAAACAATAAGAAAACAATCGATCAAGGTTGAAATGATTAATAATGGACTGGGTTTGATAATTTCACTAGTGACATCTCTTATAAATAATAACATAGGCATGGTGGATAATTACCGTTGCATATCAATTAAATTGAAGTTTTAATGATTGATCATATCAGTCATGATTTCACAAAGACATTACAACTTTATATCCACACACCGTTATCCATATGCATCTACGGCTAATATACTACTCCACTAGAAAACATTATCCAACATGCATATCAAAGTATTCAATAAAAACAGTGCATTGCATTAACCAATGTGACATAATATTGATAATATATTATATTTACTCCAGATCATCACCGAGACAACTATCGAACTATCTTTTTATCCATAGTGGCGATAACATAATACATGCTTTTTTCTCTTTCTGTCACTTAGATAAATTACTTGCAAGGTTAAACCATACTAACATACAAAACTCCCTCTCGGAGATCATTCATTTAAACATGGCCAGTGCAAAGACTAATAGATCAGGAAGCATATTTGTCTATAAATCATTCAACAAAGAACTCACATGAATCCAAAATAAATCATATATAAACTTGATCATAAGGTGACAATTCATCACATCGCAAAAAATACACCATCAATCACATCAGGTGACCACAATCCTATTAGGAAGCTTGTGTGATCATTGTATTGATAACAAGGGATAGAGGACGCCATCTAGCTAATATTATGGACCCATAGTCCATGGAAGACTACTCACACATGGACATGGTGGCAACAAGGGTGATGAAGATGATTCCAACGATTACTTCCTCCCTCCTGGAGACTACCAAAAAAGACCTCCATATTGGATCAACGCGGAACAGGTGGTGACAACAGCGTAAAAAATCCTTGATAACTATTTTAAGGGTTTCAGGATAATATAGAGGCAGGGGGATTGAGACGCGGCAGGGTAGGTGCCCTAGGACCCTCACATGGCCCCACCTTGTGCTCCACAACCAGGTTGTGTGGGGTATACCTTGGGTGCCTCCCTGGCCCCTAGCGCCCCTGGTTTTGTCTTGGCGTAAAACCTCCATAATATATATTTTTTTCAATTTTTCCTGTTTCCGAAGCGGTGATTTTTTCAAAAAAGTCTAAAAACATGAAAATACAGCAACGTGCACTGGGCACTGGATTAATAGGTTAGTCCAATAAGATGATATAAAATAGTATTAAAACTATGCCAACATGATATAAGAGCAGCATGAACATAAAAAAAATATATAGATGCATTTGAGACGTACATGTTCTACTGAGATATATGTCTCATCGGTAATTCTGAGCCATTATGTCTTAGTAGAAAAAGTGCTACCTTTCGTTTTTGGAACCACCACGCATTCTCCATCGGCACTTTGGAGCCATGCATTTCTTTATGTTTGTGAGCAATGCTCTGTCCGTTCAAATATATTTGACCCAATTCCATAGTTCCACTAGAGTCCTACCGGTGCTTGCAAGCCTATGTTACATTTTAGTAATGATCAGGTTTTGGATCTCCTCTATATATTCTCTACCATATCCATTCGAGTTGGAAACCATCCACATCCACCATAACCACTTCATTCAGTTCACCCTACTCATTCCACTCCTTGCCAACCACTCTAAGCCACCACATCAAATTCAACTCTCCAGCCAATCGATCGACCACATAGAGAAGGAGAGATCCAAGACAGGAGAAGAAGAAGGAAGTGTTGCGTTATTCCACGACTAACTTCTTGATTCTTTTAAAGTCAAGAACTCCTCTTTCTTGAATCCTTACACCTCAAGATCATCTATCTCAACACATTCGTATTCATGTGAGAGACTATTTCTTTGGAAACTAGAGAGAAGCTTTGTTTGGAAATATTTAAAGGTGTTCTTACCAAGTGACTTTTCTTTGTTTATTACGCTTGGATGGTGAGCGCATCGAGGTGTTATAGGAGATAATTTCGATTCTATCAAGTTCAGTCTGTGAAGGACGCAAGTGTTTGTACGGGGGCGGAGATCGCCCACTTTGTGGAGATGTACCCTTAGTGGGGCTTCTAACTACAAGCCATTATGGAATATGTTGGTTGTGCTTCGTGTGACGCTTCGTGGGCGACGTAGCCGGTATCTTTGGATCCTAGAACATCTTGGTTCGAAGCCTCCATCAACATGGACGTAAGATAGATCCAACTATCCAAAGCACGGATAATATGTCGCTTCACGAGTGTTTTCATGTCTAAACTCTACCTCCTACTTGCAAGATTTTTACAATTCCCCTCATTATTACTCTTGATCTATTACATGCTAAATGCTTGTGGTTGTCTAGTCCTTGTTGCCTTAAGTTAAAAACTTTCAACCTAAAGTTTTGTACTCCCTTGGTTCCTAAATATAAGACCTTTTAGAGATTCTACTATAGACTACATACAGAGCAAAATGAGTGAATTTTCACTCTAAAGTATGTCTATATACATCTGTATGTAGTCCATAGTAGAATCTCTAAAATGTCTTATATTTAGGAACAGAGGGAGTAGTTGCACTATTTTGTAGCACTTACCCGCCTCTATCCTTAGACCTCGATCCCAACAGAACAAACGCTCCGTATCTCAAATCATCATCTATTTTGACTCAAAGGAACTAGTATCTTCTTGATAAATAAGCATTTTGTTTGGTATCATTTCACACAAATGAGAAAGGAAATAATAACTTTTTTATCTTAAAGGAGGTTTCAAATAAAAATCAGTTAATTCCATAACCTTCTAGAAAAATAATAATGCAATACATAGTGATAGTGTAATACAAATAACTACCATCAAAAGTGAGCTCTGTCTTGTCAGTGAGGATTATAATGGTTCAATTTTTTGATTAAACACTATCTATCACAACTTCTTTCCCATGCACATTCATTGTGTCCTACTAATGGTGTACGCTGAACCGTTGGTGGCCAGTCGGCTAAGAGGTTCGTCATTGGGCTGGCCTCAAGGCCTAGCGCCCAAGGTGTGGCCAGGGCTCCACGCCCCGCGGGAAGCCCTCCTTCCAGAATGATCTTCTTCTTGGCATGCAAGTCAAGAACCCCGCATCCAACCAGGGCTCTTGGTCGGTTAACATATTTTGTAACCCCATCTCGTGCCTCTTTATAAGGCGAGACCAGAGATAGCTCGAGGCATCTGACAACTAGTTATAGTCTTGATTGAAACAACTCCATGCATATTGTAACCCTTTGACATGAGGCATTACCCACATCAATCAAAACAAAAGCAGGAGTAGGGTGTCACCTCCATGATGAGTGCCCGAACCTGGGTAAATCCCCCGTGCAATCCTTTCTAGAACTTCCGGTTACGCGCTCTACCCTCTTGGGACTATTTATATTGTCACCTAAAGTACTTGAAGTACATATCTGAGTGTTTCAGTAAGGGCGTGAGTGGTTTTGTGCATGGTTGTGTATGTGTGGAACCTTGTAATCTAATTTTTCTAAAGTGAGAATTAACTGATGGAGAGAGGAGTGCCATATATTTAAAAATTCATTCTCATGTCTGGCTTTTTAGTACTTAGACCCTACGTTCAACATGGACCACATTTTTGTAATATTTCATTGGTAGGGTCTTGTACTCAAAACCTATTATGTATCTAACTCCTTATCTCAACCTTATACTGTATCATACAAAGGCCTCTCGATTCTGATACCATATTGCAATAAGCACTTCCAATTTCAAGAACTAAATCAAGATGGAGACCGACTTGGTCGACGCCATTTGTCCTTCCAGGGCTAAGGTAACAATGCATCCACCTTGAAGGATTGCGGTTGCGTACACAATGATCTTCTTGTTGGTTAACGGGTGGGTACATCCCTCATGTCAACCTCTTCGGCGATGATGTCAGCCATCGGTGTCGAGCTACTTACCCGCGGTGGTGCATGGTGGACACACACAGAGCGAAGGAGTACTAAAAGTTAGAGTACTGTTGTATCGGTAGTAGTGGAATTCGGCATTGGTGTATAAGGGCAACTCTAGTAGGATTGTTGTATTGGCAGCCTCCTTATGCACACAAAGCACACTCCATGTGCATTATGCAGGCTACAGAGCTGATGCGCAAACTAAAAGTCTCCATTTAGGCTGACTTCCTACCATGGGATCCACTCGTCAGTGGGACATCCTTTTCCCCCAACCTCCCTGCCATCCCCATGTGAGGTGGTGGACCATGTGAAGATTCCTTCACTCCATACACAAAGACCAGATATGGATAGCGATCCATAAATTGCCATTTCTGAAAGGTATGACGACTCTATTAGAGTGTATTTTTTGTCAGAATCGCCATATTGGTAGTTATTATGGTGATTGTGCCATTATGACGACTCTGCTATAGTTGATCTATGTACCGCCTTCACACTGCACCATGATATCAATAACCTCGCCAACAACAGGAGTCCATGCCGCTATTTGTCTGTCCTTTCCTTGGCCAAGATAGAGATGACCGTTACTATTATTATTTGGTCGGGTTAGCATTCTCAAAAATTTCAATGGTTGCTTGGATGTCATCAAAGAGGAAACATGTGGAAGATTAAGATGTAGGTATTTGTCACAATGTGTTGTGCTCAACACATGTGGTTGTAAAGTCTAGAGACCTTTTACGGTGCATCAAGTCTATTGGAGCCGTTCATTTTTGTGATTGGAGGGTCCAGGTTAGCCAATACTACAACAGATTTTTAGCAGTATATTGATCAATTAAGGGCATTTTAGGTAGTTCACTCTGTTCATCAGTCCTCAACGAGTAGCAGTCCTGTGACCAACAGTCATCGAGCTTGACGTGCGACATCACGTCGTCGGCCACAACCGGGTAGAGAGGGAATAGTTGTTCCATCTGGGGGAGGATGTCTTTTGAAATCGAGCCGTTGGAGAGACGCGCTGGCGACGGCGGAGAAAACCCCCGCGCTGGCGACGGCGTGGCCGGGGCAGACGCGCCGCGCAGGCCACGGGACGGCGAAGCGCCGGCGTGCTGGGCGTCGACCGGCTCCCTCCCGCGCGTGGGAGTGGGCGCGGGCGCCGGGGAGCCGCGGACGGAGCGGATTTCGATCTCGTCGGGGTGCTGGACGGTGGTCCGCCACGGTGGTGGTTCCCCCCGCGACGGCAAACCTCGGGCGGCTATAGGGGCGCCGGAGTTGGCTGCGCGCATCGCCGGCCCCCGTGCCAATCGCTTCTGGGCCCTATCTGAGGAGGGCTCTGATGAGGAGGACGATGCGCCCGAGGGAGGGGAGCTCGCCCTGTCGGGGTCCGATCCGCGCAAGATTCTGGCGGGGCCGACGGTGGGTGACTTCATCGCGTTCGCTGCGGCGACGACCAGGCCGGCGCGGGCGCCGGCTCGCCGTTTTGCCCCTGGGGGCAAAGGATTCCGCACCACGGCGGGGCGGATCTGGCGTCCGACGAAGACCGCAGGCAATGGGGGGCGGGCTCTTGCGGCTGGCTCTATCCGGGCCTCGACGGCGGCGAGGTTGCTGCTGGCTGGTCCGGTGACCCCCTCGACGGAGTGGAAGGAGCTTCGGTCCCCTGCTTCGTCTTCGGCGCCGAGTGCGACGGCGCAGCCACGCGCACGGTCGGGGGCTTTGGCTGTCGCTGGGCCTAGGGTTGGGCCGAGTGAGCCTCCCGGGCCGAGCCGCCCGGATGGGCCTGCTCCCGTTGGCCCGCCTGTGGGGGGCTTGACCGCGGGGGGCCGGTCTGCCTCGGGTGATCTGTCCTGTGGCCCAATGGGGACGGACGTCTTCTCTGGGCCTGTGCGGTCGGACCCCGTCGGGCCTCCACGGCCCACACCGCAAGGGCCCACGCCGGCGAGGGGTGGGGGTATTTATGGATGAGGCGAGGGAGTCTGGATCCCCATTTAGGGTTTCCAGCCACTCCTCTGGAGGTGCGGTACTTTGCACACTCCGCTCGCACCCTCAAACCTCTTGCTCTCCCTCCTCCCCTCCTCAGATCTTTCACGGCGGCAGTGATGGGCGACCGGCGAGCAGAGAAGCGCCCCTTGGAGGCTGCTGACCCGGAGGCGGATCGGCGAAGGGAGAGGGAGCTCCGTGACAAGGCCAAGAGATCGATGCGGGAATGCTCGGATGGGCGAGATGGTCGTGCGGGGCCCGACGGGGTGCGCGAGCACGGCGGGCGCGAGGGGGATTGGGGTCCCCCTCCCCCATGGTGGATCCAACAACAAGCTAGGAAGAACAAGAAGCAGAGCTTCCAGCGACGGCGCGCGCTGGAGAACAAACCGGAGGGGCAGCTTCATGCGGGGGGCAGCATGGAGGCCCCGCTTGTTGGAGATATGCCCTAGAGGCAATAATAAAAGCATTATTATTATATCTCCTTGTTCATGATAATTGTCTGTTATTCATGCTTGAATTGTATTGTACGGAAACAACGATACATGTGTGAATATATAGACCACAATGAGTCCCTGGTAGGCCTCTGGTTACCAGTTCGTTGATCAACAGATGGTCACGGTTTCCTGACCATGGACATGGGATGTCAGTGATAACGGGATCACATCATTAGGAGAATGATGTGATGGACAAGACCCAAACTTGAGCATAACACGAGATCGTATAGTTCGTAATGCATAAGCTTTTCGGTGTCAAGTATTTATTCCTTAGACCATGAGGTTGTACAACTCCCGGATACCGTAGGAATACTTTGGGTGTGCCAAACGTCACAACGTAACTGGGTGGCTATAAAGGTACGCATCGGGTATCTCCGAAAGTGTCTGTTGAGTTGGTACGAACCGAGACTGGGATGTTGTCACTCCGTATGACGGAGAGGTGCCTTTGGGCCCACTCGGTAACACATCATCATAATGAGCTCAATGTGACTAAGTAGTTAGTCACGGGATGATGGATTACGGATCGAGTAAAGAGACTTGCCATGACGAGATTGAACAAGGTATCGAGAATACCGACGATCGAATCTCGGGCAAGTACCGTACCGACGGACAAAGGGAATAACATACGGGATTGAGTGAATCCTTGACACGGTGGTTCATCCGATGAAGATCATCAAGGAACACGTGGGAACCAACATGGGTATCCAGATCCTGCTGTTGGTTATTGACCGGAGAGTGGTCTCGGTCATGTCTACGTGTCTCCCGAACCCGTAGGGTCTACACACTTAAGGTTCGGTAACGTTAGGGTCGTAGAGATAAATGCATGTGGAAACCTGAAAGTTGTTCGGAGTCCCGGATGAGATCCCGGACGTCACGAGGAGTTCCGGAATGGTCCGGAGGTAAAGATTGATATATAGGAAGTCCAGTTTCGGCCATCGGGTGATCTCCGGGGGTCACCGGGAGCGTCCCGGGACCACCGGAGGGGCCCCGGGGGTCCACCGGGTGGGGCCACCCATCCCGGTGGGGCCCCTAGGCCGCAAGGGGAAGTGTCCAGCCCCTCTGGGCTGGCGCACCACTAGGGGCCCACCTCCCCATGCGCCTAGGGTTAAAACCCTAAAGGGGAGGGGGGTCCACTTGCCTTGGGGGGCAAGGACTCCCCCCTGGCCGCCGCCCCCCTGCAGATTGGATCTGCGGGGGCCCTGGCGCACCCCCTGGCCCCCTATATATATGTGGGAGGGGAGAGGGCTGCCGCACCCTTGCCCTGGCGCCTCTCCCCCTCCCGTCGCACCTCCATACTCCCACACAGGGCGCCCGGCGAAGCCCTACTGCGATCTCCACTGCATCCGTCATCACGCCGTCGTGCTGCCGGATCTCTGATGACTTCTCCTCCCCCCTTGCTGGATCAAGAAGGAGGTGACGTTGCTGCACCGGACGTGTGTTGAACGCGGAGGTGCCGTCCGTTCGGCGCTAGATCATCGGTGACGAAGAACGTGAAGAGTACGACTACTTCATCCACGCTTCTTCGAAAGCTTCCGCTCGCAATCTCCATAATGGTATGTAGATGCACTCTTACTTGCTCGTCGCTAGATGTCTCCATAGTTGGATCTTGGTGAAAGCGTAGAAATTTTTTGAATTATGCTACGTTCCCCAACAGTGGCATCTGAGCTAGTTTTTATGCGTAGCATCTTGCACGAGTAGAACACAAACAGTTGTGGGCGTTTGGTTTTGTTCAACTTTCTTACCGTTACTAGTCAATCTTGATTCGGCGGTATTGTGGGATGAAGCGGCCCGGACCGACTTTACACGTACGCTTACGTGAGACTGGTTCCACCGACAGACATGCACTAGATGCATAAGGTGGCTAGCGGGTGTCTGTCTCTCCTACTTTAGTCGGATCGGATTCGATGAAAAGGGTCCTTATGAAGGGTAAATAGAAGTTTACAAATCACGTTGTGGTTTTGGCGTAGGTAAGAATCGTTCTTGCTAGAAATCCTATAGAAGCCACGTAAAACTTGCAACAACAATTAGAGGGCGTCTAACTTGTTTTTGCAGCATGTGCTATGTGACGTGGTATGGCCAAAACGAAGATGTGATGAATGATATATGTGATGTATGAGATTGATCATGTTTTTGTAATAGGGAATCACGACTTGCATGTCGATGAACTTGACAACCGGCAGGAGCCATAGGAGTTGTCTTAATTATTGTATGACCTGCGTGTCAGTGAATAACGCCATGTAATTACTTTACTTCATTGCTAAACGTTAGCTATAGTAGTAGAAGTAATAGGTGGCGAGCCGGTGACAAGATGATCATGGTGCCCCGAAGATAGATCCAAGGAGCAAGATGATATTGGCCATATCATGTCACTTTTAATTGATTGCATGTGATGTTTATCATGTTTATGCATCTTGTTTACTTAGAACGACGGTAGTAAATAAGATGATCTCTCACTAAAATTTCAAGTATTGTGTTTCCCCTAACTGTGCACCGTTGCCAAAGTTCGTTGCTCCGAAGCACCACATGATGATCGGGTGTGATAGGTTCTAACGTTCGCATACAACGGGTGTAAGCCAGATTTACACACGCGATACACTTAGGGTTCACTTGACGAGCCTAGCATGTACAGACATGGCCTCGGAACACGGAAGACCGAAAGGTCGAACACGAGTCGTATAGAAGATACGATCAACATGAAGATGTTCACTGTTGATGACTAGTCCGTCTCACGTGATGATCGGACACGGACTACTTGATTCGGATCGTGTATCACTTAGATGACTAGAGAGATGTCATTCTGAGTGGGAGTTCATTAAAATTTGATTAAGATGAACTTAATTATCATGAACTTAGTCTAAATTCTTTACAATATCTCTTGTAGATCAAATGGCCCACGCTCCAGTTTCCCTCAACTTCAACGCGTTCCTAGAGAAAACCAAGCTGAAAGACGATGGTAGCAACTATACGGATTGGGTCCGTAACCTGAGGATTATCCTCATAGCTGCCAAGAGATCATATGTCCTAGAAGCACCGCTAGGTGATGCACCTGCTCCCGATGCGGCCCAAGACGTTTTGAACGTCTGGCAGTCGCGTAGTGATGATTACTCCCTGGTTCAGTGCGGCATGCTTTACAGCTTAGAGTCGGGGCTCCAAAAACGTTTTGAGCACCA
>LR738709.1:469493579-469545966 GCA_902687465.1 Secale cereale | reverse complement strand
CTGGCAGTCGCGTAGTGATGATTACTCCCTGGTTCAGTGCGGCATGCTTTACAGCTTAGAGTCGGGGCTCCAAAAACGTTTTGAGCACCACGGAGCATATGAGATGTTCGAAGAGCTGAAAATGGTTTTCCAAGCTCATGCCCGAGTCGAGAGATATGATGTCTCCGACGCATTCTACAGCTGTAAGATGGAGGAGAACAGTTCTGTCAGTGAGCACATCCTCAAGATTTCAGGATTGCACAACCGCTTGTCTCAGCTGGGAATGAATCTCCCAAATGAAGCGGTCGTTGACAGAATCCTCCAGTCGCTCCCACCAAGCTTCAAGAGCTTCGTGCTGAACTTCAATATGCAGGGGATGGAGAAGTCCATTCCCGAGGTGTATTCGATGCTGAAATCAGCGGAGGTGGACATCAAGAAAGAACATCAAGTGTTGATGGTCAATAAAACCACTAAGTTCAAGAAAGGCAAGGGCAAGAAGAACTTCAAGAAGGACGGCAAGGTTGTTGCCGCGCCCGGCAAGCCTGTTGCCGGGAAGAAGCCAAAGTATGGACCCAAGCCTGAGACAGAGTGCTTTTATTGCAAGGAAACGGGTCACTGGAAGCGGAACTGCCCCAAATATTTAGCAGACATGTAATGCCCCGGATGTAATACTTTCCCTTTTGGGCTTATAATAAATCTCCGGCTTCATCTATTTCCATTTCGGGTTCTTTGTCTTTCGGGTTTTCGTCGTTTTGTTGTGTGAGTGTGTGGCATTCATTCATATCATGTAGACATGTGCATTGCATTGCTTTTGTGTTGTGGGTTGCATCCGGTTCGTGGCGTTTCTTCCCGTTGTCCGTTTCGTGTTCCGGAGCTCCCTCACGTGTCCGTGACGTCCCGTAGGCTTACTTTGTTGTTCGGGCGTTTTTCGTTACCGGTGTGCCGCGAGGTTGTGTTGTGTGTTGTTGTTTTGTTGTGTGCAACCCGCCTCTCAAATCTCGTCTCGTTTGGACTCCGTTGACTTTTCCCTCCGTTGTCCGTGTGGGTCCGAAGTGCCCTTACTTCGTGTCCCGGAGATACCCCTGTTGCATTCTTTCATCTCCGTCTAGGCCCTTTTATTCTATCCCCGCGATCGGATCCGTTGGATCACGATCGGAGGGCTCCTAGCGCTCCTAATCTCCCCCTAACCCTAAAATTCTGCTACATATAGACCCCCCTAGTCTATATTTGGGCATTTCTATCCCCTTCTTCTTCCTCCTCTAGTTCCTTTCTTTTTTTTTCCTTTTCACCTCCAGATCCGAAATCTTCTCAGGTCCTTCCTCTGTTTTCTCCCCGGATCCCGAGGGATCCGGTCGAGGGGCAGCCAGGCCGCCGCCGATCTGGCGATTGCACCCGCAGGCGCCAGCGCGCTTGTTTCCTTCGTCGCCAGGCCAGGTCGGCCTCGGCCCGTACGTCGCAGCCGGGCGCCAGGCCTCTCGCCCCGCCAAGTCAGCAGCTTCGACGCGCCGGCTCGCGGTGCCCCTCCCCGGCCCGTACGCCGCGTGGGCCGTCGCCCTGGGGGGACCGCATCGCCGTCGTCGCGGTGGGCCTTACCGCCTCCCCCGGCCCATTCCTTCCTCCGCCCCAGGCCGCCGGTCGACCGGGCCGGCTGCGCCCCAGGCCGCGCGCGGGCCGCGTCTGTCAGGCCGGATCGGGCTGCCTCCGCACAGTGCCCCAGCCACCGCGCGCCGCCGGCCCACCGCCACTTCGTTCCAGATCTGGGCCTCCGCCGCCACTGTTCACCGAGGCCCGACACTGTTCATCCGGATCTGGATCTAGGTTGACTCTTTTCCCACTAAGTCCTTTTTATTCCTGATCTGTGATCCAAACTTTGACCTGCTGTAATTTCTTGCCTGATGCTCCGTTTTGCGCGTGTAGCATGTCCAGATGTTCGTGGAGATGCCCTCTACGTTTTACCTGTTGTAGTCATGCATGTTAGATGTCATCTTGACACTTGTTTTGCTGTTGCAAGAGTGCATGATGATATAAACTGCTGTTATGTGTTATTTTTCATGCCACCTTTGACATGTGATATCTTTTAGCTCGTTTGTCCAAACGATGCAAATGACATGTCCACGTGTTCGTCTCGTCACGAACTACGTGTTGTGTGTGATAGGTTGCATGGTAGATTTATTGTTTCCTTGTTATCATCATCACAAGATGCCATGTTCACATGTTGTGTTTTCACTTGTTATGAAATGCCATCTTGTTGAGCTCGTTGTAATCGTTGAGTTTACCTCAATGATGCATGCTTGTGTGTTTCGGGATCACCGTCATATGTACTTTGATGAGGTGCTTA
Source organism: Secale cereale (assembly GCA_902687465.1). Lineage (NCBI taxonomy): Eukaryota > Viridiplantae > Streptophyta > Magnoliopsida > Poales > Poaceae > Secale > Secale cereale. The sequence goes on along the minus strand of LR738709.1, from coordinate 469,543,649 downwards.
CCCTTTGCCATGTTTAGTTTCGAGGTGTCTTAAACATGCTCTTTTGTGTGCTATGATGATATTGCTGTTTTAGGACTTAGTGAAATTTCACTAAGTCTGAAATCTGTAACGTTCCGATGCCATGTTCGTGTGATGTTGTAGGACAAAGCATGATAGTTTTGGGGTGGATTTTGATTGTTCCATGAAGTATATATTGTTGTCTTTCCATCCATGTCCTCACATGTCCATTTGAGTGGCTGTAGCATGTTTATCTTTTGCTCCAAACTTTCAATAAAATTCTGCTGCCAGAATTTTATTTCAAAGTTCAATATGTCCAAGATCATTGCTATTGATCCGTGACTCCGTTGGGGGTGCACTTTGGACCTAGTTGCTGTAAATTATATCTAGTTTATGTTCAAGTTCTTTGCCATGCTTTTTGGGTGCTGTAGATTAATTATTTTGAGCTCCAAAGTTGCTATGTTGCTGTAATTTTCAGTTTTCGCTCAAATCTTGTTTCGGGCATAACTTTTAGCCCGTAACTCCGATTTCAGCGAATCTTATATCAAACTTGGGTGTTTTTCTGTGTAGATTAATAATATCAGGTTGTTAACTTGTTTTGAGGTGTTTTGCTTGAGTGATGTTTTCCGTGCTCCATGTGCTTCACTAGTGCATCCATCATGCATACATGTTTTTCGAGTGCGCATTGCATCGTGTTGATTTGGTGCTTGGTGTGTTTGTCTTGTTTAGAGCACGAAGTTGAGCACGAGTTTTCCAACGAGGTTGAGCACGAGGTTTCCAACGAGTTTGAGCACGAGGACCCTTCTTTCGATCCGAACGTCTTCTCTTCAGGCAAGATGACCGAACCCCGATAACATTACTATCTTTGTCTATTGCTAGTAGTCTCGATCTATAGTTTTGCCTCGATGCCCATGTTCTTCTTGTCAGCCTCCTACTTGTAACCAATTGCCATGTTTAACCACCCTACCTATGCAAACCGTTGCTTGGCTAAGTACGCTTCGCTCAGCCCTTCTTATAGCGTTGCTAGTTGCAGGTGAAGTGAAGATGCTTGCTCCATGTTGAAGTTTGGTTGGGTTATATCACACTATATAAATGCTTTAATTGAAATCACATATATATTGGCAAGGGTGGAAGGCTAAGCCTTTTGCTTGGTGTTTTGTTCCACTCATGCCGTTAGGATCCGTATAAGCCGGTTTTATGTTCCTTGATTATGCGTTCCTAACACGGTTGGGGTGTATGGGACCCCCTCGATAAACCGCTATGTGCTAAGTCTTTTCCAGCAAATCCCAACATTGGTACTATTTGCCTAATAACAAACTAAACATGCATAGGGAGTAATTAACCCTCTTTCTTAATCAACAACCCCGGGCCAGTGCTCCACATGAGTATTGGTCCGAAACGAGCAGACTGCGGGGCCACCTCAAGGAAACTCGAGGTTTGGTAAAAACCTGTAGGATGACTCATCCGGTCGTGTCCTGAGACCTAGATACGCGCGGCTACGATCAGGGTGTCGACACGCCGGGAGGATTTGCTGGATTAGCCTTACCTTAGCTCGGTATATCTTGAGCACGGGATTCCGAGGATACTCGGGTCTTCCCACTTTGGAGTTGCGACTCCGCGGATCGTGGGCTTGTAATGGGTCAAGTTGGAACACCCCTGCAGGGTTTGAACTTTCGAAAGCCGTGCCCGCGGTTATGTGGCAGATGGGAGCTTGTTAATTCCGGTTGTAGATAACTTGACACAATGATACTAATACACTACCAGCGTGTGTTCCGTGACTGTCAATTTCCGAATCGGGTTTCGGGAGTTGAACACGGAGGGGTTATGCTTGTGAGCTTGTAGCTAGGATCACTTAGTGATCACTTCTCGCGATGCCTTCTCTTCTCGCTCTCTCTTGCGTAAGCTAGATGCTAGTTGCTGCTGCAGACTTGTTCTTTCTTCAGCCTTTTTCCCTCACCTAAAGGCTTTGATAGTTCTGTTACCCGGGAACGGGATTGCTGAGTCCTCTGTGGCTCACAGTTACTTCACACACCAGATGCAGGTCCAGCCGTGAGCTATCCAGGTGATGGCACCGAGCTGGATTGGGAGTACGACGAGGAGCGTAGTCGTTACTACGTGCGCTACCCGGACGATCAGTAGTGGAGACTCTTACTAGGATTCGATCCGCCTGTGGTTGTTTATTTATCTGAGTTTGGTACTTTGACATTTGGCTTTTGCCCTTAGAGGGTTGTAGTGATCTTATTGTATGATGTTTGAGACTTGTACTGTTATTCTGTGACGTGGCGATTGTAAGCCAACTATTTTCAGTTTACTATCCCTCTTTTACATGAGTTGTGCAAAGATTACCAAACTTGAGATCATTCTAGGATGGACTTATGCCTTTAAGTCGTGCCTCGACACGTAGGAGGTATAATTCCATCCTGGGCATTACAAGTTGGTATTCAGAGCCTTCTCCGACCTAGGAGCCCCCACTGTTTGATCGAACCGTTGACGGTTGAGTCTAGGCACACACTGAAAACTTTTTGAGTCCTATATTATATCGGAGAGTAGGATTTTCTTTGCTTCTCATCCCCTTTCTCTCTGGTGAGGACTCCTGACGTCTACTCTTGTCTCTCCTATCTTCAAAATTTGCACAAAATTTTTTTTTAGGAATCCCGCGAGTATTCTGGGATTGTTTCGATGTTCTTGTGACAAGGATATTGTTCTCGATGCCTCCTGTTACCGAGGAGTTGAGCTTCGGGGTATCACTGTAACAAGCATATCGCGACAGTACTAAATACTTAAGACGGCCGACATCGAAAATCTCCCCTACACGGCCAGTGGCAAGATAACCCCGACATCACCCAGTACTGGGGAGGTAGTTCGGGAGTATTGCCATAGCTTGTTATAGTGGATGCTTTTCGAAGGTCCGAGGTACACAGTTTCCGAGAAAGACTGGTTATGTGTTGAAGGATGGATACACCTGGATGTAGGTTAGAGTTGATTGCGCGGTGCTTCCCGTGTATCCCCAACACCTGATTGCATAACTGGAATCTTTCGGAAAACTATAGGTGGGTTTTATCCAGTAGATCATAGGCATTCTTCCAACGAATGCAGGTTAGTGAGTTCGGGGTTCGACATTGAGTGAAGGAGTTATATGACCGAGGTTACTATCAGGAGTTGCATCTTAAAGGGTCCTTGGCTATGCTGATCCGGGGATTGCAAAACCTTTTCGTAACGCGTTCATATGCTTTCAGCACAAAGATGTTAGAACGAAACTCCTTTCTTGTGTTTGTTCCTTTCCGTACCTTGTTGTTTTATTATTTTATCCTTTTGATCCCTATGTGGCTTCTCGTGAAGACTGATGTTATCAATTAACTGAGAAATTCATTCGTTCCTCTTGTTCGGATGATTTCATTCGTTCTTATTGTTCGAATGATTATTGTGAAGACTTGTTGCAATTCATTCCATTGATTCAGCTTATTCCTTTTGTCAATCAATTGCTGATTCGTGGTCATCTCTTACAGGATGGCTCCGAAAAAGGTTCTGAATGCCAACCCAGAGGTGGAAGAGGTCCCAGAGCATCCTCCTTCCCCTCCTCCTCCGCCTGAGGCTTGGAGAGCAATTATGCAGACTACTGCTCAGAACACTCAGTTGATGATGCAGATGATGCAGCAAATGCAAGCTATGCAAGCTAATCAAGCTAATCAGGGTGTTCCAATGAACCAAGGCAACTTCTTCCAGCAGCACCATGCTACCCTCAACCAGTTCCTGGCTAACAATCCTAAAGCTTTCAGTTACTGTGTCGACCCTCTTGATGCTGAAGATTGGCTGACCGATATCAAGAAGCATTTTGAGTGCAGTAACGTGAAAGAAGATGACTATGTGAAGTTTGCAGCCTTCCAACTGAAAGATCAAGCAGCTGATTGGTGGCAGCAGTACAAAGACTCAAGGCCGGGTCAAGTGATCTCGTGGGAGAACTTCTGCAGGGATTTCCGCTCGCATCACATTCCTACAAGTGTTATCGAGGGTATGCGTGAGCAATTCCGCAACCTCAAGCAGGGCTCCATGACAGTCTATCAGTATAATGTCAAGTTCCAAAACCTCGCTCGCTATGCAAAGCAAGACATTCCTGATGCAAAGAGCAAAATCTATCAGTTCCGTGGAGGTCTCAAAGATGAACTTCAGCTTGCTCTCACTCTGTTCGAGCCAGACGAATTCGATAAGTTCTATAATATGGCTTTGAAACAAGAAGCAGCTCAGCTTAAGATGGAGGCTTCTAAGAAGAGAATTCGAGATGATGTTCACTCTACCTCATCGTCTCAGTTGGCTGCGAAACAACAGAAATTCTGGCTTCCTCCTCCTCCAATGATTCGAGCTCCATACAACAACTCCAGCAACTTCAACAACTCCAACAACAAGAACTCTAGTGGCCGTGGTTTCTCCCACCCACCCAACCCAAGCAACCAGTCGAAGAAGCAGTTTCAGGCTCAAGGCTCCAAGTCCAGTGGCTCTCAGTTCCGCCCTCTCTCAGAAGTGACTTGCAACAAATGCACTCAGAAAGGTCACTATGCCAACAGATGTCCGAATCCGAAGCGTCTTCCTCCTCCACCACCTGTGAGTTCAGCTATTGTCAGGCATGATCCAAAGGCTGCCAGGGTCGATCTGATGAATGCAGCACAAGCAGAGGCTTCTTCTGATGTCATTCTGGGTAACCTTCCAGTTAACTCTTTTCCAGCTAAAGTGTTATTTGATTCGGGTGCATCATGCTCTTTCATGTCTCAACCTTTTGCATCCAAGCATAATATTGGCATCCAAAGTCTGCCTCAGAAGTTGCAAGTAATTTCTCCGGGCAAGTGCATGACTTCCAACATTTTTGCTCCGGATGTTTCTATTCGCATGGGAGATTATCGTTTTCTGGCTAAACCGGTGATTCTTGGTCATTCTGATATCGACCTCATTCTCGGAATGGATTGGCTTTCTCAGCACGATGCTCACATTGATTGTGCTCAAAAGGAAGTCAAATTGACTCATTCTGATGAAGATGTGATTATCTTCGCCTCCAGGGATAATACTATTCGGCTTTTCTCTCTTAATGATAAGGGTGAAATTAATGCCATAGAGCAAATTCCAGTGGTGAATGAATATCAAGACGTTTTTCCAGAAGAACTTCCAGGCATGCCTCCACACCGTCAGGTGGAGTTTGTCATTGAACTCGAGCCGGGCACCGAACCTGTTTGCCGGCGTCCATACAAGCTCTCTTCAGATGAATTGAAGGAATTGAAGAAACAGTTGGATGAACAGGAGCGTATGGGTCTCATCAGACCGAGTACATCTCCGTGGGGATGTGGTGTCTTATTTGTCAAGAAGAAAGATGGCACGGAGCGTCTCTGTGTTGACTACCGGCCACTGAACAAGAAGACGATTAAGAACAAGTATCCGCTCCCCAACATCAACGAACTCTTTGAGCAGCTCAAAGGAGCTAAAGTTTTCTCTAAGCTTGACCTCCGAATGGGCTATCATCAAATTCGCATTCGCGAGGAAGACATTCCCAAGACGGCTTTCAGAACGAGCTACGGTTCATATGAGTATACCGTCATGTCCTTCGGTCTCGCCAATGCTCCTCCTACCTTCTCAAGGATGATGCATTACATCTTCAACCCCTATACAGGCGAGTTTGTGCTAGTGTATCTGGATGATATTCTGGTGTTTTCCAAGAATGAAGAAGATCACGAAAAGCACTTGCGTCTGGTTCTTGATCGACTCAGAGAGCACAAATTCTATGCCAAGTTCTCAAAGTGCGAGTTTTGGCTCGATAAGGTTCTCTACCTGGGCCACTGTAATGCCCCGGATGTAATACTTTCCCTTTTGGGCTTATAATATATCTCCGGCTTCATCTATTTTCCATTTCGGGTTCTTTGTCTTTCGGGCTTTCGTCGTTTTGTTGTGTGTGTGTGTGGCATTCATTCATATCATGTAGACATGTGCATTGCATTGCATTTGTGTTGTGGGTTGCATCCGGTTCGTGGCGTTCCTTCCCGTTGTCCGTTTCGTGTTCCGGAGCTCCCTCACGTGTCCGTGACGTCCCGTAGGCCTACTTTGTTGTTCGGGCGTTTTTCGTTACCGGTGTGCCGCGAGGTTGTATTGTGTGTTGTTATTTTGTTGTGTGCAACCCGCCTCTCAAATCTCGTCTCGTTTGGACTCCGTTGACTTTTCCCTCCGTTGTCCGTGTGGGTCCGAAGTGCCCTTACTTCGTGTCCCGGAGATACCCCTGTTGCATTCTTTCATCTCCGTCTGGTCCTTTTAAATCATCCTCGCGATCGGATCCGTTGGATCACGATCGTAGGGCTCCTAAACAACACTAGTCTCCAAACCCTAGTCTAAAAACTGCTATATATAGACCCCTAGTCTATTTGGCAAGTCCCCTTCTTCTTCCTCCTTCCCTCTATCTTTTTCTTTCCTTTTCTTTTATTTCAGATCTCCAGATCCAAAACTTCCCTCAGATCCCGAGGAGATCTCCTCGATCTCCTCCAGCCGCCGACCAGTCCCTCGACGGGAACCCGAGGTCAACGCGCCAGGCTCACCGCGCGGGTCGGCGCCTGACCGCACCGGGCCTTCCCCGCTGGCGCCGCGTCGTAGCTTCGCCCTCCCCGGCCCGTACACCGTCGGTACCGAGCCGGGCCCGTCGCCCCTGGGGGACCACTTCCCCGCAGGCTTTGCCGCACCAGGCCGCCGGCCCGTACCCCTCCGTCCGTTCGCCCCGGCGACCTGGGCCGAGGTCGCTCCGCCGGCCCGTACCCCCGCCTCTGCATCGACACTTCGCGCGCCGGGCCTTCTCCTCTCCGCGCCGGGCCGCGCCACCGCTGGGCCGCCAGCCTCTGCGGGCCGCGCCGCCACTGTTCCTTCCCGGGCCGCCTCGCCAGCCCAGCCGGGCCGCCGCACTGTTCCAGATCCGGGCCTCGTACTGTTCATCCGCCAGATCTGTTTCAGAGGTTGACTTTTTCCCTAAGCCCCTGTTTTTCCTGATCTGAGATGCCTACTTTGACCTGCCCTAACTTTTTACCTGTTGCTCCGTTTTGAGCGTGTAGCATGTCCAGATGTTCGTGGAGTTGCCCTCTACGTTTTACCTGTTGTAGTCATGCATGTTAGAGATCATCTTGACACTTGTTTTGCTGTTACAAGAGTGCATGATGATATAAACTGCTGTTATGTGTTATTTTCATGCCACCTTTGACTTGTGATATCTTTTAGCTCGTTTGTCCAAACGATGCAAATGACATGTCCACGTGTTCGTCTCGTCACGAACTACGTGTTGAGTGTGATAGGTTGCATGGTAGATGTATTGTTTCCTTGTTATCATCGTTGCAAAGTGCCATGTTCACATGTTGTGTTTTCACTTGTTATGAAATGCCATCTTGTTGAGCTCGTTGTAATCGTTGAGTTTACCTCAATGATGCATGCTTGTGTGTTTCGGGATCACCTTCATATGTATTTTGATGAGGTGCTTACCCTTTGCCATGTTTAGTTTAGATGTGTCTTGAACATGCTCTTTTTGTTGCTATGATGATGTTGCTGTTTTAGGACTTAGTGAAATTTCACTAAGTCTGAAATCTGTAACGTTCCGATGCCATGTTCGTGTGATGTTCTAGGAAAATGCATGATAGTTTTGGGGTGGATTTTGATTGTTCCATGAAGTATATATTGTTGTCTTTCCATCCATGTCCTCACATGTCCATTTGAGTGGCTGTAGCATGTTTATCTTTTGCTCCAAACTTTCAATAAAATTCTGCTGCCAGAATTTTATTTCAAAGTTCAATATGTCCAAGATCATTGCTGTTGATCCGTGACTCCGTTGGGGGTGCACTTCGGACCTAGTTGCTGTACATTATATCTAGTTTATGTTCAAGTCATTTGCCATGCTTTTTGGGTGCTGTAGATTAATTATTTTGAGCTCCAAAGATGCTATGTTGCTGTAATTTGCAGTTTTCGCTCAAATCTTGTTTCGGGCATAACTTTTAGCCCGTAACTCCGATTTCAGCGAATCTTATATCAAACTTGGGTGTTTTTCTGTGTAGATTAATAATATCAGGTTGTTATCTTGTTTTGAGGTGTTTTGCTTGAGTGATGTTTTACGTGCTCCATGTGCATCACTAGTGCATCCATCATGCATTCATGTTTTTCGAGTGCGCATTGCATCGTGTTGATTGGTGCTTGGTGTGTTTGTCTTGTTTAGACCCGGAAGCTGAGAACGAGTTTTCCAACGAGGTTGAGCACGAGGTTTCCAACGAGTTTGAGCACGAGGACCCTTCTTTCGATCGGAACGTCTTCTCTTCAGGCAAGATGACCGAACCCCGATAACATTACTATCTTTGCCTATTGCTAGTAGTCTCGATCTATAGTTTTGCCTCGATGCCCATGTTCTTCTTGTCAGCCTCCTACTTGTAACCAATTGCCATGTTTAACCACCCTACCTATGCAAACCGTTGCTTGGCTAAGTACGCTTCGCTCAGCCCTTCTTATAGCGTTGCTAGTTGCAGGTGAAGTGAAGATGCTTGCTCCATGTTGAAGTTTGGTTGGGTTATATCACACTATATAAATGCTTTAATTGAAATCACCTATATATTGGCAAGGGTGGAAGGCTAAGCCTTTTGCTTGGTGTTTTGTTCCACTCATGCCGTTAGGATCCGTATAAGCCGGTTTTATGTTCCTTGATTATGCGTTCCTAACACGGTTGGGGTGTATGGGACCCCCTCGATAAACCGCTAAGTGCAAAGTCTTTTCCAGCAAGTCCCAACATTGGTACTATTCGCCTAACACAACTAAAACCTTTCCGAGGGAGTAATTAACCCGAGGCTTAATTAATTCAACCCCCCTGGGCCAGTGCTCGATTTGAGTGTTGGTCCAAACTAGAGTCGTGTGCGGGGCCCCCCTTGGCAACTTGGGTTTCGGCCACTGTACGCTGTGCTCATCCGGCCGTGGCCTGAGACGAGATACGCGCGGCTACTATCAGGGTGTCGGCACGCCGGGAGGATTTGCTGGATTAGCCTTACCTTAGCTCGGTATATCTTGAGCACGGGATTCCGAGGATACTCGGGTCTTCCCACTTTGGAGTTGCGACTCCGCGGATCGTGGGCTTGTAATGGGTCAAGTTGGAACACCCCTGCAGGGTTTGAACTTTCGAAAGCCGTGCCCGCGGTTATGTGGCAGATGGGAGCTTGTTAATTCCGGTTGTAGATAACTTGACACAATGATACTAATACACTACCAGCGTGTGTTCCGTGACTGTCAATTTCCGAATAGGGATTCGGGAGTTGAACACGGAGGGGTTATGTTTGTGAGCTTGTAGCTAGGATCACTTCGTGATCACTTCTCGCGTTGCCTTCTCTTCTCGCTCTCACTTGCGTAAGCTAGATGCTAGTTGCTGCTGCAGACTCTTTGTTGTTCCTTCACCTCATTTCTTTCTTCAGCCTTACCTCACCTAAAGGCTTAAATAGTTCTGTTACCCGGGAACGGGATTGCTGAGTCCTCTGTGGCTCACAGTTACTTCACACACCAGATGCAGGTCCAGCTGTGAGCTATCCAGGTGATGGCACCGAGCTGGATTGGGAGTACGACGAGGAGCGTAGTCGTTACTACGTTCGCTACCCGGACGATCAGTAGTGGAGACTCTTACTAAGATTCGATCCGCCTGTGGTTGTTTTATTTATCTGAGTTTGGTACCTTGACATTTGGTTTTGCCCTTAGAGGGTTGTAGTGATCTTATTGTATGATGTTTGAGACTTGTATTGTTATTCTGTGACGTGGCGATTGTAAGCCAACTATTTTCAGTTTACTATCCCTCTTTTACATGAGTTGTGCAAAGATTACCAAACTTGAGATCATTCTAGGATGGACTTATGCCTTTAAGTCGTGCCTCGACACGTAGGAGGTATAATTCCATCCTGGGCATTACAAGTTGGTATTCAGAGCCTTCTCCGACCTAGGAGCCCCCACTGTTTGATCGAACCGTTGACGGTTGAGTCTAGGCACACACTGAAAACTTTTTGAGTCCTATATTATATCGGAGAGTAGGATTTCTTTGCTTCTCATCCCCTTTCTCTCTGGTGAGGACTCCTGACGTCTACTCTTGTCTCTCCTATCTTCAAAATTTGCACAAATTTTTTTTTAGGAATCCCGCGAGTATTCTGGGATTGTTTCGATGTTCTTGTGACAAGGATATTGTTCTCGATGCCTCCTGTTACCGAGGAGTTGAGCTTCGGGGTATCACTGTAACAAGCATATCGCGACTGTACTAAATACTTAAGACGGCCGACATCGAAAATCTCCCCTATACGGCCAGTGGCAAGATAACCCCGACATCACCCAGTACTGGGGAGGTAGTTCGGGAGTATTGCCATAGCTTGTTATAGTGGATGCTTTTCGAAGGTCCGAGGTACACAGTTTCCGAGAAAGACTGGTTATGTGTTGAAGGATGGATACACCTGGATGTAGGTTAGAGTTGATTGCGCGGTGCTTCCCGTGTATCCCCAACACCTGATTGCATAACTGGAATCTTTCGGAAAGCTATAGGTGGGTTTTATCCAGTAGATCGTAGGCATTCTTCCAACGAATGCAGGTTAGTGAGTTCGGGGTTCGACATTGAGTGAAGGGGTTATATGACCGAGGTTACTATCAGGAGTTGCATCTTAAAGGGTCCTTGGCTATGCTGATCCGGGGATTGCAAAACCTTTTCGTAACGCGTTCATATGCTTTCAGCACAAAGATGTTAGAACGAAACTCCTCTCTTGTGTTTGTTCCTTTCCGTACCTTGTTGTTTTATTATTTTATCCTTTTGATCCCTATGTGGCTTCTCGTGAAGACTGATGTTATCAATTAACTAAGAAATTCATTCGTTCCTCTTGTTCGGATGATTTCATTCGTTCTTATTGTTCGAATGATTATTGTGAAGACTTGTTGCAATTCATTCCATTGATTCAGCTTATTTCTTTTGTCAATCAATCGCTGATTCGTGGTCATCTCTTACAGGATGGCTCCGAAAAAGGTTCCGAATGCCAACCCAGAGGTGGAAGAGGTCCCAGAGCATCCTCCTTCCCCTCCTCCTCCGCCTGAGGCTTGGAGAGCAATTATGCAGACTACTGCTCAGAACACTCAGTTGATGATGCAGATGATGCAGCAAATGCAGGCTATGCAAGCTAATCAAGCTAATCAGGGCATTCCAATGAACCAAGGCAACTTCTTCCAGCAGCACCATGCTACTCTGAACCAGTTCCTGGCCAACAATCCTAAAGCTTTCAGTTACTGTGTCGACCCTCTTGATGCTGAAGATTGGCTGACCGATATCAAGAAGCATTTTGAGTGCAGTAACGTGAAAGAAGATGACTATGTGAAGTTTGCAGCCTTCCAACTGAAAGATCAAGCAGCTGATTGGTGGCAGCAGTACAAAGACTCAAGGCGGGGTCAAGTGATCTCATGGGAGAATTTCTGCAAGGATTTCCGCTCGCATCACATTCCTACAAGTGTCATTGAGGGTATGCGTGAGCAATTCCGCAACCTCAAGCAGGGCTCCATGACAGTCTATCAGTATAATGTCAAGTTCCAAAACCTTGCTCGCTATGCAAAGCAAGACATACCTGATGCAAAGAGCAAAATCTATCAGTTCCGTGGAGGTCTCAAAGATGAACTTCAGCTTGCTCTCACTTTGTTCGAGCCAGACGAATTCGATAAGTTCTATAATATGGCTTTGAAACAAGAAGCAGCTCAGCTCAAGATGGAGGCTTCTAAGAAGAGAATTCGAGATGCTGTTCACTCTACCTCATCGTCTCAGTTGGCTGCGAAACAACAGAAATTCTGGCTTCCTCCTCCTCCAATGATTCGAGCTCCATACAACAACTCCAGCAACTTCAACAACTCCAACAACAAGAACTCTAGTGGTCGTGGTTTCTCCCACCCACCCAACCCAAGCAACCAGTCGAAGAAGCAGTTTCAGTCTCAAGGCTCTAAGTCCAGTGGCTCTCAGTTCCGTCCTCTCTCTGAAGTGGTGTGCAACAAGTGTGGCCAGAAGGGTCATTATGCCAACAGATGTCCGAATCCGAAGCGTCTTCCTCCTCCACCACCTATGAGTTCAGCTATTGTCAAGCATGATCCAAAGTCTGCAAGGGTTAATCTGATGAATGCAGCACAAGCAGAGGCTTCTTCTGATGTCATTCTGGGTAATCTCTCAGTGAACTCTTTTCCAGCTAAAGTTTTGTTCGATTCAGGTGCTTCACATTCTTTCATGTCAAGACCTTTTGCATTGTCACATGATATGCCATTGCAAGCTTTGCCGAGTCCGATGTCTGTGCTTTCTCCGGGTTTGCTCATGAACTCCAACAACTTTGTTCCGAATGTTTCTATCCGCATGGGTGATTATCGATTTCTGGCTAATCCGGTGGTTCTTGGTCATTCTGATATTGACCTCATTCTCGGAATGGATTGGCTTTCTCAGCATGATGCTCACATTGATTGTGCTCAAAAGGAAGTCAAGTTGACGCATTCTGATGAAGATGTGATTATCTTCGCCTCCAGGGATAATACTATTCGGCTTTTCTCTCTTAATGATAAAGGTGAAATTAATGCCATAGAGCAAATTCCAGTGGTGAATGAATATCAAGACGTCTTTCCAGAAGAACTTCCAGGAATGCCTCCACACCGTCAGGTGGAGTTTGTCATTGAACTCGAGCCGGGCACCGAACCTGTTTGTCGGCGTCCTTACAAGCTCTCTTCAGATGAATTGAAGGAATTGAAGAAACAGTTGGATGAACAGGAGCGTATGGGTCTCATCAGACCGAGTACATCTCCGTGGGGCTGTGGTGTCTTATTTGTCAAGAAGAAAGATGGCACGGAGCGTCTCTGTGTTGACTACCGGCCACTGAACAAGAAGACGATTAAGAACAAGTATCCGCTCCCCAACATCAATGAACTCTTTGAGCAGCTCAAAGGAGCTAAAGTATTCTCTAAGCTTGACCTCCGAATGGGCTACCATCAAATTCGCATTCGCGAGGAAGACATTCCCAAGACGGCGTTCAGAACGAGCTACGGTTCATATGAGTATACCGTCATGTCCTTCGGGCTCGCCAATGCTCCTCCTACCTTTTCAAGGATGATGCATTACATCTTCAACCCCTATACAGGCGAATTTGTGCTAGTGTATCTGGATGATATTTTGGTGTTTTCCAAGAATGAAGAAGATCACGAAAAGCACTTGCGTCTGGTTCTTGATCGACTCCGAGAGCACAAATTCTATGCCAAGTTCTCAAAGTGCGAGTTTTGGCTCGATAAGGTTCTCTACCTGGGCCACATTATCTCAGCTGACGGTATTGCGGTTAATCCCGAGAAAGTTGAAGCAATTGTCAACTGGGAAGCTCCTCAGAACGTCAAGCAGCTTCGCAGTTTTCTGGGTCTTGCCAGCTATTGCAGAAGGTTTGTGGAGAACTTCTCCAAGATTGCCAAGCCTCTTTCCAACCTCCTCCAGAAGAATGTCAAATACTTTTGGTCTCCCGATTGTGAAGTGGCTTTCAAAACCCTCAAAGAGAAGCTTGTCTCAGCTCCAGTTCTGATTCCTCCGGATGAATCCAAGCCCTATGAAGTGTTCTGTGACGCTTCTCTTCAAGGCCTTGGTGGTGTGCTTATGCAAGAGAAGAGAATTGTGGCATATACTTCACGTCAGCTCAAGCCAGCTGAGAAGAACTATCCCACACATGATCTCGAGCTAGCAGCTGTGGTACATGCTCTGATTACGTGGAGACATCTGTTGTTGGGCAGAAAGGTCGACATCTTCACTGATCACAAGAGCTTGAAGTACATCTTCACACAGCCACATCTGAATCTCCGCCAGACTCGTTGGGTCGAGATGATCCAAGAGTACAACCCCAGCATTGAGTACACTCCAGGCAAGGCGAATGTAATTGCAGATGCTTTGAGCAGAAAGGCATATTGCAACAGCCTTCTTATCAAGCCACACCAGCCTGAGCTTTGTGAAGCTTTCAGGAAGCTCAACCTTCAGGTTGTTCCGCAGGGTTTTCTTGCAAATCTCCAAATTGCTCCTACCTTGGAAGATCAAGTCCGTGAGGCCCAGCTCAGTGATACCATGGTGAAGAAGGTAAAACATGGGATTGCAAAGGGCACTCCAAAATATAAGTGCTTCCGTGTTGATGAGAGAGATACCTTGTTCTTCGAGGACAGACTCGTTGCTCCCAAAGGTGACCTCAGGAAGCTCATAATGGAAGAAGCTCATGACTCTCTCCTTTCCATTCATCCTGGCAGTTCCAAGATGTACCAAGACCTCAAGCAATCTTACTGGTGGACACGCATGAAAAGGGAAATTGCCCAATTCGTGAATGAATGTGATGTTTGCAGAAGAGTGAAAGCAGAACATCAACGTCCAGCCGGTCTTCTCCAACCTCTTCCTATTCCTGAGTGGAAGTTCGACCACATTGAAATGGACTTCGTCACTGGCTTTCCTAAATCCAAGCGAGGCAATGATGCTATCTTTGTGGTGATCGACAAGCTTACCAAAGTTGCTCACTTTCTTCCAGTCAAAGAATCAATCAATGCAGCTCAACTTGCAGAGCTGTACACTTCCAGAATTGTGTCCCTACATGGCATTCCTCAAGTGATATCCTCAGACCGTGGCAGCTTGTTCACATCAAAGTTCTGGGACTCCTTTCAGTCCGCCATGGGCACGAAGATCAGGTTCAGCACTGCCTTTCACCCTCAGACTAGTGGTCAAGTCGAGCGTGTGAATCAGATCCTTGAAGATATGCTCAGAGCCTGTGTCATCTCCTTCGGCATGAAATGGGAAGACTGTCTTCCATTTGCAGAATTCTCTTACAACAACAGCTTTCAAGCAAGTGCAGGCAAAGCACCGTTTGAAATTCTCTATGGCAGGAAGTGCCGTACCCCTCTCAACTGGTCTGAAACAGGTGAACGCCAACTTCTTGGCAATGATTTGATCTCTGAAGCCGAAGAAATGTGCAAAGTCATACGTGAGAATCTCAAAGCCGCTCAGTTGCGTCAGAAGAGCTACTATGACGGAAAGCATCGTGATTTGGCTTTCGACATCGGTGATCATGTCTATCTCCGAGTGTCTCCGATGAAAGGAACCCAAAGGTTCGGTATCAAAGGAAAACTTGCTCCTAGATACGTCGGGCCTTTCAGAATTCTTGGCAAAAGAGGCGATCTAGCCTATCAGCTCGAGCTCCCTTCCAACTTTGCAAATGTTCATGATGTCTTCCATGTGTCTCAGCTTCGCAAATGCTTCAAGGCACCTGAGCGCATGATTCCGTTTGAGGAGATTGATCTTCAACAAGACCTTTCCTACCGAGAGCATCCAGTTGCAATTCTCGAAGAAACCGAACGCAAGACTCGCAACAAGACCATCAAGTTTCTGAAAGTCAAGTGGTCACATCACACAGACCGAGAAGCTACCTGGGAACGAGAAGATCATCTTCGTTCCGAGTACCCTTCCTTTTTCCAGTCCTAGATCTCGGGACGAGATCTTTTTGTAGTAGAGGAGAGTTTGTAATGCCCCAGATGTAACACTTTCCCTTTTGGGCTTATAATAAATCTCCGGCTTCATCTATTTCCATTTCGGGTTCTTTGTCTTTCGGGCTTTCGTCGTTTTGTTGTGTGTGTGTGTGGCATTCATTCATATCATGTAGACATGTGCATTGCATTGCTTTTGTGTTGTGGGTTGCATCCGGTTCGTCGTGTTTCTTCCTGATACGGTGTATCCTAGGGCCATCACCATGGACCCTCCTTCACCCCCTCAAGTGCCTCAAGGACCGATGACACGTGCTCGTGCTAGAGCTTTTGAGACCGAGGTGACGTCACTCCTAGCCCAACTCCCTTATGAATCTTGCGAGACATGGTTGCTACCTCAAGCGAGTGTGCTTTGTGTGCTCAGGTGTGAAGGAGACCACTTCGGAGAAGAGCTTGAAGATGGACAAGTCCCCAAGGCCACGGACGAGCTGATGCATCGAGAAGGGCAGAAGAGAGCTCCAGGACCCGGACATCCGGCCCCCTGGCCCGGACATCCGGCCCCTGGGCAGTCACCTACAGAAGGCCAACAGCAGCCGAGGCTACAGGGCCCGGACATCCGGCCAGGGCCCGGACATCCGGCCAGGCACGGCCCGGACATCCGGCCCCGCGCCCGGAAATCCGGCGCCTCTGTCCAGAGAGCACCCGAGGCGCGTCCTCCCCCAGCCGGACATCCGGGCCCCCGCCCCGGACATCCGGCGACCCATGAAGCCCCGGACATCCGGGCCGTAGCCCGGACATCCGGCCCCTGATCTGCCTGCGTGCAGCCCCTGGGCCGAGGCCCATGTACCCATTCGCCCCGTAGACTATATATACTCCTCTCCTCTTTCCGTTGAGGGTTAGCTGTGGTTTTAGCTCATTTGACACTTGTGTGGATTTCTCCCACGAGACCGGTGCGCCTCTACGGAGAAGATCCACCTCTGGATTCAAGACCCCTAACGGGAAGATCCCACGGGATTCCAAGACCTCCTCCGGGAGAAGACTATCTGTATCACCGTTGTTGACTTTGGATCATGTATCTCGACCTTGTATCGCGAATCTAGCACTTGTGTGATTGCTTCCGTGTTGATTTGAGTGTTCTCTCTTGTGTTTTCCCCATCTTTCTCCGTGTTTTCCCCGTGTTCATCGTGTGCCAACCTCCAAACGTGAAAGATCCGCTGATTAGGGTTCCACCCTACATCACTTCCCGTTGTCCGTTTCGCGTTCCGGAGCTCCCTCTCGTGTCCGTGGCGTCCCGTAGGCTACTTTGTTGTTCGGGCGTGTAACGTTACCGGTTTGGCGCGAGACTTGTCGTGTGTTGTTGTTTTGGTGTGTGTTTCCCGCCTGTCAAATCTCGCCGCGTTTCGAGTCCGTTTGCTCCTCCAACAGTTGTTTTCGTGGGCTCAAAGTGCCTCCACTTTGAGGCCCAAAACACCCCCTCCAACAGCCCACCATCCACTCCTAACCACTTCTATCATCTAGGCCATCAAAATCTGATCCGGTGGCCGAAAACCGCGCTCCATTTGGAGTCTCCTAGCTCCTTGTGCCTATATAAACGTCTCCCACGTCCATTTTTTCGGACGAAACCTAGCCCCTCCTCTCTCCGCGCCGCGCCGGACACATCCGACCGGGCCGGACATGTCCGCCGCCGCGCAGCCACCTCACCCCGCCCAATAGGGACGCGCCACCTCACCACCGCCGCCACGTGGCCGCTCCCCATTGGGCGCGCCACCTCGCCTCCTCCCAGCCTCCCCTGCCGCGGCCGAAGCCCAGATCGGGCCCGCCCCGGGCCGCGACCGGGCCCGGCTCCCGCCGTCCGCCGCCCGGCTCCTCAGCGTGTCCGCCGCCGCACTCCTCACCACCGCCGCCGCCGGCCTCCGGTGAGCTCCGCCGGACCTCCCGCCGCCGTCCGACGCGCCGCCTCCACCTCTCCTCGCTCCGGCCGGCGCGCCCCGCCACCCTCCGCGTCGCGTGCTCGCCGCCGGCCCGCCAGGCCACCGGCCCCGCCTCTTCCGCCGGACTGCGCCCTCGCCGGCGAGCTAGGCGAGCCGCCGCGCGGGCTCGACCACCGCCGCCGCCGCGGATCCTTCGGGTCCCGACCCGCTTCGACCGGATCCGGCGCCCGGAGCCCGCTAGCCGCGCCCGATCCGCTTCCGGGGCCCGATCCGCGAGCCCCGACCCGATCCGCGTCAGATCCGGGTTGACTACTCCGTTGACCAAGGTTGCTCCGTTTTTCCTTAAGTCCCTGAGATCTAGTTGTCTGATGCAGTTTTCCAACGGGCATAACTTTTTGTGTGTAACTCCGTTTCGCGCGTGTAGCATGTCCAGATGTTCGTGGAGATGCCCTCTACGTTTTACCTGTTGTAGTCATGCATGTTAGAGGTCATCTAGGGGCGTGTTTTGCTGTTACAAGAGTGCATGATGATATAAACTGCTGTTATGTGTTATTTTGTGCCACCTTTGACATGTGATATCTTCTAGCTCGTTTGTCCAAACGATGCAAATGTCATGTCCACGTGTTCGTCTTGTCACGAACTACGTGTTGCTTGTGATAGGTTGCATGGTAGATGTATTGTTTCCTTGTTATCGTCGTTGCAAGATGTCATGTTCATATGTTGTGTTTTTACTTGTTATGAAATGCCATGTTGTTGAGCTCGTTGTAATCGGTGTGTTCACCACATTGATGCATGCTTGTGTGTTTCGGGATCACCTTCATATGTATTTTGATGAGGTGCTTACCCTTTGCCATGTTTAGTTCCGAGGTGTCTTAAACATGCTCTTTTTGTTGCTATGATGATGTTGCTGTTTTAGGACTTAGTGAAATTTCACTAAGTCTGAAATCTGTAACGTTCCGATGCCATGTTCGTGTGATGTTGTAGGACAAAGCATGATAGTTTTGGGGTGGATTTTGATTGTTCCATGAAGTATATATTGTTGTCTTTCCATCCATGTCCTCACATGTCCATTTGAGTGGCTGTAGCATGTTTATCTTTTGCTCTAAACTTTCAATAAAATTCTGCTGCCAGAATTTTATTTCAAAGTTCAATATGTCCAAGATCATTGCTAGTGATCCGTGACTCCGTTGGGGGTGCACTTTGGACCTACTTGCTGTACATTATATCTAGTTTATGTTCAAGTCCTTTGCCATGCTTTTTGGGTGCTGTAGATTAATTATTTTGTGCTCCCAAGATGCCATGTTGCTGTAATTTGCAGTTTTCGCTCAAATCTTGTTTCGGGCATAACTTTTAGCCCGTAACTCCGATTTCAGCGATCTTTATATCAAACTTGGGTGTTTTTCTGTGTAGATTAATATTATCAGGTTGTTATCTTGTTTTGAGGTGTTTTGCTTGAGTGATGTTTTCCGTGCTCCTTGTGCTTCACTAGTGCATCCATCATGCATACATGTTTTTCGAGTGCGCATTGCATCGTGTTGATTGGTGCTTGGTGTGTTTGTCTTGTTTAGACCCGGAAGTTGAGCACGAGTTTTCCAACGAGGTTGAGCACGAGGTTTCCAACGAGTTTGAGCAAGAGGACCCTTCTTTTGATCCGAACTTCTTCTCTTCAGGCAAGATGACCGAACCCCGATAACATTACTATCTTTGTCTATTGCTAGTAGTCTCGATCTATAGTTTTGCCTCGATGCCCATGTTCTTCTTGTCAGCCTCCTACTTGTAACCAATTGCCATGTTTAACCAACCTACCTATGCAAACCGTTGCTTGGCTAAGTACGCTTCGCTCAGCCCTTCTTATAGCGTTGCTAGTTGCAGGTGAAGTGAAGATGCTTGCTCCATGTTGAAGTTTGGTTGGGTTATATCACACTATATAAATGCTTTAACTGAAATCACCTATATATTGGCAAGGGTGGAAGGCTAAGCCTTTTGCTTGGTGTTTTGTTCCACTCATGCCGTTAGGATCCGTATAAGCCGGTTTTATGTTCCTTGATTATGCGTTCCTAACACGGTTGGGGTGTATGGGACCCCCTCGATAAACCGCTAAGTGCTAAGTCTTTTCCAGCAAGTCCCAACTTTTGGTACTTTTTGCCTCATAATAACAACTATAAAAATAATTAATTATTTGCATAGGGGGTCATGTCCCCGAGGATTCTTAATTTCAACATAGCAGGGGGGGCCAGTGCCGATGGTGTTGGTCCCAAACGGGGAGTCTGCGGGAACCACCACGGGGAAACTCGAGGATTGGGGCCTGTAGAATCGCCCATCCGGTCGTGGCCTGAGACTAGATACGCGCGGCTACTATCAGGGTGTCGGCACGCCGGGAGGATTTGCTGGATTAGCCTTACCTTAGTTCGGTTTAACTTGAGCACGGGATTCCGAGGATACTCGGGTCTTCCCACTTTGGAGTTGCGACTCCGCGGATCGTGGGCTTGTAATGGGTCAAGTTGGAACACCCCTGCAGGGTTTGAACTTTCGAAAGCCGTGCCCGCGGTTATGTGGCAGATGGGAGCTTGTTAATTCCGGTTGTAGATAACTTGACACAATGATACTAATACACTACCAGCGTGTGTTCCGTGACTGTCAATTTCCGAATCGGGATTCGGGAGTTGAACACGGAGGGGTTATGTTTGTGAGCTTGTAGCTAGGATCACTTCGTGATCTTTTCTCGCCGATGCCTTCTCTTCTCGCTCTCTCTTGCGTAAGTTAGTGCTAGTTGCTGCTGCAGACTTGTTCTTTCTTCAGCCTTTCCCTCACCTAAAGGCTTTGATAGTTCTGTTACCCGGGAACGGGATTGCTGAGTCCTCTGTGGCTCACAGTTACTTCACACACCAGATGCAGGTCCAGCTGTGAGCTATCCAGGTGATGGCACCGAGCTGGATTGGGAGTACGACGAGGAGCGTAGTCGTTACTACGTGCGCTACCCGGACGATCAGTAGTGGAGCCTCTTACTAGGATTCGATCCGCCTGTGGTTGTTTTATTTATCTGAGTTTGGTACTTTGACATTTGGCTTTTGCCCTTAGAGGGTTGTAGTGATCTTATTGTATGATGTTTGAGACTTGTACTGTTATTCTGTGACGTGGCGATTGTAAGCCAACTATTTTCAGTTTACTATCCCTCTTTTACATGAGTTGTGCAAAGGTTACCAAACTTGAGATCATTCTAGGATGGACTTATGCCTTTAAGTCGTGCCTCGACACGTAGGAGGTATAATTCCATCCTCGGCATTACAAGTTGGTATTCAGAGCCTTCTCCGACCTAGGAGCCCCCACTGTTTGATCGAACCGTTGACGGTTGAGTCTAGGCACACACTGAAAACTTTTGAGTCCTATATTATATCGGAGAGTAGGATTTCTTTGCTTCTCATCCCCTTTCTCTCTGGTGAGGACTCCTGACGTCTACTCTTGTCTCTCCTATCTTCAAAATTTGCACAAAATTTTTTTTTTAGGATTCCCGCGAGTATTCTGGGATTGTTTCGATGTTCTTGTGACAAGGATATTGTTCTCGATGCCTCCTGTTACCGAGGAGTTGAGCTTCGGGGTATCATTGTAACAAGCATATCGCGACAGTACTAAATACTTAAGACGGCCGACATCGAAAATCTCCCCTATACGGCCAGTGGCAAGATAACCCCGACATCACCCAGTACTGGGGAGGTAGTTCGGGAGTATTGCCATAGCTTGTTATAGTGGATGCTTTTCGAAGGTCCGAGGTACACAGTTTCCGAGAAAGACTGGTTATGTGTTAAAGGATGGATACACCTGGATGTAGGTTAGAGTTGATTGCGCGGTGCTTCCCGTGTATCCCCAACACCTGATTGCATAACTGGAATCTTTCGGAAAACTATAGGTGGGTTTTATCCAGTAGATCGTAGGCATTCTTCCAACGAATGCAGGTTAGTGAGTTCGGGGTTCGACATTGAGTGAAGGGGTTATATGACCGAGGTTACTATCAGGAGTTGCATCTTAAAGGGTCCTTGGCTATGCTGATCCGGGGATTGCAAAACCTTTTCGTAACGCGTTCATATGCTTTCAGCACAAAGATGTTAGAACGAAACTCCTCTCTTGTGTTTGTTCCTTTCCGTACCTTGTTGTTTTTATTATTTATCCTTTTGATCCCTATGTGGCTTCTCGTGAAGACTGATGTTATCAATTAACTGAGAAATTCATTCGTTCCTCTTGTTCGGATGATTTCATTCGTTCTTATTGTTCGAATGATTATTGTGAAGACTTGTTGCAATTCATTCCATTGATTCCGCTTATTCCTTTTGTCAATCAATTGCTGATTCGTGGTCATCTCTTACAGGATGGCTCCGAAAAAGGTTCCGAATGCCAACCCAGAGGTGGAAGAGGTCCCAGAGCATCCTCCTTCACCTCCTCCTCCGCCTGAGGCTTGGAGAGCAATTATGCAGACTACTGCTCAGAACACTCAGTTGATGATGCAGATGATGCAGCAAATGCAAGCTATGCAAGCTAATCAAGCTAATCAGGGTGTTCCAATGAACCAAGGCAACTTCTTCCAGCAGCACCATGCTACTCTCAACCAGTTCCTGGCTAACAATCCTAAAGCTTTCAGTTACTGTGTCGACCCTCTTGATGCTGAGGATTGGCTGACCGATATCAAGAAGCATTTTGAGTGCAGTAACGTGAAAGAAGATGACTATGTGAAGTTTGCAGCCTTCCAACTGAAAGATCAAGCAGCTGACTGGTGGCAGCAGTACAAAGACTCAAGGCCGGGTCAAGTGATCTCGTGGGAGAATTTCTGCAAGGATTTCCGCTCGCATCACATTCCTACAAGTGTTATCGAGGGTATGCGTGAGCAATTCCGCAACCTCAAGCAGGGCTCCATGTCAGTCTATCAGTATAATGTCAAGTTCCAAAACCTCGCTCGTTATGCAAAGCAAGACATTCCTGATGCAAAGAGCAAAATCTATCAGTTCCGTGGAGGTCTCAAAGATGAACTTCAGCTTGCTCTCACTCTGTTCGAGCCAGACGAATTCGATAAGTTCTATAATATGGCTCTGAAACAAGAAGCAGCTCAGCTTAAGATGGAGGCTTCTAAGAAGAGAATTCGAGATGCTGTTCACTCTACCTCATCGTCTCAGTTGGCTGCGAAACAACAGAAATTCTGGCTTCCTCCTCCTCCAATGATTCGAGCTCCATACAACAACTCCAGCAACTTCAACAACTCCAACAACAAGAACTCTAGTGGTCGTGGTTTCTCCCACCCACCCAACCCAAGCAACCAGTCGAAGAAGCAGTTTCAGTCTCAAGGCTCTAAGTCCAGTGGCTCTCAGTTCCGTCCTCTCTCAGAAGTGACTTGCAACAAATGCAATCAGAAGGGTCACTATGCCAACAGATGTCCGAATCCGAAGCGTCTTCCTCCTCCACCACCTATGAGTTCAGCTATTGTCAAGCATGATCCAAAGTCTGCAAGGGTTAATCTGATGAATGCAGCACAAGCGGAGGCTTCTTCTGATGTCATTCTGGGTAATCTCTCAGTGAACTCTTTTCCAGCTAAAGTTTTGTTCGATTCAGGTGCTTCACATTCTTTCATGTCAAGACCTTTTGCATTGTCACATGATATGCCATTGCAAGCTTTGCCGAGTCCGATGTCTGTGCTTTCTCCGGGTTTGCTCATGAACTCCAACAACTTTGTTCCGAATGTTTCTATCCGCATGGGTGATTATCGATTTCTGGCTAATCCGGTGGTTCTTGGTCATTCTGATATTGACCTCATTCTCGGAATGGATTGGCTTTCTCAGCACGATGCTCACATTGATTGTGCACAGAAGGAAGTCAAGTTGACTCATTCTGATGAAGATGTGATTATCTTCGCCTCCAGGGATAATACTATTCGGCTTTTCTCTCTTAATGATAAGGGTGAAATTAATGCCATAGAGCAAATTCCAGTGGTGAATGAATATCAAGACGTCTTTCCAGAAGAACTTCCAGGCATGCCTCCACACCGTCAGGTGGAGTTTGTCATTGAACTCGAGCCGGGCACCGAACCTGTTTGTCGACGTCCTTACAAGCTCTCTTCAGATGAATTGAAGGAATTGAAGAAACAGTTGGATGAACAGGAGCGTATGGGTCTCATCAGACCGAGTACATCTCCGTGGGGCTGTGGTGTCTTATTTGTCAAGAAGAAAGATGGCACGGAGCGTCTCTGTGTTGACTACCGGCCACTGAACAAGAAGACGATTAAGAACAAGTATCCGCTCCCCAACATCAACGAACTCTTTGAGCAGCTCAAAGGAGCTAAAGTGTTCTCTAAGCTTGACCTCCGAATGGGCTACCATCAAATTCGCATTCGCGAGGAAGACATTCCCAAGACGGCCTTCAGAACGAGCTACGGTTCATATGAGTATACCGTCATGTCATTCGGTCTCGCCAATGCTCCTCCTACCTTCTCAAGGATGATGCATTACATCTTCAACCCCTATACTGGCGAGTTTGTGCTTGTGTATCTGGATGATATTCTGGTGTTTTCCAAGAATGAAGAAGATCACGAAAAGCACTTGCGTCTGGTTCTTGATCGACTCCGAGAGCATAAATTCTATGCCAAGTTCTCCAAGTGCGAGTTCTGGCTCGATAAGGTTTTGTACCTGGGCCACATTATCTCAGCTGACGGTATTGCGGTTAATCCCGAGAAAGTTGAAGCAATTGTCAACTGGGAAGCTCCTCAGAATGTCAAGCAGCTCCGCAGTTTTCTGGGTCTTGCCAGCTATTGCAGAAGGTTTGTGGAGAACTTCTCCAAGATTGCCAAGCCTCTGTCCAACCTCCTTCAGAAGAATGTCAAATACTTTTGGTCTCCCGAGTGTGAAGTGGCTTTCAAAACCCTCAAAGAGAAGCTTGTTTCCGCTCCAGTTCTGATTCCTCCTGATGAATCCAAGCCCTATGAAGTGTTCTGTGACGCTTCTCTTCAAGGCCTTGGTGGTGTGCTTATGCAAGAGAAGAGAATTGTGGCATACACTTCACGTCAGCTAAAGCCAGCTGAGAAGAACTATCCCACACATGATCTCGAGCTAGCAGCTGTCGTACATGCTCTGATTACGTGGAGACATCTGTTGTTGGGCAGAAAGGTCGACATATTCACCGATCACAAGAGTTTGAAGTACATCTTCACACAGCCGCATCTGAACCTCCGCCAGACTCGTTGGGTCGAGATGATCCAAGAGTACAACCCCAGCATTGAGTACACTCCAGGCAAGGCGAACGTGATTGCAGATGCTTTGAGCAGAAAGGCATATTGCAACAGCCTTCTTATCAAGCCACATCAGCCTGAGCTTCGTGAAGCTTTCAGGAAGCTCAACCTTCAGGTTGTTCCGCAGGGTTTTCTTGCAAATCTCCAAATTGCTCCTACCTTGGAAGATCAAGTCCGTGAGGCCCAGCTCAGTGATACCATGGTGAAGAAGGTGAAACATGGGATTGCAAAGGGCACTCCAAAATATAAGTGCTTCCGTGTTGATGAGAGAGATACCTTGTTCTTCGAGGACAGACTCGTTGTTCCCAAAGGTGATCTCAGGAAGCTCATAATGGAAGAAGCTCATGATTCTCTCCTTTCCATTCATCCTGGCAGTTCCAAGATGTATCAAGACCTCAAGCAATCTTACTGGTGGACACGCATGAAAAGGGAAATTGCCCAATTCGTGAATGAATGTGATGTATGCAGAAGAGTGAAAGCAGAACATCAACGTCCAGCCGGTCTTCTCCAACCTCTTCCTATTCCTGAGTGGAAGTTCGACCACATTGAAATGGACTTCGTCACTGGCTTTCCTAAATCCAAGCGAGGCAATGATGCTATCTTTGTGGTGATTGACAAGCTTACCAAAGTCGCTCACTTTCTTCCAGTCAAAGAATCAATCAATGCAGCTCAACTTGCAGAGCTGTACACTTCCAGAATTGTGTCCCTTCATGGCATTCCTCAAGTGATATCCTCAGACCGTGGCAGCTTGTTCACATCAAAGTTCTAGGACTCCTTTCAGTCCGCCATGGGCACGAAGATCAGGTTCAGCACTGCCTTTCACCCTCAGACTAGTGGTCAAGTCGAGCGTGTGAATCAGATCCTTGAAGATATGCTCAGAGCCTGTGTCATCTCCTTCGGCATGAAATGGGAGGACTGTCTTCCATTTGCAGAATTCTCTTACAACAACAGCTTTCAAGCAAGTGCAGGCAAAGCACCGTTTGAAATTCTCTATGGCAGAAAGTGCCGTACCCCTCTCAACTGGTCTGAAACAGGCGAACGCCAACTTCTTGGCAATGATTTGATCTCTGAAGCCGAAGAAATGTGCAAAGTCATACGTGAGAATCTCAAGGCCGCTCAGTCGCGTCAGAAGAGTTACTATGACGGAAAGCATCGTGATTTGGCTTTCGACATCGATGATCATGTCTATCTCCGAGTTTCTCCGATGAAAGGAACTCAAAGGTTCGGTATCAAAGGAAAACTTGCTCCTAGATACGTCGGGCCTTTCAAAATTCTTGGCAAAAGAGGCGATCTAGCCTATCAGCTCGAGCTCCCTTCCAACTTTGCAAATGTTCATGATGTCTTCCATGTGTCTCAGCTTCGCAAATGCTTCAAGGCACCTGAGCGCATGATTCCGTTTGAGGAGATTGATCTTCAACAAGACCTTTCCTACCGAGAGCATCCAGTTGCAATTCTCGAAGAAACTGAACGCAAGACTCGCAACAAGACCATCAAGTTTCTGAAAGTCAAGTGGTCACATCACACAGACCGAGAAGCTACCTGGGAACGAGAAGATCATCTTCGTTCCGAGTACCCTTCCTTTTTCCAGTCCTAGATCTCGGGACGAGATCTTTTTGTAGTAGAGGAGAGTTTGTAATGCCCCGGATGTAATACTTTCCCTTTTGGGCTTATAATATATCTCCGGCTTCATCTATTTTCCATTTCGGGTTCTTTGTCTTTCGGGCTTTCGTCGTTTTGTTGTGTGTGTGTGTGGCATTCATTCATATCATGTAGACATGTGCATTGCATTGCATTTGTGTTGTGGGTTGCATCCGGTTCGTGGCGTTCCTTCCCGTTGTCCGTTTCGTGTTCCGGAGCTCCCTCACGTGTCCGTGACGTCCCGTAGGCCTACTTTGTTGTTCGGGCGTTTTTCGTTACCGGTGTGCCGCGAGGTTGTATTGTGTGTTGTTGTTTTGTTGTGTGCAACCCGCCTCTCAAATCTCGTCTCGTTTGGACTCCGTTGACTTTTCCCTCCGTTGTCCGTGTGGGTCCGAAGTGCCCTTACTTCGTGTCCCGGAGATACCCCTGTTGCATTCTTTCATCTCCGTCTGGTCCTTTTAAATCATCCTCGCGATCGGATCCGTTGGATCACGATCGTAGGGCTCCTAAACAACACTAGTCTCCAAACCCTAGTCTAAAAACTGCTATATATAGACCCCTAGTCTATTTGGCAAGTCCCCTTCTTCTTCCTCCTTCCCTCTATCTTTTTTTTCCTTTTCTTTTATTTCAGATCTCCAGATCCAAAACTTCCCTCAGATCCCGAGGAGATCTCCTCGATCTCCTCCAGCCGCCGACCAGTCCCTCGACGGGAACCCGAGGTCAACGCGCCAGGCTCACCGCGCGGGTCGGCGCCTGACCGCACCGGGCCTTCCCCGCTGGCGCCGCGTCGTAGCTTCGCCCTCCCCGGCCCGTACACCGTCGGTACCGAGCCGGGCCCGTCGCCCCTGGGGGACCACTTCCCCGCAGGCTTTGCCGCACCAGGCCGCCGGCCCGTACCCCTCCGTCCGTTCGCCCCGGCGACCTGGGCCGAGGTCGCTCCGCCGGCCCGTACCCCCGCCTCTGCATCGACACTTCGCGCGCCGGGCCTTCTCCTCTCCGCGCCGGGCCGCGCCACCGCTGGGCCGCCAGCCTCTGCGGGCCGCGCCGCCACTGTTCCTTCCCGGGCCGCCTCGCCAGCCCAGCCGGGCCGCCGCACTGTTCCAGATCCGGGCCTCGTACTGTTCATCCGCCAGATCTGTTTCAGAGGTTGACTTTTTCCCTAAGCCCCTGTTTTTCCTGATCTGAGATGCCTACTTTGACCTGCCCTAACTTTTTACCTGTTGCTCCGTTTTGAGCGTGTAGCATGTCCAGATGTTCGTGGAGTTGCCCTCTACGTTTTACCTGTTGTAGTCATGCATGTTAGAGATCATCTTGACACTTGTTTTGCTGTTACAAGAGTGCATGATGATATAAACTGCTGTTATGTGTTATTTTCATGCCACCTTTGACTTGTGATATCTTTTAGCTCGTTTGTCCAAACGATGCAAATGACATGTCCACGTGTTCGTCTCGTCACGAACTACGTGTTGAGTGTGATAGGTTGCATGGTAGATGTATTGTTTCCTTGTTATCATCGTTGCAAAGTGCCATGTTCACATGTTGTGTTTTCACTTGTTATGAAATGCCATCTTGTTGAGCTCGTTGTAATCGTTGAGTTTACCTCAATGATGCATGCTTGTGTGTTTCGGGATCACCTTCATATGTATTTTGATGAGGTGCTTACCCTTTGCCATGTTTAGTTTAGATGTGTCTTGAACATGCTCTTTTTGTTGCTATGATGATGTTGCTGTTTTAGGACTTAGTGAAATTTCACTAAGTCTGAAATCTGTAACGTTCCGATGCCATGTTCGTGTGATGTTCTAGGAAAATGCATGATAGTTTTGGGGTGGATTTTGATTGTTCCATGAAGTATATATTGTTGTCTTTCCATCCATGTCCTCACATGTCCATTTGAGTGGCTGTAGCATGTTTATCTTTTGCTCCAAACTTTCAATAAAATTCTGCTGCCAGAATTTTATTTCAAAGTTCAATATGTCCAAGATCATTGCTGTTGATCCGTGACTCCGTTGGGGGTGCACTTCGGACCTAGTTGCTGTACATTATATCTAGTTTATGTTCAAGTCCTTTGCCATGCTTTTTGGGTGCTGTAGATTAATTATTTTGAGCTCCAAAGATGCTATGTTGCTGTAATTTGCAGTTTTCGCTCAAATCTTGTTTCGGGCATAACTTTTAGCCCGTAACTCCGATTTCAGCGAATCTTATATCAAACTTGGGTGTTTTTCTATGTAGATTAATAATATCAGGTTGTTATCTTGTTTTGAGGTGTTTTGCTTGAGTGATGTTTTACGTGCTCCATGTGCATCACTAGTGCATCCATCATGCATTCATGTTTTTCGAGTGCGCATTGCATCGTGTTGATTGGTGCTTGGTGTGTTTGTCTTGTTTAGACCCGGAAGCTGAGAACGAGTTTTTCAACGAGGTTGAGCACGAGGTTTCCAACGAGTTTGAGCACGAGGACCCTTCTTTCGATCCGAACGTCTTCTCTTCAGGCAAGATGACCGAACCCCGATAACATTACTATCTTTGCCTATTGCTAGTAGTCTCGATCTATAGTTTTGCCTCGATGCCCATGTTCTTCTTGTCAGCCTCCTACTTGTAACCAATTGCCATGTTTAACCACCCTACCTATGCAAACCGTTGCTTGGCTAAGTACGCTTCGCTCAGCCCTTCTTATAGCGTTGCTAGTTGCAGGTGAAGTGAAGATGCTTGCTCCATGTTGAAGTTTGGTTGGGTTATATCACACTATATAAATGCTTTAATTGAAATCACCTATATATTGGCAAGGGTGGAAGGCTAAGCCTTTTGCTTGGTGTTTTGTTCCACTCATGCCGTTAGGATCCGTATAAGCCGGTTTTATGTTCCTTGATTATGCGTTCCTAACACGGTTGGGGTGTATGGGACCCCCTCGATAAACCGCTAAGTGCAAAGTCTTTTCCAGCAAGTCCCAACATTGGTACTATTCGCCTAACACAACTAAAACCTTTCCGAGGGAGTAATTAACCCGAGGCTTAATTAATTCAACCCCCCTGGGCCAGTGCTCGATTTGAGTGTTGGTCCAAACTAGAGTCGTGTGCGGGGCCCCCCTTGGCAACTTGGGTTTCGGCCACTGTACGTTGTGCTCATCCGGCCGTGGCCTGAGACGAGATACGCGCGGCTACTATCAGGGTGTCGGCACGCCGGGAGGATTTGCTGGATTAGCCTTACCTTAGCTCGGTATATCTTGAGCACGGGATTCCGAGGATACTCGGGTCTTCCCACTTTGGAGTTGCGACTCCGCGGATCGTGGGCTTGTAATGGGTCAAGTTGGAACACCCCTGCAGGGTTTGAACTTTCGAAAGCCGTGCCCGCGGTTATGTGGCAGATGGGAGCTTGTTAATTCCGGTTGTAGATAACTTGACACAATGATACTAATACACTACCAGCGTGTGTTCCGTGACTGTCAATTTCCGAATAGGGATTCGGGAGTTGAACACGGAGGGGTTATGTTTGTGAGCTTGTAGCTAGGATCACTTCGTGATCACTTCTCGCGTTGCCTTCTCTTCTCGCTCTCACTTGCGTAAGCTAGATGCTAGTTGCTGCTGCAGACTCTTTGTTGTTCCTTCACCTCATTTCTTTCTTCAGCCTTACCTCACCTAAAGGCTTAAATAGTTCTGTTACCCGGGAACGGGATTGCTGAGTCCTCTGTGGCTCACAGTTACTTCACACACCAGATGCAGGTCCAGCTGTGAGCTATCCAGGTGATGGCACCGAGCTGGATTGGGAGTACGACGAGGAGCGTAGTCGTTACTACGTTCGCTACCCGGACGATCAGTAGTGGAGACTCTTACTAGGATTTGATCCGCCTGTGGTTGTTTTATTTATCTGAGTTTGGTACCTTGACATTTGGTTTTGCCCTTAGAGGGTTGTAGTGATCTTATTGTATGATGTTTGAGACTTGTATTGTTATTCTGTGACGTGGCGATTGTAAGCCAACTATTTTCAGTTTACTATCCCTCTTTTACATGAGTTGTGCAAAGATTACCAAACTTGAGATCATTCTAGGATGGACTTATGCCTTTAAGTCGTGCCTCGACACGTAGGAGGTATAATTCCATCCTGGGCATTACAGCCACATTATCTCAGCTGACGGTATTGCGGTTAATCCCGAGAAAGTTGAAGCAATTGTCAACTGGGAAGCTCCTCAGAACGTCAAGCAGCTCCGCAGTTTTCTGGGTCTTGCCAGCTATTGCAGAAGGTTTGTGGAGAACTTCTCCAAGATTGCCAAGCCTCTTTCCAACCTCCTTCAGAAGAATGTCAAATACTTTTGGTCTCCCGAGTGTGAAGTGGCTTTCAAAACCCTCAAAGAGAAGCTTGTCTCAGCTCCAGTTCGGATTCCTCCAGATGAATCCAAGCCCTATGAAGTGTTCTGTGACGCTTCTCTTCAAGGCCTTGGTGGTGTGCTTATGCAAGAGAAGAGAATTGTGGCATATACTTCACGTCAGCTCAAGCCAGCTGAGAAGAACTATCCCACACATGATCTCGAGCTAGCAGCTGTGGTACATGCTCTGATTACGTGGAGACATCTGTTGTTGGGCAGAAAGGTCGACATCTTCACTGATCACAAGAGTTTGAAGTACATCTTCACACAGCCGCATCTGAACCTCCGCCAGACTCGTTGGGTCGAGATGATCCAAGAGTACAACCCCAGCATTGAGTACACTCCAGGCAAGGCGAATGTGATTGCAGATGCTTTGAGCAGAAAGGCATATTGCAACAGCCTTCTTATCAAGCCACACCAGCCTGAGCTTTGTGAAGCTTTCAGGAAGCTCAACCTTCAGGTTGTTCCGCAGGGTTTTCTTGCAAATCTCCAGATTGCTCCTACCTTGGAAGATCAAGTCCGTGAGGCCCAGCTCAGTGATACCATGGTGAAGAAGGTGAAACATGGGATTGCAAAGGGCACTCCAAAATACAAGTGCTTCCGTGTTGATGAGAGAGATACCTTGTTCTTCGAGGACAGACTCGTTGTTCCCAAAGGTGATCTCAGGAAGCTCATAATGGAAGAAGCTCATGACTCTCTCCTTTCCATTCATCCTGGCAGTTCCAAGATGTATCAAGACCTCAAGCAATCTTACTGGTGGACACGCATGAAAAGGGAAATTGCCCAATTCGTAAATGAATGTGATGTATGCAGAAGAGTGAAAGCAGAACATCAACGTCCAGCCGGTCTTCTCCAACCTCTTCCTATTCCTGAGTGGAAGTTCGACCACATTGAAATGGACTTCGTCACTGGCTTTCCTAAATCCAAGCGAGGCAATGATGCTATCTTTGTGGTGATTGACAAGCTTACCAAAGTTGCTCACTTTCTTCCAGTCAAAGAATCAATCAATGCAGCTCAACTTGCAGAGCTGTACACTTCCAGAATTGTGTCCTTACATGGTATTCCTCAAGTGATATCCTCAGACCGTGGCAGCTTGTTCACATCAAAGTTCTGGGACTCCTTTCAGTCCGCCATGGGCACGAAGATCAGGTTCAGCACTGCCTTTCACCCTCAGACTAGTGGTCAAGTCGAGCGTGTGAATCAGATCCTTGAAGATATGCTCAGAGCCTGTGTCATCTCCTTCGGCATGAAATGGGAAGACTGTCTTCCATTTGCCGAATTCTCTTACAACAACAGCTTTCAAGCAAGTGCAGGCAAAGCTCCGTTTGAAATTCTCTATGGCAGAAAGTGCCGTACCCCTCTCAACTGGTCTGAAACAGGTGAACGCCAACTTCTTGGCAATGATTTGATCTCTGAAGCCGAAGAAATGTGCAAAGTCATACGTGAGAATCTCAAGGCCGCTCAGTCGTGTCAGAAGAGCTACTATGATGGAAAGCATCGTGATTTGGCTTTCGACATCGGTGATCATGTCTATCTCCGAGTTTCTCCGATGAAAGGAACCCAGAGATTCGGTATCAAAGGAAAGCTTGCTCCTAGATACGTCGGGCCTTTCAAAATTCTTGGCAAAAGAGGCGATCTAGCCTATCAGCTCGAGCTCCCTTCCAACTTTGCAAATGTTCATGATGTCTTCCATGTGTCTCAGCTTCGCAAATGCTTCAAGGCACCTGAGCGCATGATTCCGTTTGAGGAGATTGATCTTCAACAAGACCTTTCCTACCGAGAGCATCCAGTTGCAATTCTCGAAGAAACCGAACGCAAGACTCGCAACAAGACCATCAAGTTTCTGAAAGTCAAGTGGTCACATCACACAGACCGAGAAGCTACCTGGGAACGAGAAGATCATCTTCGTTCCGAGTACCCTTCCTTTTTCCAGTCCTAGATCTCGGGACGAGATCTTTTTGTAGTAGAGGAGAGTTTGTAATGCCCCGGATGTAATACTTTCCCTTTTGGGCTTATAATAAATCTCCGGCTTCATCTATTTCCATTTCGGGTTCTTTGTCTTTCGGGTTTTCGTCGTTTTGTTGTGTGAGTGTGTGGCATTCATTCATATCATGTAGACATGTGCATTGCATTGCTTTTGTGTTGTGGTTTGCATCCGGTTCGTGGCGTTTCTTCCCGTTGTCCGTTTCGTGTTCCGGAGCTCCCTCACGTGTCCGTGACGTCCCGTAGGCTTACTTTGTTGTTCGGGCGTTTTTCGTTACCGGTGTGCCGCGAGGTTGTGTTGTGTGTTGTTGTTTTGTTGTGTGCAACCCGCCTCTCAAATCTCGTCTCGTTTGGACTCCGTTGACTTTTCCCTCCGTTGTCCGTGTGGGTCCGAAGTGCCCTTACTTCGTGTCCCGGAGATACCCCTGTTGCATTCTTTCATCTCCGTCTAGGCCCTTTTATTCTATCCCCGCGATCGGATCCGTTGGATCACGATCGGAGGGCTCCTAGCGCTCCTAATCTCCCCCTAACCCTAAAATTCTGCTACATATAGACCCCCCTAGTCTATATTTGGGCATTTCTATCCCCTTCTTCTTCCTCCTCTAGTTCCTTTCTTTTTTTTTCCTTTTCACCTCCAGATCCGAAATCTTCTCAGGTCCTTCCTCTGTTTTCTCCCCGGATCCCGAGGGATCCGGTCGAGGGGCAGCCAGGCCGCCGCCGATCTGGCGATTGCACCCGCAGGCGCCAGCGCGCTTGTTTCCTTCGTCGCCAGGCCAGGTCGGCCTCGGCCCGTACGTCGCAGCCGGGCGCCAGGCCTCTCGCCCCGCCAAGTCAGCAGCTTCGACGCGCCGGCTCGCGGTGCCCCTCCCCGGCCCGTACGCCGCGTGGGCCGTCGCCCTGGGGGGACCGCATCGCCGTCGTCGCGGTGGGCCTTACCGCCTCCCCCGGCCCATTCCTTCCTCCGCCCCAGGCCGCCGGTCGACCGGGCCGGCTGCGCCCCAGGCCGCGCGCGGGCCGCGTCTGTCAGGCCGGATCGGGCCGCCTCCGCACAGTGCCCCAGCCACCGCGCGCCGCCGGCCCACCGCCACTTCGTTCCAGATCTGGGCCTCCGCCGCCACTGTTCACCGAGGCCCGACACTGTTCATCCGGATCTGGATCTAGGTTGACTCTTTTCCCACTAAGTCCTTTTTATTCCTGATCTGTGATCCAAACTTTGACCTGCTGTAATTTCTTGCCTGATGCTCCGTTTTGCGCGTGTAGCATGTCCAGATGTTCGTGGAGATGCCCTCTACGTTTTACCTGTTGTAGTCATGCATGTTAGATGTCATCTTGACACTTGTTTTGCTGTTGCAAGAGTGCATGATGATATAAACTGCTGTTATGTGTTATTTTTCATGCCACCTTTGACATGTGATATCTTTTAGCTCGTTTGTCCAAACGATGCAAATGACATGTCCACGTGTTCGTCTCGTCACGAACTACGTGTTGTGTGTGATAGGTTGCATGGTAGATTTATTGTTTCCTTGTTATCATCATCACAAGATGCCATGTTCACATGTTGTGTTTTCACTTGTTATGAAATGCCATCTTGTTGAGCTCGTTGTAATCGTTGAGTTTACCTCAATGATGCATGCTTGTGTGTTTCGGGATCACCGTCATATGTACTTTGATGAGGTGCTTACCCTTTGACATGTTTAGTTTCGAGGTGTCTTAAACATGCTCTTTTGTGTGCTATGATGATATTGCTGTTTTAGGACTTAGTGAAATTTCACTAAGTCTGAAATCTGTAACGTTCCGATGCCATGTTCGTGTGATGTTGTAGGACAAAGCATGATAGTTTTGGGGTGGATTTTGATTGTTCCATGAAGTATATATTGTTGTCTTTCCATCCATGTCCTCACATGTCCATTTGAGTGGCTGTAGCATGTTTATCTTTTGCTCCAAACTTTCAATAAAATTCTGCTGCCAGAATTTTATTTCAAAGTTCAATATGTCCAAGATCATTGCTATTGATCCGTGACTCCGTTGGGGGTGCACTTTGGACCTAGTTGCTGTACATTATATCTAGTTTATGTTCAAGTTCTTTGCCATGCTTTTTGGGTGCTGTAGATTAATTATTTTGAGCTCCAAAGTTGCTATGTTGCTGTAATTTTCAGTTTTCGCTCAAATCTTGTTTCGGGCATAACTTTTAGCCCGTAACTCCGATTTCAGCGAATCTTATATCAAACTTGGGTGTTTTTCTGTGTAGATTAATAATATCAGGTTGTTAACTTGTTTTGAGGTGTTTTGCTTGAGTGCTGTTTTCCGTGCTCCATGTGCTTCACTAGTGCATCCATCATGCATACATGTTTTTCGAGTGCGCATTGCATCGTGTTGATTTGGTGCTTGGTGTGTTTGTCTTGTTTAGAGCACGAAGTTGAGCACGAGTTTTCCAACGAGGTTGAGCACGAGGTTTCCAACGAGTTTGAGCACGAGGACCCTTCTTTCGATCCGAACGTCTTCTCTTCAG
The DNA here is from genome assembly GCA_902687465.1 of Secale cereale. Classification (NCBI taxonomy): domain Eukaryota; kingdom Viridiplantae; phylum Streptophyta; class Magnoliopsida; order Poales; family Poaceae; genus Secale; species Secale cereale. The sequence continues at coordinate 469,508,475 of LR738709.1, read as the reverse complement.
GCAAGATGACCGAACCCCGATAACATTACTATCTTTGTCTATTGCTAGTAGTCTCGATCTATAGTTTTGCCTCGATGCCCATGTTCTTCTTGTCAGCCTCCTACTTGTAACCAATTGCCATGTTTAACCACCCTACCTATGCAAACCGTTGCTTGGCTAAGTACGCTTCGCTCAGCCCTTCTTATAGCGTTGCTAGTTGCAGGTGAAGTGAAGATGCTTGCTCCATGTTGAAGTTTGGTTGGGTTATATCACACTATATAAATGCTTTAATTGAAATCACATATATATTGGCAAGGGTGGAAGGCTAAGCCTTTTGCTTGGTGTTTTGTTCCACTCATGCCGTTAGGATCCGTATAAGCCGGTTTTATGTTCCTTGATTATGCGTTCCTAACACGGTTGGGGTGTATGGGACCCCCTCGATAAACCGCTATGTGCTAAGTCTTTTCCAGCAAATCCCAACATTGGTACTATTTGCCTAATAACAAACTAAACATGCATAGGGAGTAATTAACCCTCTTTCTTAATCAACAACCCCGGGCCAGTGCTCCACATGAGTATTGGTCCGAAACGAGCAGACTGCGGGGCCACCTCAAGGAAACTCGAGGTTTGGTAAAAACCTGTAGGATGACTCATCCGGTCGTGTCCTGAGACCTAGATACGCGCGGCTACGATCAGGGTGTCGACACGCCGGGAGGATTTGCTGGATTAGCCTTACCTTAGCTCGGTATATCTTGAGCACGGGATTCCGAGGATACTCGGGTCTTCCCACTTTGGAGTTGCGACTCCGCGGATCGTGGGCTTGTAATGGGTCAAGTTGGAACACCCCTGCAGGGTTTGAACTTTCGAAAGCCGTGCCCGCGGTTATGTGGCAGATGGGAGCTTGTTAATTCCGGTTGTAGATAACTTGACACAATGATACTAATACACTACCAGCGTGTGTTCCGTGACTGTCAATTTCCGAATCGGGTTTCGGGAGTTGAACACGGAGGGGTTATGCTTGTGAGCTTGTAGCTAGGATCACTTAGTGATCACTTCTCGCGATGCCTTCTCTTCTCGCTCTCTCTTGCGTAAGCTAGATGCTAGTTGCTGCTGCAGACTTGTTCTTTCTTCAGCCTTTTTCCCTCACCTAAAGGCTTTGATAGTTCTGTTACCCGGGAACGGGATTGCTGAGTCCTCTGTGGCTCACAGTTACTTCACACACCAGATGCAGGTCCAGCCGTGAGCTATCCAGGTGATGGCACCGAGCTGGATTGGGAGTACGACGAGGAGCGTAGTCGTTACTACGTGCGCTACCCGGACGATCAGTAGTGGAGACTCTTACTAGGATTCGATCCGCCTGTGGTTGTTTATTTATCTGAGTTTGGTACTTTGACATTTGGCTTTTGCCCTTAGAGGGTTGTAGTGATCTTATTGTATGATGTTTGAGACTTGTACTGTTATTCTGTGACGTGGCGATTGTAAGCCAACTATTTTCAGTTTACTATCCCTCTTTTACATGAGTTGTGCAAAGATTACCAAACTTGAGATCATTCTAGGATGGACTTATGCCTTTAAGTCGTGCCTCGACACGTAGGAGGTATAATTCCATCCTGGGCATTACAAGACAAGAAGGCCGGCAACGTCAAAGGTATATATGATATACATGTTATTGATGTGTACCTTACCAGCACTCGTAGTAGCTCCTGGGTATTCGATACCGGTGCAGTTGCTCACATTTGTAACTCAAAACAGGAGCTGCGGAATAAACGGAGACTGGTGAAGGATGAGGTGACGATGCGCGTCGGGAATGGTTCCAAGGTCGATGTGATCGCCGTCGGCACGCTACCTCTACATCTACCCTCGGGATTAGTTTTAATCCTCAATAATTGTTATTTAGTACCAGCTTTGAGCATGAACATTGTTTCTGGATCTCGTCTTATGCGAGATGGCTACTCTTTCAAATCGAAGAATAATGGTTGTTCTATTTATTTGAGAGATATGTTTTATGGTCATGCCCCGCTGGTCAATGGTTTATTTTTGATGAATCTCGAACGTAGTGATACACATATTCATAGTGTAGATGCCAAAAGATGTAAAGTTGATAATGATAGTCCCACATACTTGTGGCATTGCCGCCTTGGTCATATTGGTGTCAAACGTATGAAGAAGCTCCATTCAGATGGACTTCTAGAGTCTCTTGATTATGAATCATTTGACACGTGCGAACCATGCCTCTTGGGCAAGATGACCAAGACTCCGTTCTCCGGAACAATGGAGCGAGCAACCAACTTATTGGAAATCATACATACCGATGTGTGCGGTCCAATGAGTGTTGAGGCTCGCGGAGGCTATCGTTATGTTCTCACCCTCACGGATGACTTGAGTTGATACGGGTATATCTATTTGATGAAACACAAGTCTGAGACCTTTGAAAAGTTCAAGGAATTTTAGAATGAGGTTGAGAATCAACGTGACAGAAAAATAAAGTTCTTGCGATCGGATCGTGGGGGTGAATATTTAAGTCATGAATTTGGCACACACCTTAGGAGCTGTGGAATTGTTTCACAATTGACACCGCCCGGAACACCTCAACGTAACGGTGTGTCTGAACGTCGAAATCGTACTCTGTTGGACATGGTGCGATCTATGATGTCCCTCACCAATTTACCGCTATCTTTTTGGGGTTATGCTTTAGAGACTGCCGCATTCACTTTAAATAGGGCTCCGTCGAAATCTGTTGAGACGACTTCGTATGAACTTTGGTTTGGCAAGAAACCAAAGCTGTCGTTTCTGAAAGTTTGGGGTTGCGATGCTTATGTCAAGAAACTTCAACCTGAAAAGCTCGAACCCAAATCGGAGAAATGCGTCTTCATAGGATACCCAAAGGAAACAATTGGGTACACTTTCTACCACAGATCCGAAGGCAAAGTCTTTGTTGCCAAGAATGGATGCTTTCTGGAGAAAGAGTTTCTCTCGAAAGAAGTAAGTGGGAGGAAAGTAGAACTTGATGAGGTGACAGTCACCCCTCCTGTACCGGGAAGTAGCGCAGCGCAGGAAACTATTCCTGAGGTGCCTGCACCGACAAGGGAGGAAGTTGATGATAATGATCATGAAGAAACAGATCAAGTTACTACTGAACTTCGAAGGTCCACAAGGGCACGTTCCGCACCAGAGTGGTACGGCAACCCTGTCCTGGAAATCATGTTGTTAGACAACGGTGAACCTTCGAACTATGAAGAAGCAATGGCGGGCCCGGATTCCAATAAATGGCTTGGAGCCATGAAATCCGAGATAGAATCCATGTATGAAAACAAAGTATGGACTTTGGTGGACTTGCCTGATGATAGGCACGCCATAGAAAACAAATGGATATTTAAGAAGAAGACAGACGCGGATGGTAATGTGACCATCTATAAGGCTCGGCTTGTCGCTAAGGGTTATCGACAAGTTCAAGGGATTGACTACGACGATACTTTCTCTCCCGTAGCGATGCTGAAGTCAGTCAGAATCATGTTAGCTATTGTCGCATTCTATGATTATGAGATATGGCAAATGGACGTCAAAACAGCATTCCTTAATGGCTTCCTCAAGGAAGAGTTGTATATGATGCAACCGGAAGGTTTTGTCGATCCAGAGAATGCTAACAAGGTATGCAAGCTCCAGCGCTCGATTTACGGGCTGGTGCAAGCATCTCGGAGTTGGAATATTTGCTTTGATGAAGTGATCAAAGCGTTTGGATTTATACAGACTTATGGAGAAGCCTGTATTTACAAGAAAGTGAGTGGGAGCTCTGTGGCATTTCTCATATTATATGTGGATGACATATTGCTGATGGGAAATGATATAGAATTCTTGGAAAATGTAAAGGCCTACTTGAACAAAAGTTTTTCAATGATGGACCTTGGAGAAGCTGCTTACATATTGGGCATCAAAATCTATAGAGATGGATCGAGACGCCTCATTGGTCTTTCACAAAGTACATACCTTGACAAAATATTGAAGAAGTTCAATATGGATCAGTCAAAGAAAGGATTCTTGCCTGTTTTGCAAGGTATGAGATTGAGCAAGGCTCAGTCGCCGACCACGGCAGAAGATAGAGAAAAGATGAGTGTCATTCCCTATGCCTGGGCCATAGGTTCTATCATGTATGCCATGCTGTGTACCAGACCTGATGTGAACCTTGCCATAAGTTTGGTAGGGAGGTACCAAAGTGATCCCGGTACGGAACACTGGACAGCGGTCAAGAACATCCTGAAGTACCTGAAAAGGACTAAGGATATGTTTCTCGTTTATGGAGGTGACGAAGAGCTCGTCGTAAAGGGTTACGTCGATGCTAGCTTCGACACAGATCTGGATGACTCTAAGTCTCAAACCGGATACGTGTATATTTTGAATGGAGGGGCAGTCAGCTGGTGCAGTTGCAAACAGAGCGTGGTGGCAGCATCTACATGTGAAGCGGAGTACATAGCTGCTTCTGAAGCAGTGCAGGAAGGAGTCTGGATGAAGGAGTTCATCACCGACCTAGGAGTCATTCCAAGCGCGTCAAGCCCGATGACTCTCTTCTGTGACAACACTGGTGCTATTGCTATTACCAAGGAGCCCAGGTTTCACAAGAAGACCAAGCACATCAAGCGCCGTTTCAACTCCATCCGGAATTATGTTCAGGATGGAGATATAGATATTTGTAAAGTGCATACGGATCTGAATGTCGCAGACCCGTTGACCAAACCTCTTTCACGAGCAAAACATGATCAACACCAGAACTCTATGGGTGTTCGATTCATCACAATGTAACTAGATTATTGTCTCTAGTGCAAGTGGGAGACTGTTGGAGATATGCCCTAGAGGCAATAATAAAAGCATTATTATTATATCTCCTTGTTCATGATAATTGTCTGTTATTCATGCTTGAATTGTATTGTACGGAAACAACGATACATGTGTGAATATATAGACCACAATGAGTCCCTGGTAGGCCTCTAGTTACCAGTTCGTTGATCAACAGATGGTCACGGTTTCCTGACCATGGACATGGGATGTCAGTGATAACGGGATCACATCATTAGGAGAATGATGTGATGGACAAGACCCAAACTTGAGCATAACACGAGATCGTATAGTTCGTAATGCATAAGCTTTTCGGTGTCAAGTATTTATTCCTTAGACCATGAGGTTGTACAACTCCCGGATACCGTAGGAGTACTTTGGGTGTGCCAAACGTCACAACGTAACTGGGTGGCTATAAAGGTACGCATCGGGTATCTTCGAAAGTGTCTATTGAGTTGGTACGAACCGAGACTGGGATGTTGTCACTCCGTATGACGGAGATGTGCCTCTGGGCCCACTCGGTAACACATCATCATAATGAGCTCAATGTGACTAAGTAGTTAGTCACGGGATGATGGATTACGGATCGAGTAAAGAGACTTGCCATGACGAGATTGAACAAGGTATCGGGAATACCGACAATCGAATCTCGGGCAAGTACCGTACCGACGGACAAAGGGAATAACATACGGGATTGAGTGAATCCTTGACAGGGTGGTTCATCCGATGAAGATCATCGAGGAACACGTGGGAACCAACATGGGTATCCAGATCCCGCTGTTGGTTATTGACCGGAGAGTGGTCTCGGTCATGTCTACGTGTCTCCCGAACCCGTAGGGTCTACACACTTAAGGTTCGGTAATGCTAGGGTCGTAGAGATAAATGCATGTGGAAACCCGAAAGTTGTTCGGAGTCCCGGATGAGATCCCGGACGTCACGAGGAGTTCCGGAATGGTCCGGAGGTAAAGATTGATATATAGGAAGTCCAGTTTCGGCCATCGGGTGATCTCCGGGGGTCACCGGGAGCGTCCCGGGAGCACCGGAGGGGCCCCGGGGGTCCATCGGGTGGGGCCACCCATCCTGGTGGGGCCCCTAGGCCGCAAGGGGAAGTGTCCAGCCCCTCTGGGCTGGCGCACCACTAGGGGCCCACCTCCCCATGCGTCTAGGGTTAAAACCCTAAGGGAAGGGGGGTCCACTTGCCTTGGGAGGCAAGGACTCCCCCCTGGCCGCCGCCCCCCCCTGCAGATTGGATCTGCAGGGGCCCTGGCGCACCCCCTGGCCCCCTATATATATGTGGGAGGGGAGAGGGCTGCCGCACCCTTGCCCTGGCGCCTCTCCCCCTCCCGTCGCACCTCCATACTCCCACGCAGGGCGCCCGGCGAAGCCCTACTGCGATCTCCACTGCATCCGTCATCACGCCGTCGTGCTGCCGGATCTCTGACGACTTCTCCTCCCCCCTTGCTGGATCAAGAAGGAGGTGACGTTGCTGCACCAGACGTGTGTTGAACGCGGAGGTGCCGTCCGTTCGGCGCTAGATCATCGGTGACGAAGAACGTGAAGAGTACGACTACTTCATCCACGCTTCTTCGAAAGCTTCCGCTCGCAATCTCCATAACGGTATGTAGATGCACTCTTACTTGCTCGTTGCTAGATGTCTCCATAGTTGGATCTTGGTGAAAGCATAGAAATTTTTTGAATTATGCTACGTTCCCCAACACCGCTGCCCAAGAAGCCATGGGCTACCTCAGATCCGTCGGTGGTGGCTCTCCCTGAGGCATCTAAGGGCACGGCGGCGGAGCCAATTCCGATGGAGGAAGCTCCGGAGGTGGAGTGTTTCAAATGCGGCCGCCTCGGCCACTACCAATCTAGGTGTAAGTTCAAGCCTCTTTGCGTGATGTGCAAAGAGGAAGGACACGTCTCGGCCAACTGTCCGACGAGGGGGCGGCAACTTCACCTGCAGATCATGGGGAGTGCAATTTCCGGGGAAGGATTCTTCTGCCTGGAGTACGATGACGACGATGAACTGGAGGCCCCCATCGACGAGCGCATCAAGAACGCGGCCATCCTCTCTGCTGAGCCCGAGAAACTGACGCTATGCATACTTAAGCAAGAGTTGAAGCACATGGTGGCAAACGACTGGGACTGGCAGGTAACTCAAGTTGGCGATGATGATTTCTTAGTGGTTTTCCCTTCTGCAGACCTTTTACACATGGCCAAATCAAGTGGCAAGCTGTTCCTCTCCATTAATGACATAACCGCAAGGGTGCGGGATATGTTACACGAGGAGATCCAACCAATGCTGATGCCAGAGACATGGGTTCGTCTCTACGGCATTCCGAAGAAACACAGGCGCGAGGACCGCATCAAGGAGGGCCTTCGGATGCTGGAACGGCCAATCGTGGTCGATGAACTATCGCTGATCAGGTTGGGGCCTGTCAGGATGAAGATTGCTTGCCGTGCGCCCGAGAAGCTCAATGGGGTGGTGGAAGTCTGGTTCAACAACGAGGGATACCAAATCAAAGTGGAACGGGAGGTTCTCCCTAAGCGCGGCGGCGAGCGTGCACATCTGGTGGTGGCAGCCACAAACCCACCCAAGAGCGCGGCTCCCTCCAAGGGGTTGTGCGCTCAGCTGCCACCCGCCCATGGCTCGAACCCTAGCGGTTCCGGCGGTGCTCGCGTGCAGGGCAAGACTGCGGTCGGCATCCCCCCATCCCTGTTGTGACTGAGGAAACCGATGGGAGTTTACATGACACCTCCATTGACACAGAAACTTGGGAGAAGCTGGGAGCTTTAACCTCTGAGGCTGGGGCCATAGGGATGGCGACCCAAGATACGGCCATCAGTGTCCCTCCGCTGGATCGGTCGCTTGACACCACCTTCAACGAGTACGGATCCAATCTGGAGGCTATGCCACTTTGGAGTAAGGCTGGGGTTGGTTCGGCTAAGCTGGTTCCTCCCTCCTCCACACATACGAATGAAGATCTTGAGTTGGTGGTGCTTGGCGACAGCGAGCTGACCCCGGGCCCTCGTCGTGGTTCGAACAGCTCGGGCCGTCAGCCTAAGAAGACGGCGGGACGGAAGCCTGCCACCAAAGCACCAACGGCGGCGGCGGGGAATCCTGCGGAACTGGGTGGCGAGCTGGGAGCGGCATTAGGAGCAACCGGGACCAACAGCAAGGCCAAGAGATCTAAGGCGACGCCGGTGGCGCAACGTGCTCCTAGTGCCCGTGCCAAGGCCAAGCTGGGCGAACTATCGTCCATGGAAAGTGCGCAGCTCCGCATCGCAGACAAGAACATGGAGGCCGCAGGTAATCCCCCTCCCTCTTTCCGTATTCTTAACGCCTTTTCCGACGAGCATCTCGCGTCCATTCTTGATGATTCGGGTGTCAGCGTTCCCAACTCCCCTTGCGAACTCATATCCTTAATTCGGGCTCGGGAAGAGGCTCAGGCCTCCCTGGCTGAGGCCGCAGCCAGGTGCGTGGTGGCGGACCAACTTGCCATTATTCCAATAGGGGCTGGAGATGAAGTGGCGCCCGGTGAGGAAACACAGACTAGGGAAGCCTGTGTTCCTTCTTCTTCCTCTCGGGCCTTGCAGGGACGGGGCCAGACGAAGAAGCGAGTGGCCAAAGCGATCACCTCTAGAGGTGTTCGCCTTCGTAATCGTGTGATATAGATGCGTTTCCTATTTTGGAACATTCAGGGCTGCGGCCATGCTGGCCGCCGCACCCAACTTAGGGAGTACATTGCTAAGGAACGTATTGATTTTATTGCTCTGCAAGAAACGATTAAACTAGACTTCTCTCACAGAGATCTCCTTGCCTACGACCCTCTTCAACGTTTCGAGTGGCACTGGTTGCCCTCCACGGGTCATTCCGGTGGCATTCTTATGGGTTGCAACCGGGATATTTGTGATGTTTTCGCTTGGGAGGTGGGTACGTTCTTTTTATCTGCTACTATTAAACATAAGGGCACGGGGCTAACTTGGGTTACCATCTGCGTTTACGGCCCTGCTGACCACGCGCGCTCCCACGATTTCCTACGTGAGATTACTACGGTGGTGGGTGATAAGAGAGATCTCAACCTACCAGTGGTGGTGGGGGTGATTTTAACTTGATCTGCTCGGGTGCGGACAAGAATAACGACAATATAGACTGGACAAGGGTGTCCATGTTTAATCAGGCCATTGCCTCTGCTGTCCTCAGGGAGGCGGCGCGGACTGGAGCCAGGTTTACTTGGACCAACAAACAGACCAATCCGGTCCGGAGGGTCCTAGACAGGGCTTTTTTCACTCCCGAATGGGAAACCCTGTTTCCCCTATGCTCGCTGGTGGCAGAAATGCGCATAGGGTCGGACCATGTGCCTCTCATCTTCTCTTCTGGGGAGGAGGCGATTACCCGTAGCCAACGTTTCTATTTTGAAACGGCTTGGTTTGAGTCCGAGGGGTTTGAGAAAATGGTCAGGGAGCGATGGGACGATATCTGTGATACCTTGGGGCCTCAAAGGGGCCCCGCCGAACTTTGGACCGCCGCGGCGGCCAAGCTTCTGGCTTTTCTGCGTGGTTGGGGGACTAACCAGGGCAGTAATTCTAAGAAAGAGCGTGCTCGTCTCACGGATGAAATTGCTAAACTCGACCTTGAAGCAGATCAGCGTCTCTTCTCGGAAACATAATGGGCCCACAGATACGCGTTGGAAGACCAAGTCCTAGCCTTGCTGAGAGCCGAGGAGGAATATTGGCGCCGTAGGGGTGGCGTCAAATGGGTGACGAAGGGAGATGCTAATACTGGGTACTTTCACGCTTTTGCGAATGGAAGGAAAAGGAAAAGCACTATCCTTCGACTACAATCTGACTCTGGACTGCTGCTCACCCAGGGTCAAATCACGGCCCACATTTATGAGTTTTTCATTGGCCTTTTGGGGACGGCGAATGATAAACCTCTTTGCCTGCGCGCGGATTTGTGGGATCCCGCGGAAAAGGTGTCCCAGGCAGAAAATGATCGTCTTGCACTCTCCTTCCTCCCAGAGGAGATTGATAAGGCCCTCATGGACATGAAGAACGACACGACGCCTGGCCCGGATGGCTGGCCCGTGGATTTCTTCAAGCGTTTTTGGCCCAGCCTTAAACACCTGTTCTATGCGATTGTTAATGGTTTTGCCTTAGGTACGGTAGACCTCTCACGTCTTAACTATGGGGCCATTAGCCTTATTCCGAAGGTTAAAGGGGTAGACAATATCAAGCTTTTTCGACCTATCACTCTCATTAATGTTCCCTTCAAGATTTGCGCAAAGGCTTATGCCTCGCGCCTGGCCCCAATTGCTCAACGTATAATAAGCCATAGCCAAACAGGTTTCCTAAAACATAGAAACATTCTAGAGGGGCCGATTGCACTTTTAGAAATTGTGCACGAGCTCAAAAGGACCAAATCTAAGGGAGTACTCCTTAAACTCGATTTCGAGAAGGCTTACGATCGAGTGAACTGGACGTTTGTGCAAGAGGTCTTCCTCAAAAAGGGTTTTGAGGCGGGTTTTGTGCACCGTCTAATGCACCTGGTGTCCAGCGGACACACGGCTGTCACAATTAACGATGTGTTGGGAAATTTCTTCCGCAATAAAAGGGGACTCAGACAGGGTGATCCGAGCTCCCCCCCTGATCTTCAATTTTGTTGCCGACGCACTAGCAGCGTTAATCAACCGAGCTAGGGTTGCGGGACACATCTCCGGCTTAGTGCCCCACCTCATCCCGGGAGGAGTTTCCCACCTCCAATATGCTGACGACACGATGTTGTTGTTTGAACCAATGATAGTAGCATTGCATCCGTTAAACTGCTGCTTCTCGCCTTCGAGCTTATGTCGGGTCTCAAGATCAATTTTCTTAAGAGCGAAGTGATCACCATAGGGATGGACGATCATTCGAGTGTTAGGGTTGCAAACTCGCTGAACTGTAAGCGTGGTACTTTCCCGATCAAATATCTGGGGCTGCCTATCTCTACTAAAGGCCTAACCATCGCGGAATGGGAACCGCTCTACGGGAAAGTGTTCAACAGGGTTAGTCCATGGAGGGGTAGATTTATGTCCTCGGCGGCTAGACTCATTCTGACCAATTCGAGTCTATCCTCTCTACCCATTTTTACTATGGGTAAGTATCTTTTGGCCGATGGCGTTCATGCCAAACTGGACACCCCTCGGTCTCGGTTCTTTTGGGAAGGAGCCGGGACCAAACGAAAATACCATCTGGTTAAATGGGCGGCAATTTGCCGTCCAAAAAAAATGGGAGGCCTTGGGGTAACAAACTCCAAATTAATGAATGTGGCCCTACTAACCAAATGGTGGTGGAGACTGGCCCACAACGAGTCGGGACTCTGGGCCAAAATCCTGCGGGCTAAGTACTTCCCGGACGGATACGTCTTCAAGGCTCAGACCTCCGGTTCGTCGTTTTGGAAAGGGATCCAAGACGTTCGGCCGGCTTTCTCTTTGGGGGCCCATTTTGGAGTCAACAATGGCGAATCTACCCGATTCTGGTTAGATCACTGGTGGGATAATGCCCCGCTGTGGCAATCTCACCCTGATCTATACCATCTTGCCACTGACACTAACATTTTGGTTGCCGACTCCCTTAGATTTCAACCTCCGGCGATCTCATTCATTCGCACCTTGGGGCAGGGCGAGGCTTCTAGTTGGGATTGCCTCATGACGGCTTGGAGGGATATTAGCCTATCAAATGAGCCAGATCTCATATCTTGGAAACTTACGGCTTCAAAACAATTTACGGTTAAATCCATATACTCCAAGATGTCCGAAGGCCCCGTGTTAGACATGGCTAGGGGGCTATGGAAGGCGGGCTTGCCACTGAAAATCAAGATCTTCATGTGGCAGGTGGTGCGGAATCGGCTGCCAACCTCCGATAATGTGGCTAAACGCAATGGGCCCGCTGACGGGTCTTGCTCTATATGCGGATTGGGGGAAAACGCAAATCATGTCTTTTTCAAATGCGTGCTGGCCAAGTTTGCGTGGAGTGCGGTTCGTGAGACCTTTTTCAAAAATTGGAACCCCCAATCTACTTCGGACCTCTTAGCTATTCTTAAAGCGCAGAAAGGGTCGAACGCTCGTATTCTGTGGCGATGCGTTGGGGCGCTGTTATGGTCCCTCTGGACGGTTAGGAACAAGATTACCATCGAACATAAGTTCCCAAACCATCCAGCTGACATCCTATTCAAATGCCATCTTTTTCTATAGGTGTGGATGCCGTTGGGGAAAACGCGTGATGAGCAGTACATGCAAGCAGTGATGGAGAAGATCAAGACGGTGACGAGGCTGACACGACAACATGGCGGATCTCCTCCTCCTGCCACTTAGGTGCTGTTGTTTTTGGAGAACTGCCCCTCCTTGTGCTACTTGGCGGTTTTATTTTTCGGATGGGCATGGAGACCCTTGTATGCAAACTTATTATGGTCTGTAATATCGACTTATGCATGTGTGACGACGATGCCCTTGTGGCTTTATTAATTTAAAGCCGGACGCCGCTAGCGTCTACGTTCCAAAAAAAACGTCGTCGGCCACGGCAAGGCTCCTCGGGAGGAATTGAACGTCGGCACTAGCATCGCTGCTTACCGCGTTCTAGTACGATGTGGACTGATGTGAGCCGAAGTCGAAGTCGACGTCACGCATGTCGCCGGCCGGACACGCTGGGCTCCTTCTGGAGGCCGCATAATAGCATGGCGTCGATCTCAAGCTCGACCCGCCGTGCCGTCTAGGTTCATGGGCCGGATGAGGCCCAACGCCTCCATACAAAACAGATCGCCATCGTTGCGGTCGTCGTCCAAGAAGGGTCTGCATTCATGTCAGCGGCGAACTCCATGGGCTCGGCGTCCGTCTGGCTGTAGCTTATGATGTTGCTGGGGAAGAGCTGAACGTTGGCGCATTGACCGACTAATCGAGGCAAATTCTTTTTGCCAAAGAACGCATCTACACGAAGTGAGGACAAGCAGGTTGATTGATACACGTATATGGACGTACTGATTCCGCCGGCCGGAGATGCAACCAAATCGCAAGGCCGCGTCGAAAACATACACTGATCCGATCTCGTCAAGAACATACGCAGGTGGCGTCAGATGCGATGGGATTAAAATTAAGGAAAAACAAATCTAGCCTGACAGGGAATTACCAATATACCCTCGATACTAACCGTTGGATCAACTAAATACTACCCGTTATTTTGGGTAGTATGATGCACCGTAAAAAAATCTCAAAGTCTATTATATCTTCCATTTCTATTTGTGTATTAATTGCAACGTACAAGTATTTAGCTAGTAACAATAAAATATCATGTACAGTACAATATCAAACACCCAAAATGGTATCACAATGAAGTAGTAATATTATGTAAATTAAATCCTTCGAACTTACTTGTCATACGCATGGAGAGCTAATGAGAATTGAGAAGTAGATAAACCCCACAACAGATAAGGTTCCAAGTAAGTTCAAGATTTTCACATGGCAAGCGCTGCTTAATATCCTTGTTGATAGGATATACTTATTGATTGTCACATTAAGGCCTCTCCTGAATATCTAGTCTATTTTTTTTTTTGAAACAAGGCAAAAGATTTGCCATTTCATTGAATAAGGAAGAAGTTTCAGAACAAAGCCGCAAAGCGGCGAAACAAGAGAGCACTACTCTCGCGGCATTACAATACCCAACTGTTTCGCACCGGCCAAAGCCCAAAGAGACACCTCCTCTTTAATCTTGGAAATGAGAACCGTCGAAGGGACGGCCGTGTTACGGAAGACTCTAGCATTGCGTTCGGTCCAAATCTCCCATGAGATGAGCATCATCAGAGTGCTGAAGATGTGTGCCATATGTTGTTTGCTTGCAGTCGTGCAAAGAAGATTTGGAGTGCCCTTGGTTTCAGGAGGTTATTATTGGGTTCAAGATATGGACAGATCAGGCTAGTGATAGGGCAGCCGGAAGCCCGGAACTACGAGAATATGTTGTAGTGGTTGTTTGGTATATTTGGCGGCAGAGAGGAGAAACTGTTAAGGGTTTAACTGTCCAGAACCCCAGAAGTATAAACACAGTCACATCAAATTTTGCAAAGTGTACTCTGTCCACTGTCTAGAGTAATGAGGTAGTTGTTAAATGGGAGAAACCTCCAGCGAAGGTTTATATATTAAATTTGGATGCTACACTTCTGGAAAATGACTTTGGAGCGGCTGCTACTGTCCTCCGGAACAGTCGTCGTTAGGCTCTTGCAAGAGCATCTTGGTTTTAAACAATCTTTTGGACACAACAACGATGGAGGCCACAACGATTCAGAAAGGTTTAGGAGCGTGATTGGTTTGGCAAAAAATGGCATGCAAACATTCAGCAAATACCAAATATTGGCTACTGTTTGGTTGGTTATCAATATTACTTGCCAACCTCACAAGAAGTTGCCAATTTTTGACAACTTTTGATATTGCCAATTTTTGGCTTCCCAAGTATTGACAATGCCAAATGTTGTCAATTTTGGACACAACAACGATGGAGGCCACAACGGTTCAGAAAGGTTTAGGAGCGTGATTGGTTTGGCAAAAATTGGCATGCAAACATTCGGCAAATACCAAATATTGGCTACTGTTTGGTTGGTTACCAATATTACTTGCCAACCTCACAAGAAGTTGCCAATTTTTGACAACTTTTCATATTGCCAATTTTTGGCTTCCGAAGTATTGACAATGCCAAATGTTGTCATCAAACCAATCATGCTTCTAGATCTTGTGGAAAGTCTTGGATCCTCATCAATTATTATTGGATCTGGTTCTTTAGAAGTAATTCAAGCTTGCAATGGAGGGATCGAGATCCAAAGCGCCCACACTGCTATCTTAGCATATTGTTTCCAGAAGGCCTCCAGGATTGGTGCAATCACCTTCGTGCGGAAAAAAATTCTATATAAGACCAGGTCTCACGGATTAGCAGGTGAGACCCATCCTGATGAATGCCACGTGTCATCCATCAAAATGGGTCTCACGTGCATTATATGAGACCTGGTCTCATATAATTTTTTTCCCCTTCGTGCACTATCCAAGGGAAGCAAATTCGCACTGTCCAAGGGAAGCAA
>LR738709.1:469390169-469493389 GCA_902687465.1 Secale cereale | reverse complement strand
CCCCACCTGAAATCAGGGGGGGAGAGATTAGATGCTTTGTGATTTGTGAATGCCACGTGTCATCCATCAAAATGGGTCTCACGTGCATTATATGAGACCTGGTCTCATATAATTTTTTTCCCCTTCGTGCACTATCCAAGGGAAGCAAATTCGCACTGTCCAAGGGAAGCAAATTCTTCGCCTTGCGGCGCCGTTTCTCACACCATTTACATCCCTACCCAAGTTCGCCTCCAGGATTGGTGCAATCAGCTTCGTGCACTATCCAAGGGAAGCAAATTCGCACTGTCAAGGGAAGCAAATTCTTCGCCTTGCGGGGCCGTTTATCGCGCCATTTACATCCCTACACAAGTTCTACTGGACAAGAACTGAGCCAAACCATGGCTCGATAAATATAGTAGTATTTGAGTAGAAACTTCAGGCTGAAATGATTATAGTTATCCAAAGAAGGGAAACTAGATAACTCGGGAGTCAGGACTCAATATATATCCGAAATTCAGAAGATGTTATTAAAAAAAGGAATCGCCCAGTCAGGACTGAGTATATATATCCGAAATTCAGAAGATGTTATTTAAAAAAGGAATCGCCTACCGTGGATTGTTTCCAGAAGGCCTCCAGGATTGGTGCAATCACCTTCGTGCACTATCCAAGGGAAGCAAATTCGCACTGTCCAAGGGAAGCAAATTCTTCGCCTTGCGGCGCCGTTTCTCACACCATTTACATCCCTACCCAAGTTCGCCTCCAGGATTGGTGCAATCAGCTTCGTGCACTATCCAAGGGAAGCAAATTCGCACAGTCAAGGGAAGCAAATTCTTCGCCTTGCGGGGCGTTTATCGCGCCATTTACATCCCTACACAAGTTCTACTGGACAAGAACTGAGCCAAACCATGGCTCGATAAATATAGTAGTATTTGAGTAGAAACTTCAGGCTGAAATGATTATAGTTATCCAAAGAAGGGAAACTAGATAACTCGGGAGTCAGGACTCAATATATATCCGAAATTCAGAAGATGTTATTAAAAAAAAGAATCGCCCAGTCAGGACTGAGTATATATATCCGAAATTCAGAAGATGTTATTTAAAAAAGGAATCGCCTACCGTGGATTATTTCCAGAAGGCCTCCAGGATTGGTGCAATCAACTTCGTGCACTATCCAAGGGAAGCAAATTCGCACTGTCCAAGGGAAGCAAATTCTTCGCCTTGCGGCGCCGTTTCTCACACCATTTACATCCCTACCCAAGTTCGCCTCCAGGATTGGTGCAATCAGCTTCGTGCACTATCCAAGGGAAGCAAATTCGCACTGTCAAGGGAAGCAAATTCTTCGCCTTGCGGGGCCGTTTATCGCGCCATTTACATCCCTACACAAGTTCTACTGGACAAGAACTGAGCCAAACCATGGCTCGATAAATATAGTAGTATTTGAGTAGAAACTTCAGGCTGAAATGATTATAGTTATTCAAAGAAGGGAAACTAGATAACTCGGGAGTCAGGACTGAATATATATCCGAAATTCAGAAGATGTTATTAAAAAAAGGTATAAATTCTTCGCCTTGCGGGGCCGTTTATCGCGCCATTTACATCCCTACACAAGTTCTACTGAGCCAAACCATGGCTCGATAAATATAGTAGTATTTGAGTAGAAACTTCAGGCTGAAATGATTATAGTTATCCAAAAGAAGGGAAACTAGATAACTCGGGAGTCAGGACTGGATATATATCCGAAATTCAGAAGATGATATTAAAAAAAGGAATCGCCCAGTCAGGACTGAGTATATATATCCGAAATTCAGAAGATGTTATTTAAAAAAGGAATCGCCTACCGTAGATTGTTTCCAGAAGGCCTCCAGGATTGGTGCAATCACCTTCGTGCACTATCCAAGGGAAGCAAATTCGCACTGTCCAAGGGAAGCAAATTCTTCGCCTTGCGGCGCCGTTTCTCACACCATTTACATCCCTACCCAAGTTCGCCTCCAGGATTGGTGCAATCAGCTTCGTGCACTATCCAAGGGAAGCAAATTCGCACTGTCAAGGGAAGCAAATTCTTCGCCTTGCGGGGCCGTTTATCGCGCCATTTACATCCCTACACAAGTTCTACTGGACAAGAACTGAGCCAAACCATGGCTCGATAAATATAGTAGTATTTGAGTAGAAACTTCAGGCTGAAATGATTATAGTTATTCAAAGAAGGGAAACTAGATAACTCGGGAGTTCAGGACTGAATATATATCCGAAATTCAGAAGATGTTATTAAAAAAAGGTATAAATTCTTCGCCTTGCGGGGCCGTTTATCGCGCCATTTACATCCCTACACAAGTTCTACTGAGCCAAACCATGGCTCGATAAATATAGTAGTATTTGAGTAGAAACTTCAGGCTGAAATGATTATAGTTATTCAAAGAAGGGAAACTAGATAACTCGGGAGTCAGGACTGAATATATATCCGAAATTCAGAAGATGTTATTAAAAAAAGGTATAAATTCTTCGCCTTGCGGGGCCGTTTATCGCGCCATTTACATCCCTACACAAGTTCTACTGAGCCAAACCATGGCTCGATAAATATAGTAGTATTTGAGTAGAAACTTCAGGCTGAAATGATTATAGTTATCCAAAGAAGGGAAACTAGATAACTCGGGAGTCAGGACTGGATATATATCCGAAATTCAGAAGATGTTATTAAAAAAAGGAATCGCCCAGTCAGGACTGAATATATATATCCGAAATTCAGAAGATGTTATTAAAAATAAAAAATCGCCCACCGTGGGGCTCAAACCCACGACCACAAGGTTAAGAGCCTTGCGCTCTACCAACTGAGCTAGACGGGCCTGACATGCTGCTACAACGTTCACAGCTTACATGGAGAGTAACTGCAGCAGAATGGAACAGTTAAATCATAAAAGTGCATCACTGACAAAAAGAAAATCCAACAATGGTGCATGCAATAGAAATTATATGAAGGGCAGCCATAAAATGTAAAGTCGGTTCTGCATCCTTCCAGGCTTCCAGCAACTTGCAGAGCACCAAAGTTACACAAACATCCGCAAGCATGAAGAGATTTAGTTCAAGAATGACCTCACTCACATGTTTGATGTTTCGAACCTTGGTTCAAACACGAACATCAGCATCTTCGGTGAGCCAGTCGTGAGCTCACATGGCTCGAACCTGCTCTGACCACGGGCATCGGTAGCCCGTACGTAGCACACAAGATATCTCGATCTCGGGTCAGGTAGCTCCTGATCTCGTTCACCATAGTTGCCATAGCGGGATGAGCAGTGATGTTTTTGCTCTGGAATGGAAGGGAGCTTCGTTTCTGTCAGAAACTTCAGGTCTGGAATGGAAGGGAGCTTCGTTTCTGTCAGAAACTTCAGGTCTGGAATGGAAGGGAGCTTCGTTTCTGTCAGAAACTTCAGGTCTGGAATGGAAGGGAGCTTCGTTTCTGTCAGAAACTTCAGGCTGAATAAATGGTAGTTTTCCAAAAAAAAAAGAAAAAGAAAAAGGAATCGCCCACCGTGGGGCTCGAACCCACGACCACAAGGTTAAGAGCCTTGCGCTCTACCAACTGAGCTAGACGGGCTTGATGCAGAGGTATTTCAGTTCATCGACATATGTGAATGGTACAGATCCCTACCTTACTCGAATCATACCCCGGATTCACGAGATCTCTGTGGGATGCGTATTTTCTGCTGCGGATCCATCGGGCATGGTGGTTGGATGGTTCCTCCATGTCCGGCACTGGCAGTTCCCGCCCAGATCGAGTTGGATGGATCCTCCATGACGACGCCAAACAAGCTCCGATCCCTGTCCAGAAAAATGTAGATCAGGGCCGGACAGCTGCAGCAAAGGCTCAGATTTGACTTAATTCGATGTCGCAGCTTACAAATCGCTTACTCCGTATTCGGTATTCCCCACGCCAAGATTTTGCCTGTCCGCGGCCGCAGGGCTCCAGGTCTTGCCAATGGAGGTGCCGCGGACGGGAGAGGAGGCTTTGCCGATTGCGGGGGTGGCTGGACAGAGCACGAGGCTCGAGCCCGCGCTTGCTGGACAGGCTGTAGCACCCGCGCTGCCGCCGGGTTTATTCCGATCGTGGAGGGGAGGCACGCGACAGTGCTACGCATGGAGCAGGAGGAGCGCCCAAAGGATAAGGAATGCGATGCAAACCATGCTAGCTTGGCATAAAACGTCTTCTTTTATCGAGCTTGGCATAATTTAGCACGTCGTGCCGTCGTGGTGCTTTAGTAGTATTCCTTTGATTTGATTGATGATGATGGGTTCGTGGTGTGGTTGACGATTGAGATTGCTGCTGCCGCTGCGTGCTCCCGCGGGACTTCTGAAGCAGGCGAGCTGCGCAAAGCGCTATATCTCGCCTACAGCGACCGTACCTTCCAACTCGCCTGAAGCTTTTTCGTCCGCTGTACAGTACTAGGCTGGCCCGTTCTCAGTGTTCGTTAGCTCGCGCTCGCTCGTATTTTTTTTCTCAAATACGCCCGAGCGTGCGTATCATTTATTAAAGAAGGAAAGAGAAGACTCCTCAAAACTGCATAATTTCATAAAATACTTACATGCGGAACAAGCCCGACACCAACTCAAATATGCGCGCTTGCTCGCTCGTACTTGTGTTGGATTCGTTTTTCTCTGACTTGCTTTTGTTTCTTTTTGTTTTCCTTAGTTTTCTTTTTCATCTATCTTCTTTTTCCGGTTTGCTATTTCACATCTAGATGTGAGATATTATCTCACATCTAGCACACTCATCCTTGATTTTATTTTTTAAAATCTTCCATGAATTTTAAGGATGAGGAAGTTAGATGTGAGATAATATCTCATATCTAGATGTGATATAGACAGACCCCTTCTTTTTTATTATATTTGCTTCATCAGTTTCTTAGTTTATTATTGGTTTTACTTCTTTTTCTTTGTTTTTCTTTATTTCTTTCTCGGTTTCACTGACTTTTTTTGCTTTTCTTTCTTCATATTTCTTTCTTATTTGCTTTTCATCCTTTTCATATTTATTTCTCGGTTTTCTCTTTTCCATTCTTTTCATTGGTTCTCTTTGGTTTTCATTTTATTTTCTTATTTTCTTTGTATACACCAGGAATATTATTTTATACAAGTTTAACATTTTTTAAATAAATGGTCATTACTTTTTCATCCCTGTTGCATTTTCCTGTATGTATTTTTCGTATATATGAAAAAAAAGCTATATACATTAAACATTTTCAAATACTTGATTAGAAACTTTTCAAATACCTGATTAATATTTGATTAACATATTTTAATAAATGATCAACTTTTTTCCATACATATTTAACATTTAAATCGCTGGGTCCATCTCCCTAGCCCAGATATTCAAGTACTTATGGTATCGCATGAAGGACGATTGTGCTTCCCTCGAAAAGTGAAGAGCGCGGTAGCGCAGTTGCATGAAGCATTGTCATGCTTCCGCATGAAGGACATTTGTGCTTCTCCCAAAAAAGGGTGAGCAAACTGTGCTTCCCCAAAAGGGTGAAGCATAATTGTACTTTCAGTTCCTATTTTTTTTTTTAGTTTTTGGGTTTATCCAATTTATGGTTTTTTCGGCTTCCATTATTTAGAAAAAAAATCTTCCAAACTTATTAACATGGGATTTGGTTTCAAAGATGTCAATGTGAGAAACACAACAATGAAAGCGGTCTGTGATTGTTGTAATATAGGCTAGAGGTAATAATATTGTATTTTTCATGTTTATAATTAAGAGTTTGTATTCTATGCTATAACTACTATGACCCTAGAATACGCGATTCAGTGGAAAACTGGTATGCACGTGTGGAATGATAAATGATAAAATATGATTCTTAGTCTCACCTCTAAGACTAGCTCAAGTATTGGACGTGGTCATGTTTTCGGATCTTGCGATATCGTTAAGTGTAGCGATAGTACTAAAATAATTTTTAGAATATGATGTTGAAAGAACAGTCATATTGAATCGACCCAAACATGTTTCTTACACTTTGAGATATAATCATCACAAGTCAATTGTTATAACACGGAGTGTTAACGTGTGATTTAGTTTCTTAGACCATGAGAGTATCGTAGTCTTTTCTTATCGTACAATGGACTTTGGGGTTGCTCATACGTCATCTGTAATATGGTGATCATAACGACAACTTACAAGTTCATTGGAAACTTTGACAAAAGGCTAGATAGCTCAAGCGTAAGATTTGCTCCTCCGATGACGAAGAGATATTCTTAGGGCCCTCTCGGCGTTACGACATCCATCATCGTCTGGCCAGACACATATGACTAGGTCACGGGGATGCCGGGACATGTCAACGAGAAAGAAGAACAAAACCGGTAACGAGGAGACCGGTATAGTGAGCATGTGTATGACTCAAGAGGATACATATATATATATCCAATGTTGAGGAAATCATTAACTAGTACATGCTTGCTCGGCTTGGGAGTAGCAATTAATCGGTGAATCGGTCTATTAACAGGATTAATCGTCCGACCATTAATTGATGGAATTTAATACTCAATGGGCAAAAAATTGTATAAAGACAATAGAACTTGGTGATGGGCCTCGAACCCCTCGTTGGTTACCCCAAGTGGAAGGTGTAAGATGCAGTAAGTAGAAGTGTTTTCCCTTAGCAAAGATGCCAAGGATCGAATCTCCAGAGACTCCTAGGTTCAACACGTAGGTGTCAATTGCTACGGCGCCAGATTAGTAGCAATCAACGTGGACCTGCACACAGATACAAATAACTTTGCTCCCAACGAGTACAGAGAGGTTGTCAATCTCTCCGGCCTTGTAGTTCACAAAGGGTTAAAAGCAATGATAGTAGTGATAGATAATGTTTTGCAATAGTAAGTAAATAGCGAAAAGTAAATAGTGGATGTGATCAATGATGGTAATATGGACCGGAGTCTCATGATGTTCACTAGTGATGTCTCTCTCCCAAAAGACGATAAAACAGCTATGTGAGGTAAACAAATTACAGCTGGGCAATTGACAGGACCACGAACGCAAACCAATGCTGAATACATTGCAAGAAAGGTTGAGGTTCAAAGCATGGGCGGTACGTCAAAGTAAGTAGACCGAAATCCATCAATATCTACTACTAATCATCCACCTTGAGATATCTATCCAGAACATCTCGCTATTAAGTTGCGAGTCCCACCCATAGTGTAAACTCAATGCAACAGACAACTGCATTAAAAGAACTTTGCGTAAAGTAAACAATGTTGGGGAACGTAGCATAATTCAAAAAATTTCTACGTCTTCACCAAGATCCATCTATGGAGACATCTAGCAACGAGTAACTAAGAGTGCATCTACATACCATTATGGAGATTGCGAGCGGGAGCTTTCAACGAAGCGTGGATGAAGTAGTCGTACTCTTCACGTTCTTCGTCACCGATAATCTAGCGCCAAACGGACGGCACCTCCGCGTTCAACACACGTACGGTGCAGCAACGTCACCTCCTTCTTGATCCAGCAAGGGGGGGAGGAGAAGTCGTCAGAGATCCGGCAGCACGACGGCGTGATGACGGATGCAGTGGAAATTGCAGCAGGGCTACGCCGGGCGCCCTGCGAAGAAGTTGGGAGGTGTGACGGGAGGGGGAGAGGCGCCAGGGCTTGGGTGCGGCTGCCCTCTCCCCCCCCACACATATATATAGGGGGCCAGGGGGGCGCCAGCCCCTTGCAGATCCAATCTGCAAGGGGGGGCGGCGGCCAGGGAGGAGTCCCCCTCCCCCAAGGCAAGTGGTGGCCCCCCTCCCCTTAGGGTTTTATCCCTATGCGCATGGGGAGGTGGGGCCCCCCTTGTGGTGCGCCAGCCCAGAGGGCTGCACACATCCCCTTGCAGCCTAGGGGCCCCACCAGGATGGGTGGCCCCACCCGGTGGACCCCCGGGGCCCCTCCGGTGGTCCCGGGACGCTCCCGGTGACCCCCGGAGATCACCCGTTGGCCGAAACTGGACTTCCCATATATCAATCTTAACCTCCGGACCATTCCGGAACTCCTCGTGACGTCCGGGATCTCATCCGGGACTCCGAACAACTTTCGGGTTTCCACGTGCATTAATCTCTACGACCCTAGCGTTACCGAACCTTAAGTGTGTAGACCCTACGGGTTCGGGAGACACGTAGACATGACCGAGACCACTCTCCGGTCAATAACCAACAGCGGGATCTGGATACCCATGTTGGTTCCCACGTGTTCCTCGATGATCTTCATCGGATGAACCACTGTGTCAAGGATTCACTCAATCCCGTATGTTATTCCCTTTGTCCATCGGTACGGTACTTGCCCGAGATTCGATCGTCGGTATTCCCGATACCTTATTCAATCTCGTTATGGCAAGTCTCTTTACTCGATCCGTAATCCATCATCCCGTGACTAACCACTTAGTCATATTGAGCTCATTATGATGATGTATTACCGAGTGGGCCCAGAGGTACCTCTCCGTCATACGGAGTGACAACATCCCAGTCTCGGTTCATACCAACTCAACACACACTTTCGGAGATACCCGATGTGTACCTTTATAGCCACCCAGTTACGTTGTGACGGTTGGCACACCCAAAGCACTCCTACGGTATCCGGGAGTTGTACAACCTCATGGTCTAAGGAATAAATACTTGACACCGAAAAGCTTATGCATTACGAACTATACGATCTCGTGTTATGCTCAAGTTTGGGTCTTGTCCATCACATCATTCTCCTAATGATGTGATCCCGTTATCACTGACATCCTATGTCCATGGTCAGGAAACTGTGACCATCTGCTGATCGACGAGCTGGCTACTAGAGGCCTACCAGGGACTCATTGTGGTCTGTGTATTCACACATGTATCGTTGTTTCCGTACAATACAATTCAAGCATGAATAGCAGACAATTATCATGAACAAGGAGATATAATAATAATACTTTTATTATTGCCTCTAGGGCATATCTCCAACAGTCTCCCACTTGCACTAGAGTCAATAATCTAGTTACATTGTGATGAATCGAACACCCATAGAGTTCTGGTGTTGATCATGTTTTGCTTGTGAAAGAGGTTTAGTCAACGGGTCTGCGACATTCAGATCCGTATGCACTTTACAAATATCTATGTCTCCATCCTGAACATAATTCCGGATGGAGTTGAAACGGCGCTTGATGTGCTTGGTCTTCTTGTGAAACCTGGGCTCCTTGGTAATAGCAATAGCACCAGTGTTGTCACAGAAGAGAGTCATCGGGCTTGATGCGCTTGGAATGACTCCTAGGTCGGTGATCAACTCCTTCATCCAGACTCCTTCTTGCGCTGCTTCGCAAGCAGCTATGTACTCTGCTTCACATGTAGAATGCGCCACGACGCTCTGCTTGCAACTGCACCAGCTGACTGCTCCACCATTCAAAATATACACGTATCCGGTTTGTGACTTAGAGTCATCCAGATCTGTGTCGAAGCTAGCATCGATGTAACCCTTTACGACGAGCTCTTCGTCACCTCCATAAACGAGAAACATATCCTTAGTCCTCTTCAGGTACTTTAGGATGTTCTTGACCGCTGTCTAGTGTTCCGTACCGGGATCACTTTGGTACCTCCCTACCAAACTTATGGCAAGGTTCACATCAGGTCTGGTACACAGCATGGCATACATGATAGAACCTATGGCTGAGGCATAGGGAATGACACTCATCTTTTCTCTATCTTCTGCCGTGGTCGGGGACTGAGCCTTGCTCAATCTCATACCTTGCAAAACAGGCAAGAACCCCTTCTTGGACTGATCCATATTGAACTTCTTCAATATCTTGTCAAGGTATGTACTTTGTGAAAGACCAATGAGGCGTCTTGATCTATCTCTATAGATTTTGATGCCTATGTAAGCAGCTTCTCCAAGGTCCTTCATTGAAAAACACTTATTCAAGTAGGCCTTTACACTTTCCAAGAATTATATATCATTTCCCATCAGCAATATGTCATCTACATATAATATGAGAAATGCTACAGAGCTCCCACTCACTTTCTTGTAGATACAGGATTCTCCATAAGTCTGTATAAAGCCAAACGCTTTGATCACATCATTAAAGCGAATATTCCAACTCCAAGATGCGTGCACCAGCCCGTAAATCGAGCGCTGGAGCTTGCACACCTTGTTAGCATTCTCTGGATCAACAAAATCTTCCGGCTGCATCATATACAACTCTTCCTTGAGGAAGCCATTAAGGAATGCCGTTTTGACGTCCATTTGCCATATCTCATAATCATAGAATGCGGCAATAGCTAACATGATTCTGACTGACTTCAGCATCGCTACGGGAGAGAAAGTCTCGTCGTAGTCAATCCGTTGAACTTGTCGATAACCCTTAGCGACAAGCCGAGCCTTATAGATGGTCACATTACCATCTGCGTCTGTCTTCTTCTTAAATATCCATTTATTTTCTATGGCTATCATCAGGCAAGTCCACCAAAGTCCATACTTTGTTTTCATACATGGATTCTATCTCGGATTTCATGGCTCCAAGCCATTTATTGGAATCTGGGCCCGCCATCGCTTCTTCATAGTTCGAAGGTTCACCGTTGTCTAACAACATGATTTCCAGGACAGGGTTGCCGTACCACTCTGGTGCGGAACGTGCCCTTGTGGACCTTCGAAGTTCAGTAGTAACTTGATCTGTTTCTTCATGATCATTATCATCAACTTCCTCCCTTGTCGGTGCAGGCACCTCAGGAACAGTTTCCTGCGCTGCGCTACTTTCCGGTACAGGAGGGGTGACTGTCACCTCATCAAGTTCTACTTTCCTCCCACTCACTTCTTTCGAGAGAAACTCTTTCTCCAGAAAGCATCCATTCTTGGCAACAAAGATTTTGCCTTCGGATCTGTGGTAGAAGGTGTACCCAATAGTTTCCTTTGGGTATCCTATGAAGACGCATTTTTCTGATTTGGGTTCGAACTTTTCAGGTTGAAGTTTCTTGACATAAGCATCGCAACCCCAAACTTTCAGAAACGACAGCTTCGGTTTCTTGCCAAGCCAAAGTTCATACGGAGTCGTCTCGACGGATTTTGATGGAGCCCTATTTAAAGTGAATGCGGCAGTCTCTAAAGCATAACCCCAAAAAGATAGCGGTAAATCGGTGAGGGACATCATAGATCGCACCATGTCCAACAGAGTACGATTTCGACGTTCGGACACACCGTTACGTTGAGGTGTTCCGGGCGGTGTCAATTGTGAAACAATTCCACATCTCCTAAGGTGTGTGCCAAATTCATGACTTAAATATTCACCCCCACGATCCGATCGCAAGAACTTTATTTTTCTGTCACGTTGATTCTCAACCTCATTCTGAAATTCCTTGAACTTTTCAAAGGTCTCAGACTTGTGTTTCATCAAATAGATATACCCATATCTACTCAAGTCATCTGTGAGGGTGAGAACATAACGGTAGCCTCCGCGAGCCTCAACACTCATTGGACCGCACACATCGGTATGTATGATTTCCAACAAGTTGGTTGCTCGCTCCATTGTTCCGGAGAACGGAGTCTTGGTCATCTTGCCCAAGAGGCATGGTTCGCACGTGTCAAATGATTCATAATCAAGAGACTCTAGAAGTCCATCTGAATGGAGCTTCTTCATACGTTTGACACCAATATGACCAAGGCGGCAATGCCACAAGTATGTGGGACTATCGTTATCAACTTTACATCTTTTGTCATCTACACTATGAATATGTGTATCACTACGTTCGAGATTCATCAAAAATAAACCATTGACCAGCGGGGCATGACCATAAAACATATCTCTCAAATGAATAGAACAACCATTATTCTCTGATTTGAAAGAATATCCATCTCGCATAAGACGAGATCCAGAAACAATGTTCATGCTCAAAGCTGGTACTAAATAACAATTATTGAGGTTTAAAACTAATCCCGAGGGTAGATGTAGAGGCAGCGTGCCGACGGCGATCACATCGACCTTGGAACCATTCCCGACGCGCATCGTCACCTCATCCTTCGCCAGTCTCCGTTTATTCCGCAGCTCCTGTTTTGAGCTACAAATGTGAGCAACTGCACCGGTATCGAATACCCAGGAGCTACTACGAGTGCTGGTAAGGTACACATCAATGACAAGTATATCAAATATACCTTTGACGTTGCCGGCCTTCTTGTCTGCTAAGTATTTGGGGCAGTTCCGCTTCCAGTGACCCGTTCCCTTGCAATAAAAGCACTCTGTTTCAGGCTTGGGTCCATACTTTGGCTTCTTCCCGGTAACAGGCTTACCAGGCGCGGCAACTTGCTTGCCGTCCTTCTTGAAGTTCTTCTTACCCTTGCCTTTCTTGAACTTAGTGGTTTTATTGACCATCAACACTTGATGTTCTTTCTTGATGTCAACCTCCGCTGATTTCAGCATTGAATACACCTCGGGAATGGACTTCTCCATCCCCTGCATATTGAAGTTCAACACGAAGCTCTTAAAGCTTGGTGGGAGCGACTGGAGGATTCTGTCAACGATCGCTTCATCTGGGAGATTCATTCCCAGCTGAGACAAGCGGTTGTGCAATCCTGAAATCTTGAGGATGTGCTCACTGACAGAACTGTTCTCCTCCATCTTACAGCTGTAGAATGCGTCAGAGACATAATATCTCTCGACTCGGGCATGAGCTTGGAAAACCATTTTCAGCTCTTCGAACATCTCATATGCTCCATGGTGCTCAAAATGCTTTTGGAGCCCCGATTCTAAACTGTAAAGCATGCCGCACTGAACCAGGGAGTAATCATCACTACGCGACTGCCAGACGTTCAAAACGTCTTGGTCAGCATCGGGAGCAGGTGCATCACCTAGCGGTGCTTCTAGGACATATGATCTCTTGGCAGCTATGAGGATGATCCTCAGGTTACGGATCCAATCCGTATAGTTGCTACCATCGTCTTTCAGCTTGGTTTTCTCTAGGAACGCGTTGAAGTTGAGGGAAACTGGAGTGTGGGCCATTTGATCTACAAGAGATATTGTAAAGAATTTAGACTAAGTTCATGATAATTAAGTTCATCTTAATCAAATTTTAATGAACTCCCACTCAGAATGACATCTCTCCAGTCATCTAAGTGATACACGATCTGAATCGAGTAGTCCGTGTCCGATCATCACGTGAGACGGACTAGTCAAAAACGGTGAACATCTTCATGTTGATCGTATCTTCTATACGACTCGTGTTCGACCTTTCGGTCTTCCATGTTCCGAGGCCATGTCTGTACATGCTAGGCTCGTCAAGTCAACCCTAAGTGTATTGCGTGTGTAAATCTGTCTTACACCCGTTGTATGCGAACGTTAGAACCTATCACACCCGATCATCACGTGGTGCTTCGGAGCAACGAGCTTTAGCAACGGTGCACAGTTAGGGGAAACACATTACTTGAAATTTTAGTGAGAGATCATCTTATTTACTATCGTCGTTCTAAGTAAACAAGATGCAAAAACATGATAAACATCACATGCAATCAATTAAAGTGACATGATATGGCCAATATCATCTTGCTCCTTGGATCTCCATCTTAGGGGCACCATGATCATCTTGTCACCGGCTCGACACCATGATCTTCATCATCATGATCTCCATCATCGTGTCTTGAAGAAGTCGTCACGCCAACTATTACTTCTACTACTATAGCTAACGTTTAGCAACGAAGTAAAGTAATTACATGACGTTATTCAGTGACACGCAGGTCATACAATAATTAAGACAACTCCTATGGCTCCTGCCGGTTGTCAAGTTCATCGACATGCAAGTCGTGATTCCCTATTACAAAAACATGATCAATCTCATACAGCACATATATCATTCATCACATCTTCGTTCTTGGCCATACCACGTCACAAAACACATGCTGCAAAAACAAGTTAGACGTCCTCTAATTGTTGTTGCAAGTTTTACGTGGCTTCTATAGGATTTCTAGCAAGAACGTTTCTTACCTACGCCAAAACCACAACGTGATTTGTCAACTTCTATTTACCCTTCATAAGGACCCTTTTCATCGAATCTGATCCGACTAAAGTAGGAGAGACAGACACCCGCCAGCCACCTTATGCATCTAGTGCATGTCTATCGGTGGAACCAGTCTCACGTAAGCGTACGTGTAAGGTCGGTCCGGGCCGCTTCATCCCACAATACCGCTGAATCAAGATTGACTAGTAACGGTAAGAAAGTTGAACAAGATCATACGCCCACAACTGCTTTGTGTTCTACTCGTGCCAAGATGCTACGCATAAAACCTAGGCTCAGATGCCACTGTTGGGGAACGTAGCATAATTCAAAAAAATTCTACGTCTTCACCAAGATCCATCTATGGAGACATCTAGCAACGAGTAACTAAGAGTGCATCTACATACCGTTATGGAGATTGCGAGCGGAAGCTTTCAACGAAGCGTGGATGAAGTAGTCGTACTCTTCACGTTCTTCGTCACCGATGATCTAGCGCCGAACGGACGGCACCTCCGTGTTCAACACACGTACGGTGCAGCAACGTCACCTCCTTCTTGATCCAGCAAGGAGGGGAGGAGAAGTCGTCAGAGATCCGGCAGCACGACGACGTGATGACGGATGCAGTGGAAATTGCAGCAGGGCTACGCCGGGCGCCCTGCGAAGGAGTTGGGAGGTGTGACGGGAGGGGGAGAGGCGCCAGGGCTTAGGTGCGGCTGCCCTCTCCCCCCCACATATATATAGGGGGCCAGGGGGGCGCCAGCCCCTTGCAGATCCAATCTGCAAGGGGGGGCGGCGGCCAGGGAGGAGTCCCCCTCCCCCAAGGCAAGTGGTGGCCCCCCTCCCCTTAGGGTTTTATCCCTATGCGCATGGGGAGGTGGGGCCCCCCTTGTGGTGCGCCAGCCCAGAGGGCTGCACACATCCCCTTGCAGCCTAGGGGCCCCACCGGGATGGGTGGCCCCACCCGGTGGACCCCCGGGGCCCCTCCGGTGGTCCCGGGACGCTCCCGGTGACCCCCGGAGATCACCCGTTGGCCGAAACTGGACTTCCCATATATCAATCTTTACCTCCGGACCATTCCGGAACTCCTCGTGACGTCCGGGATCTCATCCGGGACTCCGAACAACTTTCGGGTTTCCACGTGCATTAATCTCTACGACCCTAGCGTTACCGAACCTTAAGTGTGTAGACCCTACGGGTTCGGGAGACACGTAGACATGACCGAGACCACTCTCCGGTCAATAACCAACAGCGGGATCTGGATACCCATGTTGGTTCCCACGTGTTCCTCGATGATCTTCATCGGATGAACCACTGTGTCAAGGATTCACTCAATCCCGTATGTTATTCCCTTTGTCCATCGGTACGGTACTTGCCCGAGATTCGATCGTCGGTATTTCCGATACCTTGTTCAATCTCGTTATGGCAAGTCTCTTTACTCGATCCATAATCCATCATCCCGTGACTAACCACTTAGTCATATTGATCTCATTATGATGATGTATTACCGAGTGGGCCCAGAGGTACCTCTCCATCATACGGAGTGACAACATCCCAGTCTCGGTTCGTACCAACTCAACAGACACTTTCGGAGATACCCGATGTGTACCTTTATAGCCACCCAGTTACGTTGTGACGGTTGGCACACCCAAAGCACTCCTACGGTATCCGGGAGTTGTACAACCTCATGGTCTAAGGAATAAATACTTGACACCGAAAATCTTATGCATTACGAACTATACGATCTCGTGTTATGCTCAAGTTTGGGTCTTGTCCATCACATCATTCTCCTAATGATGTGATCCCGTTATCACTGACATCCTATGTCCATGGTCAGGAAACCGTGACCATCTGCTGATCAACGAGCTGGCTACTAGAGGCCTACTAGGGACTCATTGTGGTCTGTGTATTCACACATGTATCGCTGTTTCCGTACAATACAATTCAAGCATGAATAACAGACAATTATCATGAACAAGGAGATATAATAATAATACTTTTATTATTGCCTCTAGTGCATATCTCCAACAAACAATCCTTGCACCCGCGGGCACAAGCACCGTTGTTTTCCCCCTTGTGGCAACAACACATCCCGTAGACTCATGTTTCTGTCACTCAAGCTAGTCATCGAGGGGCATGAACCCACAATCGAGCATAACGTTCCCTCTTGGAGTCACTACCTATTACTCGGCCAAAGCAATAAATAACAACGGAGAACATGCAAGAATTACTTATGAACTAAAATATAAAAGAGGTGAATCAAATATATTACTCAAGATCAATCTGAACATAATCTCATAATCCATCGGATCCCAGCAAACTCAACATAGCAACAGCATAAGGATCACATAGGTGCCTCGATCATGTAGGGCAGCTCACGAGGACTAATTAGTGAAGCACAAGAACGGGAGGAGAACATCACATAGCTACTGGTCATGGACTCATGGTCCAAGGAAGACTACTCACGAGTCATCCGGGAGGCGTCCATGGTGGTGGAGAAGCTCCCGGCGGTGATCCTCCCCTCCGGCAGGGTGCCGGGAAGAGTTCTCCTGGTGCTCCCGATCTTGGAAGCGGCGGCGGCGGCGGAACAGAGATGGGATCGTGAAAAGAGTTCCCGTTCTGAGGGTTTCGGAGGTCCCTCTAAATATATGCCAAAGGGGGGCACCGGACGGGCTTCGGGGGGCCTAGGCGCCCCCCCTGGCGCGGCCCAGGGGGGGCGCGCCGCCAGGGCGCCTGGAGCCCTGGTGGCCCCCCCCAGGCCGCCCTTCGGACGCAGTGTTCTTTCCGGATCGCTGATTTTTTATATAATTTTTCTGGATTTTTCTGGGCAGTTCTCGAAACGTGAAAACCTGAAATACAAAAACAGCCGAAAACAGAAACTGGCACTGGGGTGCACTGGATTAGTAAGTTAGTCCAAATATGATCAAAAGTGCATGGAAGTGTATGAATATCATAGCAATATCACCCAAAAGTGGCATGGAGCAAGCAGAAATTATAGATACGTTTTGGACGTATCAACATCCCCAAGCTTAATTCCTGCTCGTCCTCGAGTAGGTATATGATAACAAGAATAATTTCTGTGGTGACATGCTATTAACCATATAGGACTTTCTCATAGTCATATGACAAAAGCTTACTGAGACAATGATTCTAAAGTAATTAAGTTGCCTCAAGAGAAAATCACAAATGACTGAAAGTTTTACAACATGAAACTGAAACATCAAAAAGATCTGTAATGAACATGATGTGCAAATATGATAAAGTGATATCTAGCTTGCCCCCTTTAGTGATGCAAAACATAAATGCAGGGGCACCTTCCAGGTTTAAGTGATGACTAGATACAATGATTTCAGAATAAACGATATCACAATCATGCAAAAGACAATGCTACTTTGGGACAATGCACATTACGCTCAGATTGACAATCATGCTCTCAGTAGTTGGTGCTTTAACATAAAAGTAAAAGAATGGTTATGTGCTAGAGCTTTTTATTTTGAAAACATGGAAGCAATTGTGTCAACAGTAGTAGTACTTCATATGTGTCATGCATAAGACATCTTATAAGTTGCAAGCCTCATGCATCGAATACCAATAGTGCTCGCTCCTTGTCCTAGTTAGCTCGGATTCCCATGGGTTATCATTGCATTGCATATGTTTCAACCAAGTGTCACAAAGGGGTACCTCTATGCCACCTGTACAAAGGTCCAAGGAGATAAATCGCATTTGATTTCTCGTTTTTGATAGATCTCAACTTGAGGACATCCATACCGGGACAACATAGAAAATAGATGATGGACTCCTCTTTAATGCATAAGCATGTTCTCATAAGAGATTGAGGATTAAGGTCCAAGCTAAAACTTCCACCATGATGCATGGCTTTGGTTGGCGGCCCAATGTTCTTCTCTAACAATATGCATATTAATTCAACCCACGGCAAATCACCCTTACTTCAGACAAGACGAACATGCATAGCAACTCACATGATATTCAACAAAAGTGTGACAGTTGATGGCGTCCCCAGAAACATGGTTACCGCTCAGCAAGCAACTTATAAGAAATAAGATACATAAGCAACATATTCTTTACCACAATAGTTTTTAGGCTACTTTCCCATGAGCTACGTATTGCATGGTTAGTTTGCTTAGTATAGGTGGAGGTTAGCAAAAGACTGGGAGCGACCAACTAAGAGAGCAATGACGGTCATAATCATGCAGAGCGACAAAGCAATATTGAATTAGGCATGGTAGTTATATCGTTACTCAGAAATAAAAGATCATCAAGGCTTGACAGACTTTCTTTACAGTCTTGAATATGCGTGAGCATACGCCAAGTCAATCAAAATAAATTCTCGAAGGAAGATATTACTAAACCATACCACATCATAGGCAAACAAACAAAGTTGGTACTCCAATAACACATTGGGAACCCCCCAGCTATTTGAGATTAACCATAAGAAAACCTGAAGTACTAAGCACCATTATGCAAGTAGCATCTTTATCATAGACACATTGACCAATGCAACGGAAGCAAACTCTCTTAATAAGGTGAGCATGGTAATTAAAGAGAGTTCAAGCAACCAGCTAAATAAAAGCTCTTGAAAAGATAAGCATGAATACTAAGAGCAGAGCACGATAGTAGCTATTAAAAGACAAAAACACACACAGCATAGATAGACATGAAAATTCTATGTTATGTTCTAGGTAGAAGTGGAGCGTGTTTCTCTCCCACATAAAGGAATGTTGGGTTCCGACTCGTTATGAAAAACTAAAAAGAGAACTAAAAGCAAGACGCTCCAAGCATAGCACATAACACATGAAGTGATAAAAATATAGCGAAACGAAAGACGAACTGATAATGTTGATGGAGAAGGGGATGCACGGGGGCATCCCCAAGCTTAGACGCTTGAGTCTCCTTGAATATTTCTTGGGGGTGCACGGGGCATCCCCAAGCTTGAGCGCTTGACACTCCTGAATCTTTTTATCATCTTCCCTCGCACACTTGAAAACTCCCTTCATACATAACTCATCATAATCTGATTAGCGAGGTTAGTACCCTTAATAAAATAATTATACCTTGCTGGAAATAAGGATATTCTTGAAGTTCTACTGTTTCTCAAGATTGCCAAAAGGTTTTTGCAAAGAAAAAGCAAGTTCTTAATTTGCAAAGTGAAGGTAAGGCAAAACAGGACAGAATCTGTGAAAAACAGAACAGCAGGCAGTAATTGATCTGTTCGGGATACTTCTGCAACTCAAATCAAAAAACTCAGAACTGACGCACGAAAGACAATTATATAGAGAACGTTGTCGAAACAATTCAGACCAAAAAGATGATCTGGTGATTTTATACGAATTTTTCTATCCAAGGACAGAATCTGTTTCCTGGACAGCACCTCACAACTTTTGAACTTTCTAGCAATCGGAGGCTATACTTGGCACAAATATGAAAAACAAAGATACAATGATGATGCTACAGCAGTAAACAACATCAAGACACCACAAAAGCAAAAAAAATTATTCATGTGGGCTGCCTCCCAAAAGCGCTTTCTTTTATGCCTTTAAGCTAGGCATAAGACTTTAATGATGCTCTCGTAGGAATAAGAGTTGAAGAACAAAAGAGAGCATCAAGAAGCAAATACCAAACACATTTAAGCCTAACATGCTTCCTATGCATAGGAATATTGCAATAGAATAATTCATTGAAGCACAAAGCAATAAGCATAGGAAGACAAAACAAGTGCAGCTTCAAAACCTTCAACATAAAGAGAGGGAACTTGATATTATTGAAATATCTATAAGCATATGTTCCCTTCTCATAATAATTTTTAGTGGGATCACGAATAAACTCAACAATATAAGAATCACATAAAGCATTGTTACCATGATCCACATGCAAAAAGGTACTCTTACTCTCCACATAAGTATCATGAAGAGGATAAAACTTAGTATAAAAGAGAGACATAAGCTCTTGCCAATCAAGCAAGTGCGAGTTATCGAGAAGCTTATACCAATCTGAAGCCTTATCTATAAGTGATACGGCGAACAATTTCCTCATGACAAACTCCCTTGATACACCTGCAAGCTTAAATAATGAACATAGTTGTGACAGATATAGCAAGTGTTCACCGGGATGTCTGTC
Organism: Secale cereale; assembly: GCA_902687465.1. Classification (NCBI taxonomy): domain Eukaryota; kingdom Viridiplantae; phylum Streptophyta; class Magnoliopsida; order Poales; family Poaceae; genus Secale; species Secale cereale. The sequence goes on along the minus strand of LR738709.1, from coordinate 469,473,322 downwards.
TCCTGCATAACGATTAGCCAAAACATAATCGATAATACCAGCTGGTATTTTATAGGGCACAATTTCAGTAGGGGGAGGAGCAACCACCACAGGTGTGGGGCGTCTTCCCGCAAGCAACGATCCAATAGCAAGGTTGTCCATAAGCATAACTAGTGAAATACATAAAGAAAACTGAAAGGTAAACTAACAAGACTAAAAAGCAAAGGTAAAAGATAGCATGCAACTCCCCTATCTTGAAGAGTGGAGTCCCCGGCAACGTCGCCAGAAAATACTCCTTGATGGGCCTCGAACCCCTCGTTGGTTACCCCAAGTGTAAGGTGTAAGATGCAGTAAGTAGAAGTGTTTTCCCTTAGCAAAGATGCCAAGGATCGAATCCCCGGAGACTCCTAGGTTCAACAAGTAGGTGTCAATTGCTACGGCGCCAGATTAGTAGCAATCAACGTGGACCTGCACACAGATACAAATAACTTTGCTCCCAACGAGTACAGAGAGGTTGTCAATCTCTCCGGCCTTGTAGTTCACAAAGGGTTAAAAGCAATGATAGTAGTGATAGATAATGTTTTGCAATAGTAAGTAAATAGCGAAAAGTAAATAGTGGATGTGATCAATGATGGTAATATGGACCGGAGTCTCATGATGTTCACTAGTGATGTCTCTCTCCCAAAAGACGACAAAACAGATATGTGAGGTAAACAAATTACAGCTGGGCAATTGATAGGACCACGAACGCAAACCAATGCTAACTACATTGCAAGAAAGGTTGAGGTTCAAAGCATGGGCGGTACGCCAAAGTAAGTAGACCGAAATCCATCAATATCTACTACTAATCATCCACCTTGAGATATCTATCCAGAACATCTCGCTGGTATTAAGTTGCGAGTCCCACCCATAGTGTAAACTCAATGCAACAGACAACTGCATTAAAAGAACTTTGCGTAAAGTAAACAATCCTTGCACCCGCGGGCACAAGCACCGTTGTTTTCCCCCTTGTGGCAACATCACATCCCCTAGACTCATGTTTCTGTCACTCAAGCTAGTCATCGAGGGGCATGAACCCACAATCGAGCATAACGTTCCCTCTTGGAGTCACTACCTATCACTCGGCCAAAGCAATAAATAACAACGGAGAACATGCAAGAATTACTTATGAACTAAAATATAAAAGAGGTGAATCAAATATATTACTCAAGATCAATCTGAACATAATCTCATAATCCATCGGATCCCAGCAAACTCAACATAGCAACAGCATAACGATTACATAGGTGCCTCGATCATGTAGGGCAGCTCACGAGGACTAATTAGTGAAGCACAAGAACGGAAGGAGAACATCACATAGCTACTGGTCATGGACTCATGGTCCAAGAGAGACTACTCACGAGTCATCCGGGAGGCGTCCATGGTGGTGGAGAAGCTCCCGGTGGTGATCCTCCCCTCCGGCAGGGTGCCGGGAAGAGTTCTCCTGGTGCTCCCGATCTTGGAAGCGGCGGCGGCGGCGGAACAGAGATGGGATCGCGAAAAGAGTTCCCGTTCTGAGGGTTTCGGAGGTCCCTCTAAATATATGCCAAAGGGGGGCACCGGACGGGCTTCGGGGGGCCCAGGCGCCCCCCCCCCCCGGCGCGGCCCAGGGGGGGGCGCCGCCAGGGCGCCTGGAGCCCTGGTGGCCCCCCCCCCCAGGCTGCCCTTCGGACGCAGTGTTGTTTCCGGATCGCTGATTTTTTATATAATTTTTCTGGATTTTTCAGGGCAGTTCTCGAAATGTGAAAACCTGAAATACAAAAACAGCCGAAAACAGAAACTGGCACTGGGGTGCACTGGATTAGTAAGTTAGTCCAAATATGATCAAAAGTGTATGGAAGTGTATGAATATCATAGAAATATCACCCAAAAGTGGCATGGAGCAAGCAGAAATTATAGATACGTTTTGGACGTATCACTTGGATGCTATAAAAAATCAACATTAGTAATATGAAGCAAATGACTTTTTCTCTCTCAATAGATCACGAACAAGTATACAACAACAATCATCAACAAACATCCATGTGGGCGTCAAAATACTTCAACAAACATGTATACAACAACCTTTTTAGTTGATTTTTGCCTAGGCTGCAACTCCGAGAAATGGCGGCCGCGCGACTGCAACACGCAGAGGGAAGGTGACGGCTGCCGCGCGGGGCATCTGAAATACGTCGGTTGCAGGTCACAAAAGGAGGAGGGGAAGTAGCAACACGCGGTGGGAGGGGGAAGCAACGATGCACCAATGAGGACCTGGCCACCCCATCTTGGACATGAGAAGACGAGAGGAGCGGGAAGAGGGGCTAACCCTTGTGGACGGAAGGGGTAGGAGACACAGCGACCGAGGATGGAGCTCATGCGTGATGTTGTCTAGCAGGCTGAAGAGGCGGTTCCGGGGCATGGAGTGTGACACCCCGAGACCGGTGCGCCAGGTGTCAGCCAGTTATTCGTCATCGTTGCCATGTCATCTGCTTGCGCGTTGCATATTTGCCATGTCATCATGTGTGTTGCATCAGCATGTTTTCAAAACTTGCATCCGTCCGAGTCCACCCGTCCTCTCCGTTGTCCGTTCTGAGCCCAGACACACTCGCACGCGCCCGCGGCGCCTCCGAATATTTATTTTGTGAGTGGCCGGAAAACGTTCTCGGAATGGGTTGAAACTTGGCGTGTGGTCTTATTATAGCATAGGTAGACCGCCTGTCAAGTTTCGTCGCGTTCGGAGCTCGTTTGATACCCCAACGGTTAACTGTGTTAACCGCCAGTAGCCTTTTCTCTTTGGCCCAACACCTCTTCACACAGCCCACCAAGCCCATCCTAACCCCCTCCATGCTCTTGGCCATTCGATCACGATCGCGTGGCCGCGAACCGCTCCTTATTTGGACACTCCTAGCTCCCTCTACCTATAAATAGGTGTCTCCCCCGTATTTTTCTCGCAGATCCAACCCTAGCCCCGCTCCCACCGCTCAGCCGGACATGTCCACCCCGCCTCCACGTCGCCCGGCCAATCCCGGGATGCCACGTCAGCGCCGTCGCCGCTCTCCACCACTCACACGCCGCCACGTCGCGGCCGCCAGCACCCCACTTCGCCGCGGCCCTGCAGGCCCATATCGGGCCCGGCCGAGCCCGTTCGTCCGCCGCTGCCTACTCAAGCCCACGCCCCGCGCCTCCTCGCTCCGGCCACCGGAACGTCGCCAGAGCCTCGCCGGAGTAGCTGCTCCGCCGCCGCCCGCGTCGATCTCCGCCGCCGCCGGCCATGCTCCGAGCCCCGCGCCTCCCCGTGGCTTCCCCGCGCGCCTCGACGCCAGCTCCGGTTGCCCCCGCTCGCAGGAGTAGCCTCCCGCCGCCGGTGCCAGGAGCTCGCCGTCGCCGGGGTCCTCTCGCCGGATCCGCCTGCTCAATAGCCGTCGACCACCCCCAGGGCCAGATCCGAGGTCGTCGCGCCTGGATCCACCCGTTTCTGGCCTCCTCCCAGCTCATCGTCGCCCCGCTCCGCCGTTCCTCTCGTCGCCGGAGGCCCGCCGGCCGCCGCCCTGCCTCGCTCGAGCAGAGAGCTCAGGGAGGACGACGCCGCCACCTGGGCCGCCTCTCTGCTCGTGTGGGCCGCCGTCCCATCGGCCACGTGGGCCTGGCCTTGCCAGCAGGCCCACCAGCCCCGCCTTGGCCTGCCTCAGCCTCTCCTCCGACTTGGGCCAGGCCCAATGGTGAGCCCCGCCATTTCCCCGCCCTATGCGTAGAATAGCTATCATGCGCCGTTTGTGTTTTTTCCCTAAGTCCCAGAAATTGCATATTTTGTTGCATCTTTGCATGCCTGTAACTTTGTGTGTGTATGTCCAAATTGAGTAAATAATATGTCAAAAAGATCGTGGTGATATGCTCTTCACTTTGTTCCATTGTGCCATGCTTGTTTGACTTCATCTTGATGCCCTAATCTCTGTTGCAAGGGTGCTACATGTTTAAAACTGCTGTTAACTGTAATTTTGTTGGCATGTTTGAGATATGATAACTTTGTGCATGTTTATCCAAATGGAGCATATGATATGTCAAAATGTTCATTGTGACTTGCTCTACATGATGGTTGCTGTAGCATTCATGTTAGGTGTCATATTGCCATGTTAATCTCTGTTGCAAAAGTGCATTTGGCTGTTAAGTGCTGAAGCTTGTTGTGAGATGCTGATTTCACTTGCTCATTGCTATTGATGTGTTTGTCTTCATGCCACATGTCTATATCTTTTAGAAGCACAATCATATGGTATTTGCTGTGGTGCAATCCAATTTCCATGATATGCCTTGAGGTGACTTAAACAAGCTTGTAAACATGCCATGTTGTTGTTGCTGTTTTATACTTAGTGAAAAAACTGCTAAGTCTGGAATTTGTTTAACCTGATGCTATGTTTGCTTGATGCCCCACTCAAATACATGCTTGTTTTGGAGTGGCCAATGATCATGTATTGTTGTTCATGTTATGCTCTATCCATCCATGCCCTTACTTGCTCATATGGCCTGTTGTAGCTTATTTATTTCTTGCTCTCAAGTTGCTATAAATTTTACCTGTCAGGTTTTTATCAGCATGATCAATTTGGTGAAGCTTGTTGTTATTGATCCATGCCTCCTATGGAGTTGCTCCAATGGAGTTGTTTGATGTATGCTATGTCTACTACATGTCCATGGTCTTTATATACTTAGTAGAGTTGATATGCTTGTTGTTTTGTGCCTCCGAAGGCAGCATCGTGATGATGTTTTTGCCTTCCCAGATTTTGGCTAAGTCTGGATAAATTTATTGCAACTTGCCATGCTTGGTAAATTGTGTTCCAGCAAGCTTTTGTGTGTGTTCCAAGTTCATGCTTGTTAAGTATCATGTTTATTTCACATTCATGCCTCTTGTTATCATGTTTGGGTGTTGTAGCATGTATTTACCTTGCTCCAAAGTTGCTATGTGGCTGTTAACTTTAGCTTTGCATTGTATCTTGTTTCGTGTGTATGTGTTGAACCGTTGCTCCGTTTTGAGCGTGCCCTATATGAAACTTGTGTGATTTTGCATGTAGAATCATAATATCATGTCGTTTACATGTTTGGAGTGTGTTTGCTTCATGTTTGGATACATTTTGCATAATTGCCATGTTTGACTTGTTTTGCTCATATCTTCAAGGCCGTAGCTCCGAATTAAGCAAACTTTATATGAAACTTGACTAGAATTTCGAGTAGATCATCATGGTGCATTTTAACTTGCTGTTTAACAACTTGAACTTAAGGTTTGTTCAGATCTGGACTAATTTCAAAACGTGCGTATGAGGCTTACCGGATTTGATATATGTTGATTCCGGCCTCATTTAAACTTGCTGGCTTGTGCTGTTCTTGTGTGCTTCATCCCTTGCCATATTTTGCATCATATAGACTTGTCTTGCATCATACTTGGTTGAGCATCTTGTCATGTTCTTGTGTTGAGTGTTTACCTTGTTGTGTGCTTTCTTCTCGCTAGTTCTTCTCCGTTGCGATCATGTGGATTCGTTCGTCTATATGTGGTTCGTCTTCAAGGCTTCTTCTTCGTCTTCTTCATGGACTCATTCTTCTTCCTTGCGGGATCTCAGGCAAGATGACCATCACCTTGGATACCTTTACTATCATTGCCATGCTTAGTTGTCTCGATGCTATCGTTATATGTCGTGCTACCCATCATTTATTGTCAGCCCCTCTCCTTGTTGCCATGAAACCTCTAACCTTTGACACCTTCCCAGCAAACCATTGTTTGGCTATGTTACCCGCTTGCTCAGCCCCTCTTATAGCGTTGTTAGTTGCAGGTGAAGATGAAGATCGTTCCATGTTGGAACTTGTTGTTGGAACGTCACAATATCTATTATTATTATTAACACACCTATATACTGGGCAATGGGTGGAAGGCTTGGCCTTTTGCTCGGTGTTTTGTTCCACTCATGCCGCCTTAGAAGCCGATAAAACGGCGTTATGTTCCTTGATTTTGCGTTTCTTACACGGTTGGGTATATGGGGACCCCTTGACAGTTCGTCTTTGAATAAAACTCCTCCAGCAAGGCCCAACATTGGTTTTAATTTGCTCATAATAACAACTTAATTAATTAATTAATTGCATAGGGAGTTAGCGCTACCCGAGGATTCTTCTACATAGCAGGGGGCCAGTGCTGATGGTGTTGGTCCCAAACGGGGAACCTGCGGGGCCACCTGGGGGAAACCCAAGGGCTAGTTTTACTCGTAGCTTCGCTCATCCGGTCGTGGCATGAGACGAGATACGCGCGGCTACTATCAGGGTGTCGACACACCGGGAGGTCTTGCTGGACTTGTTTTACCATTGTCGAAATGTCTTGTGCACCAGGATACCGAGCCTGATCGGATTGTCCTTAGGATAAGGGGTGATAATATTATTATTACTTCTGCTGATCGTGAAAGCTTGTGATGGGCTAAGTTGGGACACCCCTGCAGGTTTATGATCTTTCGAAAGCCGTGCCCACGGTTATGTGGCAGATTGGAATTTGTTAATGTCCGGTTGTAGAAAACTTGACAAAGGAACCGAAGTAAAACACACAACTGTGTGAGTAACCGTGACTGTCTCTTTTCACTTTGAGAAGAGAACACTGTGGGGTTATGCTTGACTCGTAGGTAGTTCAGGATCTCTAGCGATTATTACTAGTGTGCGACCGCTTGCGTAGATGCTCATCTTATTCTTGTACCCGTAAGTTAGCCGCCATATATTGCTTAGCCGCTGCTGCAACCTCACCACTTTACCTCTTCCTACCCATTAAGCTTTGCTAGTCTTGTTACCCATGGTTATGGGATTGCCGAGTCCTCGTGGCTCACAGATACTATAACAACAGTTGCAGGTGCAGGTTTCCGATGACTTGACGCGAGAGCGATGTTCTTTTGTTGGAGTTCTTCTTCTTCTTCTTCTTTAGTCTTGGATTAGGTTCCTGATCGGCAGCCAGAGATAGCAGATGGATGTCGTTGTGTTTTTCTTGTTTGTATCCGTAGTCGGATGCCTTGTATTGAGGTTGTTGTATTCATGTGACTTGTATGTATTGTTGTATCCCCCATGTATGTATGTAATGGTACGATGTAATGATGTCCATCTTGCTCAGCGTCTGAGATGCGATTGTGCACCAATCACGTAAGTGTGACATGATCGGGATAGAATCGCATCTTGGGCCTGACATGGAGGCGCCGAACGCAACTAGGATGTCGGGGATGACTATCTTATTTGTCAGTTCCGGCGTTGTCGGTCATCTAGTAGTTGCGCTTCACCTTCCTACACCATCTCCAAGGCTAGTCAGTTTGATTCCAAGCGAAAATGGACCTCGGTGGCCACCGTGTGGAGCTATGCGACGACGACTTCATAGGTGGTGAAGAAGCATATTCCGGCGCTGACAACCGACGAGAAGGTGCGGGTGAGGGCGATGGGGCTGCCGGATGGCTGTGCGGAATGGTTCAAACATTCGTGGGTGGACAAAGGCGGCGGGGGCCGGCAGGGGCGACAACGGGGTTGGCAGGCCAGTGCCCATAGGAAGGTCAGGTGGCCGACTATTTTTACTATGAAACAACGACTTTGATTAAATTTAGACATGACGACTCATTTTGAGAGGTGAAAAGCTATACTTTTGTGCCATTATTGGTTTGAGGGATCTTCTATAACTAGGCCTTAATCCTTGAAAAAAAAACTCATCAAATATAACTTTCCGGGATCTATTAGGGATGCTCCAAGTAATTATGGAAATATAATAACTTTGTTCATAGCTATTCATAAAAAAAGTATGCAATTAGTGACAAATATATTTTGACGATTGAGTTGAAAGTATCCCACTTAACAACTACTCCCTCTTTTCTGAATTATAAGACCTTCTAAGTTTCTTTCAATCGGATGTGTATCGACGTTTTTTACTGTGTTCGTTGACTTATTTCAGTCCATGAGTAGTTTATATTAAAATACTTAAAACATATTATAATTCAGAGCAAAGGTGCTAATATTTTTCTATAATAGGTCCATAAGGCGTGGAGTTTTCAAATCAGTTGCTTCCTTCATGCTGACGTCGTAGCCACGCACCGCCGCGCCTCTAGCCTCCGCAGCCATTCTCGCTGGATCACACTTGCCGTCAGCTCCATTAAATTTTGCTCGTCGAGCCCCTCCCGTTTTTCTACTTTAGCAGCTCTCGTTGGCTTTATCTGGAGCTCCTGCTGCGGCTGCTCTCTTTCTCAACGGAAACTGGGAGAGGCAACAAGGAGCCCCACGAAATGGTGATCCCAGTAACGTCCATATACTTTGGATGCTACTACTAATAAGTTAACATAAATATTTCAATCTTATACGCAAAAAAGAAATGTCCATTTGGTGGTGTGTAGAACATATCCAAATTTCCTGTCGACTAATTACACAGCGGTGGGTTTTGAATCTCCTAATCATGACACACAAGAGATCTTACACAGCAAAACGAATTCATCCAACGGTGCATATCTAAATCCTATGTCGACTAAAGGCTTGTACATCTAGTCGTTGATAAGACAGTCTTATCTTACGTCATGCATGTTAGTAAAAAAAACATGCTTCTAAATTTGTGGATGATTAAAATTAGGAAATGCCTAATAGAGCTCGAGCTCCATGGAGCCCCTTTTAAAAAATATTAAAATTTTCAAGTTTTCAAAAGTTCAGAAGAAAAACACATTTACATATGGATGTATATTATTTGTCTGCTAAGTTTCAGCACAAAATACTTTTTTACGGGAGTTACACAAAAATGACAAAATCACTTATTTCTAGCACAAGTACTATTCTCTATAACATTACATGATTTCGGTTTTTTTTGCAGGCCATATAAAAAGTAATTCGTGATGAAATTTCACACCCACCCAATACTTGTGCATTTTTCAGAATTTTTTGAAACTTTAAAAGTTGATTTTTGAATAATTGGAAATTTCGGGCCCATGGAGCCCGTGAGCAAAAAAAATCCACTAATTACATTAAATTAAAAAAATACTCTTCATCCCAAAATAAGTGTCTCGTTTTTTGTACTCCGCCCGCCTCAATTTAGAGGATGTGCGCGTAATTCTAGGTCATTCATTTGACTAACTAAATACTCCCTCAGTCCGGTAAAGAGTGTACATCTAGCTTCAAAATTTGTCCACAAAAAAGTGTACTTTTATTTTCTCAATACACTTTAAAGTGAGAAAAAATATTTATCTCTCATCACACGGTAATCAAGACCGATAGTAATCTACACATGGTTTTCTTAATTTCTACATGCACTTAGCTCATTGGGGGTTGGATAATTAAAGAGGGGAGAGATGGTGGCTTGCACCTTTCCAGTGTATTTTTTACTCAACTCCATAATTTGTCCTAAAATTTCTAGATGTACACTCTTCACCGGACGGAGGGAGTATGAGTTATATGTCACCAAAAGTATACCATTGAATTCTTAAGAGGGTGTAATTTCTAAACATATATTTTTCATCACATATAATACATATATAGCTAGTTAAATTCTCAACCTAAAACAACATGCATGCCCTGTAAACTGAGACAGAGGGAGTATTTTGGAACAGAGGGAGTAGATAGCTAAGAGATGACATCTAGTACAAATGTACAATAGATAGGATTCTTGTAATGCCCCAGATGTAACACTTTCCCTATATTGCAATATATAAACTTTGACTTCATCATTTCCGTTCCGGGTTCTTCTTTCTTTTCGGGTTCTTCGTTTTGTCATGTGCGTGTGTGCATTTCATCCATGTCATGTTGTCATGTGCATTGCATTGCATTGTGTTGTCACTTGCATTCGGTCCCACTCGTCTCTTCCCGTTGTCCATTTCGAGTTACGACGCTCTCACACGTGCCCGTGGCATCCCCGAGTCCTTCTTTCATGTGTGGCCGTGTAACGTTTCTGGAATGACGTGAGACTTGTCGTGTGTTGTTGTTTTGATACGTGTAGGCCGCCTGTCAAGTTTCGTCGCGTTTGAAATTCGTTTGGTACTCCAACGGTTAACCTAGTGGGCTAAAAGAACCTCTTCTTTGAGGCCCAAGACCCCCCTCCACAACAGCCCACTAACCCACCACAAACCTTCCCATCATCTCGGTCGTCGAATTGTGATCGCGTGGCCGAAAACCGCTCCCCATTTGGACTCTCCTAGCTCCTTGTGCCTAAAAACGTCCCATGTCCATTTTTTCGTCCAAAAACCTAGCTCTGCCGCTCCCTCCGCCGCCGGACACGTCCGGACCGAGCAGAACGCGTCTGTCCGCCGCCCCCAGCCAATCGGAACGTGACACGTCACCCCGCCGCTGATCCCACCGCGCCGGCCCGCGAGGCCCGACGCGGGCCCGCCGCCGCCACCGATCCGGGTCGCGCCCCTCCGCGCGCTCCCGCCGTCCTCCTCCGCGTCGGCCGCCGCGCCGCCACCACGCCGCCGAGCTTCAAGAGCTCACCGGCCCCCTCGCAGTCCCGCCGCCGGGCCGTGCGCCGCCTTCGGCCGCGGCCTCTCCACCGCCGCTCCGGTGGGCCGTTCCCCGTTGAACTCGCCGCCCGCCGCCGAGTTCCTCGCCGGAGCGAGGGCGCCGCCCCGTCGCCAGTAGCAGCCGGCCCCGATCCAGATCGGCGGATCCAGCCGAACCCTAGCGGGTTCCGCGCCCGCGACCCGCAACCCGCTCCACCCGCGACCCGCGTTGACCCGATCCGATCTGAGGTTGACTTTTGCCTCTAAGTCCTTTGTTAACTTTGTTGTCTGATGGCATTTTGTGATGGCGATAACTTTTTGTGTGCATGTCCAAATTGTGCATATTATATGTCAAAATGACCGTGGTGATGTGCTCTACGTTTTATTCCATTTTGCCATGCTTGTTTGACTTCATCTAGATGTCTTAATCATCACGACAAGAGTGCTACATGATATAAACTGCTGCTACTAGTTATTTTCATGCCATGTTTGAGATGTGATAACTTGGTGCATGTTTATCCAAATATAGCAAATGATATGTCAAAATATTCATCATGCCATGTTTGAGAAGATCACCTTCGTTCCGAGTATCCTTCCTTCTTCCAGTCCTAGATCTCGGGACGAGATCTTTTCGTAGTAGAGGAGAGTTTGTAATGCCCCAGATGTATCCCTATATGGCAATATATAAACTTTGGCTTCATCATTTCCGTTCCGGGTTCTTCTTTCTTTTCGGGTTCTTCGTTTTGTCGTGTGCGTGTGTGCATTTCATCCATGTCATGTTGTCATGTGCATTGCATTGCATTGTGTTGTCACTTACATCCGGTCCCACTCGTCTCTTCCCGTTGTCCGTTTCGAGTTCCGACGCTCTCACACGTGCTCGTGGCATCCCCGAGTCCTTCTTTCGTGTGTGGCCGTGTAACGTTTCTGGAATGACGTGAGACTTGTCGTGTGTTGTTGTTTTGGTACGTGTAGGCCGCCTGTCAAGTTTCGTCGCGTTTGGAGTTCGTTTGGTACTCCAACGGTTAACCTAGTGGGCTAAAAGAACCTCTTCTTTGAGGCCCAAGACCTCCTCCACAGCAGCCCACTAACCCAGCACAACCCTTCCCATCATCTCAGTCGTCGAATTGTGACCGCGTGGCCAGAAACCGCTCCCCATTTGGACTCTCCTAGCTCCTTGTGCCTAAAAACGTCCTCATGTCCATTTTTTCGTCCAAAAACCTAGCTCCACCACTCCCTCCGCCGCCGGACACGTCCGGACCGAGCCGGACGAGTCCGTCCGCCGCCCCCGGCCAATCGAAACGTGCCACGTCACCCCGCCGCCGATCCCACCGCGAGGCCCGACGCGGGCCCGCCGCCGCCACCGATCCGGGCCGCGCCCCTCCACGCGCTCCCGCCGTCCTCCTCCGCGTCGGCCGCCGCGCCGCCACCCGCAGGCGGCCGGAGCGCCGCCACCACGCCGCCGAGCTTCAAGAGCTCGTCGGCCCCCTCGCAGTCCCGCCGCCGGTCCGTGCGCCGCCGTCGGCCGCGACCTCTCCACCGCCGCTCCCGCGGGCCGTCCCGCCGGCCACAGCCCGCCGCCGTTCCCCGTCGAACTCGCCGCCCGCCGCCGAGTTCCTCGCCGGAGCGAGGGCGCCGCCCCGTCACTAGTAGCCGCCGGCCCCGATCCAGATCGGCGGATCCAGCCGAACCCTAGCGGGTTCCGCGCCCACGACCCGCAACCCGCTCCGCCCGCGACCCGCGTTGACCCGATCCGATCTGAGGTTGACTTTTGCCTCTAAGTCCTTTGTTAACTTTGTTGTCTGATGAAATTTTGTGATGGCGATATATTTTTGTGTGCATGTCCAAATTGTGCATATTATATGTCAAAATGACCATGGTGATGTGCTCTACGTTTTATTCCATTTTGCCATGCTTGTTTGACTTCATCTAGATGTCTTAATCATAATGACAAGAGTGCTACATGATATAAACTGCTGCTACTAGTTATTTTCATGCCATGTTTGAGATGTGATAACTTGGTGCATGTTTATCCAAATGTAGCAAATGATATGTCAAAATATTCATCATGAGATGCTTTACATGTTGGTTGCTATAGCATGCATGTTAGAGTTCATATTGCCATGTTTATCCCTGTTGCAAAAGTGCATGTGGCTGTTAGGTTTTGTAACTTGTTACGAGATGCCTAGTTGAGGAGCTCGTTGCTATTGATGTGTTTGCCCCCTTGTCGCATGCTTAGATGTTTTAGAATCTCGATCATGTGATCTCTGCTGTGGTGCAAACCATTTGCCATGTTATGCTTTAAGATGAATTAAAAATGCTCGCAAACATGCCATGCTAATGTTACTGTTTTAACACTTAGTGAAATTACACTAAGTCTGGAATCTGTCTTATCATGATGCTATGTTTGCTTGATGCCCTGGGCAAATCCATGTTAGTTTTGGGGTGGCCATTGATCATTCCTTGTTGTATATGTTGTTGTCTATCCATCCATGTCCTCACTTGCTCATTTGCTTGCTGTAGCTTATTTAATTCTTGCTCCCAAGTTGCTATAAAATATTATTGTCATCTTTTTAGTGTCATGATCAAAATGTGGTAGCTTGTTGCTATTGATCCATGCCTCCTACGGAGTTGCTCCAATGGAGTTGTTTGCTGTAGGATATGTCTACTTCATGTCCATGCTTCTTGTCACCATGTTTGAGTACTGTAGAGTATATATTTCTTGCTCCAAAGTTGCTATGTGGCTGTTAATTTCAGCTTTGCATTGTTTCTTGTTTCGGGTGTATCTTTTAGTCCGTTGCTCCGTTTTGAGCGTGCCCTACATGAAACTCGTGTGATTTTGCATGTAGATTCATAATATCATCTTGTTAACATGTTTGGAGTATGTTTGCTTGATGTTTGGGTGCATCTTGCACCGTTGCCATGCTTAGCTTGTTTTGCTCATATCTTCTAGACCGTAGCTCCATTTTAAACAAACTTTATATGAAACTTGACTAGATTTTCGTGTAGATTATCATGGTGCATGTTAACTTGCTGATTAACAACTTTAACTTAAGGTTTGTTCAGATCTGGACTAATTTCAAACTATGCATATGAGGACTTACCGGTTTTGTCTTGAGTAGTTTCCGGCCTCATTTAAACTTGTTGTTCTTATGTTGTTTCTCTGTGCTTCCTACCTTGCCATGTTTTGCATCCTATATAGATCTGTCTTGCATCCTACTTGCTTGATCATATTGTCTTGTTCTTGTGTTGTTCTGGTGTGCTTCCTATGTTGTCATGTTATGCATCCTAAGTGCATCTGCAGTGCATCCTACGTGCATCATACGTGCATCATGTAGTTTGCGCATTGCATGTTGTTTGATTTCGTGCCTCGTGTATTCTTGTCTTGAGTAGAGCCGGAAGCCGAGCCCGAGAACGAGAACGAGGTTACTACCGAGGTTGAGTACGATGAGCCGTCTTACGATCCCATCGACGACTCGACAGGCAAGATGACCTGACCCAGATATCATTACTATCTTTGCCTATTGCTAGAAGTCCCGCTCTTTAGCTTATTGCCTCGATGCACATGTTTGTTTGTCAGCCTCCTATTGTAACCATGAATCTGTCTAACCACCCATCCTAGCAAACCTTTGTTTGGCTAAGTAAGCTTCGTCGGCCCCTCTTATAGCATTGCTAGTTGCAGGAGAAGATTTGAAGATTCTTGCTTCATGTTGAAGTTATGTTGGGATATCACACTATATAAACTCTTAACTAAATCATCTATATATTGGTAATGGGTGGAAGGCTAAGCCTCTTGCTTGGTGATTTGTTCCACTCATGCCGCCCTAGGAACCGTTTAAACCGGTGTTATGTTCCTTGATTTTGCGTTCCTCACACGGTTGGGGTTATGGGACCCCCTTGATAAACCGCTTAGCGCTAAGTCTTTTCCAGCAAGTCCCAACATTGGTACTATTTGCCTAACAACTAAAACTTGCATAGGGAGTTATAAACCCTCTTCTTAATCAACAACCCGGGCCAGTGCTCCACATGAGTGTTTGTCCAAACTGGGGGTCCTGCAGGGCCACCTTGGGGGAACCCGAGGGCTGGTAAAAACCTGTAGCAGCGCCCATCCGGTCATGGCCTGAGACGAGATACGCGCGGCTACTATCAGGGTGTCAGCACGCCGGGAGGATTTTCTGGATTAGTCTTACCTTAGTCGGAGTATCTTGAGCACGGGATTCCGAGAATACTCGTGCCTTCCCACCTTGGAGTTGCGACTCCGCGGATCGTGGGCTTGTAATGGGCCAAGTTGGAACACCCCTGCAGGGTTTTGAACTTTCGAAAGCCGCGCCCGCGGTTATGTGGCAGATGGGAATTTGTTAATATCCGGTTGTAGAAAACTTGACACCTTGTTCAGAACACACTACCAGCGTGAGTAACCATGACGGTCATTTTCCGAAAGGGGTTCCGGAAGTGAACACGGTGGGGTTATGATTGACCTTCTTGGATAGGATCACTTCGTGATCACTTTATCGCTCGTGGCACTTCTCTTCTCGCTCTCAACACGTAAGCTAGTGCTAGTGCAGCTGCAACCTTTTATCTTTCTTCAGCCTTGTTCCACACCCAAGGCTTAGATAGTTCTGCTACCCGGGAACGGGATTGCTGAGTCCTCTGTGGCTCACAGATTCTACACCACACCAGATGCAGGTACCATGGTGAACTACTCAGGTGACAGCACAGAGCTGTACTGGTAGTACGATGAAGAACGTAGCCGATACTATGTGCACTATCCCGATGATCAGTAGTGGTTTCTACTAGGGGCGATTCGGACCTATGGCTTTATGTATTTGGTATCTTTCATTTGGATCTTCACCCGTAGTCGGGTTGTGATGTTTTGGATGATGATTTGCTTATGTAATGTATTGTGTGACATGGCGAGTGTAAGCCAACTATCCTTTCGCAATTTCATCCCTATTTTTACATGAGTCGTGCAAAGATACCGAACTTGAGATCATTCCAAAATGGGCTTATACCTTTAAGTCGTGCCTCGACACGTATGAGGTATAGTCCCATCCTGGGCATTACAAGTTGGTATCAGAGCCTTCTCCTACCTAGAAGCTCCCACTGATTGATCGAATCGTTGACGGTTGAGTCTAGGCACACACTTAAAATGTTTTGAGTCCTATATATATATATCGGAGAGTAGGATTTCTTTGCTCCTCATCTCTTTTCACTCTGGTGAGGACTCCTGACGATTACTCTTGCCTCTTCTACTCTTAAAAATTCACCAATTTTTTTTAGGAATCTCGCGAGTATTGTTTGGATTGTTCCGATGTCTTTGTGACGAGAACATTGTTATCGATGCCTCCTGTCATTTAGGGGTTGTGGCAGTGCCCCGGGGAGTTGAGCTCCGAGGTGTTGTCGTCACAAATATATCGCATCCGTTCTGGAATACTTAAGACGGCCGACATCGAAAACTCTCCTATGCGGTTAGTGGAAAGATAACCCTGACGTCACCCAGTATTGGGGAGGTAGTTCGGGAGTATTGCCATAGCTTGTATAGTAGATGCGTTTCGAAGGGCCGAGGTAAACGATTTCCGGAAATAACTGGTTATGTGTTGAAGGATGGATACAGCTGGATGTAGGATTAGAGTTGAGTGCGCGATGCTTCCCCTGTATCCCCAACACCTGATTGCATAACTGGAAACTTTTGGAAATTAATAGGTGGGTTCATCTTGTAGTTCGTAGGCATTCTTCCAACGAATGCATGATATAGAGTTCGGGGTTCTACAATGAGTGAAGTGGTTTTATGGGTGTTGTTCCGATCGGGAGTTGCATCTTAAAGGGTCCTTGGCTATGCTGATCCGGGGATTGCAAAACCCTTTTGTAACACGTTCCATAAGCTTTCAGCACGAATATGTCGAACGAAACTTCTATCTTGTATTTGTTCTATCTGCTCCTTGTTGTTTTTATTTACCTTTTGTTCTCCCAAGTGGCTTCTCGTGAAGATTGTTGTGATCATTAAACTATGGATTACATTCGTTCATTGTTGTTCAGATGTTCTTGTGAAGATTTTGTTGCAATTTCTAGCCGTTGATTCAACTTATATGTTTCTCTCAATCAATGGCTAATAGTTGTCATCTCATTCAGGATGGCTCCTAAAAAGGTTCCCAACGCTAACCCAAAGGGTGAAGAGGTTCTTGATCGTCCTCCTTCACCTCCTCCTCCGTCTGAGGCCTGGAGAACAATTATGCAAGCGACGAACCAGAACACCCAGATGCTTATGCAAATGATGCAGAACATTCAAGCAAATCAAGCAAATCAGGGTGCTCATGGGAATCAAGGCCAAGGCAATTTGTTCAACCAACCTCACTTTGCTACGCTCAACCAGTTCCTCGCAAACCAACCAAAGGCATTCAGTTACTGTGTGGACCCTCTAGATGATGAAGACTGGATAACATATATCAAGAAGCATTTCGAGTGCAGTAACGTCAGGCCCGAGGACTATGTGAAGTTTGCAGCCTTCCAACTCAAGGGCCAAGCCGCTGATTGGTGGCAGCAGTATAAAGATTCCAGAGAGGGACGTGTAATCTCCTGGGATGACTTCTGCAAGGACTTTCGTTCTCACCACATTCCAACAAGTGTCATCGAGGGTATGCGTGAGCAATTCCGCAACCTAAAGCAAGGCTCAATGACTGTCTACCAATATAATGTCAAGTTCCAGAACATTGCCCACTATGGCAAGCAAGACATCCCAGATGCCAAGAGCAAGATCTATCAGTTCTGTGGTGGTCTGAAGGATGAACTCCAACTAGCTCTCACCTTGTTCGAGCAGCTCAAAGGAGCTAAAGTGTTCTCAAAGCTCGATCTCCGGATGGGTTATCACCAGATCCACATCCGCGAAGAAGATATTCACAAGACTGCATTCAGAACAAGCTACGGCTCCTATGAATATACAGTCATGTCTTTTGGACTCGCTAATTCTCCACCCACCTTCTCGAGAATGATGCACTACATTTTCAACCCCTACACCAACAAATTTGTGCTTGTGTATCTGGATGACATCTTGGTATTCTCCAAGAATGAAGAGGATCACGAAAAGCACCTCCGTCTGGTTCTCGACAGACTCCGTGAACATAAGTTCTATGCCAAGTTCTCCAAGTGCGAATTCTGGCTCGATAAGGTCTTGTATCTTGGCCATATCATTTCTGCTGAGGGTATTTCTGTCAACCCCGAGAAAGTTGAAGCGATTGTCAACTGGGAACCTCCTCAGAACGTCAAGCAACTCGGAAGCTTCCTTGGTCTTGCTAGCTATTGCAGAAGGTTCGCTGAGAACTTCTCCAAGATTGCCAAGCCTCTCTCCAACTTGCTGCAGAAGAATGTCAAGTACAACTGGTCTCCGTATTGTGATGTGGCATTCAGAACTCTCAAAGAAAAGCTCATCTCCGCTCCGGTTCTTACTCCTCCAGATGAGTCCAAGCCCTACGAAGTATTCTGTGATGCTTCTCTTCAAGGACTTGGTGGTGTGCTTATGCAAGACAAGAAAATTGTGGCATACACCTCTCGTCAATTGAAGCCAAGTGAGAAGAACTACCCCACACATGATCTCGAGCTAGCAGCTGTGGTACACGCCTTGATCATGTGGAAACACCTTCTGTTGGGCAGAAAAGTCGACATCTTCACCGATCACAAGAGCTTGAAGTACATCTTCACACAGCCGAACCTGAACCTTCGCCAGACTCGTTGGGTTGAGATGATCCAAGAGTATGATCCAAGCATCGAATACACACCTGGCAAGGCCAATGTCATTGCAGATGCCTTGAGCGGAAAGGCATATTGCAACAGCCTCCTTATCAAGCCGTTTCAGCCTGAGCTTTGTGAAGCATTCAGGAAGCTCAACCTCCAAGTTGTTCCGCAAGGCTTTCTTGCAAATCTTCAAGTTGCTCCTACCTTGGAAGATCAGATCCGTGAGGCCCAACTCAGTGATGCTATGGTGCAGAAAGTGAAACATGGTATTGCAAAGGGTACTCCCAAATACAAGTGCTATCGCATTGATGAGAAGGACACCTTGTTCTTTGAGGACAAACTTGTGGTTCCCAAGGGTGATCTCAGGAAGCTCATCATGAACGAAGCACATGACTCCCTCCTCTCGATTCATCCTGGAAGTTCCAAGATGTACCAAGACCTCAAGCAATCTTACTGGTGGACTCGCGTGAAAAGGGAGATTGCCCAATTCGTGAATGAATGTGATGTCTGCAGAAGAGTGAAGGCAGAGCATCAACGTCCAGCCGGTCTCCTCCAACCTCTTCCTATCCCCGAGTGGAAATTCGACCACATTGAAATGGATTTCGTCACTGGGTTTCCCAAGTCCAAGAAGGGAAATGATTCTATCTTTGTTGTCATTTACAAGCTAACCAAAGTAGCTCACTTCCTTCCAGTCAAAGAATCCATCAATGCAGCTCAGCTGGCAGAGTTGTACACTTCCAAAATTGTGTCCCTACATGGCATTCCTCAAGTTATCTCCTCAGACCGTGGAAGTTTGTTCACATCCAAGTTCTGGGACTCCTTTCAGTCTGCCATGGGCACTAAAATCCGTTTCAGCACTGCGTTTCACCCTCAGACTAGTGGTCAGGTCGAGAGAGTGAACTAGATTCTAGAAGACATGCTCAGAGCTTGTGTCATATCTTTTGGCATGAAGTGGGAAGATTGTCTCCCATTTGCCGAGTTCTCTTACAACAACAGTTTCCAAGCAAGTGCCGGAAAAGCTCCGTTTGAAATCCTCTATGCCAGAAAGTGTCGTACTCCTCTCAACTGGTCCGAGACTGGTGAACGTCAACTTCCTGGCAATGACTTGATCTCAGAAGCCGAAGAAATGTGCAAAGTCATACGTGAGAATCTCAAGGCCGCTCAGTCGTGTCAGAAGAGCTACTATGACGGCAAGCATCGTGATTTGGCTTTCGACATTGGAGATCATGTCTATCTCTGTGTTTCTCCTATGAAAGGCACCCAAAGATTTGGTATCAAAGGCAAGCTTGCTCCTAGATACGTGGGCCCTTTTAAGATCCTTGGCAAAAGAGGCGAACTAGCCTATCAACTTGAGCTCCCTTCCAACTTCGCTAATGTTCATGATGTGTTTCACGTGTCTCAACTCCGCAAGTGCTTCAAGACACCTGAACGCACTATTCTGTTTGAGGAGATTGATCTTCAACAAGATTTGTCTTATCGTGAGCACCCAGTTGCTATTCTTGAAGAAACCGAGCGCAAGACCCGCAACAAGTCAATCAAGTTCTTGAAAGTTAAGTGGTCACACCATACCGACCGAGAAGCTACGTGGGAACGAGAAGATCACCTTCGTTTCGAGTATCCTTCCTTCTTCCAGTCCTAGATCTCGGGACGAGATCTTTTCGTAGTAGAGGAGAGTTTGTAAAGCCCCAGATGTATCCCTATATGGCAATATATAAACTTTGGCTTCATCATTTCCGTTCCGGGTTCTTCTTTCTTTTCGGGTTCTTCGTTTTGTCGTGTGCGTGTGTGCATTTCATCCATGTCATGTTGTCATTTGCATTGCATTGCATTGTGTTGTCACTTACATCCGGTCCCACTCATCTCTTCCCGTTGTCCGTTTCGAGTTCCAACGCTCTCACACGTGCTCGTGGCATCCCCGAGTCCTTCTTTCGTGTGTGGCCGTGTAACGTTTCCGGAATGACGTGAGACTTGTCGTGTGTTGTTGTTTTGGTACGTGTAGGCCGCCTGTCAAGTTTCGTCGCGTTTGGAGTTCGTTTGGTACTCCAACTGTTAACCTAGTGGGCTAAAAGAACCTCTTCTTTGAGGCCCAAGACCTCCTCCACAGCAGCCCACTAACCCAGCACAACCCTTCCCATCATCTCGGTCGTCGAATTGTGACCACGTGGCCGAAAACCGCTCCCCATTTGGACTCTCCTAGCTCCTTGTGCCTAAAAACGTCCTCATGTCCATTTTTTCGTCCAAAAACCTAGCTCCACCGCTCCCTCCGCCGCCGGACACGTCCGGACCGAGCCGGACGCGTCCGTCCGCCGCCCCCAGCCAATCGGAACGTGCCACGTCACCCCGTCGCCGATCCCACCGCACCGGCCCGCGAGGCCCGACGCGGGCCCGCCGCCGCCACCGATCCGGGCCGCGCCCCTCCGCGCGCTCCCGCCGTCCTCCTCCGCGTCGGCCGCCGCGCTGCCACCGCGCCGCCGAGCTTCAAGAGCTCGTCGGCCCCCTTGCAGTCCCGCCGCCAGGCCGTGCGCCGCCGTCGGCCGCGGCCTCTCCACCGCCGCTCCCGCGGGCCGTCCCGCCGGCCACAGCCCGCCGCCGTTGCCCGTCGAACTCGCCGCCCGCCGCCGAGTTCCTCGCCGGAGCGAGGGCGCCGCCCCGTCGCTAGTAGCCGCCGGCCCCGATCGAGATCGGCGGATCCAGCCGAACCCTAGCGGGTTCCGCGCCCGCGACCCGCAACCCGCTCCGCCCGCGACCCGCGTTGACCCGATCCGATCTGAGGTTGACTTTTGCCTCTAAGTCCTTTGTTAACTTTGTTGTCTGATGGCATTTTGTGATGGCGATAACTTTTTGTGTGCATGTCCAAATTGTGCATATTATATGTCAAAATGACCATGGTGATGTGCTCTATGTTTTATTCCATTTTGCCATGCTTGTTTGACTTCATCTAGATGTCTTAATCATAATGACAAAAGTGCTACATGATATAAACTGCTGCTACTAGTTATTTTCATGCCATGTTTGAGATGTGATAACTTGGTGCATGTTTATCCAAATGTAGCAAATGATATGTCAAAATATTCATCATGAGATGCTTTACATGTTTGTTGCTATAGCATGCATGTTAGAGTTCATATTGCCATGTTTATCCCTGTTGCAAAAGTGCATGTGGCTGTTAGGTTTTGTAACTTGTTACGAGATGCCTAGAACTTAAACATGCTCGCAAACATGCCATGCTAATGTTACTGTTTTAACACTTAGTGAAATTTCACTAAGTCTGGAATCTATCTTATCCTGATGCTATGTTTGCTTGATGCCCTAGGCAAATCCATGTTAGTTTTGGGGTGGCCATTGATCATTCCTTGTTGTATATGTTGTTGTCTATCCATCCATGTCCTCACTTGCTCATTTGCTTGTTATAGCTTATTTAATTCTTGCTCCCAAGTTGCTATAAAATATTACTGTCATCTTTTTAGTGTCATGATCAAAATGTGGTAGCTTGTTGCTATTGATCCATGCCTCCTATGGAGTTGCTCCAATGGAGTTGTTTGCTGTAGGATATGTCTACTTCATGTCCATGCTTCTTGTCACCATGTTTGAGTACTGTAGAGTATATATTTCTTGCTCCAAAGTTGCTATGTGGCTGTTAATTTCAGCTTTGCATTGTTTCTTGTTTCGGGTGTATCTTTTAGTCTGTTGCTCCGTTTTGAGCGTGCCCTACATGAAACTTGTGTGATTTTGCATGTAGATTCATAATATCATCTTGTTAACATGTTTGGAGTATGTTTGCTTGATATTTGGGTGCATCTTGCACCGTTGCCATGCTTAGCTTGTTTTGCTCATATCTTCTAGACCGTAGCTCCATTTTAAACAAACTTTATATGAAACTTGACTAGATTTTCATGTAGATTATCATGGTGCATGTTAACTTGCTGATTAACAACTTTAACTTAAGGTTTGTTAAGATCTGGACTAATTTCAAACTATGCATATGAGGACTTACCGGTTTTGTCTTAAGTAGTTTCCGGCCTCATTTAAACTTGTTGTTCTTATGTTGTTTCTCTGTGCTTCCTACCTTGCCATGTTTTGCATCCTATATAGATCTGTCTTGCATCCTACTTGCTTGAGCATATTGCCTTGTTCTTGTGTTGTTCTGGTGTGCTTCCTATGTTGTCATGTTATGCATCCTAAGTGCATTTGCAGTGCATCATAAGTGCATCATAAGTGCATCATGTAGTTTGCGCATTGCACGTTGTTTGATTTCGTGCCTCGTGTGTTCTTGTGTTGAGTAGAGCCGAAAGCCGAGCCCGAGAACGAGAACGAGGTTACTACCAAGGTTGAGTACGAGGAGCCGTCTTACGATCCCATCGACGACTCGACAGGCAAGATGACCTGACCCAGATATCATTACTATCTTTGCCTATTGCTAGAAGTCTCGCTCTTTAGCTTATTGCCTCGATGCCCATGTTTGTTTGTCAGCCTCCTATTGTAACCATGAATCTGTCTAACCACCCATCCTAGCAAACCTTTGTTTCGCTAAGTAAGCTTCGTCGGCCCCTCTTATAGCATTGCTAGTTGCAGGAGAAGATTTGAAGATTCTTGCTTCATGTTGAAGTTATGTTGGGATATCACACTATATAAACTCTTAACTAAATCATCTATATATTGGTAATGGGTGGAAGGCTAAGCCTCTTGCTTGGTGATTTGTTCCACTCATGCCGCCCTAGGAACCGTTTAAACCGGTGTTATATTCCTTGATTTTGCGTTCCTCACACGGTTGGGGTTATGGGACCCCCTCGATAAACCGCTTAGCGCTAAGTCTTTTCCAGCAAGTCCCAACATTGGTACTATTTGCCTAACAACTAAAACTTGCATAGGGAGTTATAAAGTCTCTTCTTAATCAACAACCCGGGCCAGTGCTCCACATGAGTGTTGGTCCAAACTGGGGGTCCTGCAGGGCCACCTTGGGGGAACCCGAGGGCTGGTAAAATCCTGTAGCATCGCCCATCCGGTCGTGGCCTAAGATGAGATACGCGCGGCTACTATCAGGGTGTCGGCACGCCGGGAGGATTTGCTAGATTAGTCTTACCTTAGTCGGAGTATCTTGAGCACGGGATTCCGAGAATACTCGGGCCTTCCCACCTTGGAGTTGCGACTCCGCGGATCGTGGGGTTGTAATGGGCCAAGTTGGAACACCCCAGCAGGGTTTTGAACTTTCGAAAGCCGTGCCCGCGGTTATGTGGCAGATGGGAATTTGTTAATATCCGGTTTGTAGAAAACTTGACACCTTGTTCAGAACACACTACCAGCGTGAGTAACTGTGGGGACCCCGACTTAGAAGTCGAGATCACCGAATGCACGTGTACTATGATCCCAGGGATCAATGCTCACTAAACACACAGAGGCTGAATAACAAGAGTCTTATATCCATACATACCGTCTTACACAAATTAAGGCCATTATGGCCAAGTCTTACATAGATAAAGCCTCACGGGCTGAATAGCAAATAACTCAAATAGCGGAAGTCTTTGATGATAGGTAGAACCCATACCATCTGCCTTAACCCTATAGGCATTCTGACTGAGGTAGCGTCCTAGTTCGCATGTTCGTCTCCATAGAACTCTTCTTCATATTCCTGTTCCTCCATGCCTGGCCAATTAAATAACCATTGACAAGCCAATGAGTACTTTGAATGTACTCGCAAGCAACCCATGATTTGGTTCAAAGTAACAATGCAATTGAATAACAATGAGCAATCTAGCTACGAGCTAGAATAAATATTCTACCATCAAGAATATGCATCAATAATTTCTCGTAACCTCGAGGACAGGTTACCGATATCAACATGAATATGATTCAACTCAACGAGTCAAGTCACCACCTTGACTCATCACACACATACTTTCACCGATGTAGTAAAATTCTGGACATAGTTTAAGTAGCACCACCCAACTGTCCATGACCGTGGACACGATGTTGGGGAACGTTGCATGGGAAACAAAAATTTTCCTACCGTTCACCAAGATCAATCTAGTAGATGCAACTACGAGGGGGAGTGTGATCTACGTACCCTTGTAGATCGCTAAGCGGAAGCGTTATGAACGCGGATGATGGAGTCGTACTCGTCGCGATTCAGATCGCCGAAGACCTAGCACCGAAGCAATGGTGCCTCCGCGTTCTTCACACGTACGGCTCGGGGACGTCTCCTCCTTCTTGATCCAGCAAGGGGTGGAGGAGAGGTTGATGGAGAACCGGCAGCACGACGGCGTGGTGGTGATGGTGGAGAAGAACTCCAGCAGGGCTTCGCCTAAGCACCGCGGGAGAAGAAGATGTAACGGGAGAGGGAGGGCAGCACCGAGGCACAAACTGTGTTGGCTGCCCTCCCTTTGCGCCACTATATATAGGGGGGGTGGAGAGGTGAGGGCGCCCTAGGGTTTCCCCCCTAGGGGCCGGCGGCCAGGGCAAGGGGAGGGGGCGGCGGCCAGGGCAGGGGGGGCGGCCAGGCCCTAGGGTTTCCCCCCCTAGGTGCCTTGCCCCCCAAGGCCAAGGGGTGCGGCCAGCCCTAGGGGGTCCCACCCCCTTAGCCGCATGAGGAGAGGGCCCAGGGGGGGCGCACAGCCCCCTGAGGGCTGTGGTGTTCCCCCTTGTGGCCCACTAGGCCCAGAACCACTTCCGGACCCCCCGAAAACCCTTCCGGTACTCCGCCGATTTCCCGATGCTCCCCGGAACACTTCCGGTACTCCGAAACCTTTCATCCTATATATCAATCTTCGTCTCCGGACCATTCCGGAGACCCTCGTCTTGTCCGGGATCTCATCCGGGACTCCGAACAACCTTCGGTAACCATACACTTTTCTCACTAACAACCCTAGCGTCACCGAACGTTAAGTGTGTAGACCCTGCGGGTTCGGAAACCATGTAGACATGACCGAGACACTCCCAGGTCAATAACCAATAGCGGGATCTGGATACCCATATTGGTTCCTACATGTTTCTCGATGATCTCATCGGATGAACCACGATGTCAAGGATTCAGGCAATCCCGTATACAGTTCCCTTTGTCTCGTCGGTATGTTACTTGCCCGAGATTCGATCGTCGGTATCTCTATACCTAGTTCAATCTCGTTACCGGCAAGTCTCTTTACTCGTTACCGTAATACATAATCCCGTGACCAACTACTTAGTCACTTTTGAGCTCATTGAGATGACGTATTACCGAGTGGGCCCGGAGATACCTCTCCGTCACACGGAGTGACAAATCCCAGTCTTGATCGATGTCAACTCAACAGACACCCTCGGAGATACCTGTAGAGCACCTTTATAGTCACCCAGTTACGTTGTGACGTTTGGTACACACAAAGCACTCCTACGGTGTCAGTGAGTTACATGATCTCATGGTCATAGGAACTTATACTTGACATGCAGAAAAACTATAGCGATAACTGTCACGATCAAAAGCTATGTTAACGTTTGGGTCTCGTCCATCACATCATTCTCCTAATGATGTGATCCCGTTATCAAATGACAACTCATGTCTATGACCTGGAAACCGCGGTCATCTTTGATCAACGAGCTAGTCCTGTAGAGGCTCACTAGGGACACAAAATCTGTCTATTCATCCACACGTGTATCTGAGTTTCCAATCAATACAGTTATAGCATGGATAATAAACGATTATCATGAATAAGGAAATATAATAATAACTCTTTTATTATTGCCTCTAGGGCATATTTCCAACAGTCTCCCACTTGCACTAGAGTCAATAATCTAGCATTACAAGGTAATGAATCTAACACCCATAGAGTCTTGGTGTTGATCGTGCTTAGCCCGTGGAAGAGGCTTAGTCAATGGATCTGCAACATTCAAATCCGTGTGTACTTTGCAAATGTTTATGTCCTCCTCCTTGACCGAATCGCGGATGGAATTGAAGCGTCGCTTTATGTGTCTGGTCCTCTTGTGAAACCTTGGTTCCTTGGCTAGAGCAATGGCACCAGTGTTGTCACAGAACAGAGTCATTGGGTTCAGTGCACTAGGCACAACTCCAAGATCTGTCATGAACTCCTTCATCCAGACACCTTCCTTCGCCGCCTCCGAGGCAGCTATATACTCCGCTTCACATGTAGAATCAGCTACCACGCTCTGCTTGGAACTGCACCAGCTTACCGCTCCCCCGTTGAGAATATATACGTATCCGGTTTGTGACTTAGAGTCATCCGGATCTGTGTCAAAGCTTGCATCGACGTAACCCTTTACGACGAGCTCTTGATCACCTCCATAAATGAGAAACATATCCTTAGTCCTTTTCAGGTACTTTAGGATATTCTTGACCGCTGTCCAGTGATCCATACCAGGATTACTCTGAAACCTTCTGGCCATACTTATGGCAAGGCTGACATCTGGTCTTGTGCACAGCATTGCATACATGATAGAGCCTATGGCTGAAGCATAGGGGACGACACTCATCTTTTCTCTATCATCCGCAGTCACTGGGCATTGAGTCTTACTCAACTTCGTACCTTGCAATACCGGCAAGAACCCCTTCTTGGATTGATCCATTTTGAACTTCTTCAAAACTTTATCAAGGTATGTGCTTTGTGAAAGTCCTATCAAGCGTCTTGATCTATCTCTATAGATCTTGATGCCCAATATGAAAGCAGCTTCACCAAGATCTTTCATCGAAAAACTCTTGTTCAAATACCCCTTCACGCTATCCAAAAATTCTATATCGTTTCCAATCAGCAATATGTCATCCACATATAATATTAGAAACGCTACAGAGCTCCCACTCACTTTCTTGTAAATACAAGCTTCATTGTAAACTTGTATAAACCCAAACGCTTTGATCACCTCATCAAAGCGAAGATTCCAACTCCGAGATGCTTGCACCAGCCCATAAATGGAACGCTGGAGCTTGCATACTTTGTCAGCATTCTCTGGATCGACAAAACCTTCTGGTTGCATCATATACAACTCTTCCTTAAGAAAACCGTTAAGGAACGCTGTTTTGACATCCATCTGCCAAATTTCATAATCGAAATATGCAGCTATTGCTAACATGATTCGGACGGATTTAAGCATCGCTACGGGTGAGAAAGTCTCATCGTAGTCAATCCCTTGAACTTGTGAAAAACCCTTTGCCACAAGTCGAGCTTTATACACGGTGACATTACCGTCAGCGTCCGTCTTCCTCTTAAAAATCCATTTGTTCTGAATGGCCTTCCGCCCTTCAGGTAATACTTCCAAAGTCCATACTTTGTTTTCATACATGGATCCCATCTCGGATTTCATGGCCTCTAACCATTTGTCGGAATCTGGGCCCACCATCGCTTCTCCATAGCTCGTAGGTTCACCGTTGTCTAACAACATGACCTCCAAGACAGGGTTACCATACCACTCAGGTGTAGTGCGTACCCTTGTCGACCTACGAGGTTCAGTAGTGACTTGATCAGAAGCTTCTTGATCATAATCATTGGCTTCCTCTTCAACCTCTGCAGGCTCCACAAAAACATCTTTCTGTGCTGCGCTACTTTCTGGTTGAAGCAGAGGTTCAATAACCTCATCAAGTTCTACCTTCCTCCCACTCAATTCTTTCGAGAGAAACTCTTTCTCGAGAAAGGATCCGTTCTTAGCAACAAACACTTTGCCCTCGGATCTGAGATAGAAGGTGTACCCAACTGTTTCTTTTGGGTATCCTATGAAGACACATTTGTCCGCTTTGGGTTCGAGCTTCTCTGGCTGAAGCCTTTTGACATAAGCATCGCAACCCCAAACCTTGAGAAAAGACAACTTCGGTTTCTTACTAAACCATAGTTCATACGGTGTTGTCTCAACGGACTTAGATGGAGCCCTATTTAAAGTGAATGCAGCTGTCTCTAACGCATATCCCCAAAACGATAGTGGCAAATCGGCAAGAGACATCATAGAACGTACCATATCTAATAGGGTTCGATTACGACGTTCGGACACACCATTACGCTGTGGTGTTCCAGGTGGCGTCAACTGTGAAACAATTCCACATTTTCTTAAGTGATCACCAAACTCATAACTCAGATATTCTCCCCCTCGATCAGATCGTAGGAACTTGATCTTCTTGTTACGATGATTTTCAACTTCACTCTGAAATTGCTTGAACTTTTCAAAAGTTTCAGACTTATGCTTCATCAAGTAAATATACCCATATCTACTTAAGTCGTCAGTGAAGGTGAGAAAATAACGATATCCACCGCGCGCCGTTACACTCATCGGACCGCAGACATCAGTATGTATGATTTCCAATAAGTCACTTGCCCGTTCCATTGTCCCTGAAAACGGGGTCCTTGTCATCTTGCCCATGAGGCACGGCTCGCACGTGTCAAGTGATTCAAAATCAAGAGACTCCAAAAGTCCATCAGCATGGAGCTTCTTCATGCGTTTCACGCCGATATGACCCAGACGGCAGTGCCACAAGAAAGTGGTATTATCATTATCTACTCTACATCTTTTGGCATCAATGTTATGAACATGTGTATCATCACTATCGAGATTCAATAAGAATAAACCCCTAACTTCGGGTGCATGACCATAAAAGATATTACTCATATAAATAGAACAACCATTATTCTCTGACTTAAATGAGTAACCGTCTCGCAATAAACAAGATCCAGATATAATGTTCATGCTTAACGCAGGCACTAAATAACAATTATTCAGGTTCATAACTAATCCCGATGGTAATCGAAGAGCGAGTGTGCCGACGGCGATCACATCAACCTTGGAACCATTTCCCACGCGCATCGTCACTTCGTCCTTCGCCAGCCTCCGTTTATTCCGCAGTTCCTGTTTAGAGTTGCAAATGTGAGCAACCGAACCGGTATCAAATACCCAGGCACTACAACGAGAGTTGGTAAGGTACACATCAATAACATGTATATCATATATACCTTTGTTGTTGTTGGCCCCCTTCTTGTCCGCCAGATACTTGGGGCAGTTCCGCTTCCAGTGGCCATTCCCCTTGCAATAGAAACACTCAGTCTCTGGCTTGGGCCCAGCCTTGGGTTTCTTCACTGGATTAGCAACTGCTTTGCCACCCTTCTTAGAGTTACCCTTCTTGCCCTTGCCATTCTTCTTGAAACTGGTGGTCTTATTGACCATCAACACTTGATACTCCTTCTGGATGTCTGCCTCAGCGACTTTCAGCATCGAAAACAGCTCGGCGATGGTTTTATTCCTCCCTTGCATGTTGTACTGCTGGACGAAGCTCTTGTAGCTTGGAGGGAGTGACTGGAGAATTCTGTCAATGATAGCCTCATCCGGGAACACAAGTCCCAGATCAGCTATGCGGGTATAGTACCCAGACATCTTCAGTAAGTGCTCACTGACAGACGAATTCTCCTCCATCTTGCAAGCGAAGAATTTATCGGTGGTCTCATACCTCTCGATCTTAGCATTCTTCTCAAAGATGAATTTCAACTCCGTGTACATCTCATATGCACCATGACGTTCAAAACGCCTTTGGAGTCCTCCTTCCAAGCCGTACAACATGGCACATTGTACTATCGAATAGTCATCCGAACGCGTCTGCCAGACGTTCATATCGTCCGCAGATGCTCCAGGAGCGGGGGGTTGACCTAGCGGTGCATTTAGGACATAAACCTTTTGGGCAGCTGTGAGGATGATCCTCAGATTGCGGAGCCAGTCCACAAAGTTGCTCCCATCATCTTTCAGTTTAGCTTTCTCTAGGAACGCATTAAAATTCAGGGGAACTCCTGCGCGAGCCATCTACAACATAAATTTGCAAAGACATTTTTAGACTATTGTTCATGATAAGTGAGTTATTACCTAATCAAATTAATTATAACTCCCACTCAAATTGACATCCCTCCGGTCATTCGAGCGTGACATGATCCAAATTCACCAACCCAAGTCCGATCATCACGTGAGATGAGGTGGTGTCAATGGTGAACATCAACATGTTGATCATATCCACTATATGACTCATGCTTGACCTTTCGGTCCTCCGTGTTCCGAGGCCATGTCTGTACATGCTAGGCTCGTCAAGTCTAACCCGAGTGTTCTGCATGTGCAAAACTGGCTTGCACCCGTTGTATGCGAACGTAGAGTCTATCACACCCGATCATCACGTGGTGCTTCGAAACGACGAACCTTCGCAACGGCGCACACTCGGGGGGAACACAATTTTATCTTGAAATTTTAGTGAAGGATCATCTTATAATGCTACCGTCGTCCTAAGCAAAATAAGATGCATAAAAGGATTAACATCACATGCAAATCATAAGTGACATGATATGGCCATCAACTCGTGCTTTTGATCTCCATCTCCAAAGCACCGGCATGATCTCCATCGTCACCGGCGCCACACCATGATCTCCATCATCATGATCTCCATCATCGTGTTGCCATCGGGGTTGTCGTGCGCCCACCATGCTCTTACTACTATTGCTACCGTTTAGCGATAAAGTAAAGCATTACAAAGCGCTTAATGATTGACACGCAGGTCATACAAAAATTAAAGACAACCCTATGGCTCCTGCCGGTTGCCGTATGCATCGACATGCAAGTCGATATTAACTATTACAACATGATCATCTCATACATCAAATATATTTCATCATGTCATTGGCCATATCATATCATATCACATACATACCCTGCAAAAACAAGTTAGACGTCCTCTAATTTGTTGTTGCATGTTTTACGTGGCTGCTATGGGTATCTAGCAAGAACGCTTCTTACCTACGCAAAACCACAACGGTGATATTCAAGTTGCTATTTAACCTTCTACAAGGACCGCCTTGTTCTATTCCGATTCAACTAAGATAGGAGAGACAGACACCCGCCAGCCATCTTATGCAACAAAAGTCACATGTCTGTCGATGGAACCGGTCTCATGTACGTGGACATGTAAAGTTGGTCCGGGCCGCTTCATCCTATAATACCGCTGAATCAAGAAAGACTAAGGAGGGCAGCAATTTAAACATCAACGCCACAAACCCTTTTGTGTTCTACTCGAGAAAGCATCTACGCAAGATCCTAGCTCATGATGCCACTGTTGGGGAACGTTGCATGGGAAACAAAAATTTTCCTACCGTTCACCAAGATCAATCTAGTAGATGCAACTACGAGGGGGAGTGTGATCTACGTACCCTTGTAGATCGCTAAGCGGAAGCGTTATGAACGCGGATGATGGAGTCGTACTCGTCGCGATTCAGATCGCCGAAGACCTAGCACCGAAGCAACGGTGCCTCCGCGTTCTTCACACGTACGGCTCGGGGACGTCTCCTCCTTCTTGATCCAGCAAGGGGTGGAGGAGAGATTGATGGAGAACCGGCAGCACGACGGCGTGGTGGTGATGGTGGAGAAGAACTCCAGCAGGGCTTCGCCTAAGCACCGCGGGAGAAGAAGATGTAACGGGAGAGGGAGGGCAGCACCGAGGCACAAACTGTGTTGGCTGCCCTCCCTTTGCCCCACTATATATAGGGGGGGTGGAGAGGTGAGGGCGCCCTAGGGTTTCCCCCCTAGGGGCCGGCGGCCAGGGCAAGGGGAGGGGGCGGCGGCCAGGGCAGGGGGGGCGGCCAGGCCCTAGGGTTTCCCCCCCTAGGTGCCTTGCCCCCCAAGGCCAAGGGGTGCGGCCAGCCCTAGGGGGTCCCACCCCCTTAGCCGCATGAGGAGAGGGCCCAGGGGGGGCGCACAGCCCCCTGAGGGCTGTGGTGTTCCCCCTTGTGGCCCACTAGGCCCAGAACCACTTCCGGACCCCCCGAAAACCCTTCCGGTACTCCGCCGATTTCCCGATGCTCCCCGGAACACTTCCGGTACTCCGAAACCTTTCATCCTATATATCAATCTTCGTCTCCGGACCATTCCGGAGACCCTCGTCTTGTCCGGGATCTCATCCGGGACTCCGAACAACCTTCGGAAACCATACACATTTCTCACTAACAACCCTAGCGTCACCGAACGTTAAGTGTGTAGACCCTGCGGGTTCGGAAACCATGTAGACATGACCGAGACACTCCCAGGTCAATAACCAATAGCGGGATCTGGATACCCATATTGGTTCCTACATGTTTCTCGATGATCTCATCGGATGAACCACGATGTCAAGGATTCAGGCAATCCCGTATACAGTTCCCTTTGTCTCGTCGGTATGTTACTTGCCCGAGATTCGATCGTCGGTATCTCTATACCTAGTTCAATCTCGTTACCGGCAAGTCTCTTTACTCGTTACCGTAATACATAATCCCGTGACCAACTACTTAGTCACTTTTGAGCTCATTGAGATGACGTATTACCGAGTGGGCCCGGAGATACCTCTCCGTCACACGGAGTGACAAATCCCAGTCTCGATCCATGTCAACTCAACAGACACCCTCGGAGATACCTGTAGAGCACCTTTATAGTCACCCAGTTACGTTGTGACGTTTGGTACACACAAAGCACTCCTACGGTGTCAGTGAGTTACATGATCTCATGGTCATAGGAACTTATACTTGACATGCAGAAAAACTATAGCGATAACTGTCACGATCAAAAGCTATGTTAACGTTTGGGTCTCGTCCATCACATCATTCTCCTAATGATGTGATCCCGTTATCAAATGACAACTCATGTCTATGACCTGGAAACCGCGGTCATCTTTGATCAACGAGCTAGTCCTGTAGAGGCTCACTAGGGACACAAAATCTGTCTATTCATCCACACGTGTATCTGAGTTTCCAATCAATACAGTTATAGCATGGATAATAAACGATTATCATGAATAAGGAAATATAATAATAACTCTTTTATTATTGCCTCTAGGGCATATTTCCAACACACGACTATTCGAATAGTTTTACACTCTGCAGAGGTTGTGCACTTTACCCACAAGATCCGAGAAGCTTTCGTGTCACCCACGATCCCGCAGTACCTCAAGTACTCGGGGGAAGCACCCGATCATTATCTTTCCTTAGACGACACTAACATAGAGTCCACTCGCTGGTTCACGGCCCTCGAGTAGAAACAATAGATCATGGGACTTGCCCTAATTTCAATGTCACGCTGTAGGATCGAAAGTATGTCTAGAGGGGGGGGGTGATTAGACTACTTGTAAATATAAAAATTCTGCCTTTTGATCAAGAACAGTTTTTGGCAGATTCACAATTATGATCAAGTCAAACATCACCCTACACATGCAATTCTAGAGTATAGGCAGCGGAAAGTAAATTGCACATGTAGTAAAGAGAGGTGGAGAAGAGCAAACGCAATTTGGAGACGCGGTGATTTTTCCCGTGGTTCCGATAGGTGGTGCTATCGTACATCCACGTTGATGGAGACTTCAACCCACGGAGGGTAACGGCTGCGCGAGTCCACGGAGGGCTCCACCCACGAAGGGTCCACGAAGAAGCAACCTTGTCTATTCCATCATGGCCTACGCCCACGGAAGGCTAGCCTTACTCGGGGTAGATCTTCACGAAGTAGGCGATCTCCTTGCCCTTACAAACTTCTTGGTTCAACTCCACATCTCGATGACGGAGGCTCCCAAGCGACACCTAACCAATCTAGGAGGCACCACCCTCCAAAAGGTAATAGATGTTGTAGATGATGATGAACTCCTTGAACTTGTGCTTCAAATGATAATCTCCCCAACACTCAACTCTCCTCACTGATTTGGCTGTGGTGGAAGAAAGGATTGAGTGGAAAGCAACTTGGGAAGGTTAGAAATCAAGTTTCATATGGTAGGAGTGGAGCAACTTGATCTCAACACAAGGGTAGGTAGTTCTCTTCTCAGAAAGTGTAAGGTAGGAGTGGTAGTTCTTTCTGATGGCTCTCTCCACGAATGAAGAGGGGGTGGAGGGGTATATATAGCCTCCACACAAAAATCCAACCGTTACACACATAATTGAGCAATCTCGGTGAGACCGAAGTGGACAACTCGATCAGACCGAAAGTTCAAATAATGTGAACGTTGGGGTTTTCGGTGGGACCGAAAATACCATCTCGGTTATTCCGATTTGATCAAAGACAGGAACTTGCCAATTTCGGTGGGACCGAAAATATCATCTCGGTTATTCCGATTTGATCAAAGACAGGAACTTGCCAATTTCGGTGGGACCGAAAATATCATCTCGGTTATTTCGATATGATGACAAACGGTTACAGAAGCTTGGCAGCCCATGTTTCGGTGAGACCGATCTCAAACTCGGAATGACCGATTTTTCTAGGGTTTGGCTTATGGCCGAGGTGGTTCATCTCGGTGTGACTGAGTTTGGAAAATCGGTTGGTCCGAGATTACTTATGGGTGTGTTTGTAGTGAAAGTTGTTGATAGTTGAGGGAGATATATCACTAAGCACTTGAGCAACCAGATCATCAACACAACCTCATCCCCTTTTAATAGTATTGGCTTTTCCTATGGACTCAATGTGATCTTGGATCACTAAACCAAAAATGGAGTCTTGAGCTTTTGCCAATGCTTGCCTTAGCATTTTGAGGGGTCCACTTCTTCAGTCATTGCCATACCCATATCACTGAACTTCTCTGAAATGATTCTCAAGTAACTATTAGTTCAATGATATATATGTTGTTATTAATTGCCAAAACCACCCGGGGATTAGTTGCACTTTCAATCTCCCCCTTTTTGGTAATTGATGACAACATATAGATCAAAGCTTCGACAAAAGATATAATCAATGAATAATATCGTCGCTTTGAGAAGTATGTGATAAGCAAGAGCTCCCCCTAAATTTGTGCATTATTTAAAATTTGCGTTTGAATGCAAATGCACAATCGATTAGGATCATGGGTCACTCTTCCATGTCACATACATCTTGGTGGAGCGCACAAAATGATAAGAATGAACAGCATGCACCCAATCACCAAGACATGAGTAAATAGTCATACAAGATAGGAATAGCATATGATAAGCATTAAGCACACATTAAAGCATAGTATGACCAAGCACTCAATAAGGTAGCATCAAACGTAGTATCAAGCACACTGAAAGCACACTGAAAGTTTCGAAAACCAAAAGTATCTCAAAGAAACCGCAAAAGAACGAAAGAGCACTCTCTCTCTCGAAGCCCTATGATCTATACAATTTCTCCCCCTTTGGCAACAAGTTACCAAAAAGTTTGAAAAAGCATAGAGCTAAACGTCACTGTGGGCTCTGCTGGCGGCTCCCGTCTGGGTAGATGTCGGAGTAGATATGACGGCATCGGCGAAGACTTCAGCTGAAGTCTGTGCTGGAGGAGTGGATGCTGGAGCTGTGGCTGGAGTGACTGCTGGAGCTGTAGGAGGTGCTGAAGTGGTAGTCCTGGAGTCAGTCACTGGAATAGCAGCTGATCGGGATCCTCTGGGAATCGGAGCAGTCTGTCGCTGAGAGTCCTGGACTAGGTCATCCTGCATGAGCTCTGCCCTGTCCTGCTTTGCTTCCTCCATGTCTGCCTCAAGCTTGTTGACGGTCACCTGAATTTCAGTCAGCTTCACGTCAAGAGCGTGGATCTTCTCGTCAACAATTCTCTCTAAGCTCTCCTGAGATTGTTCAATGCTGGCCAGGCGTTGTTCAATCCTTTGGGTAGCTTCAAGAATCTGCTCTCCGAAGCTCTTTGGTTTAGTTGCTGCTGCTGCTGCTTCCTTATCAGCTTTGGCTTTCTTAGCAGCTTCTATCTTGGCTTGACCTTCAACAGATGTAGGATCCTCCTCATCCATCACAACATCATTGTCTTCATGCTCTGGCTGCAGTGGTAAGTGCTTCCTATCCAACAGGAATTTGCCCGTGCCAAACTTGGCATTGATAAGCATCTGAATCTGTGGGGCAAATCCACATGACCTCTTCTGGTCAGCTGCAGTCCTCTTAATGGTCTCTACCATTAAGTCCATCACCTTGAAAGGTGCCTTCTCATCAAGTATATGCAGCATGTTGATAGAATAGCCTCTGATCATGCGATGATCTCCAGACTTGGGCATCAAGGTATGCCTCAAAATAGTGTTAGTGGTAGGTAAACCTGCCTGGAGATAGTACACTGAGCCGAGCTTCCACACTTCCAAATCTCTTGCTGGGATCTCCTTGTGCATGTTCTTCATGGAATCATGATTCATTCTTTGGAATCCCATAGACATCAATGTCATCCTCTCGCTGCACTGGAGCATTTAGAAGTTCTGCCCATTCTTCAACAGAAGAAGAAAACCTTTGACCTTCAGTCATCCAGGTGATCTTCCCATCAGGATAGAAATGAGCTGTGGCATAGAACTGCATAATCATCTCATCGTTCCAATATGTCAGCTTCTGACCCACAAACTCAGCAACTCCACATGCAGTGAAGCTTTCATGCACATGGGGAAAGAAGTCTCTGTGCTCTTCACTGTCAATGTATTCCCAGTCAACATATCTGGTATCTGCAACTATTGGCTTCTTGTCCATCAGCACAGTCTCATAGAAGTCCTGCTGCTCTCTGGTGTGAAATCTGGGGTCTACAGTAGTCCTTCTCCTCACGGCATATGGATCAGCTTGTCTCCATAGCCTGAGACCTCTATCTTTCCTTGCCTTCATATCCTCGGCTTGAGGATGAGCATCATTGTGAAGTGGCAGTTTTGGACGGAGTTTCAGCAACACCTGTTCTTCCTCATCAGACTCAGCTGGTGGCACATCACCCTTATTCTTCTCAGATGCTGGAATGTTCCTAGTAGTCCTCTTGGGCTTGGCAGTAGGCTTTGCTGGAGCTACCTTGGCTTGAGCAGGCTTCTTGGGCTTTGAAGTGGCTCCAGCCCTAATTGCATCACCCATGAGCTTCTGCTTCTGAGGAGCAGGCTGGGGTGCTTCTTCTTCTTCTTCCTCGACTGCTGCATCTGCATGAGGATCACTATACACAACCCTCTTCCTCTTGGAGGTTTTCTTCACTTTGCTTGGGGCTGGCTCTCCCAAGTTCAGCTTCTTGGCAACAGTTGATTGCTTGACCTTGCTGGTGCCCTTCTTTGACTGCTGACCTTGTTGCTCTTTGGCAACAACCTTTCTCTTAGGCTTGGAGGATACCTCTTCCTCAGCTACGAAATTAGAATCCTCATCATCGGAGTTCTTCTCTTTTCTAGCTCTGGTGGCTGCAGGAGGCAAGCCACTAGGTGTACTCCTCTCACCATCATCAACTGGACTACTAGCCTCAGGACTAGTGTCTGCTTCCGGAATGTCCGAAAAAGGTGACTCTGACCTGTTCTGGCTGTCACTGGCATCTGACATGGCTGACAACCTGTGAATAGATAAGGTATAGGCAGAGTAGAAGAGTTATCACAAACTGTAGAAGTTTTTGCAAACAAAATGAGTTTAAATTTTAGTTTTAAGTTTTCACAGAATGCATTTCGGTCAAACCGATTTTCAGTTTCGGTGAATCCGAAGTGTATAAGAGAAACTTTACACACCACTTTCGGTTGGACCGAAGTGGGTTTCGGTCCTGCCGATTCACTAGGGTTTCACTAAAACTCTACTTCGGTCACACCGATTTGCAAGACTCGGTTGGACCGAAAGGTGCAGTGCAATGGCCGGAGGCCGAATCGGTCACACCGAAAATTTAAAATCGGTTTCACCGAGATGTATTCCGTGGAAACCTAACCCTAAGAATTTTACTCGAAACTAGAACCGATCTGATGGAAAAGAAGTTTTCAATCGTGGCCAGATATAGGGCAAACCAAACGTGCAATGACTCGGATGTGGGAGCACGAGTGGGATCGAGACTCACCCTAACTTGGTGGAGTCCCTCTACGGCGGCAACGGCGCGGAGAAGAAATCCGTTGACGGCGATGGAGACCTGCGGCGAGGGCGCACAGGCGACGACAGCGACGATCCGGAGATCAGGGCGACGGCAGCAAGGGACGTGGGAGCGAAAACGTTTGAAGGAATAATCAACGCGCGCTGCCCTCAGTATATATATCCCTTTGCTGTCGGTGGGACCGAGTTGAAAAACTCGGTGACACCGAGATGGATAACTGCTATGCAGTCACGCATATCGGTCACGCCGAGATTTGGAACTCGGTTTCACCGAGATGAAACCTAGATCAGTCTAAATGCTTTCGGTTTGACCGAGTGGGAGAAAGTTGGTCTGACCGAAAATCACTTAGAAGGTTTTGGAAGTTAGCCCTAGACGGATCGGTGGCTCCGAGTGCTCCTCACTCGGAGGGTCCGAAAATGACTTGTTCAAAGTTTGTGATATAAGCATGAATAGAATTTGAGACAAGAAAGCATAGATAGCTAGGGGAGGTACTTAGGCATTCTTGTCCATCCATTTGGCCAGAAAAATCAAAACAACCAAAACAACAAATGGATGTCCTCGAATGAATAAAATCATGCATTCAACATGCTCACACAATAAGATAGCAAATGAAATATGTGTCAAACATGCACAACCAACACTCTAGCTACTAGCACACAATTTGTCGATGACTAGGTCATCTTTATATGAGTATTTTTGACTTAGGAGCCAAATGAGAACATTTGATCATAGGTCATACTCATCGTTTAAGCACAAGTGGGGTTACCACTTTTACATAAAGCATTGATGTGTTCACATCACTTGAAGATGCTTTAACTCAATTTTTAGAGTAAAGCTCCCCCTAGATGTGAGAACCCCTTTTAAAGGGTCAAACTAACCTTGGGTTGTCGTAGAAGACTTCATGTAGATGTTGAAGATGTGGATGCTCAATGTTGATGTAGATCATCAAGAGTTGGGAGCTATCCTTTGGATTAGGGCACTTTCAATACCTACATGGGTTAGTCCCACAAGGAACAAACAAGGATATCCATAGACATAGATTGAAGTTCACAATAGATGATGTCCATGAAAGCAATGATTACCTTGTCCCTTGACTTACCAACAAGAGGGTTTGTGACTCCATGAACTAGTGCATAATGTGGAAGTTGATTGCACAAGTTGCCAAAATGAATGTGAGTGAAGTATGTTGGCAGAGTCACCCTCAAGAACCTTCCAGTTCTTCTTCTTCGGGATCCACATCATCTTGATGGGAATCCTTGGGGTTGTAGTTGAGCTTGACGAAGTATAACTTGATGTTTCCTTGGGAACCCACTTGACCATGGCTTGAGGTGCTTCAATGAATGCATCAATCTCCTCTTGAAGCTTGTCCTTGGCTTTTGGCTTGTGGTCTTGTGGTGGAAGGTCATCTTGAGCTTGTTCCACATTGGAAGAAGTAGGATCATACTTCTCCTTTTGAGAAACAAACTGTGGAGTAGGGTATTGACCTTCTTCCCACTCAACACCTTCGGCGTTGAACTTTCGCTCAAAACCAATTCCTTGATTCTTCCGGTGCCTTCCTTGTTTGCGAACAATTTCCTCAAAGTTCTTGCTTCCAGCAAGACTCTTGTAGACACCTTTCTCTATGATCCCTTTCAATAAACTATTCTCTTGCTCAAGTGTAACTTGGCTTGAAACATTGTTAGTGGAATCAAGAGAACTACTAGAAGCAACAACATTAGATTTAACATGGTTATTGTTACTACTAGAGGAAGAATTTTTCTTATGCTTGTCATGCTTAGTCTTAATAGGTGGCAAGAAATTAGACAAGAGAAGTCGTTTGGCAAGATATGAATAACTCTTCTTTCGAAGATCGTCATTGATTGCTTTTAGAAACTCATGTTCTTGCTCTAGTGTGAGCTTCTCGAAGCGTAGCTTCTCATGAGATCTTAGGAGCTCTCTGTGATCTTCTTGAGTTGTTTCATGAGCTAACTTAAGAGTGTTTAGTTCTTTAGTTAGACGCTCAATCTCCTTCATAGCATTGTCATTCGACTCTTCTCGACTATAAAGACTACTAGCATTTTCATCGTTACTAAGCTCACTAGATTTATCATGCAAGAGCTCATCTTCACCAAGCAAATCATCCTCATCACTATTGAAGTTAATGAATTCAGGGTGTGATACCTTGGGGCCTTTAGCCATGAAGCATCTTCCAATTCCCTCATTTGGTGAATCAAATAAGTCGTAGGAGTTGGAGTTGGAGGATACGAGAGCAAGACCGGCAACACCTTCATCTTGACTGTAGTCGGAGTCGGAGTGATAGCTTCCATCGGATTGATTGTCGGAGTCGGAGCCGGAGACCCATTCACCTACATGAGCTTGATGTCTTCTTCTTGTGTAGCTCCTTGATGACTTGTCTCTCCTCTCCGAATCCTTGCTTCTCCGAGAGGGTCTTCGTTCATAACGATCATCTCTACTCCTTCTCTCTTTCCGAGGTGACTCATCTCTTGATCTTCTTCTTGGAGATTCTTCTCTTCTCTTGTGGGGAGTCGTACACTCATTTGAGTAGTGTCCGGGTCTTCCACAATTGTAGCAGTTTCGATCACGACTAGAAGATCTCTTTTCATCATATGATCTAGACTTTGAGCTTCTCTCTTTGCCTCTATTCTTGTAGAATTTGTTGAAGTTCTTAACCATTAGGCTTATCTCTTCATTGGAAATTAACTTGTCACTTGAGGTTGTGGGAGCATCACTTGTAGCTTTGTAAGCACCACTTGACTTGTTGTGAAGCTCTTCCTTATCCTTAAGTGTCATCTCATGAGCAACAATTCTTCCAATGACTTCAGTTGGCTTGAGAGTCTTGTAGTTTGGCATCATTTGGATCAAAGTGCACACGGTGTCATATTTTCCATCCAAAGCTCTGAGAATCTTCTTAATGATGAATCGGTCGGTCATTTCTTCGCTTCCTAAGCCGGCAATCTCATTTGTGATGAGAGCAAGCCTAGAGTACATTTCAGCGACTCCTTCACCATCCTTCATATTGAACTTGTCAAGTTGACCTTGAAGAATATCTAGCTTTGATTCCTTCACAGATTCAGTACCTTCGTGCATTTCAACCAAAGTATCCCAAATCTCTTTAGCATTCTCAAGACGGCTGATTTCGTTGAACTCCTCGGGACACAAGGCATTGAAGAGAATGTCACAAGCTTGAGCATTGTTTTGCAACATCCGCAACTCTTCCGGTGTAGCTTCGCGATCCGGAACTTTTCCTTCCTCGAAGAATTCACCTTGCATACCAACACAAATAATGCCCCATGCGGCTGGGTTATGACCAAGAATATGCATTTTCATTTTATGCTTCCAACTAGCAAAATTTGTACCATCAAAGTAAGGACCTCTACGATAATTACCCTCACTAGACGCCATACTCTCCTAGGTTGTGAAACCAAGCTTATGGAGTCCAATGCAATGGAAACCAAAACAATGGAGACCAAAGCTCTGATACCACTTGTAGGATCGAAAGTATGTCTAGAGGGGGGGTGATTAGACTACTTGTAAATATAAAAATTCTGCCTTTTGATCAAGAACAGTTTTTGGCAGATTCACAATTATGATCAAGTCAAACATCACCCTACACATGCAATTCTAGAGTATAGGCAGCGGAAAGTAAATTGCACATGTAGTAAAGAGAGGTGGAGAAGAGCAAACGCAATTTGGAGACGCGGTGATTTTTCCCGTGGTTCCGATAGGTGGTGCTATCGTACATCCACGTTGATGGAGACTTCAACCCACAGAGGGTAACGGCTGCGCGAGTCCACGGAGGGCTCCACCCACGAAGGGTCCACGAAGAAGCAACCTTGT
Source organism: Secale cereale (assembly GCA_902687465.1). Classification (NCBI taxonomy): domain Eukaryota; kingdom Viridiplantae; phylum Streptophyta; class Magnoliopsida; order Poales; family Poaceae; genus Secale; species Secale cereale. The sequence continues at coordinate 469,431,587 of LR738709.1, read as the reverse complement.
CTATTCCATCATGGCCTACGCCCACGGAGGGCTAGGCTTACTCGGGGTAGATCTTCACGAAGTAGGCGATCTCCTTGCCCTTACAAACTTCTTGGTTCAACTCCACATCTCGATGACGGAGGCTCCCAAGCGACACCTAACCAATCTAGGAGGCACCACCCTCCAAAAGGTAATAGATGTTGTAGATGATGATGAACTCCTTGCTCTTGTGCTTCAAATGATAATCTCCCCAACACTCAACTCTCCTCACTGATTTGGCTGTGGTGGAAGAAAGGATTGAGTGGAAAGCAACTTGGGAAGGTTAGAAATCAAGTTTCATATGGTAGGAGTGGAGCAACTTGATCTCAACACATGGGTAGGTAGTTCTCTTCTCAGAAAGTGTAAGGTAGGAGTGGTAGTTCTTTCTGATGGCTCTCTCCACGAATGAAGAGGGGGTGGAGGGGTATATATAGCCTCCACACAAAAATCCAACCGTTACACACATAATTGAGCAATCTCGGTGAGACCGAAGTGGACAACTCGGTCAGACCGAAAGTTCAAATAATGTGAACGTTGGGGTTTTCGGTGGGACCGAAAATACCATCTCGGTTATTCCGATTTGATCAAAGACAGGAACTTGCCAATTTCGGTGGGACCGAAAATATCATCTCGGTTATTCCGATTTGATCAAAGACAAGAACTTGCCAATTTCGGTGGGACCGAAAATATCATCTCGGTTATTCCGATATGATGACAAACGGTTACAGAAGCTTGGCAGCCCATGTTTCGGTGAGACCGATCTCAAACTCGGAATGACCGATTTTTCTAGGGTTTGGCTTATGGCCGAGGTGGTTCATCTCGGTGTGACTGAGTTTGGAAAATCGGTTGGTCCGAGATTACTTATGGGTGTGTTTGTAGTGAAAGTTGCTGATAGTTGAGGGAGATATATCACTAAGCACTTGAGCAACCAGATCATCAACACAACCTCATCGCCTTTTAATAGTATTGGCTTTTCCTATGGACTCAATGTGATCTTGGATCACTAAACCAAAAATGGAGTCTTGAGCTTTTGCCAATGCTTGCCTTAGCATTTTGAGGGGTCCACTTCTTCAGTCATTGCCATACCCATATCACTGAACTTCTCTGAAATGATTCTCAAGTAACTATTAGTTCAATGATATATATGTTGTTATTAATTGCCAAAACCACCCGGGGATTAGTTGCACTTTCACACGCGTACCCGAAGGGACCAACGGTGTGTCCGGTGCCCTGTAAAAACAGTCATGGTCGTCTATCCAAGCACGACCCCGTCCCGGGAAAGACCTCAAGTCTTCCCGTCACTAGTAATGCGGGCACCATGCTAGTATCGGCCTAAGTAATCAATAAAGCCCCGTCCCATAAGGGGTAGAGTGGTTGCACATGTTTGGTTGGGACAGTAGTCACACATAAATCTAATCCATCATTTCATCCATGCACAAGATTTTTACCGGCACATCACTTCTTCCGCAAGTGATGACCTAACTCAACATCACCCTCGGGCATTAGGGGCACCCGATGGGGTTCATGAAAAGAATGCAACCACGAAGGTTACATGGCACACATACATCACTAAGCATCACTACTAACCATTTGCATGACATCTAGCACATGGCAAGATCATGAGTGAGACATGCATCATGTGGTGGTTCATAACTAGGTCACCACCATAACTCTTATTATCATGCATTCGGAAACAAACGGGTTTCGAAGAACACAAGTGTATCATGGTCAAAGGGCTGCTTGCCTGGATTGGCTTGGTCTTCAAAGTCTTCAAATCCTTCTCCACCTTCTTCCTCAGCAACTTCATCAAATACGGGATCTAATCGTCGCAAAATAACAACGGGAAAATAAGACCACAATGAAAACAGAAAAATCAAAGTGCTCAGAAAAATGTCAACTTATTTTTGTTAAATACTAGAGGGAAAACTAAGATGGCTAAAATTCTTAGTTGGAGTTTTGGAGTTGCAGAATGGGATCTAAGGATTTTTTAACAGAGGTTTTAATGCTCAAATTTGAATTTAAATTTGAATAGAACAGAAAAGTTTCATGGATATGTGTGAAAGTGACACCATTAAATAGGTTGGAATATTACAAGATTTTAGGAGTTGGAATTAATTCATTTGGACAAATATTTATTTTTGTGAAATTATTTGAAAAATTCACAGAAAAGAAAAAGAGAAAAGGCCTTGTGCAACTGGGCCAGAACGGCCACAGTGCACGGCCCAGGGCTAACAGCCCACCGCTCGGGAGCCAGCGCGCGCGCGTCAGGTTTTTCAAACCTGACGGGCGGGGCCCGGCGGTCAGTGGCTGCGAGGGGAGAGAGGGAGCGGTGAGGATGACAGGCGGGGCCCGCCTATCATCTTCAACCTCACGGTTAGAGCGACGGCGAGCTCACCGGCGGCGATTCCGGGCACGGCGGGGCTACCGGAGGGCAGGAACGGGCTCAGCAGTGAGTCGTCGTTCTAGTGGTGGTGGTGCGGCTCGCCGGAGAGGCATGGTTCGCCGGCGGCGAGGTGGGACGGCGGAGGAGCGTCGGGAGGTAGTTGCTCCGGTCGATTCCGGCAGCTACAGAGAGGGAAAAGAGGGGGAATCGCATCAGTATCTTGCTGCGGTGCTAGATCGAGTGAAAGTAGGGGCGGAGGGAGGCTGTACTGCGAGATCTCCGGTCGCCCGACGCGGCGGAGCTCTGGTCGATCCCGAGCACTAAGGCCCTCTGGGGGCGAATGAGTGGTGCTGGCGCGCTACTGGGAGTGTGGTGAGGCTGTTGGTGAAGAGAGGAGGGGCTCGGGGGCCCTATTTATAGGGGAGCGGCGAGGTCCCGTGGACCTGTGCGCCAGCGAGCTTCTGCTCGATGCCATAGTGCACGGGGGGCGATGGGGATGTGTCTGTGGCGTTGCTGGACGAATTCCAGGGCGGAGGGAAGGAAGAGGGGGAGCAGGGGATGCTCCAGAGGGTGCGCGCGTGTGAGGCAGATGAGTGGAGCTTGCGGGCGGCCGACGCGCGTGCGAAGGCGGCCACTGGAGGGCGGAGGAGGAGGGGGACAGCGCCGGGGAAGGTCGCAGACGTCGAGGTGCATCGACTGGCGCGAGGGGGGAGCACGAGGTGGTCGGCTGCGCTGGATTGGGCGAAGCTACAGTGCGGGTGCGCACTGTAGCGCGCTCTGGAGCGTGAAAATTACATGCCATGGCATGCCATTGGACCTCTGGGCGTGTCCGCCGTGTCTGGGGGGTCCAGGGCGACGTAAGCAACTCCGGTGTGGCCTTGGATGCTCTGAAGGTGCAGTGAGAGAGGGATGAAGCTGGTAACTAGGTAGAACTTGGCTGTCCAGCAAGGTGAATTAGGGTTTTCACCCCTCAATCATGGAGCTATTGACATGAGGGAGTTACTGGAGGTAGAATGTAACTAGATGAAGTTGTGGTAGAAAGTTGAGGCAAAAGTAAATAGTAAAATAGGCCAAGATGATGGTTTTGGTAAAATGGCAGAAGGTGTTTGATCAAGTTTTGGACAAGCAAATGATCTCCACTAGCCATGACACTTAACAGGATTGAATGTCATATGAAAATAGGGTGTTTCACCAAATTTGGGCTGATTTGAAGAAACTAGCCAATGTAACTTTGGTGAACCCTAGAAATCAACAGAAATGGATTCATCGTGTTTAAGTCAAGCTAATCATCTCCCCTTGATGCACCACTTGGTGTAGTTTCATCATTTGGGGTTATGATCATGCCCACAAAGTTTGAAGCTCCAGATAAAAAGTTGGTAATGTAAAGTTGTTCAAATTTGCATTTGAACAGAAATGGTTTTGGGGCATTCTGATCAAGTTACCCTACTCCAAATCTTGTGCCATTGGGTCTAGATGCCTTATTAGGCCTTTCTAGCATGTGCACCAAGTTTGAGAGCATTTGGATAAGTTTGGCAATGTAAAGTTGCTCAAACTTCAGATATGGACAGAATGGTTTTGAAGGGTTTTGAGGATGTTATCTTGCTTCCCAAGGCATGGGGCTTGGCAAGATCATCAAATATGTCATATATGACATGATAGAATTTCCCTGTAATTTTTGGAGAATATTTCCTTTGTAAATATTTCAAAAGCTTGAAATATCCAGAAAAGGTTTTAGAGGGATTAGCCCATTATTTTGAACATGACCAAGTGTTGAAACTCTTATATATGGACAATATATGTCCTATGGGTTTCTCTGAATTTTGGCAAATATTTTTGAAATACTTAAATAATGTTTCCCTATTAAAGACCATTTCTGGCCTTAAGAAAAAGCTTAAAAAAAATAGGAAAAATAACTTTTAAAATTATACTTTTGTGGTTTCTGGGAGTCCTATGACCACTAGGTCTCAAATATACCTTTTGAAATAATTTTCTCACCCTAAATCAAGCACTTGCAGTGCAAACCTCAATTCAGGGGTTTTTGGAATACTAAATTTATAAAATACATTTTGGCCAAATTAATTTTACAAGAAAATACTATACTGCTATAAACACTTGGTATGATCATTGGGCAGAAGTTTTGGGTATGGAGATGAATTCTACAAGAGGTAATAGTTGACTTTAATGAGCACATGAAAAACATAGGAAGAAAAACTCAATTCCAAATAAAAGCCAAATGATGCCAAAAATTTTGCTGGTCCAAATTTTCATGCTTCATTGATGCAAATAACATGTTACAAAATGCAGGGTGTGACAGACCTACCCCCCTTACAAGAATCTCGTCCCCGAGATTCCTAAACTAGGTCTTAAAAGAGATCGGGAAACTCGGATCTAAGATAGTCTTCACGTTCCCAGGTTGCTTCTGCTTCCGTGTGGTTGCTCCACTGGACCTTGAAGTACTTGATGGTGCGGCTTCGCGTCCGTCGTTCTGCTTCATCCGGAATGCGAATGGGCTTCTCACGATATGTCAAATCAGGCTGCAGATCAATGGCTTGGTGATCAACATCCTTGTAGAGATTAGGCTTGTTCGGAACTTGGAGACATTTCCGGAGTTGTGACACGTGGAATACGTTGTGCACATCGGATAGCTCAGGTGGTAGTTCCAACTGGTAAGACACTTCTCCTCGTCGTGCAGTGATCTCAAAGGGTCCAATGAACCTTGGTGCGAGCTTCCCCTTGACGTGGAAACGCTTGGTTCCCTTTAGGGGAGTTACCCGCAGGTACACATGGTCCCCGACATGGAAACTCATGTCCTGACGGTGAGTGTCAGCATAGCTCTTCTCCTTGACTTGGCTGCCTTCAAACACTCTCGGACTAGTTGGACTTGCTCTTCTCCTTCGCGGAGAATATCCGGTCCAAAGACTAGCCCTTCTCTAGTCTCTGACCAGTTGAGGGGTGTGCGACATCTGCGTCCGCACAATACCTCAAATGGTGCCATCTGAAGGCTCGACTGATAGCTGTTATTATAGTAGAACTCGGCAAAAGGGAGACAATCTTCCCACTTGGCTCCATATGCCAAGACACAGGCTCAGAGCATGTCTTCGAGAATTTGATTTACTCGTTCTGTCTGACCTCCGGTCTGTGGGTGGAAAGCTGTGCTGAAAGATAACTTGGTTCCCAAGGCTTCTTGGAACTTCTTCCAGAACCTTGAGGTGAACTGGGTTCCTCGATCTGACACAATTTCCTTGGGAACGCCATGAAGGCTTACGATTCTGTCGATGCAGAGAGCTGCCAGCCGGTTGCCATCATAAGTAGTCTTGACAGGAATGAAGTGGGCTACCTTGGTCAAATGGTCGACTATGACCCAGATGGAGTCATGTCCTCTATTCGACCTTGGTAGTCCAGTGATGAAGTCCATTCCGACTTTGTCCCACTTCCACTCAGGAACCTTGAGTGGTTGAAGCAATCCAGCGGGTCACTGATATTCAGCCTTGACCCTTTGGCACGCATCACACTTTGCAACATAGGTTGCAATCTCTCTTTTCATCCCGTGCCACCAGAATCTTTCCTTCAAGTCTTGATACATCTTGGTTCCTCCGGGGTGGATGGAATACGGAGTGTCGTGGGCTTCTTGCAGGATCAGGTTCTTCAGCTCCATCTTGTTTGGTACACAGATGCGGCCTTTGTACCAAACAATCTCGTGCTCGTCTTCAGAGAATCCTGGGGCCTTGCATAGCTTCATCTTCTTCTTGATGCCTTCAATGCTTGCGTGCCCACCTTGTGCCTTCTTGACTTCGTCCATCAGGGTCGGTCTGACTTCCAAATGATCCAGAAATCCAGGGGTGACCAATTCCAAACTGAATTGTTCGAGTTCCTTAAACAAGGCTGGCTGCCTCTCTTGAATAATGGCATTCAAAGAGCAAGCCTTCCTGCTTAAGGCATCGGCCACCACGTTAGCCTTCCCGGGGTGATATTGAACACTGAGGTCATAGTCTTTGATGAGTTCCAACCATCTTCGCTACCTCATGTTCAATTCCTTTTGGGTGAAAATGTACTTCAGACTTTTGTGGTCTGTGTATATCTCGCACCGTTTCCCTAGGAGGTAATGCCGCCATGTCTTCAAGGCATGAACTACTGCTGCTAACTCAAGATCGTGAGTAGCGTAGTTCTCCTCATGAGGTCGTAGCTGCCTGGAGAGGTATGCTATGACTCGGCCTTCTTGCATCAGAACGCTTCCCAATCCGGTTCGAGAGGCATCACAATATATCACGAACTCCTTGTGAATATCAGGTGTTGCCAGAACTGGGGCGGTGGTCAACCTCTTCTTGAGCTCTTGGAAGCTCTCTTCGCATTTTGGCGTCCACTCGAACTTCTTGTCCTTCTTGAGGAGCTGAGTCATTGGCCGGGCAATGCTAGAGAATCCTTCCACGAATTTGCGGTAATAGCCCGCAAGTCCGAGGAAGCTTCTGACTTCCTTGACGGTCGTTGGAGATTGCCATTGGGTCACAGCTTCGATCTTCGCGGGATCAACTGACAATCCTTCTTCGGTCAAGACATGACCTAAGAATCCAACTTTATGCAGCCAGAACTCACACTTGCTGAATTTGGCATAAAGTTGGTGCTCCCGAAGCTTGTCTAGGACCATCCTCAAATGTTGCTCGTGTTCTTCCTCCGTCTTCGAGAAGACAAGAATGTCATCGATGAAGACAACAACGAACTTGTCCAAATATTCCATGAAGACTTTATTCATGAGATACATGAAGTACGTTGGAGCATTGGTTAACCCAAAGGACATGACCGTGCACTCATACAGGCCATATCTGGTCACGAATGTCGTCTTCGGAATATCTTGGGGTCCGATCTTCAGCTGGTAGTACCTAGATCTGAGGTCGATCTTGGAGAACACCTTGGCTCCGCTGAGCTGATCAAACAGGTCTTCGATCTTGGGAAGTGGATATTTGTTCTTGATTGTAACTTCATTGAGGGAACGATAGTCAATGCATAAGCGGATGGTACCGTCCCTCTTTGCCACAAACAGAACGGGTGATCCCCAAGGGGAGGCACTTGGGCGGATAAATCCCTTCCTCAGCTGCTCTTCCAGCTGCTTCTTCAACTCGGCTAATTCTCCCGTCCCCATTCTATAAGGCTTCTTATAGATGGGTCCTGCTCCGGGCACGAGCTCGATGATGAACTCAATGTCACGGTCAGGAGGCATTCCCGGTAGCTCATCCGGAAAGACATCGGGATACTCACATACCACCGGTACTTGCTCTAGCCCAACTTCAGATAGACAGTTGACTTTGAACGGCTCGAGCGGAAGAGGAGTTGGGAGCAAACTTGACTTCGACTCCTTGGTCATTGGTCACAGTGACTGTCCGATTGGCACAGTCTAACAAGCCTTGGTGCTTGCTGAGCCAATTCATGCCTAGGATCACATCCAATCCTTGTGATCTCAGGACAATGAGGTCTGCTATGAAATCTACACCGTTAATGGTAATACTGACTCCCTTACAGCCTATCTTGGCTCTCATCTCTACTCCGGGGGTTTGTACGACCATGGAGTTATTCAGGGGTGTAGGGGTCATGCCACTTTTTAATGCAAATCTTTGAGTGACAAATGAATGCGTTGCTCCAGAATCAAACAAGACAGTTGCAGGTGCTGAGTTGACAAAGAACGTACCCAGCACGACGTCCGGGTCTTCCTGGGCTTCTTCAGCAGTGACGTGATTCACACGCCCCTTCCCATGGTTAGGCAGGTTGCGAGGAGCTGGGTTCCTTAGTGGCATCCCACGACCTTGTCCTGGGTTCTGCGCATTGGGGCGCGGGACATCAGGCTTCTTGTTGGGGCATACCCTTGAGATGTGTCCTGACTGACCACATCCAAAGCAAGTGACTTGGTTTGGATTGTTGATCTTGTTGCCACCACTGTTATTGGGGTTGAAAGCTGGCATTGGGTTGGCATACTGCTGAGGCTGATAGTTGGTACGAGGTGCAGGAGCTCTTGGTTGCTGATAGGTTGGCTTGGCCGGGGCTGACTGCCACGGGCGAGGCTTCTGGTTGCTGGAACTTCCCTTGCTGACCATCTTGCGCTTGCGAGTGTCTTCCAAAGCACGCCGCTTGTCTTCAAGCATGAGTGCTTTGTTCACCAGGTCAGGGAAGGTTGGGCAGTCGCACACGACAAGCGAGTATTGCAGAGTCTGATTGAGGCCGTCCATGAAGCGCTCCCTTTTTGCAGCATCAGTGCTGACATCTTCAGGGGCATACCTTGACAGAACACTGAACTTCTGCATGTACTCCTTGACAGTGCCACTTCCTTGCTTCAAAGCTCGGAATTCACGCTTTTTGATAGCCATGATTCCGGAAGGAATGTGGGCTTTGCGGAATTCTGCCTTGAAGTTGACCCAAGTGATGTCTTGTCCGGCATGCATGACCTTGAATCCATCCCACCAAGCTCTAGCAGTCCGCCCGAGGCAGTGGGATGCATAAGCCGCCTTCTCGTGGTCTTCGTGCATCCGACTAGTTCTAGCAAGTCCTCAATGGTGCGGACCCAGTCGTCTGCATCCAGGGGTTCAGCAGTCTCGATGAAGGTTGGTGGTGCATGCTTCTTGAACTCTGCCAACGTGGAACGTCCATTGCCATTCCCCGCAGGCTGGCGGTTGTTGGTGACAGCTTGAGCAATCAACTGAAGGGCTGCGGTGTTGGCTTGTCGTTCCTCTCGGAAATCTTGGAGAAGCTGAGTCATGTCCATGTTCGGAGGACGTGGTGGTGGTGGAGCTTGATCGTTGGTTTGGTCATGGCCTGCTTCTGACTGAGCGGATGCTCCGGCTTCAGGTTGCTGGGTAGAGGTACCGGTACGAGTTACAACAGGCATCCTGTTGGAGCGGTAAAAGGTCTCATGACTTGGAAGAGGGAAAGCAAGATAGATGGGTGCCTAGTAAGGGGGTGGGTGTGACACTAATCAAATCATGCAAGGGCCGAAAGGGCCAAACACATTCATTAAAATCCAGATGGGTGATGCAGTCATTTACACATTCCCGAAGGAAGAATACGACATACATCCGAACACAACAAAAGCAAATACTAGATGGTTTCATATGAACCATACAAGGACTCGACTGCGCATAGGGGTTACACGACCTATCCTACCGTAGAGGTCACGAACTGGCATATCCGAGTAGCGAATAATGCCTAAGCGGCGGAATGCTCGGTCGCGTATTCTGGCTCTTCTGGGTCTTCCTCCTTGTCTTCATCTATCTGGGCCCCCCCCTGTCACTTGAGGGTGTGGGGGAGTGGAGGAGTTGGATACGACGGTGCTTTGTCGGTGGTGCAGAGAAAAGCTTGCGATATTCCCTTGCCGTCATACGGCGTCGCCGAGGTGGTTCTTCATCCTTGGAAGATACATCTCCGGAGGGCCTTCCGCATCGGTATGCGATAGCAGACTGTCCTGGAGGTGCTCCTTCCTTCTTGATCCTATTTGTCTTCTCTTGAGCTCGACGAAGAAGTGCCTTGGTCTTGTGAAGTTCTTCTCGGAGCTTCATCGATTCCGAGGCCAAGTCTTGTGCCAAGCTGTCGGCACATAGACTGAAGTAGGTCTGGAATCGAAGTGGGAGTCCTTCCTTCAGTGGAGGGGCTAGTGCGCTGCTTTCATCTTCACCTTCCTTCCGGTAAGGCAAGAAGCGGGTCGTCATCTTGGGTGCCATCTCCGAAAGAAGCTCGCGGAGACGGGTTAGTGCCTTGAGTGCAGCAGCCTCGACAGCGAGAGGTAGTGTTGCCATCTGGGGTCCCTCAAAGAACCAACTTGTGGAGGATCGTTTGCCTTCACGATCACCTCCACATGGTACTCCACCTCAGTGTCGCTAACCCAATGCTCAAGGTAGGTGAGGATGGGCGCTCGGTGGAACTGGCACTCCTGGAGGCTATCCTCGAGAAGCAAGGGAAACCCAGTGGTCAGGTGCTCTTCAGGTACAGCGGCCATCTACGAAGGTTGAATAGGAGAGATTAATAAGCTGATGAAATCTCAGGTTGGTAAGGTTTAGAAAAGAAGAGAGGTTCAGAAGGTTTTTGAAAAGGGGTCTCATCTAACTAACGCCCATGCTAACTAAGGCTTCCTACATTCAGGATGGCTCTGATACCAGCTCTGTGGGGACCCCGACTTAGAAGTCGAGATCACCGAATGCACGTGTACAGTGATCCCAGAGATCAATGCTCACTGAACACACAGAAGCTAAATAACAAGAGTCTTATATCCATATATACCGTCTTACACAAATTAAGGCCATTATGGCCAAGTCTTACATAGATAAAGCCTCATGGGCTGAATAGCAAATAACTCAAATAGCAGAAGTCTTCGATGATAGGTAGAACCCATGCCATCTGCCTTAACCCTACAGGCATTCTGACTGGGGTAGCGTCCTAGTTCGCATGTTCGTCTCCATAGAACTCTTCTTCATATTCCTGTTCCTTCATGCCTGGCCAATTAAATAACCAGTGGCAAGCCAATGAGTACTTTGAATGTACTCGCAAGCAACCCATGATTTGGTTCAAAGTAACAATGCAATTGAATAACAATGAGCAATCTAGCTACGAGCTAGAATAAATATTCTACCATCAAGAATATGCATCAATAATTTCTCGTAGCCTCGAGGACAGGTTACCGATATCAACATGAATATGATTCAACTCAACGAGTCAAGTCACCACCTTGACTCATCACACACATACTTTCACTGATGTAGTAAAATTCTGGACATAGTTTAAGTAGCACCACCCAACTGTCCATGACCGTGGACACGGCTATTCGAATAGTTATACACTCTGCAGAGGTTGCGCACTTTACCCACAAGATCCGAGAAGCTTTCGTGTCACCCACGATCCCGCAGTACCTCAAGTACTCGGGGGAAGCACCCGGTCATTATCTTTCCTTAGACGACACTAACATAGAGTCCACTCGCTGGTTCACGGCCCTCGAGTACAAACAATAGATCATGGGACTTGCCCTAATTTCAATGTCACGCGTACCCGAGGGGACCAACGGTGTGTCCGGTGCCCTGTAAAAACAGTCATGGTCGTCTATCCAAGCACGACCCCGTCCCGGGAAAGACCTCAAGTCTTCCCGTCACTAGTAATGCGGGCACCATGCTAGTATTGGCCTAAGTAATCAATAAAGCCCCGTCCCATAAGGGGTAGAGTGGTTGCACATGTTTGGTTGGGATGGTAGTCACACATAAATCTAATCCATCATTTCACCCATGCACAATTTTTACCGGCACATCACTTCTTCCGCAAGAGATGACCTAACTCAACATCACCCTCGGGCATTAGGGGCACCCGATGGGGTTCATGAAAAGAATGCAACCATGAAGGTTACATGGCACACATGCATCACTAAGCATCACTACTAACCATTTGCATGACATCTAGCACATGGCAAGATCATGAGTGAGACATGCATCATGTGGTGGTTCATAACTAGGTCACCACCATAACTCTTATTATCATGCATTCGGAAACAAACGGGTTCCGAAGAACACAAGTGTATCATGGTCAAAGGGTTGCTTGCCTGGATTGGCTTGGTCTTCAAAGTCTTCAAATCCTTCTCCACCTTCTTCCTCAGCAACTTCGTCAAATACGGGATCTAATCGTCGCAAAATAACAACGGGAAAATAAGACCACAATGAAAACAGAAAAATCAAAATACTCAGAAAAATGTCAACTTATTTTTGTTAAATACTAGAGGGAAAACTAAGATGGCAAAAATTCTTAGTTGGAGTTTTGGAGTTGCAAAATGGGATCTAAGGATTTTTGAACAGAGGTTTTAATGCTCAAATTTGAATTTAAATTTGAATAGAACAGAAAAGTTTCATGGATATGTGTGAAAGTGACACCATTAAATAGGTTGGAATATTACAAGATTTTAGGAGTTGGAATTAATTCATTTGGACAAATATTTATTTCTGTGAAATTATTTGAAAAATTCACAGAAAAGAAAAAGAGAAAAGGCCCTGTGCAACTGGGCCAGAACGGCCACAGTGCACGGCCCAGGGCTAATAGCCCACCGCTCGGGAGCCAGCGCGCGCGCGTTAGGTTTTTCAAACCTGACGGGCGGGGCCCGGCGGTCAGTGGCTGCGAGGGGAGAGAGGGAGCGGTGAGGATGACAGGCGGGGCCCGCCTGTCATCTTCAACCTCACGGTCAGAGCGACGACGAGCTCACCGGCGGCGATTCCGGGCACGGCGGGGCAACCGGAGGGAAGGAACGGGCTCAGCAGTGAGTCGCCGTTCTAGTGGTGGTGGTGCGGCTCGCCGGAGAGGCCTGGTTCACCGGCGGCGAGGTGGGACGGCGGAGGAGCGTCGGGAGGTAGTTGCTCCGGTCAATTCCGGCAGCTACAGAGAGGGAAAAGAGGGGGAATCGCATCAGTATCTTGCTGCGGTGCTAGATCGAGTGAAAGTAGGGGCGGAGGGAGGCTGTACTGTGAGATCTCCGGTCGCCCGACGCGGCGGAGCTCCGGTCGATCCCGAGTACTAAGGCCCTCTGGGGGCGAATGAGTAGTGCTAGCGCGCTACTGGGAGTGTGGTGAGGCTGTTGGTGAAGAGAGGAGGGGCTCGGGGGCCCTATTTATAGGGGAGCGGCGAGGTCCCGTGGACCTGTGCGCCGGCGAGCTTCTGCTCGACGCCACAGTGCACGGGGGGCGATGGGGATGTGTCTGTGGCGTTGCTGGACGAATTTCAGGGCGGAGGGAAGGAAGAGGGGGATCGGGGGATGCTCCAGAGGGTGCGCGCGTGTGAGGCAGACGAGTGGAGCTTGCGGGCGGCCGGCGCGCGTGCGAAGGCGGCCACTGGAGGGCGGAGGAGGAGGGGGACAGCGCCGGGGGAGGTCGCAGACGTCGAGGTGCGTCGACTGGCGCGAGGGGGAGCACGAGGTGGTCGGCTGCGCTGGATTGGGCGAAGCTACAGTGCGGGTGCGCACTGTAGCGCGCTCTGGAGCGTGCTAATTGCATGCCATGGCATGCCATTGGCCCTCTGGGCGTGTCCGCCGTGTCTGGGGGGTCCAGGGCGACGTAAGCAACTCCGGTGTGGCCTTGGATGCTCTGAAGGTGCAGTGAGAGAGGGATGAAGCTGGTAACTAGGTAGAACTTGGCTGTCCAGCAAGGTGAATTGGGGTTTTCACCCCTCAATCATGGAGCTGTGGACATGGGGGAGTTACTGGAGGTAGAATGTAACTAGATGAAGCTGTGGTAGAAAGTTGAGGCAAAAGTAAATAGTAAAAGAGGTCAAGATGATGGTTTTGGTAAAATTGCAGATGGTGTTTGATCAAGTTTTGGACAAGCAAATGATCTCCACTAGCCATGACACTTAACAGGATTGAATGTCATATGAAAATAGGGTGTTTCACCAAATTTGGGCTCATTTGAAGAAACTAGCCAATGTAACTTTGGTGAACCCTAGAAATCAACAGAAATGGCTTCATCTTGTTTAAGTCAAGCTAATCATCTCCCCTTGATGCACCACTTGGTGTAGTTTCATCATTTGGGGTTATGATCATGCCCACAAAGTTTGAAGCTCCAGATAAAAAGTTGGTAATGTAAAGTTGTTCAAATTTGCATTTGAACAGAAATGGTTTTGGGGCATTCTGATCAAGTTACCCTACTCCAAATCTTGTGCCATTGGGTCTAGATGCCTTTTTAGGCCTTTTTAGCATGTGCACCAAGTTTGAGAGCATTTGGATAAGTTTGGCAATGTAAAGTTGCTCAAACTTCAGATATGGACAGAATGGTTTTGAAGGGTTTTGAGGATGTTATCTTGCTTCCCAAGGCATGGGGCTTGGCAAGATCATCAAATATGTCATATATGACATGATAGAATTTCCCTGGAATTTTTGGAGAATATTTCCTTTGTAAATATTTCAAAAGCTTGAAATATCCAGAAAGGGTTTTAGAGGGATTAGCCCATTATTTTGAACATGACCAAGTGTTGAAACTCTTATATATGGACAATATATGTCCTATGGGTTTCTCTGAATTTTGGCAAATATTTTTGAAATACTTAAATAATTTTTCCCTCTTAAAGACCATTTCTGGCCTTAAGAAAAAGCTTTTAAATAAAATAGGAAAATAACTTTTAAAATTATACTTTTGTGGTTTCTGGGAGTCCGATGACTACTAGGTCTCAAATATACCTTTTGAAATAATTTTCTCACCCTAAATCAAGCACTTGCAGTGCAAACCTCAATTCAGGGGTTTTTGGAATACTAAATTTATAAAATACATTTTGGCCAAATTAATTTTACAAGAAAATACTATACTGCTACAAACACTTGGTATGATCATTGGGCAGAAGTTTTGGGTATGGAGATGAATTCTACAAGAGGTAATAGTTGACTATAATGAGCACATGAAAAACATAGGAAGAAAAACTCAATTCCAAATAAAAGCCAAATGATACCAAAAAATTTGCTGGTCCAAATTTTCATGCTTCATTGGTGCAAATAACATGTTACAAAATGCAGGGTGTGACAGTAACCGTGACGGTCATTTTCCGAAAGGGGTTCGAAAAGTGAACACGGTGGAGTTATGATTGACGTGCTTAGATAGGATCACTTCGTGATCACTTTATCGCTCGTGGCACTTCTCTTCTCGCTCTCAACACGTAAGCTAGTGCTAGTGCAGCTGCAACCTTTTATCTTTCTTCAGCCTTGTTCCACACCCAAGGCTTAGATAGTTCTGCTACCCGGGAACGGGATTGCTGAGTCCTCCGTGGCCTACAGATTCTACACCACACCAGATGCAGGTACCGTGGTGAACTATTCAGGTGACGGCACAGAGCTGTACTGGGAGTACGATGAAGAACGTAGCCGATATTATGTGCACTATCCCGATGATCAGTAGTGGTTTCTACTAGGGGCGATTCGGACATGTGGCTTTATGTATTTGGTATCTTTCATTTGGATCTTCACCCGTAGTCGGGTTGTGATGTTTTGGATGATGATTTGCTTATGTAATGTATTGTGTGACGTGGCGAGTGTAAGCCAACTATCCTTTTGCAATTTCATCCCTATTTTTACATGAGTCGTGCAAAGATACCGAACTTGAGATCATTCCAGAATGGGCTTATACCTTTAAGTCGCGCCTCGACACGTAGGAGGTATAGTCCCATCCTGGGCATTACAATTCTCTTATCTATACCAAAATAAGAAGAGCAAGTTGTGATGATCCAATACATCTCACCTATTCAAACGCATCTCACCTATTCAAACGCATCTATCCAACTGTCTATGTTGCTCCGATGTTTAGCATTCAGTGCTAACCATGTAATATCGTACCTAATATCAACGTGCAATCAATATATTTCCTAATGTGCAATGCAATGCAATTAATATTGTTTCTAATATAACATGGTAATTATATTCTACCTAATATCAACGTGCAATCAATATTTTTCCTAATATAAATCTTCAATGCAATTAATATATTTTCCAATATAACATGGTAATTATATCCTACCAAATATCAACATGCAACCAATTTTTTTTCCTAATACTAATGTGTAATACATTTAATATCATTTCTGATACAACGTGCATTGCACTTACACGACTACCAGTCGTACTAAGTAAGGGATCATCTCTTAGCTAAGAGAAGGCAAGCCCTTTTTTTTTTCTCATTTTCCCTCTTCCAAGTAAACAACTATCCTAGGTGACATTGTTAACATATCACCATTGCACGCGCCCTAATTACAAGAGATGGTGTGTTTGAATCACGCCAATCAGTGGCGGAGCTACAAACTAAGAGCGGGGCGGGCCAACCTGAAGAATACCATCCAAAAAAATAAAATCAGCAATAGCCCAATCAGGCTCATACTTTGCATTGTTTTCGTCCTAAGCGGGACGGGCCATGGCATTGTTTTGCCCCTACATAGCTCCGCCACTGAGGCCAATGAGACACGCGAGGGATCAGACGAACAAAGAGTAAAATGGCAACCAAACATCATGAGCCCATGATCTCATGAATGGACGGCTCAAATAAATTTTGTATCAGCACCATAAACAAAGGCCGCAGAGGGAATTTCTCTTCCAAAAAAGATCCTCCCAAAAAAAACAAAATCTTACCGTACAAAGGGAGAGAGCCGGTGTACCCAATTCGGTGTAAATGCAATGGGTAGCTGGTGGCATCCACCAGAGAGCAGAATTTTAAAAAGCCAAAGATTACGCGCCTAACAGCGGCCAATTAGTTAGGTTCCCATAATTGCATACGATAGGCTGGTTCACCAAAGGAACAGAGGGCACCGTCTCTCTTCTCCCCGCCAGCAGTGGTTGGTAAGCATTAGGTGGTGGGCGCACGTCACAGCATTTGGATTTTGCTCTTCGCCTTTTGGTGCCTATTTAAACCCCCACCCCCTTACGGCTCACAAGAAATGGAAAGAGGGAGGAAAGGCGACCGCGCAGCCAGGAAAGGATAGCCATGACCGCCATTGATTTGGAAGCAAGGAACCGACCGATGGAGCAAGAAGACGACCTCTCCTCTTCTTCCTCCTCCTCCTCTTTCTACTCCATGAGGCAGTGCAGGATTTGCCACGAGGAGGAGGACGAGAGCTCCGCGGCAATGGAGTCTCCCTGTGCGTGCTCCGGCTCTCTCAAGGTACATACATGGATCATCATCATTTCCTTGGTTAATCGCTTGCATGATAGTTTCTTGGTCCATCATCCGTATCCGTTGGTGTTTTACAGCGTTTAATCGGTATGTTTTGTTCATGCGTGTATGCAGTACGCGCACAGGGGATGTGTGCAGAGGTGGTGCGACGAGAAGGGGAGCACCCTCTGCGAGATTTGTCTTCAGGTTGGTTCGCCATTTTTGCACGCTCATAAATTTCTTGTGGGAATTGTAAATTGCGATCGCATCACTCATTTCGGCCCGTTGCTAGCCCGTCCATGAAATGTGATCTTATGAGAGGTGGCCGAAAGCGAAGGTGTGGTCTTGTGGGGGCGGGCGCCCACTGACTCTGTTTTATGATTTCATACATAATCCTAATCAAGTGTCCACATGCGGTACCTGATTCTGTACACGCGAAGCAATACAAGCCTTTGAGGAGGAACAAAGTAGCTCCCAAGCTCTAGCCTTTTCGTGTAATAATCAATCAACAGCTCGGCTGGTGCAACGTCCTCGTGTAGAATAATATCCCCTGCCCAGCTTTCGCAGCAAGGACTTGGTGCTGTCCATTACAGCGCACTCCATATATTATATAAAGTGCCTTCATCTTCAGTAATTCCATTAAGTTAATGCTTTTGTTGACAGAGTTTCGAGCCGTATAAAGTGTCTTCATCTTTGGTGTTCTCATTAAGTTAATATAATCCTTTTGTTGGCAGGGTTTCGAGCCAGGCTACACAGTCCCTCCCAAGAAAGCTCCGCCCGTTGAGGTGCTGGTCACTGTTAGGTAGGCCCCACTCCCCTCTCATTACTATGGTAGTACAAAACGGCCGAACGGAAAAACTGTTGCATTGTCAATTCAGTCTGATGGATGGTTGGATCAGATACACACTCCAGGTCTGGGATAAGGGCAGACAATCCCACTCCCACCAAGCCTAGCTGGCGAGTATATATGTATGTAGATGATGCAGCGGTCTTATCTCCAGTAGCAGCACTGGTGTCATGTCCATACATATGATTAGGTACCACATTCTTTTCGGAACAGCAACTAATCATGCAAAGGCAATCAGGGTGGGCATGCTAACCACCACCAGGGAGGGGTTGCTGATGAGATCTGTCGCCATTGATCATCATTTTTAAATGGCGAGCCAGCCAGGTAGATACCCACCCCCCAGGTCGACCTCATCAGCTTAATTCCATCCATTCCCAGGCCCCACGGGGCAGGTATACCTTACGATCTAGGCCGCTTTAGGGACCACGGGATTCGGATCATCAATGTGTTAGTAAGTAGTAAGATCCAAGCGAGGCTACTTGCTGTAGCAGAGCAAGAAAGGAAGCCAGTAGCAGCAGCACCGCAAAAAATGCGTCGCCGGACGGCGACGACGTCTCCCGTACGGCCGCCCCGACACGGCGACACCCGGTAGGTGGTAAACACCAATTTGGTTCTCTGTGATCCCGTGTTGATGCCCAAGACGAAAGAGAGAAGACAGCCAGAAGAATACTGACCTGTACATGTGGGCTGTTGCCTTGCGTTGGCGAGAGGTCGGCCTCCCGTCAAAGACGTGTGTCCAAAACTCCCAAATCTCACCAAACCAGCAATGTCAATGCCCATCCAGTCCAGGCCCAGCCCACTGTTCGGTTCCAGCTAATGCGACGCTGCCCCCCACGTTGCTCGTCTCTTTGCCCGCACGGCACAGCCGAATGCGGCATTGGCAACCACCAGACGGCGTACCGTCCATCAACTGAACATCGCGTGAATGACGCTGTACTTGTCGATTCTGATGCAGCGAGGAGGAGGAGGACGACGAGGAGGAGGAGCTGGTCGGGCACCAGGGCGTGCAGTATGCGGCGTCCGACGGGCAGATGGATGGCCCGGACACCGCCGGTTGCTCGTGGTGCCGGCCATTGGCGATAACGGTACGAGCCCGTCGGCTTGGCGCCAAACTGAACCGTATTGTCAGCTTCATGCCTTGCTGCGTGGTGCCTGTCTTGTCACCTGGGTTCTGATCTCTCTGAAACTTCTGTGCACGCAGTTCACCATCATACTGCTGGTGTGGCATCTCATCGCCGTGGTCACCATCGAGGCCGCGGAGCACTGCGCCTTCAGCCTCCTCACGGTGAGTGAGCCGCCACATTCATCGTCGGCGCGCTTCGATCTGAAGACAAGAGACCAGAGTGACAAACTGTTAACAGATGGATCAGATGACGAAGAAACTAACAGCTGAGGGGTTTTGCATTGCAGATGTACCTTCTTCGGGCCGCGGGGATCTTGCTGCCGCTCTACGCCGTCATGAGGGTGATCCGCATGATTCAGCACGGGCGGCGCCAGTACCGGTTGCATCAGCAGCTTGAGGTCAGTCTGACTTCTTACCTGTCATTCATAGGAACATGGTGTGGTTGACTGAAGTGCTCATGTATCTTCTCCCTTCCTCTGCTTCTGCAGGAGCAAAGAAGAAGGAATGCATCCAGGCGTAGCCAGGAGCAGCAGCAGCAGCTTGTAATTAGCATTCAGTGAATACTGCACATAATGTATTGCAGGGGGCAATGTTCAACCAATTCCATCAGTTGTAAACTAATCGTATAAATAAATATTTATATAGTAAAGTTGAAAATTACAGTTGCTGAAGTCTAGCACAGTTCACTATGCCATGGAGGCCTCAAATGTGAATAATGGCTCAAAATAAGAGTGTTTTTTTGTGGGAAAAAAGTAAAATGTCCCTGCGTATGAATTCACTTCAGTGCGCTATAGAAAAGATCAACTTTGATTCCTCCAAAAAAGATAAATTTTCCAGACAACTGGAGAGAAATAACCAAGACAATCATAAAAACGGCACCACCCCATAACACTTGAAATGGATTTTAAAAAGGGTATGTGTTACAAATCAAGCAGAAAATAATCCATGTACTCTATCCCCATCCCCCCACCCCACCCACCCACACACGAAATCCGAGTTGAGACAATCCTCTCATACAGGTTAGGCTTCTCCAGCAGATATATCAGAATCTGTACCAAGGATGGTAGTAGTACAACAAATGGCCTTGCAGAGTAATAATATGAAAAGAAAAAGCAAGATCTCGCACTCAGTATTTTCTTTTTCTTCTCTCTTACTAACCAAATGGTCCTGGGAAGATTAATGCAGGAATAATATGAACAGAAAACAAGATCTAGATCACTGCAGTCTTGCCTGTCAGGTTTGAATTTCAATCAAGAGTGGGGATCAGAATAAATTGAGTTCACCAAACATAAGTGTGCAACAGTACTCACGGGGGCTCAATAGTATATGTTAGCTAGGGCCTCATACCAACCAAGTGCCAAGTTGGAAGCACTCACCACATGGTAGACCAAAAAGGCTAGCATGTGTTGTGGGACATATTAAGATACAAGGCCTCATGTAAATCCAGCTAATGGAACACAGCAGGTACCATGTAACAAACGGATAAGAAGATATGATAAATAATTGTTACATGTTACATGATGCATGAGTAAAGAAAATGTCTACATGCAAGAAATACATGTAATCTGCACCATAGCATTTAGTAGATACAGAAAGATGCAGATCTAGCGCGAAAGGACCAACATCGGGATGTTATAAACCACGAGGAGCTAAATCTCAGATCACTAGGTCAGCAGATTGCCAGACTGTAGTAGTATCAAAAGAATGCCATCTCCATATAAGATAGCAGACGGTCATCCACTTTCCAAGCTGTAGATAGCTGCAAAATTCCATCATTTAGGTAAAAGCCAATGGAGCAATCAATATCTTTGACAACCGTTTTCCTGATTTCAAGCATTTGCTGCCAATCATGAATTGGTCCTATTTGCAATAGTCTAAGACCAGAAACAACAAAGAATCAGATAATTGGTCTACTGAATCATATAAATAACTATCTTGCTTAACAAAATGTGCTACACGCCTACATATATCTCAGACTAATTAAGTAACCAATGATAAAGAAGAATTCAGAAGTTGAAACTTCAAAGAGCAACAAGCTTCAAGTGTTTTCAAGAATGGTCAAAAACGGTGTCATCTATAATTCTGCAGTCAATAGACTGTATAATTTGGACAATTCTTTGGCAGTGTACGACACAAGTGCATGCCTTAACCTGAAAGGGTGATACAATATTGCTTGATGTGTAAGAATGCTTCTGCCGGATCATGAATAATCTCGACAATTAATAGTGAAAGTTGGTGAATGGACTATTGAACCTAACTGAAATTCTTGATAACATGTAATGTGAAACAGTTCCTGTCAGAAAGACCATAGGTTTGTCGGGGTGCTTTACTTTGCAAAAAGCACTTCGATAGAAATTTAAGACAAGAGATAGTAATGCAGAAAACTAGACGAAATCGTACTCACAGGAGTGATACTGGGACTCAAATCACTGTATTAGAGTGGATTCAATAAATATGAGCAGTGTATGGACCATATGGCAATAATTTTTGTCACAGTGGTTCATTTCCGCTACAAGATAGCATCGACAAAGAACTTCCGCCAAACACCATGATGACACCTTAACTCCTTAAGCATGCATTATTTCTAACTTTCTACAAGGCTACAAGCATGCATGCATATGTATCCATCAAGCTACATATAATTTGGTTATATATTTCTCTGCAGAATATGCAATGAATGTGCACCCAAAACAACAAACTCAACTTGTTTGATGAATTTTGTTATCTTCAAACTAAAAAGGGTGCAAATTGCTAGGTAACATCAAGCAGGTGCATGTAGCCCTTAAGTTCCAGCTAGTTCGAATGCCTAAGCGTACATATCAGATTCAGCATCTCACGGTAAGTATCTAGGGGTCCGTATTAGTCTAAATACTAATACTGCTTAACAAGCACAACCATAAGCATCTAAGATCATTAAATTGGAATATGTGGTTGAGCCACTGGAAGATAGAAAGACATGATTGATCCAATGGAAGGTGCATACTAGGCAACTACGGTATCTACAAAACAATTGCAGAGGCACTAGTAAATGATGCTTTGACGTGCAGCACACCTGAGTTTCACAGAAACTAGAACTTAATCATGACTGGATGCATATTTTGGGTCTAACAAACAGGAGACAAAATCTTCAATAAAGTATTACTATACACAACATCAGAGAACTATAGCACCTCTTTCATAAATAGCAGGAGCACATTCTAAAATTCCAAACACCATTACAAACATCTTAATCTTACAACGTCCTGCTCCTAGTCTGATTAGGGACAGTCTGCTTGACCCGACTTCTCATTCTCTCTTCCCACTGATGGAACACATTAGATTCATCACATTTCCCTGTAAACTTCACCTTCTGAGCTAATTCAAACAATATGTCCGGCTTCCCAGCCTTGGAGAAGTCTGCAGCAAATTTGTTGTAGTCTATTTGTGGAGCCTTCATCCCTTTCTGGATCATCTCTTCGATAAATTTACATGCTTCCTCATGTCTGCCTTGTCGTATGTGACCATTAATAAACACAGTGTATGAGTTTACATCAGGACAAATCCCCTTCCGATGCATCTCATCCCACACTGCACAACCCATTGCATAGTTCCTCCCGCCAAGGAAATACGACTTCATCATCATGTTGTATGTATGGATCGTGGGTTCATGCCCCTTTTTTATCATCTTTTTGTATATCCTTACTGCATCATCTGGCATATTCCTATTCGTGAACAGCTTAATCAGCGCATTGTACGTTCGGCCATCAGGGGGGCAATCCTTCTGTGCCATTTCCTCCAACATCGCCGTCACTCTATCCATTCGCTTTGCATTCCCATATCCCACAAGCAAGCACGTATAGGTAGCAACATCCGGCTGGCACCCATCCTCCTGCATCTTCTCAAAGCACCGCATTGCCATGTCCATCTTTCCCCGCTTACAATGGTCTCGAATCAACATTGTGTAAGTCCACACATTTGGGGGAGGCCCCTTTGCCTTCATCAGCTCAAACATCTTCACAGCCTCAGGCCGCCTCTGCCCACGAAGCAACCCCTCAATCATTGTGTTGTGCACAACAATGTCTGGCTTCATCCCCTTCTCCAGCATCTCATTCCAAACTCGCCCAGCCTCCACCAGGTTCTTTCCATTGCACCATGCCAGCAAGATGGCTGTGTATGATCGCAGGTCCGGAGTGTACCGGTCATGCATTCTGCTGAACACCTGAGCTGCCTCCTTCCCCAGCCCCTCATGGGCCAAAGCGAATAGCAAGCAATTGAACGACTCCACCCCATCATCAAAGCCGTGCACCCTCATCATCTCGAATACACCGACTGCATTCTTGATCTCGCCAGCGGCTGCGTACGACTTGATGGAAATCTTGAAGGCGTCCATGCAAAGGGCGCCTGCCTTCCCCATTTCATGGACTAGTGCAACCATCGTCTCGAACTGCCTCGCCTTGCCAAGGATGTGCAACATCTTGCAGTAGGTGATGGGGGTGTGTGCGAACCCACCAGATGCGGCGGCCCACTGGAAGAAGCGGCGAGATGGCTTGTGTGCGTGCTTGAATCGGTCGAGGACAGCAACCACGAGCGCCTCGGAGAGC
Source organism: Secale cereale (assembly GCA_902687465.1). Classification (NCBI taxonomy): domain Eukaryota; kingdom Viridiplantae; phylum Streptophyta; class Magnoliopsida; order Poales; family Poaceae; genus Secale; species Secale cereale. The sequence continues at coordinate 469,408,018 of LR738709.1, read as the reverse complement.
GGCAGCGACAGCGCGGAGAGCGCTGCTTCCAGGTTCGCGTCGGCGCCAGCGGTGATGACGTCCGCGATGGCGGCGCACAAGCGGCCTGCGTGCTCCGGGTGGCTCGACGGCACCTGCGGCGGCGAGCTCCCCTCGTCGTCGTCTTCAGAGGCGGAGGACTGGGAGGTCGAGAAGCATCTTGACCCAGCGAGTCGGGACGGCGCGGCGGTCCCCCAAGCCGGCGACGAGGCGGGGAGGAAACGGGATCTCGCTGAAAGTAGAGGTAGCGCGCGGCTGGCAAGCAGGCCCGCGCCCGCAACCTCGCCCTGGAGGTTGCTTGCGCCGTAGGTCAGATGTGGCGCGGGCAGCGGTGGGGGGAGATGAGGTGGCCGACAGGGGAGTGACAATAGAGGCGGAAGTGGACCGTGAGGGCGATGGATGTGGCGATGAGGGCGACGATGAGGAGCACCAGGCAAGGGCACAGCAGCACCGTCGCCGCGGAGGGCTCCCGCGGCGGCGAGAAGGGCCGCGCCGGCGATTTTGAGGTCTCCATGGACGGCGGCGGCGAGGCAAGCGGAGGTTGCTGGTTTGGGCTTAACGGCCATGGAATAATGCTGGGTTAGCAGCACTGCGTGTGGTAGTATGGTTTTGTTGTCATCTCTACTGGGCTGGGTCCGTTAAGAACCATTCTGCATCTTAAAAGAGTTGGCCCATTTTGGTGTATGGTGGTAGTTTTTTTTAGTCAAATAAGGCTCTTCATTTATTAAACGAGAATTTATTAAAGGCGACGCTACGCGTCCGCCGACCGATGTTTAGATTTTATCCGTCGCTTCGATGGCCGTTGGATACCCGAGCTGATAGCCGTTCGATCTAGTGTCCGCGTTCCGTATGCCCACTCGTTATTCCCGCAACAAATGCTCTGTTGTAGAAACAACACTCCTGCCCCTGGCTCCAAAAGCTGCGCCCCTCGCGGCGCCGCGACCAACCCACCGCGAAATCTGACCGCCACCGGCGTGCGGGAGCTACTCCAGCGCATCATATCGTGTGTCAGATGGTTGGACCTGACACAAATTGAGCTCACCGAGGGGCCCTGCTTTGAGAACAGGCGCGGCCTCTACTCCAGCATGACGATGACGAGCTCCCACGTTGTCACGGTTTTGTCACGGCAGATGTCCTAACAAAAGGACTTAGTCATGGAGCCATCACTACGGGTTAGCTTTAAAGGGGTTAAAGCGGACAAGGACGCAAGCGATTTTTATACTAGTTCGGCCCCTTCGATGAAGGTAAAAGCTTACTTCTAGTTTGGTGTGGTATTGCTAGGGTTTCGATGACCAGGGAGCGAATCCGCTTTGCCTGTGTCTCGAGTTGTTGTCCTCCTCTGAACCGTCGTCGGGTCGTCCCTTTATATACACAGGATGACGCCTAGTCCGGTTTTCAGAATCCCGAGGCCGGCTCATAAACGTGCCCGACTCGGTCTCTATCTTTCCTGTCTTACAATACAAGTTACACGCTGTATGTCGGTTTACACTTACGGACCCTAACACCTCTTGGGCTCGGAATCTCTTGTCTTTTATAATAAAGTGTCATGTTCTATGCCTTGCTGGGCTTCAGTAGAAGTAATCCTTATAGGCATAAACCGGCCCCTTCCTGGGCGGTTTATACCTTAATAGTTATATCCCTAACATTAGGTCCCAGATTGATTTGAATCTGTTCATGTCAATCTTCAATGCCTTGTAGAAGCTTGGTCCTCCGTGGCTTCAAATATTTCGTAAACCGCCATGACGTCATCTTCCCGAATCACATTGACCACCGTGATGTCATCTGTTCATTTAATACCTATACATGTTTTATTCTTTACTTATTAAAAGCTCCGAAGATCGAGGCGACAGTATCATCCCATATCCACTTTTCGGGCTCCTTGATTCATGCGCCTGCCGTTTAACCTTTCGGCTTATAAATAGGGCGAGGGGTCATTTCCTTTTCTCCCCTCGTCTTCTTGCTTCCTCTTCTTCCTCGCGTTTGCACGTGCCCAAACACTGTCGCCGCCGTCGACCTTTTCCTCTTCGTCAACTCAGGCCGCTCCATCGACCTGTTCGGACCAGAGCCTCGCCAGCGCGCCTTCGCACCCGTCAGCTCCGGTAAGTTCCTTCCTTACTCCTCATATAGATCTCATTAGGGTTTCTCCTGAGAGTTCGTCATGGCTAGGGTGCCGTTCTTCGATGTTCTTCGTCGTAGCTCCAATAACTAGTGTAGATCTGATATTTTTCGCCTGCGACTGTATTACTAACTCCGCTCAATTAAATGCTTATCTTCCTTTAAAGTATCCCCCTATCTAGATCTGTCTGAACTGCTGCAGCGTCTTACCAATTCTAATCCTGAATATTTCTGAATTTCTGATATATCGTAGATCAGTAATTATGTTGCTGATTTTGTGAAACCTGTTTTTCTATAACTTTAGATCTGCACCTTTCATATTCTCCCCGGCGGTTTAGCTTTAGAAAAAATCATAAACCGGTAGATAACATTAGGCCCCGCTTAAACCACCATCTGTAGTTACCCTTGAAACACTTCCGGTTTATCATTGCATAAATCATAAATCGGCCCTTCACTACATTTTCAGCTTTTTCCTTCAAAATGGCAAAGCAAGCCAAGCAATTTACTTCCTGCAACTAGGTCCAGTCTCGGGTTACCGAAGAGGAACAACATGATCGGGCTGAAATTGGCGCTTTAGGCAAGAAGGATGTTCTTCGTTGGAGAGTCCCTGAACCGGAATGTCCTCCAGAGCCCAAAGATGGAGATGTTGTCATATTTCTTGATCATCTATCCCGAGGGTTTAGTCCTCCCGGATCAAAATTCTTTCGTGACGTGCTGGCTAGCTTCCAGCTCCACCCTCAAGATATCAGACCGAATTCTGTGTCCAACATCTGCAACCTCCAAGTATTATGTGAAGCTTATTTGCAAGAGGAACCTTCAGTTGAACTGTTTAGGGATTTCTTCCATTTAAACCGTCGCACAGAGTTCACTGATGGGCCCAACACTGAACTTGGCAGAATGTCCATCCAAAAAAGGAAGGATGTTAGCTTTCCTCACGCAAAACACCACAGTCACCCTAAGGATTGGAACCAGACCTGGTTTTACTGTCTAGACACTTCTCCAGCTGACAAAAATCCTCTGCTTGGTTACCGTTCTCATCGGCTTTCTGAGAACCATCCTTTTCCTCAACTGCTAAGTGCCCAAGAGCGAGCCCAATACGCACCGCAGCTTTCAAAGCTCCGGGCCTTCACCGCAAACGACTTGACATGCATTAACTTTGTTTGATGTTGGATTTCTTGGAGTATTCTCCCGCTAAGCCGGCGCTCCGATTTAATGTGCGAATATACCGGAAACCCCAAAGATCCTCTACGCCATACTGAAGATGTGCTGTCAGAGAATGAGGTCAATGAAGCTGTTAAGAAGATATTGAATGAACCGGTGGATGCCTGCAGCAAAACCGGGCTGGCCCCTTTCTGTGAGTCCAATAAACCGCCGTCGGTAAGTCTTCTTACATCATTTGCTTTATTTAAATTTGTTTTTAGTATCCTTTTTGAACGACCTCACAATCTTTATCAGGGCAATGATCCGTTCTGGAAGAGGAAAACCCAGGATAAACCGGTAAAGGCAGCTCGCCTCAAAACCAAGGTTGTTAAGAAAACTGTTAAGAAGAAAACCACTGAAGCATCTGAATCCAATCTTGATGATGATGAATCGGCCTCAGAGGTATCACTTGACTCCCTTGGATCCCTTTTCTTGCATCTTATTGACAATGATTGTACTCAGGAAAACGCTGAAGGCAGCGAGGCTGATGATGTCGAGGTAATTACCCTTTCCTCCGATTCAGATCCTTTGCCAACACCGAAAATTCGTCGAGCAAGCCGAAAAGTACAATTTTCTCACCCTTTCGCTTACTTGGACCCAAACTTTATTTTGAAGAAACAACAACATGAAGCTCGTCGCACCACGCGGCACAGTGGTCAAGTTATCGAATCCACCGGTTTACCACAGACACCAGCCCGAAGACGTCGATCAAAGGTCTTGTATATTCCAAATGTTCTTTATCCCAAAGCGGGTCATATTCGCCAGCCTCTTAATCCGCCTGACTCCAATTATCAGGACACTCCTCGTTCGTCATCTGGCGAGTCAACAGCTACACAGCTTCCTCCTCTCAAAACTGTTCCTGGGTAAGTTAATATTTTCCTTTCACTCCACTGATTTATCTTTACCTTTGAATTTTTGCAGCAAACCAAAGCCTAGTAAGAAGGCTAAACTGAATAAATCGGCAGGTGATGATGTGAATCCTGAACCGGAGAAAACTCCAGCGCCAGCAGAAAATGTTGACGTCTTGCGTGATGATCCTTCACCAATGGATCATGAAATCTTTACTGAACAAGAAGCTCAGCCAATGGACCTTGGCGATAATCCGACTAGCCCAGTCCGGGCCAGTAATACTCCGGCCAGCCCTGCCAAAGCCGTTACCGCTTCAACAGAAGATGTCCAAATTACTGGTTTTGGCTATACTGCCCCTGGTGAACCCGTTGCGTTAACCAAGCATACTGCTAAAGAAGAAGTCTCTGGGAAAGACAAAGGCAATTGGAATGCCGATTTGTCAAGCTACGCTCAACTCAGCACCCAGGACCTTCATTCCGGATATCTGAACCGGTTGCATACCAGCCGTGATTATGAAGTCGGTTTAGTGAATCTTATGAAGGAACATTATGAGGTAAACTTCTGCTTGACTCAAGTCTACCGTAGCCCCCAAGGGCCGGTTTATCTCTTCAGGATGAACCGGTTTCAGAATGCCCAATATGTAGTTTTTCACGTGTAGTCCCCAAGGGCCGGTTTATCTCTTCAGGATGAACCTGGACTTTTACTCTGTAACCTTCTTTGAACAATAACGCATTAGCCCCCAAGTGCCAAGTGTATAACTTGTTATATGCTTGGGACTTTGATAAAGATGCCTGATAACTGCAAATGCGCATTATCCCCCAAGTGCTAAGTTGATAACTTGTTATGTGCTTGGGACTTCCAATATGCTTTACCAATGTATGATGTGTGCTTCTCTTTGCAGGCTGATCTAAATCAGAAAGACTCTCAAATAGCTGAGCTCCAAGACAACCTGAAATTCCAACAAACCGCCGCTTCCAAGACCAAGGATGAGCTGACCCTCGCTTTAGTAAGCATGGAAAAGTTGAAGAAAGACTTCCAGAAGGAACGGGCGGATTGGGATGCAGAAAGAGCCGCTTTGGAGAAAAGGGTTGTTGATGCCGAGGCCGCTCTCAATCCAGTGTCAGAAGAGCTATCTGGCTTAAAGCGGCAGATAAACGCCATGACTACTGTTGTCTTTGGTAAGTACTCTTATCATTATTCTGAACATGATATCTCCACAATCTTCCGGTTTAATCCTAGTTCAATTGACGCAGGAAAACATACTGCTCATCTTGGTACTGACATACAGAAGAAATTGAAGGCCGCATATACTCTTATAGAGCAACTGTATACTGGCGCTCAAAGGATTATTTGTGCTGCTTCTCATAACAAACCGGCTCCCAAGTTGATCAAGGAGACGTTAGAAAAGTTATCAGTGCTACCCGCCCGGTTTGGAGAGCTCAAGAAATCAGCTGCCAGGGCGGGCGCTTTATCTGCATTAACTCGGGCGAAGGCTTGGGTACCTGATCTTGATCCGGCCGATGTGATGAACGGCTATCCAAGCATGAAAGAGGACGGATCAGAGTTGACAAATGAAGATTTGCGGGCTTTTGACAAGAAAAATGCGACCCTTGGCCAGCAAATTAGCTGATGAAGCTGATCTGTCCCGCTATCAGGCGGGTTACGATGCTGACAATCGCCGGGTTAATACTCCGATCTATGAAGTGGAAGATCTCATCCTGCCCATCCGTAATCATACCTACGCTCCTGATGTTGATCCTTCTGAACTCATAAGCGATGAAGCTATTTTCCAGGCTCTGACAAAGATCAATTGGGCAACCACTGACTTCCAGCTGCTGGATGAGAACGAAGAAGAGACGGCGCAGGATGATCCACAACCCTCTAACCGGGCTGATGCAGAGCCATGAATTGGCGCTGGTTTAACATTCGTTGTACCACAATACTTGGCAAGTTCTACCTCTTGACCTTGCGTTGTATTCCCTCGAAGATGAAAGGGAGATGCATCACAGTAGCGTAAGTATTTCCCTCAGTTTTTGAGAACCAAGGTATCAATCCAGTAGGAGACCACGCGCCAGTCCCTCGCACCTGCACAAACAAATAAGAACTTCGCAGCCAACGCGATAAGGGGTTGTCAATCCCTTTACGGTCACTTACGATAGTGAGATCTGATAGAGATGATAGTTTATATTTTTGGTATTTTTGGTATAGAAATAGAAAGTAAAGAAAGCAAATAAACAACGACGACAGAAATTGGCTAGTTGAAGGGAAAGTAATATCATAAAGATAGACCCGGGGGCCATAGTTTACTCTAGTGGCTTCTCTCATGATAGCGATATTCTACGGCGGGTAAACAAATTACTATCGAGCAATTGATAGAAAAGCGAATAATTATGAGACTATCTAGGCATGATCATTGTATATAGGCATCACGTCCGAGACAAGTAGACCGACTCCTGCCTGCATCTACTACTATTACTCCACACATCGACCGCTATCCAGCATGCATCTAGTGTATTGAGTTCATACGAACAGAATAACGCCTTAAGCAAGATGACATGATGTAGAGGGATAAACTCAAGCAATATGATGAAAACCCCATCTTTTTATCCTCGATGGCAACAATACAATACGTGCCTTGCTGCCCCTGCTGTCACTGGGAAAGGACACCGCAAGATTGAACCCAAAGCCAAGCACTTCTCCCATTGCAAGAACTGTAGATCTAGTAGGCCAAACCAAACCAATAATTCGAAGAGACTTGCAAGGCTATTATGAGCACACATAAAAAGTTCAGAGAAGAACCAGCTATCTTTCATAGATAACCTTGATCATAAACTCACAATTCATCGGATCTCGACAAACACACCGCAAAAAGAGATTACATCAAATAGATCGCCACGAAGACCGAGGAGAACTTTGTATTGAGATCCGGAGAGAGAGAAGAAGCCATCTAGATACTAGCTATGGACCCGAAGGTTTGTGGTAAACTACTCACAACTCATGGTGAGGGCGATGATGATGATGATGAAGGCCTCCGTGTTGGATCCCCCTCCCGGAACAGGCTCCAAGATGGGATCTCCACGGGAACAGCAGCTACGGCGGTGGAATTAGGGTTTTCTCTCTGCGTATGGAGTTTCTGGGGTACGTAGGCATATATAGGAGGAAGAGGGGCACCAGGGGCCACCGGGCCTGCCCTCGAGGTAGGGGGCGCGCCCTGGGAAGGGGGGCGCGCCCCCCACCCTCGAGGGTGGCCCCCCTGTCCTCTGGCTTGGCCCCGAAGTTTATCTCGCGTGATCTTCTCCAAAAATATCTCCTGTGAAGGTTTCATTCTGTTTGGACTCCGTGTGATATTCCTTTTCTGCAAAACCCTGAAATAGGCAAAAAAAAACAGCAATCTGGGCTGGGCCTTTGGGTTAGTAGGTTAGTCCCAAAAATGATATAAAAGTGAATGATAAATCCCATTAAACACCTAAGACTTCATAAATAATAGCATGGAACAATACAAAATTATAGATATGTTGGAGACGTATCAAGCATCCCCAAGCTTAATTCGTGCTCGTCCTCGAGTAGCTAAATGATAAAGAAAGAATTTTTGATGTGGAATGCTAACCAATATAGTTTTTTAATGTAATTCTCTTAATTGTGGCATGAATGTTCAGATCTGAAGGATTCAAGATAAAAGTCTATATTGACATAAGAAATAACAATACTTCAAGTAATACTAATAAAGCAATCACGTCTTCTCAAAATACTATGGCTAAAGAAAGTTATCCCTACAAAATCATATAGTGTTGGCTATGCTCCCTTGCTATCACACAAAATATTCATATCATGCACAACCCCGATTTCAGCCAAGCAATTGTTTTCATCCTCTATCTTTCCAAACCTTTCAACTTTCACGCAATACATGAGCGTGAGCCATGAACATAGCACTATGGGTGGAATAGAGGTGGTTGTGGAGAAGACAAAAAGAGGGAGATAGTCTCACATCGAGTAGGCGTATCTAGGGGCCATGGAGATGCCCATCAATGGATATCAATGTGAGTGAGTAGGGATTGCCATGCAACAGATGCACTAGAGCTAAATATGAATGAAAGCTCAACAAAAGAAACTAGTGGGTGTGCATCCAACTTGCTTGCTCACGAAGACCTAGGGCATTTGAGGAAGCCCATCGTTGGAATATACAAGCCAACTTCTATAACGAAAATTCCCACTAGTATATGAAAGTGACTAAGCATGAGACTCTCTACAATGAAGAACATGGTGCTACTTTGAAGCACAAGTGTGGAAAAATATAGTAGCAATTGTCCCTCTTTTTTTTTCTTTTTTTCCCATTTTTTGGGCCTTCCTTTTTCTTTCTTTGGCGTTTTTTTGCGGAGGGGCTTTATAGATTCAGCCTTTCCTCCCATGGGACAATGCTCTATAAATGATGATCATTACACTTTCATTACAACACGATATTACAACTCGATACTACAACAACAAAGTATGACTCTATATGAATGCCTCCGGTGGTGTACCGGTATGTGCAATGAAACAAGAGTGACATGTATAAAAAAATTATGCGTGGTGGCCTTGCCACAAGTACGATGTCAACTACATGATCATGCAATGGCAATATGACAATATGATGTGTGTCATATAAACGGAACGGTGGGAAGTTGCATGGCAATATATCTCGGAATGGCTATGGAAATGCCATGATAGGTAGGTATGATGGCTGTTTTGAGGAACAATATGGTGGCTGTTTTGAGGAAGGATATATAGTGGGTTTATGGCACCGGTGAAAGTTGCGCGGTACAAGAGAGGCTAGCAATGGTGGAAGGGTGAGAGTGCGTATAATCCATGGACTCAACATTAGTCATATGAACTCATATACTTATTGCAAAAATCTACGAGTCATCAAAACAAAGCAATCAACGCATGCCCCTAGGGGGGAGGTTGGTAGGAGTTAACCATCACGCGCCCCCGACCTCCACACAAAGGTTGACACTCTACAAATACCTCATGCTTTAACTTAGTCACACAACGGTTCACCACACGTGCATGCTACGGAAATCACCAACCTTAACACAAATATTTCTCAATTTCATAATTGCTCCACTAGCATGACTCTAATATCACTATCCTCGTGTCTCAAAACATTTATCAAGGATCCAACATCTCTTTCTACTCAATGCACTTGATGTGAATTTTTTCTACTACATTGACATTGGATGTTTATCATGTGAAGACTAGTTTCTTTAGCCTAAACACTTTACCATGCTGTTTTAATAGACTCTCAAATAGATCTAAGTGAAGCATGAGAGTTCAACAATTTCTACAAAATATTACCACCACCGTGCTCTAAAAGATATACGTGAAGCACTAGAGCAAAAGCTATTCAACTCAAAAGATATAAGTGAAGCATATAGAGTGTTCTAACAATTTCTAGGGTATATTTAACTCTCTTAAATAGGTGTGTCCAGCAAGGATGATTGTGGCAAACTAACAAGCAAAGACTCAAATTATACAAGACGCTCCAAGCAAAACACATAGCATGTTGCGAATAAAAATATAGCTCCAAGTATAGTTATCGATGGATGAAGACGAAAGAGGGGATGCCTTCTCGGGGCATCCCCAAGATTAGCCTTTTGATTATCTTGAATTTACTTGGGGTGCCATGGGCATCCCCAAGCTTAGGCCTTTGCTACTCCTTGTTCCATAGTCCATCAAAGCAATACTCAAAACTTGAAAACTTCACGACACAAAACTTAGACAAAAATTCTCGTGAGCTCCGTTAGTAAGAGAAAGCAAACCACCACTCAAAGGTACAGCAAGGAATTCATTCATTGTTTATATTTGTTTTAAACCTATTGTACTCCAAGTTCTCTATGGTTCATATCCTCCAATATTACTAATAGATGCATCGGAATAAGCAAACAACACACGAAAAACAGAATCTGTCAAAAACAGAACAGTCTGTAGTAATCTGCTGGGTTCGCCTACTTTTGGAACTCAAAAAAATTCAAACTAAATTGGTAAATTTGCGCAATTTGTCTACCAACCAGCAGAAAAAAGAATCAACTAAAAATCGCGCTCCAGTAAAATCTGAAGACTACTTTAGCGAGCGCTAACGATTCTGTTTTTCACAGCAAGATCAAATAAACTTCACACAAGTCTTACCAAAAGTTCTACTTGGCACAAACACTAAACAAAACATGAAAACACATCTAATCAGAGGCTAGATGCAATATTTATTCCCTAACAGCAACAAAAGCAAAAAAACATAAAATTTGGTTGCCTCTCAACAAGCGCTATCGTTTTAAGCTCCTAGCTAGGCACGATACAAGATAGATCTAGGTATTGCCATCTTTGGAAGGCAATCCATAAGTGGCTCTCATGATAGATTCATATGGTAATTTGATTTTCTTTCTAGGAAAGTGTTCCATGCCTTTCCTTAACGGAAATTGGAATCTAATATTTCCTTCCTTCATATCAATAATTGCACCAATCGTTCTAAGGAAAGGTCTACCAAGAATAATAGGACATGAAGGATTGCAATCTATATCAAGAACAATAAAAACTACGGGCACATAATTCCTATTGGCAACCATAAGAACATCATTAATCCTTCCCATAGGTTTCTTAATAGTGGAATCCGCAAGATGCAAATTTAAAGAACAATCATCAAGTTCATGGAACCCTAGCTAATCACACAAAGTTTTTGGGATAGTGGAGACACTTGCACCCAAATCACACAAAGCATAGCATTCATGATCTTTTATTTTTATTTTGATAGTAGGTTCCCACTCATCATAAAGCTTTCTAGGGATAGAAACTTCTAACTCAAGTTTTTCTTCATAAGATTGCATCAAAGCATCAACTATGTGTTTGGTGAAAGCTTTATTTTGACTATAAGCATGCGGAGAATTTAGTACGGATTGCAACAAGGAAATACAATCAATCAAAGAGCAATTATCATAATTGAATCCCTTGAAATCCAAAGTAGTGGGTTCATCACTATGCAAAGTTTTAATCTCTTCACTCCCACTTTTAGCAATTTTAGCATCAAGATCTAAAAACTCTGAATCATTGGGACACCTTAAAGCAGAATCATCTCCAATCCTATTATCAACAAGATTAATACTAGAAAACAAGGATCTAATAGGAGACACATCAATAAATTTCAGATCTTTATCTTTATTTTCACGATAACCCAAAGATCGAGATTTAATATAATCTTCTCTTTTAGCACGCATTCTAGCGGTTCTTTCTTTGCATTCATCAATGGAAATTCTCATGGCTTTGAGAGACTCATTGATATCATGCTTAGGTGGAATAGATCTAAATTTCAAAGCATCAACATCAAGAGTAATTCTATCCACACTTCCAGCTAATTCATCAACTTTAAGCAATTTCTCTTCAAGCATAGCATTGAAATTCTTTTGCGAGATCATAAACTCCTTAACACTAGTTTCAAATTCAGAAGGCATCTTTCCATAAGAGTTGTTGTAAGAATTGCCAAAATTATTAGAGGAAAAGGCCTAGGATTAAAATTACCTCTATTAGCATTATTACCAAAATTATTCCTACCAACAAAATTCACATCCAAAGATTCATTGTTATTATCAATCAAAGTGGATAAAGGCATATCATTAGGATCAGAAGAAGCACTCTTGGCAGCAAACAATTTCATAAGTTCATCCATCTTCCCACTCAAAACACTAATTTCTTCGATAGCATGCACTTTTTTACTAGTAGATCTTTCGGTGTGCCATTGAGAATAATTAACCATAATATTATCTAGGAGTTTGGTAGCTTCTCCTAAGGTAGTTTCCATGAAAGTGCCTCCAGCGGCCGAATCTAAAAGATTTCTAGAAGCAAAATTCAAGCCAGCATAAAAGTTCTGAATAATCATCCATAGATTCAAACCATGTGTAGGGCAATTACATATCATTAATTTCATTCTCTCCCAAGCTTGTGCAACATGCTCATGATCTAGTTGCTTAAAATTCATAATATCATTTCTAAGAGAGATGATCTTAGCAGGAGGGAAATACTTAGAGATAAAATCATCTTTGCACTTATTCCACGAATTAATACTATTTCTAGGCAAAGAGGAGAACCAAGTTTTAGCACGATCTCTAAGTGAAAACGGAAATAACTTCAATTTAACAATATCGTTATCCGTATCCCTTTTCTTTTGCATATCACACAAATCAACAAAGTTGTTTAGATGGGTAGCGGCATCTTCACTAGGAAGGCCGGAGAATTGATCTTTCATGACAAGATTCAACAAAGCAGCTTTGATCTCACAAGATTCAGCATCGGTAATAGGAGCAATTGGAGTGCTAATAAAATCATTGTTGTTGGTATTGGAGAAGTCACACAATTTGGTATTGTTCTGAGCCATAGTGACAAGCAAGCAATCCAACATACACAAGCAAACAAGAAGCAAGCGAACAAGAAACACACGGCGGAAGAAGGGCGAATAAAACGACAAAGGTGAAGTGGGGGAGAGGAAAACGAGAGGCAAATAAATGTAATGCGAAGGATAAGGGTTTGTGATAGGTACTTGGTATATGGCTTTTGCGTAAGCCTCCCCGGCAACGGCGCCAGAAATTCTTCTTGTTACCTCTTGAGCTTGCGTTGTATTCCCTCGAAGAGGAAAGGGAGATGCAGCACAGTAGCGTAAGTATTTCCCTCAGTTTTTGAGAACCAAGGTATCAATCCAGTAGGAGACCACGCGCCAGTCCCTCGCACCTGCACAAACAAATAAGAACTTCGCAGCCAACGCGATAAGGGGTTGTCAATCCCTTCACGGTCACTTACGATAGTGAGATCTGATAGAGATGATAGTTTATATTTTTGGTATTTTTGGTATAGAAACAGAAAGTAAAGAAAGCAAAGAAACAACGGCGGCAGAAATTGGCTAGTTGAAGGGAAAGTAATATGATAAAGATAGACCCGGGGGCCATAGTTTTCTCTAGTGGCTTCTCTCATGATAGCGATATTCTACGGCGGGTAAACAAATTACTGTCGAGCAATTGATAGAAAAGCGAATAGTTATGAGACTATCTAGGCATGATCATCACCTTCTTGATGAATTGAACCGCCGTTGCTGCATCACACTTGCTGACTAGCTCTGCCTCGACCCACTTGGTAAACTTATCCATCGTCACCAGAAGGTGGATCTTCTTATCTGGAGATCTCTTAAAGGGCCCAACCATGTCTAGCCCCCCAAGTCGCGAACGGCCAAGTAATTGGAATCATCCTCAATTCTTGAGCCGGTATATGAGCACGTCGTGAGAATTTCTGGCAAGCATCACACTTTTTGACCAGGTCCTCTGCATCAGCATGAGCCGTCAGCCAATAGAACCCATGACGAAAAGCTTTAGCCACCAAAGACTTTGAACCGGTGTGGTGACCACAATCTCCTTCGTGAATCTCTCGAAGAATCTCATGGCCTTCTTCCAGTGAAACACAACATTGAAACGCCCCGGATACGCTGCAATGATGCAGCTCTCCATTGACAATAGTCATCGATTTGGACCGCCGGATTATCTGCCTGGCTAAGACTTCATCCCCTGGTAACTCACCTTGGTTCATGTACGCCAGATACAGGACTGTCCAATCCGGAATAGCATGAAGTGCCGCCACCAATTGAGCCTCCAGATCAGGAACAACCAAGTCCTCTTCTAAAGGTAATTTCACCGATGGATTATGCAATACGTCCAGGAAGACATTAGGTGGAACCGGTTTACGCTGGGAACCTAGACGGCTTAATGCGTCAGCCGCTTCATTCTTCCGCCGGTCCACATGGTCCACTTGATAACCCTTGAAATGCCCAGCGACAGCGTCCACCTCTCGACGATATGCCGCCATAAGAGGGTCCTTGGAGTCCCAAGTACCAGATACTTGTTGGGCCACCAGGTCCGAGTCACTGAAGCATTTAACCCGGCTTAAATTTATCTCCTTAGCCATTCGTAGACCATGGAGGAGAGCTTCATACGCAGCTGCATTGTTAGTACAAGGGAACATTAAACGGAGGACATAACAAAACTTATCACCTCGTGGGGAAGTTAATACGACTCCAGCCCCCAAGCCCTCCAATTGCCTGGATCCATCAAAGTGAATAGTCCAGTACGTGTGATCCGGTTTTTCCTCCGGTGCTTGCAACTCTGTCCAATCGTTGATGAAGTCCACCAGTGCTTGAGACTTGATTGCAGTGCGAGGCACATATTTTAGCCCGTGAGGACCAAGCTCAATAGCCCACTTGGCAACCCGACCAGTTGCTTCTCTGTTCTGTATTATATCTCCCAGAGGGCCAGAACTGACCACAGTGATTGGATGGCCTTGAAAATACTGCTTTAGCTTCTGGTTTGCCATGAAGACTCCAGATACCAGTTTCTGCCAATGCGGGTATCTCTGCTTCGACTCAATGAGCACCTCGCTGATATAGTAAACCGACCTTTGAAGCGGATATTCTTTTCCTGCCTCCTTGCGCTCCACTACAATGGAAACGCTTACAGCTCGGGCATTAGCAGCCACGTATAACAACAGCGGCTCATTATCAACTGGCGCAGCAAGGACGCGCGGCTCTGCCAACTGATTCTTTAAGTCTTCGAACGCAGCATCAGCAGCATCACTCCAGACAAAGCGGTGTGTCTTTTTCATCATCTGGTAAAGCGGGATGGCCTTCTCTCCCAAACGGCTGATAAACCGGCTGAGTGTCGCAATGCGGCCTGCCAAGCGCTGGACATCGTTAATGCATGCCGGTTTAGCCAAGGAAGTAATAGCCTTGATCTTCTCCAGATTAGCTTCAATTCCCCTGTTTGACACCAAGAAACCCAGGAGCTTGCCTGCTGGTACACCCAAAACGCACTTGGCCGGATTAAGCATCATCTTATAAACCCGAAGGTTATCAAAAGTTTCCTTCAAGTCAGCTATCAACGTTTCTTCCTTCCTGGACTTTACTACAATGTCATCCACATATGCATGAACATTCCGCCCAATCTGCTTATGAAGACAATTCTGCACACAACGCTGATAGGTCGCCTGGGCACTCTTGAGCCCAAAAGGCATGGATACATAGCAGAAGGCTCCAAAGGGAGTTATAAAGGCTGTTTTCTCCTGGTCCTTAACTGCCATATTGATCTGATGATAACCGGAATATGCATCCAAAAAACTTAAGCGCTCACAACCCGCCGTAGCATCAATGATTTGATCAATACGGGGGAGGGCAAAAGGATCAGCTGGGCAAGCCTTGTTCAGATCTGTGTAATCAACACAGATTCGCCAAGTGCCATTCTTTTTAAGCACCAACATCGGACTAACCAACCACTCAGGATGAAACACCTCAACTATAAAACCTGCCGCCAAGAGCCTGGCTACTTCTTCACCAATAACCTTACGCCTTTCTTCATTGAAGCGGCGGAGAAACTGTTTAACCGGCTTAAACTTGGGATCAATATTAAGAGTGTGCTCAACGAGTTCCCTCGGTACACCTGGCATGTCAGAAGGTTTCAATGCAAAGATGTCCCGATTCTCACGGATGAACTCGATGAGCGTGCTTTCCTATTTCGGATCCAGGTTAGCACTGATGGTAAACTGCTTTGATGAATCGGCAGGAACAAATTCAACCTGCTTGGTCTCATTAGCTCGCTTGAACTTCAAGGCCAGATCATGCTCTGTGGTCGGCTTCTTCAACGAAGACATGTCTGCCGGATCAACATTATCCTTATAAAATTTCAATTCCTCGGTTGCACAAACCACCCCAGCGTAGGCTGTATCACCTTCCTCTCACTCCAAAGCAATCTTACGACTCTCATGGACCGTAATAGTTCCTTTATGACCTGGCATTTTGAGCTGCAGATAAACATAACAAGGCCTCGCCATGAACTTAGCATAAACCGG
Organism: Secale cereale; assembly: GCA_902687465.1. NCBI lineage: Eukaryota > Viridiplantae > Streptophyta > Magnoliopsida > Poales > Poaceae > Secale > Secale cereale. The sequence continues at coordinate 469,391,941 of LR738709.1, read as the reverse complement.
TCGCCCGAACAAGGCGCGATACGGGCTCTTGATTTTTACCACTTCAAAGGTTAAAGTTTCCGACCTTGAATCATGCTCATCTCCAAAAGTGGCCTTCAGGTCTATCTTACCGACTGGATATGCCGATTTACCAGGTACCACGCCGTGGAAAACAGTGTTGGACTGTCTGAGCTTCTTGTCCGTCAACCCCATGCGACGAAAGGTCTCATAATACAGAATATTGATGCTGCTTCCTCCGTCCATGAGCATCTTAGTGAACTTGTAAAATCCAACCTGAGGCGCCACCACCAGAGCCAGCTGACCCAGATTATCAACCCGGGTCGGATGATCCTCTCGACTCCATACAATGGGCTGTTCCGACCAGCGTAAATAACGAGGCACCGCTGGTTCAACAGAGTGTACTGCCCTCTTATAAACCTTCTGATCACGTTTACATAAGCTTGTGATGAAGACGTGATATTGCCCGCTACTCAGCTGCTTCGGGTTGCTCTGATAGCCTGATTGTTGCTGATGATTGCCCTAATTATTATGACCACCTTGGCCGTTCTGCTGGTTATGCCCGTTCTGATTTCTGTGGCCGCCCTGATTACCTTGGAATCCTGGAACGGAACCACCACCTTGATAACCCGGCCCGTGGAAGCCAGGGCCTGAACCACCGGACGATCCATGATCGTATTGGAACCGGTTTCTGAACTCCCTCATAATAAAGCAGTCCTTCCAGAGGTGCGTAGCTGGCTTTTCCTTCGTGTCATGCCTAGGGCAAGGCACATTCATATGGCGCTCCAGATTAATGTTTAATCCTCCGCCCTGTGGGGGCGGTCTACCTTTGCGACGCTGGCCATCCTCCTATGCACTAGTGTTAGCCACAAAATCTGAATTGCTATCCGCTTTACGCTTACCGCTGTATCCGTGATTCACCGGATTAGACTGCGGTGCTCTACCATTCTTCTTTCCCTTTCCCGACTTCTCATCGTCACACTCTGGATATTTGGCACTATCCGAATCTGCATACTTCACCAGGGCACCCATAAGTGTTCCCATGTCATTACAGTGGCGCTTGAGCCGTCCTAACTTCAGCTTCAGAGGCTCAAACCGGTAGTTGCCTTCCAATGTCACCACTGCTGTGTCCGGGTTGATGCGGTCTGAGGAATGCAGGATCTCTGACACCCGGCGCACCAAATGACTTGTTGATTCGTTCTCCCCTTGAACACAGGCCGCCAAGTCTTCAATGGACATGGGCTGCTTACATGTATCCTTGAAGTTATTGATAAACTGGCATCGTAACTCGGCCCATGATCCAATGGAGCTCTGCGGTAAGCTTTTTAACCAGGTACGAGCCGTGCCCTCCAGCATCATGGTGAAGTACTTCGCACATGCCGCATCGTCCACATCCAGCATCTCCATTGCCATCTTGTAGCTTTCAACCCATGCTTCAGGGGATAAATCTGCAGTATAGTTGGGCACCTTACGCGGTCCTTTGAAGTCCTTAGGCAGCCGTACAATGCGTAAAGCGGGGGTGAGACACGGCACTCCCAAGGAGCTGGAAGTAGCCCCTGACTCGACCGTGGTAGATGGACGAACCGGCATAGGCTGACGGGTTTCATACTGTGCTGCTAATTCGGCCTCTCGGCGCTGTCTGCCCTGATCCACCACATCTTGAGCGTTTGCACCTCCTCCCGCCGGGTTATCCCTCCACGGCGGGTTACGATTCCGCGCACTACTTGACACGGCCAGTTCTTCCAGGTGCCTGTTGTAACTCCGGCTTGGGCGGG
>LR738709.1:469326406-469390113 GCA_902687465.1 Secale cereale | reverse complement strand
GGGGGTGGAATGAATTCTCTTGTGGCTGTGAGAATAAGCCTGCTGCTGAGTTAAAGCCGTCTCCAGAAACTCCCTAGCTCGCCGCGCCTCCACTGCTACAGGGGATCCCCCTTCAATGGGAAGGGCTGCCAATCGTGAAGCGGCTGCAACTATGTTATCCAAGGGGTTGGAGTAATGGCCAGGGGGCGTTGGTGTACGTTGTGATGGAACGACCTGGCGTGTTGGATCTGTGGCCTGTGGCTGGACCGTCACCCCTGTGCCAGGTACTTCTCCATGGTTTAACGTCGGCTGATTGCTAGTTCCCGCTCCTGGTGTACTGAAGAGATTCCTTGCTTCGTAAACCGGCGGCAGGCGAGACTGGCGCCTTCTCCTCATTACATCATTTGATGCAGTCTGATCCAACAGGAGCCGATAGGCTTGAGCATCTAGCTCGGCCTGCCTTGCGATCATCCTAGTATTCTCAGCAGCCAGGTCCAACTTAGCTTGGTCTATTTGGCCCCTCACCTTAGCAACTTCCGCGTCATGTTGTACCTTCTCGGCCTGGCTGACCTCTACAGTTAGCAGCGCTGTCAAAGTGTCGACTAAAGCGGTCAGAACTTGAGCCGGTGTCTGAACAGGGCCTCCTGCCCCAACTGCTGCCGCCGCCGCCAGGTCGGATGTTAACGCCGCCGCAGTTGAAGATTGTTGCACAGATTGTGATCCGGCCATGAAGACCGCGACCCGGCTTGGCGGATCAAGGGTGTCCGGATTACTGTCACCATCGGAACATCCCCCAGACCGGCCATCCCGCAACAGATATAAATACTCGGTTTCTCCAGTGGATGACTCGTCGCCGGAATAAACGCCGGTCTCGCCACCAGATTCTGATCCATCCTTGGCTTGCGCTCCGTGAACCGTCCCTACGAAGACACGCTTCATGGCGGGCCGAATCCAGGCAGGTCTCGCACGCCGAGCCGACTCGACGATGTTGGAGTAGATGTCCGGCTCAGGGCTCGGTTCGTCGATCTTGCCAATGAAGACGTGGATGCCACCAAAGGGGACCAGGTACCCGTATTCAATTGAATCGGCCTCGGGACCCCAGCCTGCATCGTTGATGTAGATCTTGCCACGACGACTCTTAGTCATCCGGCCCACTGCGTAGCCCTTGAGTCCTTCAAAGCTGCCCTTCAAGAACTCGAAACCATCATGCGATAGCCCCACGATGGGCGCCAACTATCGTGGTTTTGTCACGGCAGATGTCCTAGCAAAAGGACTTAGTCGTGGAGCCATCGCTACGGGTTAGCTTTAACGGGGTTAAAGCGGACAAGGACGCAAGGGATTTTTATACTAGTTAGGCCCCTTCGATGAAGGTAAAAGCTTACTTCTAGTTTGGTGTGGTATTGCTAGGGTTTCAATGACCAGGGAGCGAATCCGCTTGACTGTGTCTCGAGTTGTTGTCCTCCTCTGAACCGCCGCCGGGTCGTCCCTTTATATACACAGGATGATGCCCAGTCTGGTTTATAGAATCCCGAGGCCGGCTCATAAACGAGCCCGGCTCGGTCTCTATCTTTCCTATCTTACAATACAAGTTACACGCCGTATGGCGGTTTACACTTACGGACACTAACACCTCTTGGGCCCGGGATCTCTTGTCTTTTATAATAAAGCGTCATGTTCTATGCCTTGCTGGGCTTCAGTAGAAGTAATCCTTATAGCCATAAACCGACCCCTTCCTGGGCGGTTTATACCTTAATAGTTATATAGCTGACACACGCCGAAAACTCCTTTGCGATTTCTGCAACTGAAGCTATGTTTTAGAAACATGCGTCGTGTTGCAATTCTTTGCCTTGTACGCTCCAACATCGGGTGCTTCTTCAACGCTTTCTGCAACCGGGCCTATGTTTCTGAAGCAAGACCCTTGTTGCAGAAAAAAAAATCTTTGCTATCTTTTTCTTTGAAACAAGACTTGTGTTGTAGAAACTTTCTAAAAATAGACCCCGTTGTTGAAAAACACTTCACCACCGAATAAATTTTTTATTTTTGAAACAAGGTCTTTGTTGAAAAAAGGATACACACCTGCTGCTTGTGTAGCCGTCGGCGACCTCGGATCCCATCGTCATCGCCATCGTGGCTAGTCTGCCGCGGTTGCCTAGCCGCCGTCGACCACCCAGTCGCCGCCTCCATCCCAACCGCACGCTGCTCCGCCTCCCAGCTACTAGATCTAACCACCACCGAGCCCCGCAACAAGCAATCTGTTGCAGAAAGCATTTCTGTAACAACAACTCAGCTGCAGACCCGTGCGCATGTGTACGGGTGCTATCAACCGTTGGATCAAAAGATGATCCGACGAACACGGAGCCGGTAGACATGGGCTCGAGATCAGCCGGCAGAAGGTAAGCTTTTCCCAACAAGAAAGGAACAATCATAGAAGTTTTCTAAAAAAACTAGGTCATTGCCGGTGCATATACTAAAGGAAATATGCCCTAGAGGCAATAATAAAGATGTTATTTATATTTCCTTATATCATGATAAATGTCTTTTATTCATGCTAGAATTGTATTAACCGGAAACTTAGTACATGTGTGAATACATAGACAAAATAGTATGTCCCTAGTATGCCTCTACTAGACTAGCTCATTGATCAAAGATGGTTATGTTTCCTGTCAATAGACATGAGTTGTCATTTGATCAACGAGATCACATCATTAGGAGAATGATGTGATGGACAAGACCCATCCGTTAGCTTAGCATTGTGATCGTTAAGTTTTACTGTTATTGCTTTCTCCATGACTTATACATGTTCCTATGACTATGATATTATGCAACTCCCGAATACCGGAGGAACACCTTGTGTGCTATAAAACGTCACAACGTAACTGGGTGATTATAAAGATGCTCTACAGGTGTCTCCGAAGGTATTCGTGGTGTTGGCATAGATCAAGAATAGGATTTTGTCACTCCGAATGTCGGAGAGGTATCTCTGGGCCCTCTCGGTAATACACATCATTATAAGCTTTGCAAGCATATGACTAATGAGTTAGTCACGAGATGATGTATTACGGAACGAGTAAAGAGACTTGCCGGTAACGAGATTGAACTAGGTATTGAGATACCGACGATCGAATCTCGGGCAAGTAACATACCGATGACAAAAGGAACAACATATGTTGCTATGCGGTTTGACCGATAAAGATCTTCGTAGAATATGTAGGAGCCAATATGAGCATCCAGGTTCCGCTATTGGTTATTGACCGGAGATGAGTCTCGGTCATGTCTACATAGTTCTCGAACCCATAGGGTCCGCACGCTTAACGTTTGATGACGATCGGTATTATGAGTTTACGAGTTTTGATGTACCGAAGGTAGTTCGGAGTCCCGGATGAGATCACGGACATGAAGAGGAGTCTCGAAATGTCTGAGACGTAAAGATCGATATATTGGACGACTATGTTTGGACACCGGAAAGGTTCCGGGAGGTTTCGGGCATATATCGGAGTACCGGGGGGTTACCGGAACCCCCCGGGGAGCTAATGGGCCTTAATGGGCCATAGGGGAAAGGGAGAGGAGGCGGCCAAGGTGGGGGTGCGCCCCCACCAGCTCAATCCGAATTGGGAGGGGGGCCGGCCCCCCGTTCCTTCCTCTCCTTCTCCTCCTTCTTTCTTCTCCTACTCCTACTAGGGAAAGGGGGGAATCCTACTCCCGATGGGAGTAGGACTCCCTAGGGCGCGCCATAGAGAGGGCCGGCCCCTCCCCTCCCCTCTTCCTTTATATACGGGGGTAGAGGCACCCCATAGACACACAAGTTGATCAGTTGATCTCTCCCAACCGTGTGCGGTGCCCCTCTCCACAGAAACACACCTCGGTCATACCGTTGCAGTGCTTAGGCGAAGCCCTGCACCGGTAGCTTCATCATCTCCGTCACCACGCCGTCGTGCTGATGAAACTCTCCCGCGAGGCTCTACTGGATCAAGAGCTCGTGGGACGTCATCAAGCTGAACGTGTGCTGAACGCGGAGGCTCTGTACGTTCGGTGCTTGATCGGTTGGATCACGAAGAAAGTTTGACTACATCAACCGTATCACTAGACGCTTCCGCTCCCGGTCTACGAGAGTACGTGGACACTCTTTCCCCTCTCGTTGCTATGCATCTAGTAGATAGATCTTGCGTGATCGTAGGATTTTTTATGAAATACTACGTTCCCCAACAGTGGTATTAGAGCCAGGTCTATGCGTAGATGATATGCACGAGTAGAACACAAGTGAGTTGTGGACGATACTAGTCATACTGCTTACCATCATGTCATACTTTGGTTCGTCGGTATTGTGAGATGAAGCGGCCCGGACCGACATTATGCGTACGCTTACGCGAGACTGGTTTCACCATTATGAGCACTCGTTGCTTAAAGGTGACTGGCGGGTGTTTGTCTCTCTCACTTTAGTTGAATCAAGTGTGGCTACGCCCGGCCCTTGTGAAGGTTAAAACAACACATACTTGACGAAATATCATTGTGGTTTTGTATGTGTAGGTAAGAATGGTTCTTGCTAAGCCCGTAGCAGCCACGTAAAACTTGCAACAACAAAGTAGAGGACGTCTAACTTGTTTTTGCAGGGCATGCTGTGATGTGATATGGTCAAGACATGATGAGTGATACGTCATTGTATGAGATGATCATATTTTGTAAAGTTATCGGCAATTGGCAGGAGCCTTATGGTTGTCGCTTTATTGTATGAATTGCAATCGCCATGTAATTGCTTTACTTTATCACTAAGCGGTAGTGATAACCCACAAGTGTAGGGAATCACAACAATTTTTGAGGGTAAAGTATTCAACCCAAATTTATTGATTCGACACAAGGGGAGCCAAAGAATACTCTTAAGTATTAGCAGCTGAGTTGTCAATTCAACCAGACCTGGAAACTTAGTATCTGCAGCAAGGTAGTTTAGTAGCAAAGTAATATGATAGTGGCGGTAGCAGCAATAAAAGTAACGATAGTGTTTTTGTAGTTTTTGCAATAATAGCAGCGGAAAAGTAAATAAGCAACAAGCAATATATGAAAAGCTCGTAGGCATTGGATCGGTGATGGGAAATTATGTCGGATGCAATTCATCATGTAGAAGTTATAACCTAGGGTGACACAGAACTAGCTCCAGTTCATCAATGCAATGTAGGCATGTATTCCGAATATAGTTATACGTGCTTATGAAAAAGAACTTGCATGACATCTTTTGTCCTACCCTCCCGTGGCAGCGGGGTCCTATTGGAAACTAAGTGATATTAAGGCCTCCTTTTAATAGAGTACCGGACCAAAGCATTAACACATAGTGAATACATGAACTCCTCAAACTACGGTCATCACCGGGAGTGGTCCCGATTATTGTCACTTCGGGGTTGCCGGATCATAACACATAGTAGGTGACTATAGACTTGCAAGATAGGATCAAGAACACACATATATTCATGAAAACATAATAGGTTCACATCTGAAATCATGGCACTCGGGCCCTAGTGACAAGCATTAAGCATAGCAAAGTCATAGCAACATCAATCTCAGAACATAGTGGATACTAGGGATCAAACCCTAACAAAACTAACTCGATTACATGATAGATCCCATCCAAACCATCACCGTCCAGCAAGCCTACGATGGAATTACTCACGCACGAAGGTGAGCATCATGGAATTGGTGATGGAGGAAGGTTGATGATGACGATGGCGACGATCTCCACTCTCCGAAGCCCCGAACGAACTCCAGATTAGCCCTCCCGAGAGAGATTAGGGCTTGGCAGCGGCTCCATATCGTAAAACGCGATAATTCTTTCTCTCTGATTTTTTCTCCCCAAAAGTGAATATATAGGATCTGGGGATACGTCGGTGGAGCACCAGGGGGTCCACGAGGTAGGGGGCGCGCCCTAGGGGGGGCGCCCCCACCCTCGTGGATAGGGTGTGGGCCCCCTGGTCTGGATCCTCTTGCAGGTATTTTTTATATTTTCCAAAATAATTCTCCGTGGATTTTCAGGTCATTCCGAGAACTTTTTATTTCTGGACAAAAACAACACCATGGCAATTCTGCTGAAAACAGCGCCAGTCCGGGTTAGTTCCATTCAAATCATGCAAGTTAGAGTCCAAAACAAGGGCAAAAGGGTTTGGAAAAGATACGTTGGAGACGTATCAACTCCCCCAAGCTTAAACATTTGCTTGTCCTCAAGCAATTCAGTTGATAAACCGAAAGTGATAAAGAAAAACTTTGACAAACTCTGTTTGCTCTTGTTGTTTGTAAATATGTAAGCCAACATTCAGGTTTTCAGCAATAATCATGAACTAACCACATTCACAATAACTTTCAGGTCTCATGTCTACTCACATCAATGGCATAATCAACTAGCGAGCAATAATAATAAACCTCGGATGACAACACTTTCTCAAAACAATCCTGATATGATATAACAAGATGGTATCTTGCTAGCCCTTTCTGAGACCGCAAAACATAAATGCAGAGCACCTTTAAAGATCAAGGAGTGACTAGACATTGTAATTCATGGTAAAAGAGATCCAGTCATGATCATACTCAATGCAAATTAATAGTAATACATGCAAATGATAGAGGTGCTCTCCTACTGGTGCTCTTTGATAAGAGGATGATGACTTTGCATAAAAGTAAATAGATAGGCCCTTCGCAGAGGGAAGCAGGGATTTGTAGAGGTGCGAGAGCTCGATTTTTAAATAGAGATGAATAACATTTTGAGCGGTATACTTTCATTGTCAACATATCAACCAAGAATCTCGATATCTCCCATGCTACACACATTATAGACAGTTCCCAAACAGAATGGTAAAGTTTATACTCCCCAACCACCAACAAGCACACTCCACGGCTAGCCCAAAACAACGGGTACCGTCCAAACCAGCAACAACCCTGGGGGAGTTTTGTTTACTTATTATGATTTTGAGCATGGGACTGGGCATCCCGGTTACCAGCCATTTTCTCGTGAATGATGAGCGGAGTCCACTCATCGTGAGAATAACCCACCTAGCATGGAAGATATAGACAACCCTAGTTGATACATGAGCTGTTCGAGCATACAAAATAGAATTTCATTTGAAGGTTTAGAGTTTGGCACATACAAATTTACTTGGAACGGCAGGTAAATACTGCATATAGGAAGGTATGGTGGACTCATGTGGAATAACTTTGGGGTTTATGGAAGTGGATGCATAAGCAGTATTCCCGCTTAGTACATGTGAAGGCTAGAAAGAGACTGGGAAGCGACCAGCTAGAGAGCAACAACGGTCATGAACATGTATTAAAATTAATCAACAATGAATGCAAGCATGAGTAGGATATAAATCACCATGAACATAAATATCGTGGAGGCTATGTTGATTTGTTTCAACTACATGCATGAACATGTGCCAAGTCAGACCACTTGAATCGTTCAAAGGAGGATACCACCCCATCATACCACATCACAACCATTTTAATATCATGTTTGCATGCAAGATAGACCATTATAAACTCTCAGCTAATTAAGCATGGCAAAAGCAGCTATGATCTCTAATTGTCATTGCAAGCATGTTTCGTTCATAACAAGTTGAATCAGGAACGATGAACTATCATATTTACAAAAACAAAAGAGGTCGAGTTAATACCAGCTTTTCTCATCTCAATTAGTTCATCATATATCATCTTTATTGCCTTTCACTCGCACGACCGAACGGTGTGGATAATAATAATAGTGCACGTGCATTGGACTAAGCTAGAATCTGCGAGCATTTTATACAAGAGAGAAGACAAGGTAATATGGCTCAAGGTTAAATTAACAATAAAGCATATGAGAGCCACTAAGCATTTTAATCATGGTCTTCTACTCTTAACCACCAAATAAAAGAAAAGAAACTATTTACACGGGAAAATTCCCAACAAGCAGAAGAAGAACGGTAAATCTTTTTGGGTTTTCTTTTAATTACTACTGCAAGGAAAGCAAACTAGCTAGAAGCTACAACTAATATTTTTTGTTTTTCTTAAGGTTTTTCTAACACACAAGAAAAATACGAAGAAAAAGAAATTGAAACTAAACATGGATGGTACAGTGAAAGAGTGTGAGCACCGAACATGAATGTAAAGTCGGTGAGAAATACGTACTCCCCCAAGCTTAGGCTTTTGGCCTAAGTTGGTGTATGGCCAGTACTAGCCTGATGGATATCCAAAGTCATAGTTGGGGTTGTACTGAGATGCAGCTGCTACTGCCCGCTGAGCTGCAGCTCGAAGGCGGGCTGTTTCTGTCATATTATGATACACATTTGCCTCCTCCATGGTTATAGTGTATCTCCCTTTTGCCTGGTAGTCAAACAAAGTAGGGTCAGGAAGAACAATAGGGATGGCATGATGCCTATTAAAGATTAGTCGATATTTGAGGGATTGATCATCCCTTTCTATAAACCTGTGACTAGTCATAGCATGGCAATCCAAATGAGCAAGAGGTAAAGGTTCATCATTCTCGTGCACAGGCACACCAAGACGGCGAGCTATGTGAGAGGCATAGATCCCACCAAATAAATCTCCATGCAAACCATTATGGTGTAGCCTACATGCAACAATGGCTCCCAAGTTATATTGCCTATCACCTAGTACAACACTCTTGAGAACACTAAGATCAAGGACACACATGTGGCAAGCCTCATCTTTACCATTTATGCATCTACCAATAAAGAGAGCAAAGTAATGAATAGCAGGAAAATGGATGCTCCCTATGGTAGCATGTGTAATTTCTCTAGATTCCCCCACAGTGATACTAGCAAGGAAATCTCTAAATTCAGATTTGCGAGGATCACCCATACTGCCCCATTACGGGAGCTTACAAGCATCATTAAAATCCTCTAAGTCCATGGTATAGGATTTATCATAAAGGTCAAACAAGACAGTGTGAGAATTACGTGAAGATGAAAATTTAAACCTTCTCACAAAGGTATCAGTTAAGCCACGGTATTGAGGGCACTTATCTTGTATGAAGCCCTCTAGGTCAGCATTGCGCACATATGTGTAAAATTCATCATTGATGCCAACCTGATCCATAAAGTCATCTGACGGCCATTCACAAGGCCGCACGTCAGCATCCCTCGGTAGTTCATTGTTCGGCTCACGAAATGCGAGCCTCGGTTCTTGCTTCCTTGAAGAATCACCTTGGAAGTTTTTCCTATGCATTTTTCTGAAAAAATCTGAACTTTTTAGCAACTCAAAATAAAAGTTAACCAAACTCAACAAGATTGATAGCAACAACTCCTACTAGTACCTAGAGACTATATCATGCATTAGAACTACTTGGGACCAAGAAAATTTAACATGCAAGCTCAAGAGCAAGGTCACCACAACAGCAAAAATTTGCAATAAATAAAGCACTAGAACAAAAACTAATTGGACCAATGGAGGAGTCACATACCAAGGAACAATCCCCCCAAACAGTTTGGTGAATGGTGCTTTGAGCAAGGAGATCGAAAATGGCAGCAAGATGAGCTAGAACTCGGGTTTGGAATGGTTGGTGATTTTTTTGGGAGGAGGAAGAAGAGTGTGGGTGCAGGAATAAGTGGAGGAGGGCAACGTGGGGCCCACGAGGCAGGGGGCGCGCCCTGGACCCTCGTGGCCAGGTGCTGGATCCCCTCGCTGTGTGTTCTGTGCCATATATTCTCAAATATTTTAGAAAAAATCAAATTTCATTTTCAGGGCATTTGGAGAACTTTTATTTTCGGGGTATTTTTTTATTGCACGGATAAGTCTGTAAACAGACAGAAAATACTATTTTTGCTTTATTTATCCTAATTAACAGAAAGTAAAAGGAGGGTACAGAAGGTTGTGCTATCTAAATTCACCTATCCCATGCTCATCAAAAGGAATCCATGAACAAGGTTGATCAGGTATTGTTAATAAACTCTTTCCGAATAACATGAAACCGGAGAATTTTCGAATAACACTAGGTTACCTCAATGGGGATATGTATGTCCCCAACAATAAGAATGTCATATGTCTTCTTGATAGTAGGAAGAGGAAATTCAAAACCTCCGATAGTAATAGTTGAAACTTTTCCAATATAATAGATACTATGGACCTGAGGTTGTTTCCCCGGAAAATGTACCGTATGCTCATTACCATTGACATGAAAAGTGACATTGCCTTTGTTGCAATCAATAACAGCCCCTACAGTATTCAAAAAGGGTCTACCAAGGATAATAGACATACTATCATCCTCGGGAATATCAAGTATAACAAAGTCCGTTAGAATAGTAACATTTGCAACCACATCAGGCACATCCTTACAAATACCGACATGTATAGCAGTTGATTTATCAGCCATTTGCAAAGATATTTTAGTAGGTGTCAACTTACTCAAGTCAATTCTACGATATAAAGAGAGAGGCATAACACTAACACCGGCTCCAAGATCACATAAAGCAGTTTTAACATAATTTCTCTTAATGGAGCAAGGTATAGTAGGTACTCCTGGATCTCCTAGTTTCTTGGGTATTCCACCCTTAAAAGTGTAATTGGCAAGCATGATGGAAATTTCTACTTCAGGTGTCTTTCTTTTATTGGTGATAATATCTTTCATATGCTTAGCATAAGGATTTGTTTTAAGCACATCAGTCAACACATACGCAAAAAGATAGGTCTAATCATTTCAGCAAAGCGCTCAAAATCCTCAACCTCCTTTTTCTTGGATGGTTTCGGAGGAAAAGGCATGGGTTTCTGAACCCATAGTTCTCTTTCCCTACCGTGCTTACTAGGAACAAAGTATCTCTTATCATAATGTTGATTCTTTGATTGTGGGTTATCAAGATCAACTGCAGGTTCAATCTCTACATCATTATCATTACTAGGTTGAGCATCATCATGAACATCATCATTAATATTATCACTAGGTTCATGTTCATTACCAGATTGTGTCTCAGCATCAAAAACAAATATATCATTGGGATTCTCAGGTGTGTCAGCTACAGGTTCACTAGACACATGCAAAGTTCTATCATTTTTCTTTTTCTTCTTCTTAGAAGAACTAGGTTTCTAAATTAGTTCTTTGAGAATCTTGCTCAATTCTCTTAGGGTGACCTTCAGGATACAGAGGTTCCTGAGTCATTTTACTACCTCTAGTAGCAACTCTAACAACATAGTCATTATTCTTACTATTTAATTCATTGAGCAAATCATTCTGAGCCTTAAGTACTTGTTCTACTTGAGTGGTAACCATAGAAGCATGCATACTAATGAGTTTCAGTTCACCTTTAACTCTAGACAGATAATCACTCAAGCGTTCAACCATATAAGCATTGTGTTGCAATTTTCTACCAATGTAAGCATTGAAGTTTTCTTATTTCACAATAAAATTGTCAAACTCATCTAAGCATTGGCTAGCATACTTATAACGAGGAATATCACCTTCATCAAATCTATAGAGAGAATTTACCTTTACTACCTGTGTCGGGTTATCAAGACCATGCATTTCTTCAATAGGTGGTAAATTCTTAACATCTTCAGCTTTAATACCTTTTCTTTCATAGATTTCTTTGCCTCTTGCATATCTTCCGGCTTTAGAAATAGAACACCTCTTTTCTTCGGAGTTGGCTTAGGGGCTGGTTCAGGAAGTGTCCAATTATTTTCATTGGCCAGCATATTATTCAATAGTAATTCAGCTTGATCAACTGTTCTTTCCCTGAAAACACAACCAGCACAACTATCCAGGTGGTCTCTGGAAGCATAAGTTAGTCCATTATAAAAGACATCAAGTATATCATTCATCTCAAGAGGATGATCAGGCAAATCATTAAGTAATTGGAGAAGCCTCCCCCAAGCTTGTGGGACACTCTCTTCTTCAATTTGCACACAGTTATATATTTCCCGTAAGGCAGCTTGTTTCTTATGAGCGGGAAAATATTTAGCAGAGAAGTAATACATCATATCCTGGGGACTACGCACACAACCAGGATCAAGAGAAATAAACCAAGTCTTAGCATCACCCTTTAACGAGAAAGGAAATAACTTAAGGATATAGTAATAGCGAATCTTTTCATTGTTGGTAAACAGGGTGGCTATATCATTCAACTTAGTAAGATGTCCCACAACAGTTTCAGATTCATAGCCATGGAAAGGATCAGATTCAACCAAAGTAATTAACTCAGGATCAACAGAGAATTTGTAAGTGCATCTAGTGCCACCCCTAGTTGGTTTTGGAGTATTGACGACAAATCTGGTTGAGGGACTAATGTGTTTGTGAGGATTGCAGGATAACACAGGTAGTAGTCCCTCGTTGATTCAGTTTACCTACCGGAGATGACCCCTAAAAATGTATTAAGACATTGCCGACAATGGTGGTATATATATATATATATATATGAAGATAATCATATTGAAGCCTATGACAAGAGAAGACATTATGTGAAGACTATGGAGCGCGAAGACTTAGATGTTTCGTTGTTTCCTTTTCTTCTTTGTTGAGTCATAGGAACCACCGTACTGTTAAGTGGGGTCCAAGTGAACTAAGTCAGAGTGACTAAAGTGATTCTCAACCAAATCCTATGTCTTCGAGCGAAGACAATGAGAGCAAATCTTATCCAGAGCTGGATGAGTCAGCTTTACTTGTAGCCCAAGTAAAGTTGCCATGTGTGTTTGAAATCTGACCGTTGGAACACGTGTCAGTTCCTTAGTGACTCAAGGTCACTTCGGACAAATCAGGTCGGGTTGCCCAGTGGCTATAAATAGCCCACCCCCTACACCATAAATTGGTGGCTGCTCAGAGTTATTGCACGGCTTTTGTCGTTTGAGAGCAACCCACCTCCGAAGCATTTGAGAGAGAGATCCTTGCGAGGACAAAGCCCGAACACCCAGAGCCAAAGAGTGTTAGGCATCACTGTAGTCTTTCTGTCTGTGTGACCTGAAGACTTGTTACACTTGAGGACTGTGTTTCCTCTAGCTGGTTAGGCATCGCGTTCTGAGCATCCAAGAGTCATTGTGGATCGCCGGTGAACGAAGTCTGTGAAGGTTTGGAAGTCTACCTTGAAGACTTACCAGAGTGATTGGGCGAGGACTGGGTGTCCATAGCTCAAGGTGAATAAGGTGAAGAAGCGGTCTTCGGAGTTAAATCTCAGCCACCCTAACCAGACGTACAGTTGTCACAGCAACTGGAACTGGTCTAACAAATCACTGTCTTCCCCGAGCTACTGGTTCTATCCTTTCCTTCCCTTTACTTACTGTCTTATGTTGTGAAGTCATTGCCTGCTTGCCTTATCTGATTGACTTCACTGTGTGACTACTTGTTCTGATTGGCTTCATTCCATCTTCCATCCTGATCCTTACTGCCTAGCTGCTATTAGTCTTCATGCTTTCACTTCATTGAATACTTGACTATGGCTTGTCTAGTGTAGTTTACCTTTCGCTGCATATAAATAGGATTTGATTTATCATTTGTCTTCGAAACTTCCACGTTTTGAAGCATTTCATATAAATCGCCTATTCATCCCTCCTCTAGTCGATATACTGCACTTTCAATTGGTATCAGAGCAAGGTACTCCCTTGTTCTGTGTGATTCGGTTTAACCACCTAGAGTTTTAGCTATGTCGACTGCAGGGATAATCAAAGTCTCCGCTGCGTGCCCCGTCTTCTATGGCACTGAATATCCCAACTAGAAGAACAAGATGTGCATGCACCTTGAAGCCATTGATGTGGACCTCCGGTTTGTCGTCAAGAACGGTGTTCCAAAGACTGGTGAAGGTATCACCCCTGCTGATGTCAAGAGGCTCGTTCAACTAGATTCAACGACCAAGCAAATCATCTGTGGTCATCTGACCAAAGGACAGTATGGTCGTGTGAGTGCCCTGGAAACGTCAAAGGAAGTCTGGGATTGGCTCTCAAAGGTCAATGAAGGAGTCTCAACCCTGAGAGATCAAAGGATCAGTGTCCTTTGCAATCTTTTCAATCGCTCCAAGAGACACGACAATGAGAATGTCCAGCACACATTCGATCGCCTCACTAACATCACAAATGAGCTTCAGGCACTTGGCGCCACTGAGATCACCAAGCATGAAATAATCAAGGCCCTCCTAAGATCACTCGACAGCTCATTTGACATCCTTGCCCTGATGATTCAAGAACGCCCTGAGTTCAAGACTCTCGATCTGTCTGACATACTTGAGAGGCTCAACACACATGAGTTCCAGCTATCTGAGAAACGTGACATCTATGGTCCCAACTATGGCCAAACTCGCGCCCTGAAGGCAAAGGCTGTTTCTTCATCTGAAGAAGAATCTGACTGCAGTTCTGATGATCCTAAAGATATTGGAAAGGAGCTTGCCATGCTTGTGAAGAAGTTCCAGAAATCCACTAGGAAGTAAGGCTTCAGAAAGTCTTCACGATCCAGCTCAAGAAATGATGAAGCTTCTACTCGTGACTACAAGAAGAGAACATGTCATAAGTGCAAGAAACCTGGTCACTACATCTCTGAGTGTCCTCAATGGGACAATGAGAAGAAGAAGAAGAAGAAGAAGAAGAAGAGCAACGAATATGATTCTGATGACAAGAAAAAGAAGAAATACTCAAAGTCTTCAAAGATTTCATCACATAAGAAGAATTCATCTGGCAAGGCTCGTGCATTTGTTGGCAAGGAGATGGATTCAGAGGAGGAGTCTGCTTCAGAAGAAGCGGAGGTGGAGTTTGAGGAGGAATCCAATTCTGGTGCTGCAAGTCTGGCTCTAGCCACAACCTACGTGGCCAAGTCCATCTTCAACACTGAAGACAATGGCCCCATCACCAACATTGATGATGAGGACGACGACTCTGCTCCCACCTACTGCTTCATGGGACGCGGTGCCAAGGTAAAATCACGTGATGCTTACTTTGAAACATCCAGTGAAGATGACTCTGATTGTGAATCAAAACCTAGCTACAAAACACTTGCTAAAATTGCCACTGAACATCAGAAAGCTATGGAACATATTCAAAAACTGTTAGACAAAAGCGATGACTTGTTGGACGCGGAAATGACCCATTCTTAGTCCTTAATTGAAGACATAAAAAATCTTCATGTTAAGTACGTGGAACTTGAAGGTCTTTATGAATCGCTCTCAAAAACTCATGAAAAGCTTTCCCACGATTACCTTCAAAGGAAGCGAGAACTTGAGAAATTGAAAGTGGCTCATGAAGATCTTCAAAAATAAAATGAGTCACTCCACGCACAACTGATCAGCTCCACTTAGGAAGGATTTGAACCACCGTGTCTAAAATGCATTGAGCATGATAACGCTACATCTGTTGCTGAATGTTCTACTGCTGCCACTGTTGCAATATCTTCAACTGCTGATGTGGTAACTAACCCCTCTGCCGACGATACCACTACTATTGCTGATGAAGATGCTAGGTTGAAGACTTTGCTTGAAACAGGGACGTACAAAAGCCTCAAAGGGCATCAGACTCTATGTGATGTGCTCAAAAAGCAGATACTGAACCGAAACCCTAGGAAACAGGGTGTTGGGTTCGAAAGAAAAATGAATGTTGAGGGTTCATACTGGAAGCCTGAGCAGTATCCCAAAACCACATGGGTTGCTGCAATGGAACCTTCAGTGGTTCCATCTACCCTATATGGCTTCACTTGTGCTAATCCTATTATCATTGATGAATCCTTTGATGCAAACTATAAACTGTTTAAGAATCAAAATGGTGAAGTGTTTTCCAGGTATATTGGTACTAACTGCAGGAACGGGTCACCTATGAAGAAGATCTGGGTTCCCAAAGGTTGTCTTGAGAAACTTCCAGCAAATGTCATCTTGACATCACCTGGGAAGAAGACAATGTTGGGGAACGTAGTATTTTAAAATTTTCCTACGATCACGCAAGATCTATCTACTAGATGCATAGCAACGAGAGGGGAGAGTGTGTCTACGTACCCTCGTAGACCGGGAGCGGAAGCGTCAAATGACGCGGTTGATGTTGTCGAACTTCTTCGCGATCCAACCGATCAAGCACCGAACGTACGTCACCTCCGCGTTCAGCACACGTTCAGCTTGATGACGTCCCACGAGCTCTTGATCCAGTTGAGCTTCACGGGAGAGTTTCGTCAGCACGACGGCGTGGTGACGGATATGATGTATTCACCGGCGCAGGGCTTTGCCTAAGCACTGCAACGGTATGACCGAGGTGTGTTTCTGTGGAGGGGGGCACCGCACATGGCTAAAACAATTCAACTTGTGTGTCTTTGGGTGCCCCCTGCCCCCGTATATAAAGGAGCAAGGGAGGAGGGCTGGCCGGCCTCCTATGGTGCGGCTAGGGCAATCCTACTAGGAATAGGATTGCAATCCTATTCCTAGTAGGAGTCCACCAAGAAGGAAGAGAGGGAAAGGAAAAGAGGGAGAGGTGGCGCCCCCCAATCCTAGTCCAACTAGGAACCCTAGGTGGGGCGCCGGCCAGCCCCTATGGGCTGCCTCTCTCTTTTCCATAAGGCCCACTATGGACCATCCCCCTTCGTAGGGGGTTCCGGTAACCCCCTCCGGCAATCCCGTTAAATCCGAAACCTTTCCGGAACACTTCCGGTGTCCGAATATAGTCGTCCAATATATCAATCTTTATGTCTCGGACATTCCGAGACTCCTCGTCATGTCTGTGATCTCATCCGGGACTCCGAACTACCTTCGGTACATCAAAACTCATAAACTCATAATACCGATCGTCATCAAACGTTAAGCGTGCGGACCCTACGGGTTCGAGAACTATGTAGACATGACCGAGACTCATCTCCGGTCAATAACCAATAGCAGAACCTGGATGCTCATATTGGTTCCTACATATTCTACGAAGATCTTTATCGGTCAAACCGCATAACAACATACGTTGTTCCTTTTGTCATCGGTATGTTACTTGTCCGAGATTCGATCGTCGGTATCTCCATACCTAGTTCAATCTCGTTACCGGCAAGTCTCTTTACTCGTTCCGTAACACATCATCTCGTGACTAACTCATTAGTCTTTTGCTTGCAAGGCTTATTGTGATGTGTGTTACCGAGAGGGCCCAGAGATACCTCTCCGACACTCGGAGTGACAAATCCTAATCTTGATCTATGCCAACACCACGAATACTTTCGGAGACACCTGTAGAGCATCTTTATGATCATCCAGTTACGTTGTGACGTTTGATAGCACACAAGGTGTTCCTACGGTATTCGGGAGTTGCATAATCTCATAGTCATAGGAACATGTATAAGTCATGAAGAAATCAATAGCAGTAAAACTAAACGATCATAGTGCCATGCTAACGGATGGGTCTTGTCCTTCACATCATTCTCCTAATGATGTGATCCCGTTGATCAAATGACAACTCATGTCTATGGCTAGGAAACATAACCATCTTTGATCAATGAGCTAGTCTAGTAGAGGCATACTAGGGACATACTGTTTTGTCTATGTATCCACACATGTACTAAGTTTACGGTTAATACAATTCTAGCATGAATAATAAACATTTATCATGATATAAGGAAATATAAAATAACAACTTTATTATTGCCTCTAGGGCATATTTCCTTCAGTCTCCCACTTGCACTAGAGTCAATAATCTAGTTCACATCGCCATGTGATTTAACACCGATAGTTCACATCGTCATGTGATTAACACCCATAGTTCACATCGCCATGTGACCAACACCCAAAGGGTTTACTAGAGTCAATAATCTAGTTCACATCGCTATGTGATTAACACCCAAAGAGTACTAAGGTGTGATCATGTTTTGCTTGTGAGAGAAGTTTAGTCAATGGGTCTGTCACATTCAGATCCGTATGTATTTCGCAAATTTCTATGTTTACAATGCTCTGCATGGAGCTACTCTAGCTAATTGCTCTCACTTTCAATACGCATCCAGATTGATACTTAGAGTCATCTGGATTTAGTGTCAAAGCTTGCATCGGCGTAACCCTTTACGACGAACTCTTTATCACCTCCATAATCGAGAAACATTTCCTTAGGCATCCAGTTACTAAGGATAATTTTGACCGCTGTACAGTGATCTACTCCTGGATCACTATTGTACCTCCTTGTCAAACTCATGGCAAGGTACACAACATGTTTGGTACACAGCATGGCATACTTTATAGAACCTATGGCTGAGGCATAGGGAATGACTTTCATTCTCTCTATATTTTTCTGCCGTGGTCTGGCTTTGAGTCTTACTCAACTTCACACCTTACAAGTCAGGCAAGAACTCTTTCTTTGACTCATCCATTTTGAACTACTTCAAAATCTTATCAAGGTATGTACTCATCGAAAGTCTTATCAAGCGTCTTGATCTATCTCTATAGATCTTGATGCTCAATTTGTAAGCAGCTTCACCAAGGTCTTTCTTTGAAAAACTCCTTTCAAACACTCCTTTATGCTTTCCAGAAAATTCTACATCATTTCTGATCGACAATATGTCATTCACATATACTTATCAGAAAGGTTGTAGCGCTCCCACTCACTTTCTTGTAAATACAGGCTTCACCGCAAGTCTATATAAATCTATATGCTTTGATCAACTTATCAAAGCGTATATTCCAACTCCGAGATGCTTGCACCACTCCATAGATGGATTGCTGGAGCTTGCACAATTTGCTAGCACCTTTAGGATTGACAAAACCTTCTGGTTGCATCATATACAACTCTTCTTTAATAAATCCATTAAAGAACGCAGTTTCGTTATCCATTTGCCAGATTTCATAAAATGTGGCAATTGCTAACATGATTTGGACAGACTTAAGCATCGCTACGGGTGAGAAAATCTCATCGTAGTCAACATCTTGAACTTGTCGAAAACCTTTCGGAAGAAGTCGAGCTTTGTAGACAGTAACATTACCATCGGCGTCAGTCTTCCTCTTAAAGATCCATTTATTTTCAATGGCTTGCCGACCATCGGGCAAGTCAACCAAAGTCCATACTTTGTTCTCATACATGGATCCCATCTCAGATTTCATGGCCTCAAGCCATTTTGCAGAATCTGGGCTCATCATCGCTTCCTCATAGTTCGTAGGTTCATCATGGTCCAGTAACATGACTTCCAGAACTGGTTTAACGTACCACTCTGGTGCGGCACGAACTCTGGTTGATCTACGAAGTTCAGCAGAAACTTGATCTGAAGTTTCATGATCATCATCATTAGCTTCCTCACTAATTGGTGTAGGAATCACTGGAACGAGTTTCTGTGATGTACTACCTTCCAATTCGGGAGAAGGTACAATTACCTCATCAAGTTCTACTTTCCTCCCAGTCACTTCTTTCGAGAGAAACTCCTTCTCTAGAAAGGATCCACTCTTAGTAACAAAGACCTTGCCTTAGGATCTGTGATAGAAGGTGTACCCAACAGTTTCTTTTTGGGTATCCTATGAAGATTTACTTCTCCGAATTGGGTTCGAGCTTATCATGTTGAAACTTTTTCACATAAGCATCGCAGTCCCAAACTTAAAGAAATGACAGCTTAGGTTTCTCGTCAAACCACAGTTCATACGGTGTCATCTCCACGGATTTAGATGGTGCCCTATTTAACGTGAATGTAGCTGTCTCTAATGCATAACCCCAAAAGCGATAGTGGTAGATCGGTAAGAGACATCATCGATCGCACCATATCTAATAAAGTACGGTTATGACGTTCGGACACACCATTACACTGTGGTGTTCCAGGTGGCGTGAGTAGTGAAACTATTTCACATTGTTTTTATTGAAGGCCAAACTCGCTAACTCAAATATTTTACCTCTACGATCATATCGTAGAAACTCTTATTTTCTTGTTACGATGATTCTCCACTTCACTCTGAAATTCTTTGAACTTTTCAAATGTTTCATACTTGTGCTTCATTAAGTAGATATACCTATATCTGCTCAAATCATCAGTGAAGGTCAGAAAATAACGATACTTGCCGCGAGCTTCAACACTCATTGGTCCGCATACATCAATATGTATGATTTCCAACAACTCTGTTGCTCGCTCCACAGTTCCGGAGAACGGAGTTTTAGTCATCTTGCCCATGAGGCATGGTTCGCAAGCACCAAGTGATTCATAATCAAGTGATTCAAAAAAGTCCATCACTATTGAGTTTCTTCATGCGCTTTACACCAATATGACCTAAACGGCAGTGCCACAAATAAGTTGCACTATCATTATTAACCTCGCATCTTTTGGCTTCAATATTATGAATATGTGTATCACACGATCGAGATCCAACAAACCATTTTCATTGGGTGTATGACCATAGAAGGTTTTATTCATGTAAACAGAACAACAATTATTCTCTAACTTACATGAATAACTGTATTGCAATAAACATGATCAAATCATATTCATGCTCAACCAAATAACACTTATTTAGGTTCAATACTAATCCCGAAAGTATAGGGAGTGTGCGATGATGATCATATCAATCTTGGAACTACTTCCAATACACATCGTCACTTCATCCTTTAACTAGTTTCTGTTCATTATGCAACTCCCATTTCGAGTTACTACTGTTTAGCAACTGAACCAATATCAAATACTGAGGGGTTGCTATGAACACTAGTAAAATACACATCAATAATCTGTATATCAAATATACCTTTGTTCACTTTGCCATCCTTCTTATCCGCCAAATATCTAGGGCAGTTCCACTTCTAGTGACCATTTCCTTTGCAGTAGAAGCACTTAGTTTCAGGCTTGAGTTTAGCTTTGGGTTTCTTCATGGGAGTGACAACTTGCTTGTCATTCTTCTTGAAGTTCCCCTTCTATCCCTTTGCCCATTACTTGAAACAAGTGGTCTAGTTAACCATCAACACTTGATGCTCTTTCTTGATTTCTGCCTTCGCCGATTTCAGCATCGTGAAGAGCTCGGGAATTACTTTCGTCATCCCTTGCATATTATAGTTCATCACGAAGTTCTACTAACTTGGTGATAGTGTCTAGAGAACTTTGTCAATTACTATCTTATCTGGAAGATTAACTCCCACTTGATTCAAGCAATTGTACTACCTAGACAATCTGAGCACATGCTCACTGGTTGAGCTATTCTCCTCCATCTTGTAGGCAAAGTACTGTCAGAGGTCTTATACCTCTCGACACGGGCATGAGTATGAAATGCTAATTTCAACTCTTGGAACATCTCATATGCTTCGTGGCGTTTCAAAACGTTTTTGAAGTCCCGGTTATAAGCCGTAAAGTATGGTGCACTAAACTATTGAGTAGTCATCATATCGAGCTTTTGTCAAAACGTTCATAACATCTACATCTGCTCCTGCAATAGGTCTGTCACCTAGCGGTGCATCAAGGACATAATTCTTCTGTGCAGCAATGAGGATAATCCTCAAATCACGGAACAATTCCGCATCATTGCTACTAACATCTTTCAATTTGGTTTTCTCTAGGAACATATAAAAAATAAACGTGGAGCAACATCGCGAGCTATTGATCTACAACATAGATATGCTAATACTACCAGGACTAAGTTCATGATAAATTAAAGTTCAATTAATCATATTACTTAAGAACTCCCACTTAGATAGACATCCCTCCGGTCATCTAAATGATCACGTGATCCAAATCAACTAAACCATGTCCGATCATCACGTGAGATGGAGTAGTTTCAATGGTGAACATCTTATGTTGATCATATCTACTATATGATTCACGCTCGACCTTTCGGTCTCTAGTGTTCCGAGGCCATATCTGCATATGCTAGGCTCGTCAAGTTTAACCCGAGTATTCTGCGTGTGCAAAACTGGCTTACACCCGTTGTATTTGAACGTAGAGCTTATCACACCCGATCATCACGTGGTGTCTCGGCACGACGAACTTTCGCAACGGTGCATACTCAGGGAGAACACTTATACCTTGAAATTTAGTAAGGGATCATCTTATAATGCTACCGTCGTTCTAAGCAAAATAAGAAGCATAATAAGATAAACATCACATGCAATCAAAATATGTGACATGATATGGCCATCATCATCTTGTGCTTTTGATCTCCATCTCCAAAGCACCGTTATGATCACCTTCGTCACCGGCGCGACACCTTGATCTCCATCGTAGCATCGTTGTCGTCTCGCCAACTATTGCTTCTACGACTATCGCTACCGCTTAGTGATAAAGTAAAACAATTACATGGCGATTGCATTTCATACAATAAAGCGACAACCATATGGCTCCTGCCAGTTGCCGATAACTTTACAAAACATGATCATCTCATACAAAAACCGTATAACTCATCATGTCTTGACCATATCACATCACAACATGCCCTGCAAAAACAAGTTAGACGTCCTCTACTTTGTTGTCGCAAGTTTTACGTGGCTGCTACGGGCTTAGCAAGAACCGTTCTTACCTACGCATACAAAACCACAACGATGTTTCGTCAAGTATGTGTTGTTTTAACCTTCACAAGGACCGGGCGTAGCCACACTTGATTCAGCTAAAGTGAGAGAGACAGACACCCGCCAGTCACCTTTAAGCAACGAGTGCTCTTAACGGTGAAACCAGTCTCGCGTAAGCGTACGCGTAATGTCGGTCCGGGCCGCTTCATCTCACAATACCGCCGAAGCAAAATATGACATGCTGGCAAGCAGTATGACTAGTATCGCCCACAACTCATTGTGTACTACTCGTGCATATCATCTACGCATAGACCTGGCTCATGATGCCACTGTTGGGGAACGTAGTATTTTAAAATTTTCCTACGATCACGCAAGATCTATCTACTAGATGCATAGCAACGAGAGGGGAGAGTGTGTCTACGTACCCTCGTAGACCGGGAGCGGAAGCGTCAAGTGACGCGGTTGATGTTGTCGAACTTCTTCGCGATCCAACCGATCAAGCACCGAACGTACGGCACCTCCGCGTTCAGCACACGTTCGCTTGATGACGTCCCACGAGCTCTTGATCCAGTTGAGCTTCACGGGAGAGTTTCGTCAGCACGACGGCGTGGTGACGGATATGATGTATTCACCGGCGCAGGGCTTCGCCTAAGCACTGCAACGGTATGACCGAGGTGTGTTTCTGTGGAGGGGGGCACCGCACACGGCTAAAACAATTCAACTTGTGTGTCTTTGGGTGCCCCCTGCCCCCGTATATAAAGGAGCAAGGGAGGAGGGCTGGCCGGCCTCCTATGGTACGGCTAGGGCAATCCTACTAGGAATAGGATTGCAATCCTATTCCTAGTAGGAGTCCACCAAGAAGGAAGAGAGGGAAAGGAAAAGAGGGAGAGGTGGCGCCCCCCAATCCTAGTCCAACTAGGAACCCTAGGTGGGGCGCCGGCCAGCCCCTATGGGCTGCCTCTCTCTTTTCCATAAGGCCCACTATGGACCATCCCCCTTCGTAGGGGGTTCCGGTAACCCCCTCCGGCAATCCCGTTAAATCCGGAACTTTTCCGGAACACTTCCGGTGTCCGAATATAGTCGTCCCATATATCAGTCTTTATGTCTCGGACATTCCGAGACTCCTCGTCATGTCTGTGATCTCATCCGGGACTCCGGACTACCTTCGGTACATCAAAACTCATAAACTCATAATACCGATCGTCATCAAACGTTAAGCGTGCGGACCCTACGGGTTCGAGAACTATGTAGACATGACCGAGACTCATCTCCGGTCAATAACCAATAGCGGAACCTGGATGCTCATATTGGTTCCTACATATTCTACGAAGATCTTTATCGGTCAAACCGCATAACAACATACGTTGTTCCTTTTGTCATCGGTATGTTACTTGTCCGAGATTCGATCGTCGGTATCTCCATACCTAGTTCAATCTCGTTACCGGCAAGTCTCTTTACTCGTTCCGTAACACATCATCTCGTGACTAACTCATTAGTCTTTTGCTTGCAAGGCTTATTGTGATGTGTGTTACCGAGAGGGCCCAGAGATACCTCTCCGACACTCGGAGTGACAAATCCTAATCTTGATCTATGCCAACACCACGAATACTTTCGGAGACACCTGTAGAGCATCTTTATGATCACCCAGTTACGTTGTGACGTTTGATAGCACACAAGGTGTTCCTACGGTATTCGGGAGTTGCATAATCTCATAGTCATAGGAACATGTATAAGTCATGAAGAAAGCAATAGCAGTAAAACTAAACGATCATAGTGCTATGCTAACGGATGGGTCTTGTCCATCACATCATTCTCCTAATGATGTGATCCCGTTGATCAAATGACAACTCATGTCTATGGCTAGGAAACATAACCATCTTTGATCAATGAGCTAGTCTAGTAGAGGCATACTAGGGACATACTGTTTTGTCTATGTATCCACACATGTACTAAGTTTCCGGTTAATACAATTCTAGCATGAATAATAAACATTTATCATGATATAAGAAAATATAAAATAACAACTTTATTATTGCCTCTAGGGCATATTTCCTTCAGTCTCCCACTTGCACTAGAGTCAATAATCTAGTTCACATCGCCATGTGATTTAACACCGATAGTTCACATCGTCATGTGATTAACACCCATAGTTCACATCGCCATGTGACCAACACCCAAAGGGTTTACTAGAGTCAATAATCTAGTTCACATCGCTATGTGATTAACACCCAAAGAGTACTAAGGTGTGATCATGTTTTGCTTGTGAGAGAAGTTTAGTCAATGGGTCTGTCACATTCAGATCCGTATGTATTTCGCAAATTTCTATGTTTACAATGCTCTGCATGGAGCTACTCTAGCTAATTGCTCCCACTTTCAATACGCATCCAGATTGATACTTAGAGTCATCTGGATTTAGTGTCAAAGCTTGCATCGGCGTAACCCCTTACGACGAACTCTTTATCACCTCCATAATCGAGAAACTTTTCCTTAGGCATCCAGTTACTAAGGATAATTTTGACCGCTGTACAGTGATCTACTCCTGGATCACTATTGTACCTCCTTGTCAAACTCATGGCAAGGTACACAACATGTTTGGTACACAGCATGGCATACTTTATAGAACCTATGGCTGAGGCATAGGGAATGACTTTCATTCTCTCTATATTTTTCTGCCGTGGTCTGGCTTTGAGTCTTACTCAACTTCACACCTTACAAGTCAGGCAAGAACTCTTTCTTTGACTCATCCATTTTGAACTACTTCAAAATCTTATCAAGGTATATACTCATCGAAAGTCTTATCAAGCGTCTTGATCTATCTCTATAGATCTTGATGCTCAATTTGTAAGCAGCTTCACCAAGGTCTTTCTTTGAAAAACTCCTTTCAAACACTCCTTTATGCTTTCCAGAAAATTCTACATCATTTCTGATCGACAATATGTCATTCACATATACTTATCAGAAAGGTTGTAGCGCTCCCACTCACTTTCTTGTAAATACAGGCTTCACCGCAAGTCTATATAAATCTATATGCTTTGATCAACTTATCAAAGCGTATATTCCAACTCCGAGATGCTTGCACCACTCCATAGATGGATCGCTGGAGCTTGCACAATTTGCTAGCACCTTTAGGATTGACAAAACCTTCTGGTTGCATCATATACAACTCTTCTTTAATAAATCCATTAAAGAACGCAGTTTCGTTATCCATTTGCCAGATTTCATAAAATGTGGCAATTGCTAACATGATTTGGACAGACTTAAGCATCGCTACGGGTGAGAAAATCTCATCGTAGTCAACATCTTGAACTTGTCGAAAACCTTTCGCAACAAGTCGAGCTTTGTAGACAGTAACATTACCATCGGCGTTAGTCTTCCTCTTAAAGATCCATTTATTTTCAATGGCTTGCCGACCATCGGGCAAGTCAACCAAAGTCCATACTTTGTTCTCATACATGGATCCCATCTCAGATTTCATGGCCTCAAGCCATTTTGCGGAATCTGGGCTCATCATCGCTTCCTCATAGTTCGTAGGTTCATCATGGTCCAGTAACATGACTTCCAGAACTGGGTTACCATACCACTCTGGTGCGGAACGAACTGTGGTTGATCTACGAAGTTCAGCAGAAACTTGATATGAAGTTTCATGATCATCATCATTAGCTTCCTCACTAATTGGTGTAGGAATCACTGGAACGAGTTTCTGTGATGTACTACCTTCCAATTCGGGAGAAGGTACAATTACCTCATCAAGTTCTACTTTCCTCCCACTCACTTCTTTCGAGAGAAACTTCTTCTCTAGAAAGGATCCACTCTTAGTAACAAAGACCTTGCCTTAGGATCTGTGATAGAAGGTGTACCCAACAGTTTCTTTTTGGGTATCCTATGAAGATTTACTTCTCCGAATTGGGTTCGAGCTTATCATGTTGAAACTTTTTCACATAAGCATCGCAGTCCCAAACTTTAAGAAATGACAACTTAGGTTTCTCGTCAAACCACAGTTCATACGGTGTCATCTCCACGGATTTAGATGGTGCCCTATTTAACGTGAATGTAGCTGTCTCTAATGCATAACCCCAAAAGCGATAGTGGTAGATCGGTAAGAGACATCATCGATCGCACCATATCTAATAAAGTACGGTTATGACGTTCGGACACACCATTACACTGTGGTGTTCCAGGTGGCGTGAGTAGTGAAACTATTTCACATTGTTAATATTGAAGGCCAAACTCGCTAACTCAAATATTTTACCTCTACGATCATATCGTAGAAACTCTTATTTTCTTGTTACGATGATTCTCCACTTCACTCTGAAATTCTTTGAACTTTTCAAATGTTTCAGACTTGTGCTTCATTAAGTAGATATACCTATATCTGCTCAAATCATCAGTGAAGGTCAGAAAATAACGATACTTGCCGCGAGCTTCAACACTCATTGGTCCGCATACATCAGTACGTATGATTTCCAACAACTCTGTTGCTCGCTCCACAGTTCCGGAGAACGGAGTTTTAGTCATCTTGCCCATGAGGCATGGTTCGCAAGCACCAAGTGATTCATAATCAAGTGATTCAAAAAAGTCCATCACTATGGAGTTTCTTCATGTGCTTTACACCAATATGACCTAAACGGCAGTGCCACAAATAAGTTGCACTATCATTATTAACCTCGCATCTTTTGGCTTCAATATTATGAATATGTGTATCACACGATCGAGATCCAACAAAACATTTTCATTGGGTGTATGACCATAGAAGGTTTTATTCATGTAAACAGAACAACAATTATTCTCTAACTTACATGAATAACTGTATTGCAATAAACATGATCAAATCATATTCATGCTCAACCAAATAACACTTATTTAGGTTCAATACTAATCCCGAAAGTATAGGGAGTGTGCGATGATGATCATATCAATCTTGGAACTACTTCCAATACACATCGTCACTTCATCCTTTAACTAGTTTCTGTTCATTATGCAACTCCCATTTCGAGTTACTACTCTTTAGCAACTGAACCAATATCAAATACTGAGGGGTTGCTATGAACACTAGTAAAATACACATCAATAATCTATATATCAAATATACCTTTGTTCACTTTGCCATCCTTCTTATCCGCCAAATATCTAGGGCAGTTCCACTTCTAGTGACCATTTCCTTTGCAGTAGAAGCACTTAGTTTCAGGCTTGAGTTTAGCTTTGGGTTTCTTCATGGGAGTGACAACTTGCTTGTCATTCTTCTTGAAGTTCCCCTTCTATCCCTTTGCCCTTTACTTGAAACAAGTGGTCTGGTTAACCATCAACACTTGATGCTCTTTCTTGATTTCTACCTTCGCCGATTTCAGCATCGTGAAGAGCTCGGGAATTACTTTCGTCATCCCTTGCATGTTATAGTTCATCACGAAGTTCTACTAACTTTGTGATAGTGTCTAGAGAACTTTGTCAATTACTATCTTATCTGGAAGATTAACTCCCACTTGATTCAAGCAATTGTACTACCCAGACAATCTGAGCACATGCTCACTGGTTGAGCATTCTCCTCCATCTTGTAGGCAAAGTACTGTCAGAGGTCTTATACCTCTCGACACGGGCATGAGTATGAAATGCTAATTTCAACTCTTGGAACATCTCATATGCTCCGTGGCGTTTCAAAACGTTTTTGAAGTCCCGGTTATAAGCCGTAAAGTATGGTGCACTAAACTATCAAGTAGTCATCATATCGAGCTTTTGTCAAAACGTTCATAACGTCTACATCTGCTCCTGCAATAGGTCTGTCACCTAGCGGTGCATCAAGGACATAATTCTTCTGTGCAGCAATGAGGATAATCCTCAGATCACGGAACAATTCCGCATCATTGCTACTAACATCTTTCAATTTGGTTTTCTCTAGGAACATATAAAAAATAAACGTGGAGCAACATCGCGAGCTATTGATCTACAACATAGATATGCTAATACTACCAGGACTAAGTTCATGATAAATTAAAGTTCAATTAATCATATTACTTAAGAACTCCCACTTAGATAGACATCCCTCCGGTCATCTAAATGATCACGTGATCCAAATCAACTAAACCATGTCCGATCATCACGTGAGATGGGGTAGTTTCAATGGTGAACATCTTATGTTGATCATATCTACTATATGATTCACGCTCGACCTTTCGGTCTCCAGTGTTCCGAGGCCATATCTGCATATGCTAGGCTCGTCAAGTTTAACCCGAGTATTCTGCGTGTGCAAAACTGGCTTACACCCGTTGTATTTGAACGTAGAGCTTATCACACCCGATCATCACGTGGTGTCTCGGCACGACGAACTTTCGCAACGGTGCATACTCAGGGAGAACACTTATACCTTGAAATTTAGTAAGGGATCATCTTATAATGCTACCGTCGTTCTAAGCAAAATAAGAAGCATAATAAGATAAACATCACATGCAATCAAAATATGTGACATGATATGGCCATCATCATCTTGTGCTTTTGATCTCCATCTCCAAAGCACCGTTATGATCACCTTCGTCACCGGCGCGACACCTTGATCTCCATCGTAGCATCGTTGTCGTCTCGCCATCTATTGCTTCTACGACTATCGCTACCGCTTAGTGATAAAGTAAAACAATTACATGGCGATTGCATTTCATACAATAAAGCGACAACCATATGGCTCCTGCCAGTTGCCGATAACTTTACAAAACATGATCATCTCATACAAAAACCGTATAACTCATCATGTCTTGACCATATCACATCACAACATGCCGTGCAAAAACAAGTTAGACGTCCTCTACTTTGTTGTCGCAAGTTTTACGTGGCTGCTACGGGCTTAGCAAGAACCGTTCTTACCTACGCATACAAAACCACAACGATGTTTCGTCAAGTATGTGCTGTTTTAACCTTCACAAGGACCGGGCGTAGCCACACTTGATTCAGCTAAAGTGAGAGAGACAGACACCCGCCAGTCACCTTTAAGCAACGAGTGCTCTTAACGGTGAAACCAGTGTCGCGTAAGCGTACGCGTAATGTCGGTCCGGGCCGCTTCATCTCACAATACCGCCGAATCAAAATATGACATGCTGGTAAGCAGTATAACTAGTATCGCCCACAACTCATTGTGTACTACTCGTGCATATCATCTACGCATAGACCTGGCTCATGATGCCACTGTTGGGGAACGTAGTATTTTAAAATTTTCCTACGATCACGCAAGATCTATCTACTAGATGCATAGCAACGAGAGGGGAGAGTGTGTCTACGTACCCTCGTAGACCGGGAGCGGAAGCGTCAAGTGACGCGGTTGATGTTGTCGAACTTCTTCGCGATCCAACCGATCAAGCACCGAACGTACGGCACCTCCGCGTTCAGCACACGTTCAGCTTGATGACGTCCCACGAGCTCTTGATCCAGTTGAGCTTCACGGGAGAGTTTCGTCAGCATGACGGCGTGGTGACGGATATGATGTATTCACCGGCGCAGGGCTTCGCCTAAGCACTGCAACGGTATGACCGAGGTGTGTTTCTGTGGAGGGGGGCACCGCACATGGCTAAAACAATTCAACTTGTGTGTCTTTGGGTGCCCCCTGCCCCCGTATATAAAGGAGCAAGGGAGGAGGGCTGGCCGGCCTCCTATGGTGCGGCTAGGGCAATCCTACTAGGAATAGGATTGCAATCCTATTCCTAGTAGGAGTCCACCAAGAAGGAAGAGAGGGAAAGGAAAAGAGGGAGAGGTGGCGCCCCCCAATCCTAGTCCAACTAGGAACCCTAGGTGGGGCGCCGGCCAGCCCCTATGGGCTGCCTCTCTCTTTTCCATAAGGCCCACTATGGACCATCCCCCTTCGTAGGGGGTTCCGGTAACCCCCTCCGGCAATCCCGTTAAATCCGAAACTTTTCCGGAACACTTCCGGTGTCCGAATATAGTCATCCAATATATCAATCTTTATGTCTCGGACATTCCGAGACTCCTCGTCATGTCTGTGATCTCATCCGGGACTCCGAACTACCTTCGGTACATCAAAACTCATAAACTCATAAACTCATAATACCGATTGTCATCAAACGTTAAGCGTGCGGACCCTACGGGTTCGAGAACTATGTAGACATGACCGAGACTCATCTCCGGTCAATAACCAATAGCGGAACCTGGATGCTCATATTGGTTCCTACATATTCTACGAAGATCTTTATCAGTCAAACCGCATAACAACATACGTTGTTCCTTTTGTCATCGGTATGTTACTTGTCCGAGATTCGATCGTCGGTATCTCCATACCTAGTTCAATCTCGTTACCGGCAAGTCTCTTTACTCGTTCCGTAACACATCATCTCGTGACTAACTCATTAGTCTTTTGCTTGCAAGGCTTATTGTGATGTGTGTTACCGAGCGGGCCCAGAGATACCTCTCCGACACTAGGAGTGACAAATCCTAATCTTGATCTATGCCAACACCACGAATACTTTCGGAGACACCTATAGAGCATCTTTATGATCACCCAGTTACGTTGTGACGTTTGATAGCACACAAGGTGTTCCTACGGTATTCGGGAGTTGCATAATCTCATAGTCATAGGAACATGTATAAGTCATGAAGAAAGCAATAGCAGTAAAACTGAACGATCATAGTGCTATGCTAACGGATGGGTCTTGTCCATCACATCATTCTCCTAATGATGTGATCCCGTTGATCAAATGACAACTCATGTCTATGGCTAGGAAACATAACCATCTTTGATCAATGAGCTAGTCTAGTAGAGGCATACTAGGGACATACTGTTTTGTCTATGTATCCACACATGTACTAAGTTTCCGGTTAATACAATTCTAGCATGAATAATAAACATTTATCATGATATAAGGAAATATAAAATAACAACTTTATTATTGCCTCTAGGGCATATTTCCTTCAGACAAACCCCAGACCAAAGGCTTCATATGGTCCTAAGGCTTCATGCAGACAAAGGACTCACCTGAGTCACCCTAACGCCAATGTTTTGCAGGGAAATTATACTCAGACCCATGAATATGAGCATGTTTCCTCAAACCGCTATATTCATAAAACAAAGAATTTTTCTGCTTATTCTTATGAGCATTATTCTCCTCCTGCAAGACTATTTGCAAGGGCTCCAAAGCCAAAATTCTCAGATGCTGCTCTTAGACTCATTGCTTCTAAGCCACCCTTGAAGATGTGGGTGGTTAAGAAGAACTAACTTTCTCTTGCAGGGAAAGGTCTCCAGCCAAAAATCAAAGGCATCTGATGCTATTGCTGGGTATCTAAAACACTTGTAGGGCACAAGATCAAATGCCCAAATGATTTACTATCCACTCTGTTCATGAATCGCTTGTTAATCATCTTATCAGTCCTAACTTGGATCTAAGCTTTCATAATCCACTTGTACGTCAAATGTTTATGCATCACAATGGCTATTGGTGAAGCCTATCCTCCTAACTGCATTGTAGGGAGTGACACCAAAGTCTTCAGAATGGATTATGGACAGCGGATGCACAAATCATATGACTGGAGATCGAAGTCTTCTTATGGACTCAACCTTACGTCCGTCTAACAAGAGTCACATCACATTTGCTGACATTGGCAAAAGCAAAGTGTTAGGTCTAGGTAGAGTTGCAATCTCAAGGGATCAGCACATGGATAAAGTCATGCTAGTTGAATCCCTTGGATTCAACTTAATGTCTGTCTCAATGCTTTGTGACTTAAACATGATTGTGATATTTGGAAAATTTCTTTGCCTTGTACTAATGGAATCTGACAAGTCTCTAGTATTTGAAGGATACAGAAAAGGTGATCTGTATATGGTAGATTTCTTAGCTGGACCACAGATGGCCGTATGTCTTCTAGCAAAAGCTTCAGAGTGCTGGCTCTGGCATCAGAGGCTAGGACATGACAGCATGAGGAACTTGCACAGTCTCGCAAATAAGAAACACGTCGTAGGCATCGAGGACGTCAAGTTCAAGAAAGATCATCTGTGTGATGCTTGTGAAGCTGGGAAGATGACTAGGGCCAAGCATCCCTCGAAGACAATCATGACGACATCCAAACCCTTCGAGCTACTTCACATGGACTTATTTGGCCCTACTCACTACTCCACGTTCTCTACCATAGCTTGTCTCTATGGCTTCGTCATTGTTGATGATTATTCAAGATACACATGGGTGCACATAATACTCTACAAGACTGAAGTACAAGATGTCTTCAGACGCTTCGCCAACCGTGCCATGAACAACTATGGCGTCAAGATCAAGCATATCAGAAGTGACAATGGCATTGAGTTCAAGAACACCGGCCTTGATCTTTATCTGGATACAATGGGAATCACCCATGAATTCTCAGCTCCGTACACACCTCAGCAGAATGGCATCGTAGAGCGCAAGAACAAAACCCTAATTGAGATGGCTCGAACGATGCTCGATGAATACAAGACACCAAGAAGGTTCTGGCCCGAAGCTATTGATACTGCATGCCATATCATCAATCGTGTCTACCTTCACAAGCTTCTGAAGAAAACGCCCTATGAACTCCTTACTGGAAAGAAGCCAAACGTAAGTTACTTCAGAGTATTTGGAGCTAGGTGCTGGATCAAGGATCCACATCACAAGTCAAAATTTGCACCGAAAGCACATGACGGCTTCATGCTCGGCTATGTAAAAGACTCACACTCCTACAGAGTTTTCAACATCTTTCTCTATAAAGTGGTTGAAACTGTGGATGTGCGATTTGATGAAACGAATGGCTCACAAACAGAGTTCCTGCCAAATGTGCTGGATGAAGCTTCACCAAATGAATCTATTAAACTAATGGGAACCGGTGAGATCATGCCTTCTGAAGCACAGCCTGACGAGGAACTCATCATTTCTGCTCCAAATCAACCTGACGACAATGCTCAGCCCGAAGACAATCCTCCTGATGATGACAATGTACAGCAAGAGCAAAATCTTCGTCCAGCTCATCCTCGTTTTGCAAATGAAGTACAAGTTGAGAAGATAATTAACAGCATAAATGCACCTGGTCCACTTACTCATTCAAGAGCAACACAGCTTGCAAATTTCTGTGGGCACTTTGCATTTGTCTCAATATCTGAACCCAAGAAAGTTGATGAAGCCTTTATGGAACCCGAATGGATTCAAGCAATGCAAGAAGAGCTTCAACAGTTTGAGCTGAACAACGTATGGGAACTTGTCAAGCGTCCTGACCCTCGCAAGCACAATATAATAGGCACAAAATGGATATACCGCAACAAGCAAGATGAGCATGGTGAAGTTGTCAGAAACAAAGCTCGTCTTGTTGCTCAAGGATACACTCAAGTTGAAGGGATTGACTTCGAGGAAACATTTGCTCCTGTGGCTAGACTTGAAGCTATTCGTATACTGCTAGCCTATGCAAATCATCACAACATACTTCTGTATCAAATGGATGTGAAGAGTGCCTTTCTCAATGGAAGGATTGACGAAGAAGTGTATGTTGCACAACCACCTGACTTTGAAGATCCAAAACGTCCTGATATGGTATACATGCTCAACAAGGCATTGTATGGACTCAAACAAGCGCCTCGTGCTGGGTATGACACACTCAAAGACTTCCTGAAGAGCAAAGGCTTCAAACCTGGTTCCCTGGATCCCACACTCTTCACGAAGACATATGATGATGAACTGTTTGTCTACCAAATCTATGTGGACGACATTATCTTCGGCTGCACTGACAAAAGATACAGTGATGAGTTTGGTCACATGATGCAAGAGCAATATCAGATGTCCATGATGGGTGAGCTGAAGTTCTTTCTTGGTCTTCAAATTTGTCAGCAAAGCAATGGCGTCTTCATATCTTAAGAGAAATACCTCAAAGACTGCCTGAAGAAGTTTGGAATGCAAGACTGCAAAGGGTACTCGACGCCTATGCCAGCTAAACACCATCTGGGTCCCGACGCCAATGGTAAATATTTCAATCAAAAGGCATACCGCTCCATGATTGGTTCTTTACTTTATTTATGTGCATCTAGGCCAGATATTATGCTTAGTGTTTGCATGTGTGCTCGATATCAAGCAACACCAAGGGAGTCGCATCACTTAGCTGTGAAGCGAATACTTCAATATTTGGCTTACACCCCAACACTAGGATTATGGTATCCAAAGGGCTCAAAGTTTGATCTAGTTGGATTCTCAGATGCTGATTATGCTGGTGACAAAGTTGATCGCAAGTCTACATCAGGCACATGCCAGTTTCTAGGACGATCACTTGTCTGTTGGTCTTCAAAGAAGCAGAACTGTGTATCACTCTCCACTGCTGAATCTTAATACATTGCTGCTGGATCTTGCTGCGCTCAGCTTCTCTAGATGAAGCAAACACTCAAGGACTATGGTGTCCATCTGAAGCATGTGCCACTCTACTGTGACAATGAAAGCGCCATCAAGATTGCCAACAACCCAGTTCAGCACTCGAAGACAAAGCACATTGAAATTCGTCATAACTTTCTCAGAGATCATGTCATGAAGGAAGATATTGATATCATACACGTCAACACTGAAGAGCAACTAGCAGATATCTTCACAAAGCCCTTGGACGAGAAAAGTTTTTGCAAGTTGCGGTGTGAGCTAAATATCTTAGAATCCTCAAATGTCCTATAATCAGGCACACATCCTAACACTTATGCAAATTGATGACTTAGATGTGCAACACACGAAGTAAAGTATATCTTCAATCAATGAAGACTTACATTCTAAGTGTGAATACATTAACGCGGAATTTGACTTCAGAGTGCCACGATAATTGTGCACCGTGTCTGGGTCGAATACTTCCTATACGGTGGGTAACACCACCACCAAATCTTTGTTTGAAGCGTTTCTCGTGGCGTTACATTTGCAAAGTCTTCACACTTGGTTTATCTTCATATAGGATATATATATAGACTTGTGTTATGTCCTCTACAACATTCACTTATAGCTATGTCTTCTTATCTGAATCTTTCGAACTAAGTGAATGTTATCGGACCCTAACCTCCCTCTGCTTTCTCATCTCAAACTCTGTCTGTCCAAATCATATGCATTCTGTTGGAACCATCGAATATCTTCTCTGCGTCCTTGTCAGCAGAAGATACAGAGACAAACTTTAAATCTGATTTTAATGCTCCATCCTTTATGCCTGAAACCTGGAGAAGCCGGAACGACCACCCTGATAGTCCAGGCGTACGTGGGATCGTGGGACAACTCCCAATGTGTTACATGTCCGCCACGTGTCCCTCAGATGTGAACCGCCAGGGGCACCTGCGTAATTGCGTTGTGCCGTCTCCCATGCTTATAAATGCACGTCCCATCATGGTCAAAAATTCTTCTACCACCTCTCCACCTCGACCAACCCTAGCGCCTCCGCTAGCTCTCGACGACGCCAGCGACGAAGTGCTTCGCTGCCGCGACCTCGTCGACGCCGTCTTCACGCCGGCCGCGGACATCGTCTCCTCCGCCGTCGCCGTAGCCGTCCTCCGTCGCCAAGTTAGGGCTCGGAAGATCGAACTGCTCGGCATCCAATTCTTCTCCGTCTAAGAAGTTCATCGTGTGGTAAATTAAACTCTCTTTTTACCATCTTCTTGATCCAAAAAGATTCATCACTTTTACCACAAGATGTTTCTACCTCCACATGTTTGGATCTATTATGTCTGCATCTCATATCTTGCCTGATACATTCACATATGCTTCAAACATAGTTAGATTCCTCACTTGTACCTATTCATGGATTCGTACAAATCTGGAAGCAACTCTCATCATATAAGTGAATATCTTCGCGCTATGAGGTCAAAGTCTTGTAAACTGATTTATCTTCAAAAACTTCTGAGAATGCATATGACCTCTTCCCCTTCCCTCGCATCTCTAATGCTGTCACAGGTACATGTCCGTGGGAGAATCCCTTGGTTTTCATAATCATGAACTAACCACATTCACAATAACTTTCAGGTCTCATGTCTACTCACATCAATGGCATAATCAACTAGCGAGCAATAATAATAAACCTCGGATGACAACACTTTCTCAAAACAATCTTGATATGATATAACAAGATGGTATCTTGCTAGCCCTTTCTGAGACCGCAAAACATAAATGCATAGCACCTTTAAAGATCAAGGACTGACTAGACATTGTAATTCATGGTAAAAGAGATCCAGTCATGATCATACTCAATGCAAATTAATAGTAATACATGCAAATGACAGAGGTGCTCTCCTAATGGTGCTCTTTGATAAGAGGATGATGACTCTGCATAAAAGTAAATAGATAGGCCCTTCGCAGAGGGAAGGAGGGATTTGTAGAGGTGCCAGAGCTCGATTTTTAAACAGAGATGAATAACATTTTGAGCGGTATACTTTCATTGTCAACATATCAACCAAGAATCTCGATATCTCCCATGCTACGCACATTATAGGTAGTTCCCAAACAGAATGGTAAAGTTTATACTCCCCCAACCACCAACAAGCACACTCCACGGCTAGCAACGGGTACCGTCCAAACCAGCAACAACCCTGGGGGAGTTTTGCTTACTTATTATGATTTTGAGCATGGGACTGGGCATCCCGGTTACCAGCCATTTTCTCGTGAATGATGAGCGGAGTCCACTCATCGTGAGAATAACCCACCAAGCATGGAAGATATAGACAACCCTAGTTGATACGTGAGCTGTTCGAGCATACAAAACAGAATTTCATTTGAAGGTTTAGAGTTTGGCACATACAAATTTACTTGGAACGGCAGGTAAATACCGCATATAGGAGGGTATGGTGGACTCATGTGGAATAACTTTGGGGTTTATGGAAGTGGATGCACAAGCAGTATTCCCGCTCAGTACATGTGAAGGCTAGAAAGAGACTGGGAAGCGACCAGCTAGAGAGCAACAACGGTCATGAACATGTATTAAAATTAATCAACAATGAATGCAAGCATGAGTAGGATATAAATCACCATGAACATAAATATCATGGAGGCTATGTTGATTTGTTTCAACTACATGCATGAACATGTGCCAAGTCAGACCACTTGAATCGTTCAAAGGAGGATACCACCCCATCATACCACATCACAACCATTTTAATATCATGTTGGCATGCAAGATAGACCATTATAAACTCTCAGCTAATTAAGCATGGCAAAAGCAGCTATGATCTCTAATTGTCATTGCAAGCATGTTTCGTTCATAACAAGTTGAATCAGGAACGATGAACTATCATATTTACAAAAACAAAAGAGGTCGAGTTAATACCAGCTTTTCTCATCTCAATTAGTTCATCATATATCATCCTTATTGCCTTTCACTCGCACGACCAAATGGTGTGGATAATAATAATAGTGCACGTGCATTGGACTAAGCTGGAATCTGCGAGCATTTTATACAAGAGAGAAGACAAGGTAATATGGCTCAAGGTTAAATTAACAATAAAGCATATGAGAGCCACTAAGCATTTTAATCATGGTCTTCTACTCTTAGCCCCCAAAGAAAAGAAAAGAAACTATTTATACAGGAAAGCTCCCAACAAGCAGAAGAAGAATGGTAAATCTTTTTGGGTTTTCTTTTAATTACTACTGCAAGGAAAGCAAACTAGCTAGAAGCTACAACTAATATTTTTTGTTTTCCTTAAGGTTTTTCTAACACACAAGAAAAAGATTGAGAAAAAGAAATTGAAACTAAACATGGATGGTACAGTGAAAGAGTGTGAGCATCGAACATGAATGTAAAGTCGGTGAGAAACACGTACTCCCCCAAGCTTAGGCTTTTGGCCTAAGTTGGTCTATGGCCAGTACTGGCCTGATGGATATCCAAAGTCGTAGTTGGGGTTGTACTGAGATGCAGCAGCTACTGCCCGCTGAGCTGCAGCTCGAAGGCGGGCTGCTTCCGTCATATTATGATAGACATTTGCCTCCTCCATGGTTATAGTGTATCTCCCTTTTGCCTGAAAGTCAAACAAAGTAGGGTCAGGAAGAACAATAGGGATGGCATGATGCCTGTTAAAGATTAGTCGATATTTGAGGGATTGATCATCCCTTTCTATAAACCTGTGACTAGTCATAGCATGGCAATCCAAATGAGCAAGAGGTAAAGGTTCATCATTCTCGTGCACAGGCACACCAAGACGGCGAGCTATGCGAGAGGCATAGATCCCACCAAATAAATCTCCATGCAAACCATTATGGTGTAGCCTACATGCAACAATGGCTCCCAAGTTATATTGCCTATCACCTAGTACAACACTCTTGAGAACACTAAGATCAGGGGCACACATGTGGCAAGCCTCATCTTTACCATTTATGCATCTACCAATAAAGAGAGCAAAGTAATGAATAGCAGGAAAATGGATGCTCCCTATGGTAGCATGTGTAATTTCTTTAGATTCCCCCACAGTGATACTAGCAAGGAAATCTCTAAATTCAGATTTGCGAGGATCACCCATACTGCCCCATTACGGGAGCTTACAAGCATCATTAAAATCCTCTAAGTCCATGGTATAGGATTTATCATAAAGGTCAAACAAGACAGTGTGAGAATTACGTGAAGATGAAAATTTAAACCTTCTCACAAAGGTATCAGTTAAACCACGGTATTGAGGGCACTTATCTTTTTATGAAGCCCTCGAGGTCAGCATTGCGCACATATGTGTAAAATTCATCCTTGATGCCAACCTGATCCATAAAGTCATCTGACGACCATTCACAAGGCCGCACGTCAGCATCCCTTGGTAGTTCATCGTCCGGCTCACGAAACGCGAGCCTCGGTTCTTGCTTCCTTGAAGAACCACCTTGGAAGTTTTTCCTATGCATTTTTCTGAAATAATCTGAACTTTTTAGCAACTCAAAATAAAAGTTAACCAAACTCAACAAGATTGATAGCAACAACTCCTACTAGTACCTAGAGACTATATCATGCATTAGAACTACTTGGGACCAAGAAAATTTAACATGCAAGCTCAAGAGCAAGGTCACCACAGCAGAAAAAATTTGCAATAAATAAAGCACTAGAACAAAAACTAATTGGACCAATGGAGGAGTCACATACCAAGGAACAATCCCCCCAAACAGTTTGGTGAATGGTGCTTTAAGCAAGGAGATCGAAAATGGCAGCAAGATGAGCTAGAACTCGGGTTTGAGCTGGTTGGTGATTTTTTTGGGAGGAGGAAGAAGAGTGTGGGTGCAGGAATAAGTGGAGGGGGGCAACGTGGGGCCCACGAGGCAGGGGGCGCGCCTTGGCAGGGGGGCGTGCCCTGGACCCTCGTGGCCAGGTGCTGGCTCCCGTCGCTGTGTGTTCTGTGCCATATATTCTCAAATATTCGAGAAAAAATCATATTTCATTTTCAGGGCATTTGGAGAACTTTTATTTTCGGGGTATTTTTTTATTGCACGGATAAGTCCGGAAACAGACAGAAAATACTATTTTTGCTTTATTTATCCTAATTAACAGAAAGTAAAAGGAGGGTACAGAAGGTTGTGCTATCTAAATTCACCTATCCCATGCTCATCAAAAGGAATCCATTAACAAGGTTGATCAGGTCTTGTTAATAAACTCTTTCCGAATAACATGAAACCGGAGAATTTTCGAATAACACTAGGTTACCTCAATGGGGATATGTATGTCCCCAACAATAAGAATGTCATATGTCTTCCTGATAGTAGGAAGAGGAAATTCAAAACCTCCGATAGTAATAGTTGAAACTTTTCCAATATAATAGATACTATGGACCTGAGGTTGTTTCCCCGGAAAATGTACCGTATGCTCATTACCATTGACATGAAAAGTGACATTGCCTTTGTTGCAATCAATAACAGCCCCTACAGTATTCAAAAAGGGTCTACCAAGGATAATAGACATACTATCGTCCTCGGGAATATCAAGTATAACAAAGTCCGTTAGAATAGTAACATTTGCAACCACATCAGGCACATCCTCACAAATACCGACATGTATAGCAGTTGATTTATCAGCCATTTGCAAAGATATTTCAGTAGGTGTCAACTTACTCAAGTCAATTCTACGATATAAAGAGAGAGGCATAACACTAACACCGGCTCCAAGGTCACATAAAGCAGTTTTAACATAGTTTCTCTTAATGGAGCAAGGTATAGTAGGTACTCCTGGATCTCCTAGTTTCTTGGGTATTCCACCCTTAAAAGTGTAATTGGCAAGCATGGTGGAAATTTCTACTTCAGGTATCTTTCTTTTATTGCTGATAATATCTTTCATATACTTAGCATAAGGATTTGTTTTAAGCACATCAGTCAAACACATACGCAAAAAGATAGGTCTAATCATTTCAGCAAAGCGCTCAAAATCCTCATCCTCCTTTTTCTTGGATGGTTTCGGAGGAAAATGCATGGGTTTCGGAACCCATGATTCTCTTTCCCTACCGTGCTTACTAGGAACAATGTCTCTCTTATCATAATGTTGATTCTTTGATTGTGGGTTATCAAGATCAACTGTAGGTTCAATCTCTACATCATTATCATTACTAGGTTGAGCATCATCATGAACATCATCATTAATATTATCACTAGGTTCATGTTCATTACAAGATTGTGTCTCAGCGTCAGAAACAAATATATCATTGGGATTCTCAGGTGTGTCAGCTACAGGTTCACTAGACACATGCAAAGTTCTATCATTTTCCTTTTTCTTCTTCTTAGAAGAACTAGGTGTCTAAATTAGTTCTTTGAGAATCTTTCTCAATTCTCTTAGGGTGGCCTTCAGGATACAGAGGTTCCTGAGTCATTTTACCACCTCTAGTAGCAACTCTA
Source organism: Secale cereale (assembly GCA_902687465.1). Lineage (NCBI taxonomy): Eukaryota > Viridiplantae > Streptophyta > Magnoliopsida > Poales > Poaceae > Secale > Secale cereale. The sequence goes on along the minus strand of LR738709.1, from coordinate 469,349,038 downwards.
ACAACATAGTCATTATTCTTACTATTTAATTCATTGAGCAAATCATTCTGAGCCTTAAGTACTTGTTCTACTTGAGTGGTAACCATAGAAGCATGCATACTAATAAGTTTCAGTTCACCTTTAACTCTAGACACATAATCACTCAAGCGTTCAACCATATAAGCATTGTGTTGCAATTGTCTACCAACGTAAGCATTGAAGTTTTCTTGTTTCACAATAAAATTGTCAAACTCATCTAAGCATTGGCTAGCATACTTATAACGAGGAATATCACATTCATCAAATCTACAGAGAGAATTTACCTTTACTACCTGTGTCGGGTTATCAAGACCATGCATTTCTTCAATAGGTGGTAAATTCTTAACATCTTCAGCTTTAATACCTTTTTCTTTCATAGATTTCTTTGCCTCTTGCATATCTTCCGGATTTAGAAATAGAACACCTCTTTTCTTCGGAGTTGGCTTAGGGGCTAGTTCAGGAAGTGTCCAATTATTTTCAATTGCCAGCATATTATTCAATAGTAATTCAGCTTGATCAACTGTTCTTTCCCTGAAAACACAACCAGCACAACTATACAGGTGGTCTTTGGAAGCATCAGTTAGTCCATTATAAAAGACATCAAGTATATCATTCATCTCAAGAGGATGATCAGGCAAATCATTAAGTAATTGGAGAAGCCTCCCCCAAGCTTGTGGGAGACTCTCTTCTTCAATTTGCACAAAGTTATATATTTCCCGTAAGGCAGTTTCTTTCTTATGAGCGGGAAAATATTTAGCAGAGAAGTAATACATCATATCCTGGGGACTACGCACACTACCAGGATCAAGAGAAATAAACCAAGTCTTAGCATCACCCTTTAACGAGAAAGGAAATAACTTAAAGATATAGTAATAGCGAATCTTTTCATTGTTGGTAAACAGGGTGGCTATATCATTCAACTTAGTAAGATGTCCCACAACAGTTTCAGATTCATAGCCATGGAAAGGATCAAATTCAACCAAAGTAATTAACTCAGGATCAACAGAGAATTTGTAAGTGCATCCAGTGCCACCCCTAGTTGGTTTTGGAGTATTGACGACAAATATGGTTGAGGGACTAATGTGCTTATGAGGATTGCATGATAACACAGGTAGTAGTCCCTCGTTGATTCGGTTTACCTACTGGAGATGACCCCTAAAAATGTATGAAGACATTGACGATAATGGTGGTATATATATATGAAGATAATCATATTGAAGCCTATGACAAGAGAAGACATTATGTGAAGACTATGGAGCGCGAAGACTTAGATGTTTCGTTGTTTCCTTTTCTTCTTTGTTGAGTCATAGGAACCACCGTACTGTTAAGTGGGGTCCAAGTGAACTAAGTCAGAGTGACTGAAGTGATGCTCAACCAAATCCTATGTCTTTGAGCGAAGACAATGAGAGCAAATCTTATCCAGAGCTGGATGAGTCAGCTTTACTTGTAGCCCAAGTAAAGTTGCCATGTGTGTTTGAAATCTGACCGTTGGAACACGTGTCAGTTCCTTAGTGACTCAGGGTCACTTCGGACAAATCAGGTCGGGTTGCCCAGTGGCTATAAATAGCCCACCCCCTACACCATAAATTGGTGGCTGCTCAGAGTTATTGCACGGCTTTTGTCGTTTGAGAGCAACCCACCTCCGAAGCATCTGAGAGAGAGATCCTTGCGAGGACAAAGCCCAAACACCCAGAGCCAAAGAGTGTTAGGCATCACTGAAGTCTTTCTGTCTGTGTGACCTGAAGACTTGTTACACTTGAGGACTATGTTTCCTCTAGCTGGTTAGGCATCGCGTTCTGAGCATCCAAGAGTCATTGTGGATCGCCGGTGAACGAAGTCTGTGAAGGTTTGGAAGTCTACCTTGAAGACTTACCAGAGTGATTGGGCGAGGACTGGGTGTCCTTAGCTCAAGGGGAATAAGGTGAAGACATGGTCTTCGGAGTTAAATCTCAGCCTCCCTAACGAGACGTACAGTTGTCACAGCAACTGGAACTGGTCTAACAAATCACTGTCTTCCCCGAGCTACTGGTTCTATGCTTTCCTTCCCTTTTCTTACTGTCTTATGTTGTGAAGTCATTGCCTGCTTGCCTTATCTGATTGACTTCACTGTGTGACTACTTGTTCTGATTGGCTTCATTCCATCTTCCATCCTGATCCTTACTGCCTAGCTGCTATTAGTCTTCATGCTTTCACTTCATTGAATACTTGACTATGGCTTGTCTAGTGTAGTCTACCTTTCGCTGCATATAAATAGGATTGGATTTATCATTTGTCTTCGAAACTTCTACGTTTTGAAGCATTTCATAAAAATCGCCTATTCACCCCCTCTAGTCGATATATTGCACTTTCAATTGGTATCGGAGCAAGGTACTCCCTTGTTCTGTGTTATTCGGTTTAACCACATGGAGTTTTAGGTATGTCGACTGCAGGGATAATCAAAATCTCCGCTGCGTGCCCTGTCTTCGATGGCACTGAATATCCCTACTGGAAGAACAAGATGCGCATGCACCTTGAAGCCATTGACGTGGACCTCTGGTTTGTCGTCAAGAATGACATTCCCAAGACTGTGAAGGTATCACCCCTGCTGATGTCAAGAGGCTCGTTCAACTGGATTCAACGGCCAAGAACATCATCTATGGTCATCTAACCAAAGGACAGCATGGTCGTGTGAGTGCCCTGGAAACGTCAAAGGAAGTCTGGGACTAGCTCTCAAAGGTTAATGAAGTAGTCTCAACCCAGAGAGATCAAAGGATCAGTGTCCTTCGCAATCTTTTCAATCGCTTCAAGAGACACGACAATGAGAATGTCCAGCACACATTCGATCGCCTCACTGACATCACAAATGAGCTTCAGGCACTTGGCGCCATTGAGATCACCAAGCATGAAATCGTCAAGACCCTCCTGAGATCACTCGACAACTCATTTGACATCCTTGCCCTGATGATTCAAGAACGCCCCGACTTCAAGACTCCCGATCCGTCTGACATACTTGAGAGGCTCAACACACATGAGTTCCAGCTATCTGAGAAACGTGACATCTATGGTCCCAACTATGGCCGAACTCGTGCCCTGAAGGCAAAGGTTGTTTCTTCATCTGAAGAAGAATCTGACTGCAGTTCTGATGATCCTAAAGATATTGGAAAGGAGCTTGCCATGCTTGTGAAGAAGTTCCAGAAATTCACTAGGAAGAAAGGCTTCAGAAAGTCTTCACGATCCAGCTCAAGAAATGATGAAGCTTCTACTCGTGACCACAAGAAGAGAACATGTCATAAGTGCAAGAAACCTGGTCACTACATCTCTGAGTGTCCTCAATGGGACAATGAGAAGAAGAAGAAGAAGAAGAGCAAGGAATATGATTCTGATGACAAGAAAAAGAAGAAATACTCAAAGTCTTCAAAGTATTCATCACATAAGAAAAATTCATCTGGCAAGGCTCGTGCGTTTGTTGGCAAGGAGATGGATCCAGAGGAGGAGTCTGCTTTAGAAGAAGCGGAGGTGGAGTCTGAGGAGGAATCCGATTCTGGTGCTGCAAGTCTGGCTCTAGCCACAACCTGCGTGGCCAAGTCCATCTTCAACACTGAAGACAATGGCCCCGTCACCAACATCGATGATGAGGACGACGACTCTACTCCCACCTACTGCTTCATGGCACGCGGTGCCAAGGTAAAATCATGTGATGCTTACTTTCAAACATCTAGTGAAGATGACTCTGATTGTGATTCAAAACCTAGCTACAAAACACTTGCTAAAATTGCCACTGAACAGCAGAAAGCTATGGAACATATTCAAAAACTGTTAGACAAAAGCGGTGACCTGTTGGACGCGGAAATGACCCGTTCTCAGTCCTTAATTGAAGACATAAAAAATCTTCATGTTAAGTACGAGGAACTTGAAGGTCTTTATGAATCGCTCTCAAAAACTCATGAAAAGCTTTCCCACGATTACCTTCAAAGGAAGCGAGAACTTGAGAAATTGAAAGCGGCTCATGAAGATCTTCAAAAAGAAAATGAGCCACTCCGCGCTCAACTGATCAGCTCCACTCAGGAAGGATTTGAACCACCATGTCTAAAATGCATTGAGTGTGATAACGCTACATCTGTTGCTGAATGTTCTACTGCTGCCACTGTTGCAATATCTTCAACTGCTGATGTGGTAACTAACCCCTCTGCCGAGGATACCACTACTGTTGGTGATAAAAATGCTAGGTTGAAGACTTTGCTTGAAACAAATGTACAAAAGCCTCAAAGGGCATCGGACTCTATGTGATGTCCTCAAAAAGCAGATACTGAACCGAAACCCTAGGAAAGAGGGTGTTGGGTTCGAAAGGAAAATGAATGTTGATGGTTCATACTGGAAGCCTGAGCAGTATCCCAAAACCACATGGGTTGCTGCAAAGGAACCTTCAGTGGATCCATCTACCCTATCTGGCTTCACTTGTGCTAATCCTGTTATCATTGATGAATCCTTTGATGCAAACTATAAACTGTTTAAGAATCAAAATGGTGAAGTGTTTGCCAGGTATATTGGTACTAACTGCAGGAACGGTTCACCTATGAAGAAGAACTGGGTTCCCGAAGGTTGTCTTGAGAAACTTCCAGCAAATGTCATCTTGACATCACCTGGGAAGAAGACAAACCCCAGACCAAAGGCTTCATATGGTCCTAAGGCTTTGATACGTCCAAAACGTATCTATAATTTCTACTTGCTCCATGCCTCTTTTGGGTGATATTGCTATGATATTTATACACTTCCATACACTTTTGATCATATTTGGACTAACCTATTAACTCAGTGCACCCCAGTGCCAGTTTCTGTTTTCGGCTATTTTTGTATTTCAGGTTTTCCCATTACGAGAACTGCCAGAAAAATCCCGGAAAAATTATATAAAAAATCAGCGTTCTGGAAGGTTCCACGTAGCCAAAGTACAGCCGGGGGGGGGGGGGCACCAGGGCTCCAGGCGCCCTGGTGGCGCGCCCCCCCTGGGCCTCGCCGGGTGGGCGCCTGGGCCCCCCGAGCCTCGTCTGATGCCCCCCTTTGGCATATATTCATACCGTCTCCCGGAACCCTCGAGACGGGAACTCTTTTTCGCGATCTCATCTCTGTTCCGCCGCCGCCGCCGCTTCCAAGATCGGGAGCACCAGGAGAACTCTTCCCGGCACCCTGCCGGAGGGGAGGATCACCACCGGGAGCTTCTCCACCACCATGGACGCCTCCCGGATGAGTTGTGAGTAGTCTCCCTTGGACCATAGGTCCATGACTAGTAGCTATGTGATGTTCTCCTCCCGTTCTTGTGCTTTACTAATTAGTCCTCGTGAGCTGCCCTACATGATCGAGGCACATATGTAATCCTTATGCTGTTGCTATGATGAGTTTGCTGGGATCCGATGGATTATGAGATTATGTTCAGATTGTGTTTGAGTAATATATTTGATTCACCTCCTTTATATTTATGTTCGTAAGTAATTCTTGCATGTTCTCCATTGTTATTTATTGCTTTGGCCAAGTAGTAGGTAGTGACTCCAAGAGGGAACGTTATGCTTGATTGTGGGTTCATGCCCCTCGATGACTAGCTTGAGTGACAGAAACATGAGTCTAGGGGATGTGCTGTTGCCACAAGGGGGAAAACAACGGTGCTTGTGCCCGCGGGTGCAAGGATTGTTGTAATGCCCAGGATGGGACTATACCTCCTACGTGTCGAGGCACGACTTAAAGGTATAAGCCCATCCTAGAATGATCTCAAGTTTGGTATCTTTGCACGACTCATGTAAAAGAGGGATTAAATTGCAAAAGGAGATAGTTGGCTTACACTCGCCACTTCACACAATACATTACATAAGCAATCATCATTCAAAACATCACAACCCGACTACGGGTGAAGATCCAAAAGAAAGATACCAAAACAACATAAAGCCACAGGCCAAGATCGAATCCTAGTAGAAACCACTACTGATCGTCGAAACATCACAAGCAAACGGCCACACTCTTCATTGAGCTCCCGGTGAAGAACTGATCCAACTCCTGCATCAAACTCGGCTGAACCTGCATCTGGTGTTGTGAAGTAACTGTGAGCCACAGAGGACTCAGCAATCCCATAACCATGGGTAACAAGACTAGCAAAGCTTTAAGGGTAGGAAGAGGTAAAGTGGTGAGGCTGCAGCAGCGGCTAAGCATAATATGGTGGCTAACTTACGAGTACCAGAATAAGATGAGAAGCTACGCAAACGGTCGCAAAAGTAGTGATCGCTAAAGATCCTGACTACATACGGTCAAACATAACCCCACCGTGTTCTCTTCTCAACGTGAAAAGAGTCAGTCACGGTTATTCACACAGTTGTGTGTTTTACTTCGGATCCTCTGTCAAGTTTTCTACAACCGGACATTAACAAATTCCAATCTGCCACATAACCGCGGGCACGGCTTTCGAAAGTTCATAACCCTGCAGGGGTGTTCCAACTTAGCCCATCACAAGCTCTCACGATTAGCTGAAGAGATAAATATAATATCATCACCCCTTATCTTAGGGAAAATCCGATCAGGCTCGGAATCCCGGTAGCACAAGTCATTTCGACAATGGTAAAACAAGTCCAGCAAGACCTCCCGGCGTGCCGACACCCTGATAGTAGACGCGCGTATCTCATCTCAGGCCACGTCTGGATGAGCAGTACGTACAGATATCGAAGACCCCAGCGAACTGGGTGGTATCCGCAAGTGGCTCTAGTTTGGGACCAACACCATCAGCACTGGCCCCCCTGCTATGTAGAATTAAGAATCCTCGGGTAGCGCTAACTCCCTATGCAAATTTAATTAATTAATTAAGTTGTTATTATGAGGCAAATTAAAACCAATGTTGGGCCTTGCTGGAGGAGTTTTATTCAAAGTCGAACTGTCAAGGGGTCCCCATCCACCCATCGTGTAAGGAACGCAAAATCAAGGAACATAATGCCGGTTTATCGGCGCCTAAGGTGGCATGAGTGGAACAAAACACCGAGCAGAAGGCCAAGCCTTCCACCCATGCCCAGTATATAGGTGTGTTAATAATAATTATAGATATTGTGATATATCCAACAACAAGTTCCCTCCTGGAACGAACTTCATCTTCACCTGCAACTAACAACGCTATAAGAGAGACTGAGCAAGCGAGGCTGAGCAAGCGGGTAACATAGCCAAACAGTGGTTTTGCTAGGAAGGTTTCAAATGTTAGAGGTTTCATGGCAACAAGGAGAGGCTGACATAAAAGATGGGTATCGCGACATGTAACGATAGCATCGAGACAACTAAGCATGGCAATGGTAGAAAAGGTATCCAAGGGTATGATCATCTTGCCTGGGATTCCACAAGGGAGAAGAACGGATCCAAGAAGAAGACGGAGCAACCGTCGAGCGAATCCTCACAACTCCGGAACGAAACCGAAGCTAACAAGAGAAGCAACCGGAAAGAAAAACAAACAACACGGTAAACACACAAGCATTAACATGGCATATGATGCACAAACAAGTATGATGCATGTCCGGTTTAAATATGCATGGCATGGCAAAGTGCACAAACAAATCTACAAGTTAAGTGGAGATCAATATGCAACGAGTTGCATATTGACGAAACACCACATTTTAATTATTTAATTGACTCTCGTTATTTACAAGACAAGGTTAAATGTTTTTAACATGGCAAGAGGTGAAGCATAATAAAACTACACTATTAAGACATTTTAAATGAGGCCGGAAAATAACAACAACATATCCGGAAAATCCCCATGAGCATGTTTAATAATTATTAAAGCAACAACAATTCACACATATATAATGTTGTTAACATGATGCGGATGACATGATCAAGTTTATGCAATTTTTATTAAAAGGTTGACAAGAGAGATATGAAGCATTTGTCATCGTGGTGGAAAGAAAGGGGTGCCACGGCAACGATCCGAAAATGATGCAACGCATCATATCGGTTCCGGTAACTCGGTGAGAGACCGGTGCAAAAGAAGAATCGGCGTGGGTGAGTCAAACGAGATGAAAGGTGGGCGATCCCGTTGCCGGGTTCCCACGAGTCGGTGACGAGGCAACCGAGGAACATGACAACGGACGAAACGGACACGAAGCACACACGAGGATCATTTCATACAACACAACAAACATCACACGGGTCATCCACGGGGTCGTCTCGTTATACCTTTGAAGCGTGCGTTTCGGGGCGGTTCGAGACGTAGAGGAAGAAGGCGTTCACGTTCGGAGAGGAAGTAGCCGTAGTAGTGGAAGTAGTTGTTCTCGCAACTCGTAGAGGAAGAAGTGGTTCACGTCATCGTGTCGTGGTACTTGGCGAATTCCTCGTTTCCGGGCGACGGTAGTGGTACATGCCGTAGAGGGAAGTAGACGATCTCGTAGATGTACATGTCGACGGTAGTGGTACACGTGGTCTTCGAGCGTAGTGGTACTCGTTTCCGGCAACGGTAGTGGAACTTGGCGCATCACACATGTAGTCGTTCTCGAGGTCGTCGACGTCGTGGTACTTGGTACTTCGCGAACGTAGGGGTACTTGACACGCCACCGTGTAGACGTACTCGAGGCTCGTAGCGGTCATGTCACGTGTCGTGGAACTTGTTGCGTTGGGTCTTGGCGACGGTAGTTGTTCGGGCCCAAAAGTAGTTATACTTGCTGCTCCATGATTATCTGAGATTAACATCAACAGCAACAATACAACAAAAACCAAGGGAAAAGCTGCGGTCTCAGCGACGAAGGTCATGGCAGCGGCAAAAGCAGACTTGGGGGCGCCGAACTCGTGCTCCTCGACAGAGGCAGCAGCAACTTGGCGAAGAGGCGAGGTGATTTCAGGCGGCGAGGACGGGGCCCCTGGTCATCCATGGCGAGGAAGGAGCTGCGGCGTCCGACCTTGAGGACGGGACGGCGGAGGGAGGTCGGCTGCGGCACGGCGCTGGTCGAAGGGAGGCTGGAGGACCTCGCGGGCCCTGGTTGCTGGTGAAGGAGGAGCAGAGCTCCTGGCCGGCGGCACGGCCCAGTGGAGGCCCGGAGGGACGGCGAGGACGGAGGGCAGCAGGGCGAGGAGGCCCAGGCGCGCAGGAAGACGCGGCCGCTGCGGCGGACGGCGGTCGACGGGAGGGCGGCGCGGCCCTGGCGCTCGACTTCTGGAGAGGATGGGCAGCAGGGACAGCCGGGCTCGCGCCAGAGCTGGAGGGAGGCGCGGTCGCCGGCTCTGGCGAGGCAGAGGGGAGGGAGCCGCGGGAGAGGCTCGATGAGTTCGGGCGACCTGGCGAGGAAAACGGTCGCGGGCCGTCGCCCTGGTGCGGACGGGGAGGCGCAGGCCGAGGGAAGGACGCTGAGGGCGAGGAGGAGTCGGGGTGAACGAGGCGCTACAGGGTGAGCGAGAGAGAGGATCGGGAGCGAGAAGAGGGAGAGGGAAAAGATCGAGAGGAAGAAGGTGCGGCGGCTGGGAGGCATCGAGAGGGAGCTGCGGTCGCACAGGGGGAGAGGGAGAGGAGCGAGGGGTGCGCTAGGGTTTGGGACGGTAGGCCGGGCCTAACGGGCCAAGAGGGAAGGAGGAAGGCTGGGGGAGATGGGCCTGGCTGCGGCTGGGCCCTCTTCTCTGCAGCTCTTCTTATTTAACTCTTTTCTTTTGCAGAATAAAGAAAAGAGAGAGTCAAAATTAAATAGAAAGAGGCAAAGAACAACAATAAAATGATGGACATTTTTGTAAGGCTTTACGGAATAATTCCAACCTCACAAAAATAGTTCCAACAAAAAGGGAAGTGCAAACTAAAATAAATAGCTTGTCTTAAAGGAGTTTAAAAGGAGTCTAGATTTAGAGGAGCCTCGAAAATTGAGAAAAGAATATAGGGGAGGTTTAGATGGAGAAACTCGAGGTGAAAAGGCATGAAGAAAATATGCAAGTGTGTTGGGTTAATTCCAACGAATGGAATATTTAATATAGCTCCCTAATAATATTGAGAGGCTTTTAAATGTTATAAAGAGAAGTCACCTTCCCTCGATTTAAATGGACCGAAGGTCCACACGATTTATTTAGGTTGAGATGCAAAATAAATATGACATGATGCAATGCAAAAATAAAAACACAAGCACAAAAGAAACACACGGGAAACCCGGAACATCTGGAATCTTCTGGAACCTTCTGGAATCTTCTGGGACGTCGGTCTCGGGCGTCACAACTCTCCCACACTAACAGAGGATCTCGACCCGAGATCCTAGAGATATCACCGGGTAAAAACGAAAGAGGAAGAGGTAAAACAAAGTTGCTTCTTTGACAGACGATTGTAACCAAAGAACCTTGAGAGGTTGAACAAGATGAAAGAAGAGTACAACGGAGATGAACGAAGTTGAAAACACTCCGTTAGAAAGAGGAACAAGGAGCATTATGAGAACCTTGCAGGTTGAAAGACATGAAACAAGAGCTCACGGATGACAAAAGAATATGAAACTGCAACGGTACAGCCAAGGAATAAGAATTACAAAATTTCGACAGCACTCCGTCTGAAAATGGAAGGAATTAACAAGAACTTGAGAAGATGGGATGATACTTGAAGAAAACAACAACACACAGCCTCTGAAACAATTAAAAGAATGGCACAAGGTTAAGAAGGATTCAGACAGCACTCCGGTTAAAAGATAGGCAAAAACTTGATAAAAGACGGAAGTGAATGAAGAATACAACACTCCGGTTAAATAGACAAGCAAGAGAGAATATGATCTTGATAAAACGAGCTGATGGTTAAAGAGAGCAATATCACAAGGCCTCTGTAATGAAAGAATAGCATATAGTTCAATGAAAGAAATGAACGGAAAAAAGTATGACAACTTCTCTCAAAATGAATTGAAAGAGCATCCTTACGAAGAAGGGTTGAACGGAGTTGTTGGGAAATCAACAACGAAAAGAATAAGCTCTTGTTGTGGGCTTATGGAAAACATCTCAAAATTAAGAGGTGACAACCGGCCACTGACAAAACATTAATTGGATTGAGATCAACAAGGAGATGAAAAACTTATTTCACCGGAAGGATAAATGAAGAACTTGGGTCATTTATAAGCACCACAATAGCAACAATTCTCAAGGAAAGCTTTTAAGTGAATTATAACCCAAGATAACTCCAATGAATAGATAGAAGGGTTGAAAAGATCTCCTGAACAAGGAAAATGATGGTTTAAATATCTCATTCTTGATAACTCGTGAATCATGAAACATGAAGGAATTGTCAAGAATGACATAACACCATCTGAAAAGATAAGGTAGAAAGAATGCAATTGGAATGCATGATGAAGAATGCTTGAGCTCCAACAAGAATCATGATGAAAACTTCGAGGATGAATTAAAACATGATGAACCACCATGAGAACTCCGGTAATGAAAGCATGAGAAGTGAGAGATAAAAAGAATAAGATTCAAGGCCAACGATGAATTGGATTGAGCTTTGAAATGGTATAATTGAAATAACTTGGAGCTCCGGAAAACAAGATGAACAACTTAGAACCGAGAATATGATATGATGAACAGACTGCAGACAAAGGAATTAAATCACCTTGAAGGAATAAGAATAAGAATTATGTAATGCATCTCCTTCACCAATATAAATTGATGACAACCAAAAGATTTGGCATACTACTTATTGTCGTTGGAAAGAATTAAAGAGAGATCTAGCACAAGCTTGGGTAAATCTTCAATGAAGCACCGGTAGAATTATGAAAAGAACAAAATGAATTAATACGATAAGAAGGGAGAGTAAACTTGAAAGAACCACCGTACGAATATGGAGACGAACGAAGAGACATCAATGAAGAATATTTGGAGGACGAGGTTGAAAACTGAGAACGAAGAAATATTCTGAAATGATGGCCTTCGGAGGATCACAGAGAAAAGAATTCATGGAATGCTCCGGATGGCATAAAAGAGTTCCTCACAATCAAAATGATAATGAGGATGGCATGAAGCTAGAAACACGAATCTTCAAGAGAACGGCCAAGATTTAAGAGAAACACTTCTCCGGTCTCCAAATGTTGAGAATGAAGACGAGAAATGCCATAAGAATTGTTGGGCACTCCGGAATGAAGAATTAAAAAGGTTGAAACAAAGGTGAAAAGAATTTGAAAGCGATCTTGGAGAAGGCATGTGACTGATGGAAATCATTCTTACGTCACACTTGAAAAGAATTCTCCGGAAAGAAGAGTCAGGTAAGATCCTGGGAAAAGACCTGTGGGTTAGGGCCCACTCAAAGAAATCACCGTTGGAAAAGATTGCTGAAGAGATATTGCACCGGTTGAGTTAAATGGCTAGAATAAGATGACAATCCTCAGAAATAGCTTGAACGGATTAAGAATGGAATTATGAATCTTCAGCACTCCGGATATGAATAGCAAGAGGAGAATGATTAATTGGTGCACCGGAATAAGAAAGCATTGTGAAAAGAGGAAAAGGATAAGATCAACACCGAAATCTTGAATTACATCCACCGAAGAAGAATATGAGAACAAAAGAATGATGAACTTGAAGTTGTTGATCATCTTCACGATAAATCACCGGATAAGAACATTGAAGGAAAAGAATGAAGAAACCTCACATGAATAAAATGGATATTTGATTTCGAATTCTTGCTCTGAGAAGAAGAAGGGTGGGAGGGCGGGAAAAAGCAAAGACAACTTGGGATGAATGAAACAGACAAATCGTCAGAATTCTCAATGGCGTCTGTATGGAATAACTTGAAGAGAAGGCACACCGGTTGAAAAGGATTAACATGAAGATCTTGATGATCAAGAAGGATTAGCACTCCCATAGAAATATGAGAATACCAATTAAGAAAGGTATGGAATCAATATTTGACATCGAAGCAACTCGAATACCAGAATCAAAACAAAACAACGGATAGATAAGTAACATGATCTTCACAATATCATCCGAACAGAGAATTGAACGAATGAATTCCGCAGGTACATCCACTTGACGAGAAGCCACTTGGAAGAAGGAAAAGATAAATAAAAAGGAACAAGGATCAGATAGAACAAATACAAGATAGAAGTTTCGTTCGACATCTTCGTGCTGAAAGCTCATGGAACATGTTACAAAAGGGTTTTGCAATCCCCGGATCAGCATAGCCAAGGACCCTTTAAGATGCAACTCCCGATCAGAACAAGTCCATAAAACCACTTCACTCAATGTAGAACCCCAAACTTCATATCGAGCATCCGTTGGAAGAATGCCTAGAACTACTAGATGGACCCACCTATAGATTTCCGAAAGTTTCCAGTTATGCAATCAGGTGTTGGGGATACACGGGAAGCACCGCGCAATCAACTCTAAACCTACATCCAGGTGTATCCATCCTTCAACACATAACCAGTCTTTCTCGGAAACTGTTTACCTCGGACCTTCGAAAAGCATCCACTATAACAAGCTATGGCAATACTCTCGAACTACCTCCCCAGTACTGGGTGATGTCAGGGTTATCTTGCCACTGGCCGTATAGGAGAGATTTTCGATGTCGGCCGTCTTAAGTATTTAGTACTGCCGCGATATGCTTGTGACAACAATACCCCGAAGCTCAACTCCTCGGTAACAGGAGGCATCGAGAACAATATCCTTGTCACGAGAACATCGAAACAATCCCAGAATACTCGCGGGATCCTAAAAAAAAATTTGGTGCAATTTTTGAAAGTAGAAGAGGCAAGAGTAATCGTCAGGAGTCCTCACCAGAAAGAAAAGAGATGAGAAGCAAAGAATTCCTACTCTCCGATATAAATATAGGACTCAAAATATTTTCAGTGTGTGCCTAGACTCAACCGTCAACGATTCGATCAAACAGTGGGGGCTTCTAGGTCGGAGAAGGCTCTGATACCAACTTGTAATGCCCAGGATGGGACTATACCTCCTACGTGTCGAGGCACGACTTAAAGGTATAAGCCCATCCTAGAATGATCTCAAGTTTGGTATCTTTGCACGACTCATGTAAAAGAGGGATTAAATTGCAAAAGGAGATAGTTGGCTTACACTCGCCACTTCACACAATACATTACATAAGCAATCATCATTCAAAACATCACAACCCGACTACGGGTGAAGATCCAAAAGAAAGATACCAAAACAACATAAAGCCACAGGCCAAGATCGAATCCTAGTAGAAACCACTACTGATCGTCGAAACATCACAAGCAAACGGCCACACTCTTCATTGAGCTCCCGGTGAAGAACTGATCCAACTCCTGCATCAAACTCGGCTGAACCTGCATCTGGTGTTGTGAAGTAACTGTGAGCCACAGAGGACTCAGCAATCCCATAACCATGGGTAACAAGACTAGCAAAGCTTTAAGGGTAGGAAGAGGTAAAGTGGTGAGGCTGCAGCAGCGGCTAAGCATAATATGGTGGCTAACTTACGAGTACCAGAATAAGATGAGAAGCTACGCAAACGGTCGCAAAAGTAGTGATCGCTAAAGATCCTGACTACATACGGTCAAACATAACCCCACCGTGTTCTCTTCTCAACGTGAAAAGAGTCAGTCACGGTTACTCACACAGTTGTGTGTTTTACTTCGGATCCTCTGTCAAGTTTTCTACAACCGGACATTAACAAATTCCAATCTGCCACATAACCGCGGGCACGGCTTTCGAAAGTTCATAACCCTGCAGGGGTGTTCCAACTTAGCCCATCACTAGCTCTCACGATTAGCTGAAGTGATAAATATAATATCATCACCCCTTATCTTAGGGAAAATCCGATCAGGCTCGGAATCCCGGTAGCACAAGTCATTTCGACAATGGTAAAACAAGTCCAGCAAGACCTCCCGGCGTGCCGACACCCTGATAGTAGCCGCGCGTATCTCGTCTCAGGCCACGTCCGGATGAGCAGTACGTACAGATACCGAAGACCCCAGCGAACTGGGTGGTATCCGCAAGTGGCTCTAGTTTGGGACCAACACCATCAGCACTGGCCCGCCCTGCTATGTAGAATTAAGAATCCTCAGGTAGCGCTAACTCCCTATGCAAATTTAATTAATTAATTAAGTTGTTATTATGAGGCAAATTAAAACCAATGTTGGGCCTTGCTGGAGGAGTTTTATTCAAAGTCGAACTGTCAAGGGGTCCCCATCCACCCATCGTGTAAGGAACGCAAAATCAAGGAACATAATGCCGGTTTATCGGCGCCTAAGGTGGCATGAGTGGAACAAAACACCGAGCAGAAGGCCAAGCCTTCCACCCATGCCCAGTATATAGGTGTGTTAATAATAATTATAGATATTGTGATATATCCAACAACAAGTTCCCTCCTGGAACGAACTTCATCTTCACCTGCAACTAACAACGCTATAAGAGAGACTGAGCAAGCGAGGCTGAGCAAGCGGGTAACATAGCCAAACAGTGGTTTTGCTAGGAAGGTTTCAAATGTTAGAGGTTTCATGGCAACAAGGAGAGGCTGACATAAAAGATGGGTATCGCGACATGTAACGATAGCATCGAGACAACTAAGCATGGCAATGGTAGAAAAGGTATCCAAGGGTATGATCATCTTGCCTGGGATTCCACAAGGGAGAAGAACGGATCCAAGAAGAAGACGGAGCAACCGTCGAGCGAATCCTCACAACTCCGGAACGAAACCGAAGCTAACAAGAGAAGCAACCGGAAAGAAAAACAAACAACACGGTAAACACACAAGCATTAACATGGCATATGATGCACAAACAAGTATGATGCATGTCCGGTTTAAATATGCATGGCATGGCAAAGTGCACAAACAAATCTACAAGTTAAGTGGAGATCAATATGCAACGAGTTGCATATTGACGAAACACCACATTTTAATTATTTAATTGACTCTCGTTATTTACAAGACAAGGTTAAATGTTTTTAACATGGCAAGAGGTGAAGCATAATAAAACTACACTATTAAGACATTTTAAATGAGGCCGGAAAATAACAACAACATATCCGGAAAATCCCCATGAGCATGTTTAATAATTATTAAAGCAACAACAATTCACACATATATAATGTTGTTAACATGATGCGGATGACATGATCAAGTTTATGCAATTTTTATTAAAAGGTTGACAAGAGAGATATGAAGCATTTGTCATCGTGGTGGAAAGAAAGGGGTGCTACGGCAACGATCCGAAAATGATGCAACGCATCATAACGGTTCCGGTAACTCGGTGAGAGACCGGTGCAAAAGAAGAATCGGCGTGGGTGAGTCAAACGAGATGAAAGGTGGGCGATCCCGTTGCCGGGTTCCCACGAGTCGGTGACGAGGCAACCGAGGAACATGACAACGGACGAAACGGACACGAAGCACACACGAGGATCATTTCATACAACACAACAAACATCACACGGGTCATCCACGGGGTCGTCTCGTTATACCTTTGAAGCGTGCGTTTCGGGGCGGTTCGAGACGTAGAGGAAGAAGGCGTTCACGTTCGGAGAGGAAGTAGCCGTAGTAGTGGAAGTAGTTGTTCTCGCAACTCGTAGAGGAAGTAGTGGTTCACGTCATCGTGTCGTGGTACTTGGCGAATTCCTCGTTTCCGGGCGACGGTAGTGGTACATGCCGTAGAGGGAAGTAGACGATCTCGTAGATGTACATGTCGACGGTAGTGGTACACGTGGTCTTCGAGCGTAGTGGTACTCGTTTCCGGCGACGGTAGTGGAACTTGGCGCATCACACATGTAGTCGTACACGTTCATGTAGTCGTTCTCGAGGTCGTCGACGTCGTGGTACTTGGTACTTCGCGAACGTAGGGGTACTTGACACGCCACCGTGTAGACGTACTCGAGGCTCGTAGCGGTCATGTCACGTGTCGTGGAACTTGTTGCGTCGGGTCTTGGCGACGGTAGTTGTTCGGGCCCAAAAGTAGTTATACTTGCTGCTCCATGATTATCTGAGATTAACATCAACATCAACAATACAACAAAAACCAAGGGAAAAGCTGCGGTCTCAGCGACGAAGGTCATGGCAGCGGCAAAAGCAGACTTGGGGGCGCCGAACTCGTGCTCCTCGACAGAGGCAGCAGCAACTTGGCGAAGAGGCGAGGTGATTTCAGGCGGCGAGGACGGGGCCCATGGTCATCCATGGCGAGGAAGGAGCTGCAGCGTCCGACCTTGAGGACGGGACGGCTGAGGGAGGCCGGCTGCGGCACGGCGCTGGTCGAAGGGAGGCTGGAGGACCTCGCGGGCCCTGGTTGCTGGTGAAGGAGGAGCAGAGCTCCTGACCGGCGGCACGGCCCAGCGGAGGCCCGGAGGGACGGCGAGGACGGAGGGCAGCAGGGCGAGGAGGCCCAGGCACGCAGGAAGACGCGGCCGCTGCGGCGGACGGCGGTCGATGGGAGGGCGGCGCGGCCCTGGCGCTCGACTTCTGGAGAGGAGGGGCAGCAGGGACAGCCGGGCTCGCGCCAGAGCTGGAGGGAGGCGCGGTCGCCGGCTCTGGCGAGGCAGAGGGGAGGGAGCCGCGGGAGAGGCTCGATGAGTTTGGGCGACCTGGCGAGGAAAACGGTCGCGGGCCGTCGCCCTGGTGCGGACGGGGAGGCGCAGGCCGAGGGAAGGACGCTGAGGGCGAGGAGGAGTCGGGGTGAACGAGGCGCTGCGGGGTGAGCGAGAGAGAGGATCGGGAGCGAGAAGAGGGAGAGGGAAAAGATCGAGAGGAAGAAGGTGCGGCGGCTGGGAGGCATCGAGAGGGAGCTGCGGTCGCACAGGGGGAGAGGGAGAGGAGCGAGGGGTGCGCTAGGGTTTGGGACGGTAGGCCGGGCCTAACGGGCCAAGAGGGAAGGAGGAAGGCTGGGGGAGATGGGCCTGGCTGCGGCTGGGCCCTCTTCTCTGCAGCTCTTCTTATTTAACTCTTTTCTTTTGCAGAATAAAGAAAAGAGAGAGTCAAAATTAAATAGAAAGAGGCAAAGAACAACAATAAAATGATGGACATTTTTGTAAGGCTTTACGGAATAATTCCAACCTCACAAAAATAGTTCCAACAAAAAGGGAAGTGCAAACTAAAATAAATAGCTTGTCTTAAAGGAGTTTAAAAGGAGTCTAGATTTAGAGGAGCCTCGAAAATTGAGAAAAGAATATAGGGGAGGTTTAGATGGAGAAACTCGAGGTGAAAAGGCATGAAGAAAATATGCAAGTGTGTTGGGTTAATTCCAACGAATGGAATATTTAATATAGCTCCCTAATAATATTGAGAGGCTTTTATATGTTATAAAGAGAAGTCACCTTCCCTCGATTTAAATGGACCGAAGGTCCACACGATTTATTTAGGTTGAGATGCAAAATAAATATGACATGATGCAATGCAAAAATAAAAACACAAGCACAAAAGAAACACACGGGCAACCCGGAACATCTGGAATCTTCTGGAACCTTCTGGAATCTTCTGGGACGTCGGTCTCGGGCGTCCCAATTGTTTACTTTATGCAAAGTTCTTTTAATGCAGTTGTCTGTTGCTTTGAGTTTACACTATGGGTGGGACTCGCAACTTGATACCAGCGAGATGTTCTGGATAGATATCTCAAGGTGGATGATTAGTCGTATATGCAGATGGATTTCGGTCTACTTACCTCGGCGTACCGCCCATGCTTTGAACCTCTACCTTTCTTGCAACTTAGTCAGCATTGGTTTGCGCACATGGTCCTGTCAATTGCCCAGCTGTAATTTGTTTACCTCACATAGCTGTTTTATCATCTTTTGGGAGAGAGACATCACTAGTGAACATCATGAGACTCCGGTCCATATTACCATCATTGATCACATCCACTATTTACTTTCCGCTTTTTACTTACTATTGCAATTATATCTATCACTACTATCACTTGCGTTTGATCCTTTGTAAACTACAAGGCCGGAGGGATTGACAACCTCTCTGTACTCGTTGGGAGCAAAGTTATTTGTATCTGTGTGCAGGTCCACGTTGATTGCTAATATCTGGCGCCGTTAGCAGTTGACACCTTCTTCTTGAAACTAGGAGTCTCAGGGAAATCGATCCTTGGTATTGCCAAGGGAAAACTTCCGCTACACTGCATCTCAAACCTTCCACTTGGGGTAACCAACGAGGGGCGAGAAGCCATCAAGCAAAGTTTTCTGGCGCCGTTGCCGGGGACTCCACCCCTCAAGATAGGGGAGTTGCACACTATCTTTTATCTTTGCTTTTTGGTCTTGTTAGTTTACCTTTCAGTTTTCTCTATGTCTTTTCACTAGTTTTGCTTAATGGAAAACAACAAAAATATGAGAGAGCTTTATAAGCTCTACCTTGCTTTGGGACATGATGTGTTTGAAGAGAAAATTAAAAAACCTATGGAACTTTATTATTAGCATAACAATCATGATGGTGGTGATGTTATTAGTATGCTTTCTTTGAATATCAATATTGCTAATGACATGGAAAGCTCTAAGCTTGGGGATGACACGTTTGATGAACATGATATTTTTAGTCTCCCAACTTTTGAAGAGAAAATTTTCTTTGATGATACTTTGCTTCCTATATATGATTACAATGATGAATATGATGTTTTCAGTCCACCTACTATTGAGGATAAAATTTATTATGATTATGATATGCCTCCTAAATACAATGATTACCATGATGGTTATGATTGCTTTACTCTCTCTATTCCTAATAAGAAAGATTTTGCTTATATGAAGAGTAATGATACCTTTTTGCATGTGGATCATGGTAACAATGCTTTATGTGATGCTTATATTGTTGAGTTTATTCGTGATCCCACTGAAAATTATTATGAGAAGGGAACATATGCTTATAGATATTTCAATAATATCAAGTTCCCTCTCTTTATGTTGAAGGTTTTGAAGCTGCACTTGTTTTGTTCTTCAACTCTTATTCCTACGAGAGCATCATTAAAGTCTTAAGCCTATCTTTATGGCTATAGAGAAAGAGCTCTAGGGAGACAACCCTTGTTATCTTTGTTTTCAGTTTGTTCTTTCAGTTTTAGAGGTCTTGATGTTTGTTACTACAGTATCATCATCATTTTATCTTTGCTTTTCAACTTTGTGCCAAGTGTAGCCTCTGATTGCAAGAAAGTTCAAAAGTTGTGACGTGCTGTCGAGGAAACAGATTTTGTCCTTGGATAGAAAAATTCGTATAAAATCACCAGATCATCTTTTTGGTCTGAATTTTTTCGACAGCGTGCTCTATATAATTGTCTTTCGTGCGTCTGTTCTGAGTTTTTTGATTAGAGTTGTAGAAGTGCCCCGGAAAAATCGTTTACTACCTGCTGTTCTGTTTTTCACAGATTCTGTCCTGTTTTGCCTTTCCTTTATTTTGCAAACCTAGAGCTTGCTTTTTCTTTGCAAAAACCTTTTGGCAATCTTGAGAAACAGTAGATCTTCAAGAATATCCTTATTTCCAGCAAGGAACAATTATTTTATTATGGGTACTAACCTCGCTAATCAGATTATGATGAGTTATGTATGAAGGGAGTTTTCAAGTGTGCGAGGGAAGATGATAAAAAGATTCAGGAGTGTCAAACGCTCAAGCTTGGGGATGCCCCCATGCACCCCCAAGAAATATTCAAGGATACTCAAGCGTCTAAGCTTGGGGATGCCCCCATGCATCCCCTTCTCCATCAACATTATCAGTTCGTCTTTCGTTCCACTATATTTTTATCACTTCATGTGTTATGTGCTATGCTTGGAACGTCTTGCTTTTAGTTTTCCTTTTTAGTTTTCTTAGCTTTTCATAATGAGTCGGAACTCAGCTTTCTTTATGTGGGAGAGAAACACGCTCCACTTCTACCTAGAACATAACATAGAATTTTCATGTCTATCCTTGCTGTGTGTGTTCTTTGTCTTTTAATAGCTACTATCATGCTTAGCTTTTAACTTTCATGCTTATCTTTTTAAAGAGCTTTTGTTTAGCTGGTTGCTTGAACTCTCTTTAGTTACCATGCTTATCTTATTAAGAGAGTTTGCTTCCGTTGCATTGGTTGATATGTCTATGATAAAGATGCTACGTGCATAATGGCGCTTAGTAGTTCATGTTTTCTTATGGTTAGTCTCAAATAGCTGGGGGGTTCCCAATGTGTTATTGGAGTACCAACATGATTTGTTTGCCTATGATGTGGTATGGTTTAGTAATATCTTCCTTCAGAGAATTTATTTTGATTGACTTGGCGTATGCTCACGCATATTTAAGACTGTAAAGAAAGTCTGTCAAGCCTTGATGATCTTTTGTTTCTGAGTAGCGATATAACTTCCATGCCTGATTCAATGTTGCTTTGTCGCTCTGCATGATTATGACCGTCATTGCTCTCTTAGTTGGTCGCTCCCAGTCTTTTGCTAACCTCCACCTGTACTAAGCGGACTGACTGCTTGTGCATCCACATTCTTTTAAACCAGTTATGCCATATGAGTCCACCATACCTTCCTACATGGTATTTACCTGCCATTCCTAACAGAGACTTGCATGTGCCATCTCGAAATTATTCAAAGAAAAGCATTCCTGTTTTGTGCCTCTGTTGTAAGTCCATGAGGAAGTAGTAGTTAATTCATAATCTTTTTAAGTTGGACAAGCTTCACCCCGGGATTGCATGTATAATGTGCAAACCCATAATACGAGAAGGAACTGGCATTGAGTGCACCCGGCTCAAAATTAATATAACAAACAAACCCTCCTTCACGCTTTGTTCATGAGAAATCAGAAAACTTTGGCAGTGATAAACAAAGGAGATTAAGAGGATGTGATCGTCCTCATTCGGGAGCCGTTCCTCGAAACTTGTCCATCTCAAGAAGTGATTGAGTTGTCTGCTAGCATTCGTTGACGAAACATGCATGATCTAAAAAAAATTATTACCTCTGTTTTAAAACCAAGAGCTCTGGTACATGTTTTGTCTTTGTTTCCGACTATGGGTTTTCAATCTTGCCAACAAAAGCCACGGTTCGAGAGTCACCACCTTCTTTTAAAGCACCAACTACTGAGAGCATGATTGTCATTCTGAGCGTAATGTGCATTGTCCCAAAGTAGCATTGTCTTTTGCATGATTGTGATATCGTTTATTTTGAAATCATTGTATCTAGTCATCACTTAAACCTTGGAGGTGCCCCTGCATTTATGTTTTGCTTCACTAAAGGGGGCAAGCGAGATATCACTTTATCATATTTGCACACCATGTTCATTACAAATCTATTTGATGTTTCAGTATCATATTGTAAAACTTTCAGTTCTTTGTGATTTTCTCATGAGGCAACTTAATTACTATAGATTCATTGTCTCAGTAAGCTTTTCTCATATGACTCTGAAAAAGTCCTATATGGTTAATAGCATGTCACCACAGAAATTATTCTTGTTATCATTTACCTACTCGAGGACGAGCAGGAATTAAGCTTGGGGATGTTGATACGTCCAAAACGTATCTATAATTTCTGCTTGCTCCATGCCTCTTTTGGGTGATATTGCTATGATATTTATACACTTCCATACACTTTTGATCATATTTGGACTAACCTATTAACTCAGTGCAGCCCAGTGCCAGTTTCTGTTTTCGGCTATTTTTGTATTTCAGGTTTTCCCATTACGAGAACTGCCAGAAAAATCCCGGAAAAATTATATAAAAAATCAGCGTTCCGGAAGGTTCCATGTAGCCAAAGTACAGCCGGGGGGGGGGGGGGGGC
>LR738709.1:469197816-469326265 GCA_902687465.1 Secale cereale | reverse complement strand
AGGGAACGTTATGCTTGATTGTGGGTTCATGCCCCTCGATGACTAGCTTGAGTGACAGAAACATGAGTCTAGGGGATGTGTTGTTGCCACAAGGGGGAAAACAACGGTGCTTGTGCCCGCGGGTGCAAGGATTGTTTACTTTACGCAAAGTTCTTTTAATGCAGTTGTCTGTTGCTTTGAGTTTACACTATGGGTGGGACTCGCAACTTAATACCAGCGAGATGTTCTGGATAGATATCTCAAGGTGGATGATTAGTAGTAGATGCAGATGGATTTCGGTCTACTTACCTCGGCGTACCGCCCATGCTTTGAACCTCTACCTTTCTTGCAACTTAGTCAGCATTGGTTTGCGCACATGGTCCTGTCAATTGCCCAGCTGTAATTTGTTTACCTCACATAGCTGTTTTATCGTCTTTTGGGAGAGAGACATCACTAGTGAACATCATGAGACTCCGGTCCATATTACCATCATTGATCACATCCACTATTTACTTTCCGCTTTTTACTAACTATTGCAATTATATCTATCACTACTATCACTTGCGTTTGATCCTTTGTAAACTACAAGGCCGGAGGGATTGACAACCTCTCTGTACTCGTTGGGAGCAAAGTTATTTGTATCTGTGTGCAGGTCCACGTTGATTGCTAATATCTGGCGCCGTTAGCAGTTGACACCTTCTTGTTGAAACTGGGAGTCTCAGGGAAATCGATCCTTGGTATTGCCAAGGGCAAACTTCCGCTACACTGCATCTCAAACCTTCCACTTGGGGTAACCAACGAGGGGCGAGAAGCCATCATGCTTCATACAGACAAAGGACTCACCCGAGTCACCCTAACGCCAATGTTTTGCAGGGAAATTATACTGAGACCCATGAATATGAGCGTGTTTCCTCAAACCGCAATATTCATAAAACAAAGAATTTTTCTGCTTATTCTTATGAGGATTATTCTCCTCCTGCAAGACTATTTGCTAGGGCTCCAAAGCCAAAATTCTCAGATGCTGCTCTTAGACTCATTGATTCTAAGCCACCCCTGAAGATGTGGGTGGTTAAGAAGAACTAACTTTCTCTAGCAGGGAAATGTCTCCAGCCAAAAATCAAAGGCATCTGATGCTATTGCTGGGGACCTAAAACACTTGTAGGACACAAGATCAAATACCCAAATGATTTACTATCCATTCTGTTCATGAATCACTTGCTAATCATCTTATCAGTCCTAACTTGGATCTAAGCTTTCATAATCCACTTGTACGTCAAATGTTTATGCTTCACAATGGCTATTGGTGAAGCCTATCCTCCTAACTGCATTGTAGGGAGTGACACCAAAGTCTTCAGAATGGATTATGGACAGCGGATGCACAAATCATATGACTGGAGATCGGAGTCTTCTTATGGACTCAACCTTACGTCCATCTAACAAGAGTCGCATCACATTTGCTAACACTGGCAAAAGCAAAGTGTTGGGTCTAGGTAGAGTTGCAATCTCAAGGGATCAGCACATGGATAAAGTCATGCTAGTTGAATCCCTTGGTTTCAACTTAATGTCTGTCTCAATGCTTTGTGACTTAAACATGATTGTGATTTTTGGAAAATTTCATTGCCTTGTACTAAATGGAATCTGACAAGTCTCTAGTATTTGAAGGATATAGAAAAGGTGATATGTATATGGTAGATTTCTCAGCTGGACCACAGATGGCCGTATGTCTTCTAGAAAAAGATTCAGAGTGCTGGCTCTGGCATCGGAGGCTAGGACATGCCGACATGAGAAACTTGCACACTCTCGTAGGCATCGAGGACGTCAAGTTCAAGAAAGATCATATGTGTGGTGCCTGTGAAGGTGGGAAGATGACTAGGGCCAAGCATCCCTCGAAGACAATCATGACGACATCCAAACCCTTCGAGATGCTTCACATGGACTTATTTGGCCCTACTCACTACTCTACGTTCTCTACCACAACTTGTCTCTATGGCTTCATCATTGTTGATGATTATTCAAGATACACATGGGTGCACATAATTCTCTACAAGTCTGAAGTACAAGATGTCTTCAGATGCTTCGCCAATCGTGCCATGAACAACTATGGCGTCAAGATCAAGCATATCAGAACTGACAATGGCACTGAATTCAAGAACACCGGCCTTGATCTTTATCTGGATACAATGGGAATCACCCATGAATTCTCAGCTCCGCACACACCTCAGCAGAATGGCATCGTAGAGCGCAAGAACAGAACCCTAATTGAGATGGCTCGAATGATGCTTGATGAATACAAGACACCAAGAAGGTTCTGGCCCGAGGCTATTGATACTGCATGCCATATCATCAACCGTGTCTATCTTCACAAGCTTCTGAAGAAAACACCCTATGAACTCCTTATTGGAAAGAAGCCAAACGTAAGTTACTTCAGAGTATTTGGAGCTAGGTGCTGGATCAAGGATCCACATCAGAAGTCAAAATTTGCACCGAAAGCACATGAAGGCTTCATGCTCAGCTATGGAAAAGACTCACACTCCTACAGAGTTTTCAACATCTTTCTCTATAAAGTGGTTGAAACTGTGGATGTGCGGTTTGATGAAACGAATGGCTGACAAAGAGAGTTCCTGCCAAATGTGCTGGATGAAGCTTCACCAAATGAATCTATTAAACTAATGGGAACCGGTGAGATCATGCCTTCTGAAGCACAGCCTGACGAGGAACTCATCATTTCTGCTCCAAATCAACCTGACGACAATGCTCAGCCCGAAGACAATCCTCGTGATGATGATAATGTACAACAAGAGTAAAATCTTCGTCCAGCTCATCCTCGTGTTGCAAATGAAGTACAAGTTGAGAAGATAATTGACATCATAAATGCACCTGGTCCACTTACTCGTTCAAGAGCAACACAGCTTGCAAATTTCTGTGGGCACTTTGCATTTGTCTCAATATCTGAACCCAAGAAAGTTGCCGAAGCCTTTATGGAACCCGAATGGATTCAAGCAATGCAAGAAGAGCTTCAACAGTTTGAGCTGAACAACATATGGGAACTTGTCAAGCGTCATGACCCTCGCAAGCACAACATAATAGGCACAAAATGGATATATCACGACAAGAAAGATGAGCATGGTCAAGTTGTCAGAAACAAAGCTCGTCTTGTTGCTCAAGGATACACTCAAGTTGAAGGGATTGACTTCGAGGAAACATTTGCTCCTGTGGCTAGACTTGAAGCTATTCGTATACTGCTAGCCTATGCAAATCATCACAACATACTTCTGTATCAAATGGATGTGAAGAGTGCCTTTCTCAATGGAAGGATTGAAGAAGAAGTGTATGTTGCACAACCACCTGGCTTTGAAGATCCAAAACATCCTGATATGGTATACAAGCTCAACAAGGCACTGTATGGCCTCAAACAAACGCCTCGTGCTTGGTATGACACACTCAAAGACTTCCTGAAGAGCAAAGGCTTCAAACCTGGTTCCCTGGATCCCACACTCTTCACGAAGACATATGATGATGAACTGTTTTTCTGCCAAATCTATGTGGACGACATTATCTTCGGCTGCACTGACAAAAGATATAGTGATGAGTTTGGTCACATGATGCAAGAGCAATATCATATGTCCATGATGGGTGAGCTGAAGTTCTTTATTGGTCTTCAAATTCGTCAACAAAGCAATGGCATCTTCATATCTCAAGAGAAATACCTCAAAGACTGCCTGAAGAACTTTGGAATGCAAGACTGCAAAGGGTACTCGACGCCTATGCCAGCTAAACACCATCTGGGTCCCGACGCCAATGGTAAAGATTTCGATCAAAAGGTATACCGCTCCATGATTGGTTCTTTACTTTATTTATGTGCATCTAGGCCACATATTATGCTTAGTGTTTGCATGTGTGCTCGATATCAAGCGGCACCAAAGGAGTCGCATCACTTAGCTGTGAAGCGAATACTTCGATATTTGCTTACACCCCAACACTAGGATTATGGTATCCAAAGGGCTCAGAGTTTGATCTAGTTGGATTCTCAGATGCTGATTATGCTGGTGACAAAGTTGATCGCAAGTCTACATCAAGCACATGCCACTTTCTAGGACGATCACTTGTCTGTTGGTCTTCAAAGAAGCAGAACTGTGTATCACTCTCCACTGCTGAATCTGAATACATTGCTGCTGGATCTTGCTGCGCTCAGCTTCTCTGGATGAAGCAAACACTCAAGGACTATGGTGTCCATCTGAAGCATGTGCCACTCTACTGCGACAATGAAAGCGCCATCAAGATTGCCAACAACCCAGTTCAGCACTCGAAGACAAAGCACATTGAAATTCGTCATCACTTTCTCAGAGATCATGTCATGAAGGAAGATATTGATATCATACACGTCAACATTGAAGAGCAACTGGCAGATATCTTCACAAAGCCCTTGGATAAGAAAAGGTTTTGCAAGTTGCAGTGTGAGCTAAATATCTTAGAATCCTCAAAAGTCCTGTAATCAGGCACACATCCTAACACTTATGCATATTGATGACTTAGATGTGCAACACACGAAGTAAAGTATATCTTCAATCAGTGAAGACTTACATTCTAAGTGTGAATACATTAACGCGGAATTTGACTTCAGAGTGCCACGATAATTGTGCGTCGTGTCTGGGTCTAATACTTCCTATACGGTGGGTAACGCCACCACCAAATCTTTGTTTGAAGCGTTTCTCGTGGCGTTACATTTGCAAAGTCTTCACACTTGGTTTATCTTCATATAGGATATATATATATAGACTTGTGTTATGTCCTCTACATCATTCACTTATAGCTATGTCTTCTTATCTGAATCTTTTGAACTAAGTGAATGTGATCGGACCCTAACCTCTCTATGCTTTCTCATCTCAAACTATGTCTGTCCAAATCATATGCATTCTGTTGGAACCGTCGAATATCTTCTCTGCGTCCTTATCAGCAGAACATACAGAGACAAAC
Source organism: Secale cereale (assembly GCA_902687465.1). NCBI lineage: Eukaryota > Viridiplantae > Streptophyta > Magnoliopsida > Poales > Poaceae > Secale > Secale cereale. Next base: position 469,321,312 of record LR738709.1, on the reverse strand, counting down.
TTTAAATCTGATTTTAATGCTCCATCCTTTATGCCTGAAACCCGGAGAAGCCGGAACGACCACCCCGACAGTCCAGGCGTACGTGGAATCGTGGGACAACTCCCAATGTGTTACATGTCCACCACGTGTCCCTCAGATGTGAACCGCCAGGGGCACCTGCGTAATTGCGCTGTGCCATCTCCCATGCTTATAAATGCACGTCCCATCACGGTAAAAAATTCTTCTACCACCTCTCCACCTCGACCAACCCTAGCGCCTCCGCTAGCTCTCAACGAGGCCGGCGACGAAGTGCTTCGCTGCCGCGACCTCGTCGACGCCGTCTTCACGTCGGCCGCGGACATCGTCTCCTCCACCGTCGCCGTAGCTGTCCTCCATCGCCAAGTTAGGACACAGAAGATCGAACTGCTCGACATCCAATTCTTCTCCGTTTAAGCAGTTCATCGTGTGGTAAATTAAACTCTCTTTTTACCATCTTCTTGATCCAAAAAGATTCATCACTTTTACCACAATTGATCAAGAGCAAGCAAGACGCATAAATCTTCAATGATTTGCCGCTCTTTGACGTGGAAGTGCTGAACAATTTCATTGATGAATGGTTTGACACCCCCATCCTTAGCTTTGATGATCTGCAGCTTCCAGTTGGCCTCAGCGTCTCCTTCAATGGCGCCATTGCTTCTGAACTAGCTCTTGCTCAGAGAATTGTTGAGCTGAAGCAAAAGATTGACTATGAAAAGGCTCAGTTCAAGAAGCATATGGACAAGCTCATCGTCCAAGAGATCCAGAACTTCAAGGTCATGATGCATGAACTCAAGGAAGCCTTTCGCAAAAGGCATGAAGAAGCCAAAGGTTCACGTGAGCAAATCAAGGCCTTGGCTGCCAAATGCATTCAAGCCTATAAGGAAGCTGAAAAGCGCAAGGCCCTTGGGCGTCCTGGCATTGTCCCTAGGATGGATGCCAATAAAAAGAAGAAGCAACATGTGCCCGATGCTGAAGAATCAAGGCAGGAAGTGCCTAGCATTGTCTTCCCTGCCAGCATGACTGGCACGAAGCCTAAGGTCACCCCAGCTGCTTCAGAACTTAAGAAGACAAAGGTGGCTGAAGCTGAAGCTCGCAAGCACAAGCACACAACTGATGATGCTCCACCCACCAAGAAGCGCAAGACAAAGAAGGACAAAGCTGCTTCCACAGAGCCTCTTTTTGTCGAGCCCATATCAGTTGCTCGTCCTGCATCTACACACCGAGAACATCGCATGATAGTTCATGAGCCTGCTCCCACAGAGGCTGAAGACATTCCAGCTGTTGACCCCACCGCAGCTGAAGACATTGGTCCTCATGACAATGTTGAAGATGATGAAGTCCTTCCTCAGATCGAGTACAACGTGGAATATTCGCCTATTCGTACGAATAGCGAACGCATTAGCATTGGTCGTCCATTGACGCCAATTGCACAGGATGACTCGTGGGCTGATCACCCACAAGATACACCAGCAACTCCCCCAACTCAAGTCACCAGTTCGGTGCTTGGAGATGAAGACTTTGAGGCCCAACCAACTCCATCCCCTCAGGCATTGCCAGCATTCCGCAGGCTTCGCAAAGGACCAAGGCCTCAAGTCGTTACCCTAAGTGTTCCAGAAGGAGTAGAGTAACAATCAGTTCCTGAAGCTACTCCTACTATGAACCTCCCAGAATCTGAAGCCAAAGCGGCTGAAGATATTCCGGCTGCATCAGCCGAAGAAGAACAACCCCAAGAAGAAGAAGCACATGCTGCCACACCCCCTGTTCTCGAGGAGAATATGTCCGACCCTCCAGCTCCTGAAGTGGAGGTTATAAATTCTGAGGCTGCCAACACCACCACTGAAGCCAATGACGTAGTCATGGCTGAAGCTAATATGGCACTTGAAGTCATTGTGGTGCCTGAAGTGATGGTGCCTGAAGCAAGTCCTGCACCTGAAGCCAATCAGCAGCCTGAAGCCATTGCCTCTGCTCCTGTTCCACCTCCAAGGCCCCATACAATTGAGCAAGCACACAACCAAGATGATCAGCTCGTCTCTGTCAGATGTCCCATTCTGATTCCTCCGCCTAATGCTGGACCGCATGCTACTGGTCCTCAATTTGACCATCATGTTGAGCACATGCCTCAGGTTCAGAAGCCTAAGCCAAGACTGCCAAGGTTCCCAGGAATTGCCACCTCTCAAGGGTCCTTCAATGCTAATAGCTTCACTACGCACAACACATTCTTTGATAGCGCCAAGAACCCCTATTCCAAGCCAAGAATATCATCAGATAGGTTCTGGAGCCATCAGCAGCGCACTTATTATTCAAGAGTACTTTATGATCAAGGGCGCATTTTCCCTCATATGCGTCTTGATACTGAAGCTATTGCTGGACTGCCCTGTCTTGAGGAAGCTCTTGACTGCTTCCGTGATGCTGGCCTGCTCAATTTTGTGACTGACAAAGAGCACTGGAATGAAGAGCTGCTTCTGCAATTCTATGCAACCCTCCACATTCGAGGCTACAACAGGTGTTCGAAGATATGGGTCCTTGAGTGGATGACAGGCAATGTCCATCATGAAGCCAAAGCCTTTGATCTCATTGAGCTTACTGGCCTGCCCACTCCAGGAGAACTGTATGAACCTGGCTGGTAATTGCACAATGAAGCTTTGGAGAGTATCTTTCAGAAGGGCAAGCCCAACATGAGCCAGATGCTAAGCATGATGAAGCCTTTGCCAAGCGATGCTGAATATCCAAAGGAGTTCTTTGTTGAAGACCTAGAGTATCTGCCACGCACCATCTATCATATCATCAGGCGAACTCTATGGCCTGTCAAAGGGCATTCTTCTTCAGCCAAGCTTGAAGGCACAATGAAGACATTGGTCTTCTATATCTTCAATGGCATCAGCTTCAATGCTCAAGATTTCTTCATCAGGCAGTTGGCTGTGTCAGGCTCTGATCTGTTTGGTCTCAAGTTCTATGCTCCATGGATTATGCGCCTCATCAAGCATCATTCTGCTATCACCTATAAGCCTTCTGCTCGCAACCATCATATATTCTTGCCAGAGGTTGATATGTCAGCTGAAGCCATATACTAAGAGCCTGCCAAAGAGCCTGTTAGTCTTCACAACGCTGATCACCAGAGCTTCACTCAGCAAATTGAAGGAGTTCCAGCAGTCTCTCGTGTTTATTCTATGGCTGGCCGTACTCACCTACCTCGACATGGTGAAACTGAAGCTACTGAGAGCACCATTGCCCAAAGGCCTCAGAAGCATTCTCGTGTTCTCAATAACCGAGAGCTTCTCGTTGCCCTACATCAGAAACAAGATAAGCATCACTACTGGCTAAAGCATCAGATGCAAAGGCTCTTGGTGGACGTCAATCGCATTCGCAACCTTGCCACCAAGAATGCCTTTGTTGCTCATGAAACTTGTCGGAGGTCATGGAAGAGTCTAACTTTGCTGAGTGCTGAAGCAGATCTTCAAGACGATGGCTTCACTGAAAGATTCAAGTTTGACCACACTCCTCCAAGGAATGTTGTTCTGCGTCAAACTCCATCTCTTGAAGACTCTGACTACTCCTCCTCCGCTGCAACGGTTGACGCCAGGGTGATAGATGATCAAGATGATGCTACCTCACCACCTCCTCCTTCAGCGCGTGTCGACACTGCACCAACTACTTCTGCACCGCCAAACACCAACGTCGACCCTGCATCCTCTCCTGCTCCAACTGGGAACGAGTAGATGCTCTATGTCCTCAAACTTTTTGGTCCTTACTAACAAAAGGGGGAGAAGCATATGAGTTGATAGTCTTCAAGCGGGTCCATATGGGCGGGTGCTTTATATTTTGCCTAGTGTTTACAACTCTCATTTTTGCTACATTTGGTTCTTTGAGTTGTAACGCTTAAACTTGATGGTCGTCTGCTACATTTTCTGGTACTCAGTAATGCGATGATAAATTCCGCATGTGCTACGTTATATTCCGCACTTAGTCATTTTGCACACGTCCATTTCTCATTATGCATATCATCATATTCGACATATCAAGTGTGCATGATGAATTGTCTTCATAAGTTGAAGAGGATATCCACAAGTACAACCTGCCATGTGCATTTGCATTCAAAAGCAAATCAACTATATGCACATCTTCAGGGGGAGCCTTTTGCTACTTACGAATACAATACCTTTATCCTTTACAATCTCACATACTTTTATCCCCGTTGAAAACTTCAACCAGTTTGTCATCAATCACCAAAAAGGGGAAGATTGTAAGTGCATCTAGTGCCACCCCTAGTTGGTTTTGGAGTATTGACGACAAATCTGGTTGAGGAACTAATGTGTTTGTGAGGATTGCAGGATAACACAGGTAGTAGTCCCTCATTGATTCGGTTTACCTACCGGAGATGACCCCTAAAAATGTATGAAGACATTGACGACAATGGTGGTATATATATATGAAGATAATCATATTGAAGCCTATGACAAGAGAAGACATTATGTGAAGACTATGGAGCGCGAAGACTTAGATGTTTCGTTGTTTCCTTTTCTTCTTTGTTGAGTCATAGGAACCACCGTACTGTTAAGTGGGGTCCAAGTGAACTAAGTCAGTGTGACTGAAGTGATGCTCAACCAAATCCTATGTCTTCGAGCAAAGACAATGAGAGAAAATCTTATCCAGAGCTGGATGAGTCAGCTTTACTTGTAGCCCAAGTAAAGTTGCCGTGTGTGTTTGAAATCTGACCGTTGGAACACGTGTCAGTTCCTTAGTGACTCATGGTCACTTCGGACAAATCAGGTCGGGTTGCCCAGTGGCTATAAATAGCTCACCCCCTACACCATAAATTGGTGGCTGCTCAGAGTTATTGCATGGCTTTTGTCGTTCGAGAGCAACCCACCTCTGAAGCATTTGAGAGAGAGAGATCCTTGCGAGGACAAATCCCAAACACCCAGAGCCAAAGAGTGTTAGGCATCACTAAAGTCTTTCTGTCCATGTGACCTGAAGACTTGTTACACTTGAGGACTGTGTTTCCTCCAGCCGGTTAGGCGTCGCTTTCTGAGCATCCAAGAGTCATTGTTGATCGCCGGTGAACAAAGTCTGTGAAGGTTTGGAAGTCTACCTTGAAGACTTACCAGAGTGATTGGGCGAGGACTGGGTGTCCTTAGCTCAAGGGGAATAAGGTGAAGACGCGGTCTTCGGAGTTAAATCTCAGCCTCCCTAACCAGACGTACAGTTGTCACAGCAACTGGAACTGGTCTAACAAATCACAGTCTTCCCCGAGCTACTGGTTCTATCCTTCCCTTCCCTTTACTTACTGTCTAATGTTGTGAAGTCATTGCCTGCTTGCCTTATCTGATTGACTTCACTGTGTGACTACTTGTTCTGATTGGCTTCATTCCATCTTCCATCCTGATCCTTACTGCCTAGCTGCTATTAGTCTTCATGCTTTCACTTCATTGAATACTTGACTATGGCATGTCTAGTGTAGTCTACCTTTCGCTGCATATAAATAGGATTGGATTTATCATTTGTCTTCGAAACTTCCACGTTTTGAAGCATTTCATAAAAATCACCTATTCACCCCCCCTCTAGTCGATATACTGCACTTTCAGAATTCATAATCCTTATCGGTAACACAGATAGGTGAAGTAGCGAAAGCAGGATCATGTTTCATTCTAACATTCAAAGACTTTTCTTTCAGCTTAGCTAATAATTTCTTAAGATCACATCTATCATTGCAATCAAGAAAGTCTCTAGCAGTTTCTTCATCCATAACATAACCCTCAGGAACAACAGGCAATTCATATCTATTGGGAGAAGCTTCATCATCACTTTCATAAATATTATCAGTTTCAATATTTGCATTCTCCCTAACCTTAGCAATTTGTTCATCTAGAAATTCACCTAGTGGCAGAGTATTATCAAGCATAGAAGTAGTTTCATCATACATAGAAGAAGTGGCATCATCAAGAACATACGACCTATCAGATTCAATAGCAGGAGTAGGTGTCGCAAATTTACCCATAACAGAAGGAGAATCAAGTGCAGAGCTAGATGGCAGTTCCTTACCTCCCCTCGTAGTTGAGGGTAAGATCTTGGTTTTTGAGTCCTTTAAATTTTTCATAGTGATCAACAGATATAAATCCCAAGTGACTTAAAGAATAGAGCTATGCTCCCCGGCAATGGCGCCAGAAAATAGTCTTGATAACCCACAAGTCTAGGGGATCGCAACAATTTTCGAGGGTAAAGTATTCAACCCAAATTTATTGATTCGACACAAGGGGAGCCAAAGAATACTCTTAAGTATTAGCAGCTGAGTTGTCAATTCAACCAGACCTGAAAACTTAGTATCTGCAGCAAGGTAGTTTAGTAGCAAAGTAATATGATAGTGGCGGTAGCAGCAATAAAAGTAACGATAGTGTTTTTGTAGTTTTTGTAATAATAGCAGCGGAAAAGTAAATAAGCAACAAGCAATATATGAAAAGCTCGTAGGCATTGGATTGGTGATGGGAAATTATGTCGGATGCAATTCATCATGTAGATGTTATAACCTAGGGTGACATGAAACTAGCTCCAGTTCATCAATGCAATGTAGGCATGTATTCCGGATATAGTCATACGTGCTTATGGAAAAGAACTTGCATGACATCTTTTGTCCTACCCTCCCGTGGCAGCGGGGTCCTATCGGAAACTAAGGGATATTAAGGCCTCCTTTTAATAGAGTACCGGACCAAAGCATTAACACATAGTGAATACATGAACTCCCCAAACTACGGTCATCACCGGGAGTGGTCCCGATTATTGTCACTTCGGGGTTGTCGGATCATAACACATAGTAGGTGACTATAGACTTGCAAGATAGGATCAAGAACACACATATATTCATGAAAACATAATAGGTTCAGATCTGAAATCATGTCACTCGGGCCCTAGTGACAAGCATTAAGCATAGCAAAGTCATAGCAACATCAATCTTAGAACATAGTGGATACTAGGGATCAAACCCTAACAAAACTAACTCGATTACATGATAGATCCCATCCAACCCATCACCATCCATCAAGCCTACGATGGAATTACTCACGCACGGAGGTGAGCATCATGGAATTGGTGATGGAGGAAGGTTGATGATGACTGATACGTCACCAACGTATCTATAATGTTTGATTGTTCCATGGTATTATATTATCCTTCTAGGATGTTTTATGGGCTTTTATATACACTTTTATATGATTTTCGGGACTAACCTATTAACCTAGAGCCCAGTGCCAGTTTCTGTTTTTCCTTGTTTTTGAGTTTTACAGAAAAGGAATATCAAACGGAGTCCAATTGACATGCCAATTTTTGATGATTTTTTCTGGACCAAAAGAAGCCCCCAAAGTAAAAGAGTTGGGCCAGGAGAGCCACGGGCTGCCCATGAGGGTGGGGGCGCGCCCTGGCAGGTGGTGGCGCTGCCCTATCTCGTGGACGGCCCGGAGGGCCCCCTAACTTGTGCCCTACGCCAAAAATCCTATAAATACTGAAACCTTCGGAAATTAACGTAGATCGGGAGTTCCGCCGCCGAAAGCCTCTGGTGACACCAAAAACCAATCTAGACCCCGTTCCGGCACCCTGCCGGAGGGGGAATCCCTCTCCGGTGGCCATCTTCATCATCCCGGCGCTCTCCATGACGAGGGAGGAGTAGTCCACCCGCGGGGCTAAGGATATGTATCAGTAGCTATGTGTTTGATCTCTCTCTCTCTCGTGTTCTTGAGATGGGACAATCTTGATGTATCACGAGCTTTTCTATTATAGTTGGATCTTATGATGCTTCTCCCCCTCTACTCTCTTGTAATGGATTGATTTTTCCCTTTGAAGTTATCTTATCGGATTGAGTCTTTAAGGATTTGAGAACACTTGATGTATGTCTTGCACATGCTTATCTGTGGTTACAATGGGATATCATGTGACCTACTTGATGTATGTTTTGGTGATCAACTTGCGGGTTCCGTGACCTTGGGAATCTATGCATAGGGGTTGGCACACGTTTTCGTCTTGACTTTCCGGTAGAAACTTTGGGGCAGTCTTTGAAGTTCCATGTGTTGGTTGAATAGATGTTTCTGAGATTGTGTGATGCATATCGTATAATCATGCCCACGGATACTTGAGGTGACAATGGAGTATCTAGGTGACATTAGGGTTTTGGTTGATTTGTATCTTAAGGTGTTATTCTAGTACGAACTCTATGATATATTGAACGTTACTACAGACTCTTGAATAGATCAATCAGAAAGAATAACTTTGAGGTGGTTTCGTACCCTACCATAATCTCTTCATTTATTCTTCGCTATTAGTTACTTTGGAGTGACTCTTTGTTGCATGTTGAGGGCTAGTAATATGATCCAATTATGTTATTCTTGTTGAGAGAACTTGCACTAGTGAAAGTATGAACCCTAGGCCTTGTTTCCTATCATTGCAATACCGTTTATGCTCACGTTTACCACTTGCTACCTTGCTGTTTTTATATTTTCTTATTACAAAAACCTATATCTACCATCCATATTGAACTTGTATCACCATCTCTTCGCCGAACTAGTGCACCTATACAATTTACCATTGTATTGGGTGTGTTGGGGACACAAGAGACTCTTTGTTATTTGGTTGCAGGGTTGCTTGAGAGAGACCATCTTCGTCCTACGCCTCCCACGGATTGATAAACCTTAGGTCATCCACTTGAGGGAAATTTGCTACTGTCCTACAAACCTCTGCACTTGGAGGCCCAACAACATCTACAAGAAGAAGATTGTGTAGTAGACATCAAGCTATTTTCTGGCGCCGTTGCCGGGGAGGTTAGTGCTTGAAGGTATATCTTTAGATCTTGCAATCGAATCTTTTAGTTTCTTGTTTTATCACTAGTTTAGTTTATAGAAGAAAACTACAAAAAAAATGGAATTATGGTTACCTCATATGCTTCATCTTTTTAATATCTTTCGTGAGAATGATGGGAAGGAAAATTATGCCCAAGTACTAGAAGAAGAATTACGTAGAATGCTTGGCACTAAAAATGTGCATTATGAGCAAGATTGCAATGTTGTTAGTGTGAATCCCTTGAATGTCCATGATGCTAATGATATGCAAAGGCCCAAGCTTGGGGAAGCTATGTTTGATGAAGATGATATTTTTAGTCCCCCAAGTTTTGATGAGCCAATTTATTATGATGAAAGCATGCCTCCTATCTATGATGATTACTGTGATGACCTATATGCTATTAAGAATAATGATAACCATGAAACTTGTCATCATGATTTTAGTTTTCAATTGGATTATGCCTCACATGATAATTATTTTGTTGAGTTTTCTCCCACTACTATGAATGAGAAGAATTTTGCTTATGTGGAGAGTAGTAAAATTTCTATGCAAGTAGATCATGAAAATAATGCTTTATGTGCTGGTTATATGGTTGAATCCATTCATGATGCTACTAAAAATTATTATGAGAGAGGATCATATGCTTCTACATATTGCAATAATATCAAGTTTCCTCTCTATGTGCTTAAATTTTTGAAGTTATGCTTGTTTTCCCTTCCTATGCTAGTTGATTATCGTTCCCATATGTTGTTTGCTCACAAAATCCCTATGCATAGGAAGTGGGTTAGACTTAAATGTGCTATTCATATGCTTCATGATGCTCCCGTTATGTTTCAATTCTTATCTTTTATGAGAGCATCATTATGCCTAGCTAGGGCCGTAAAACGATAGCGCTTGTTGGGAGGCAATCCAATTTTATATTTTTGTTTTTAGTTCTGTTTGGGAATAAATATTGCATATAGCTTCTGTTTAGATGTGGGTTTGTGTTTTGTTTAGTGTTTGTGTCAAGTAGAACCTTTGGGAAGACTTGCGTGAAGTTTATGTGATCTTGCTGTGAAAAACAGAATCATTAGCGCTCGCTAGAATGGTCATCAGATTTTACTGGAGCGTGCTATTTAGTTGATTCTTTTTGCAGATGATTAATAGACAAATTCCTCACGTTTAACAATTTAGTTTGAACTTTTTGGAGTTACAGAAGTATGCGAAACCTGCAGATTACTATAGACTGTTCTGTTTTTGACAGATTCTATTTTTCGTGTGTTGTTTGCTTATTTCAATGCATCTATGAGTAGTATTGGGAAGTATGAATCATAGAGAAGTTTGAATACAGTAGTTTTAACACCAGTATAAAAAAATGAGTTCATTACAGTACCTTTGAGTAGTGGTTTGTTTTCTTATACTAACGGAGCTCACGAGATTTTTGTCTAAGTTTTGTGTTGTGAAGTTTTCATGTTTTGAGTATTGCTTTGATGGACCATGGAACAAAGAGTGGCAAGAGCCTAAGCTTGGGGATGCCCATGGCACCCCAAGGTAAAATTCAAGGACAACCAAAATCCTAAGCTTGGGGATGCCCCGGGAAGGCATCCCCTCTTTCGTCTTCATCCATCGGTAGCTATACTCGGAGCTATATTTTTATTCACCACATGATATGTGTTTTGCTTGGAGCGTCAATTTAGTTTATTTTGTTTTGCTTGCTGTTTGAATAATATCCCAAGATCCGAAGTTCTTAAATGTTAGAGAGTCTTCACATAGTTACATAATTATTCAACTACTCATTGATCTTCACTTATATCTTTTGGAGTAGTTTGTTGTTTGCTCTAGTGCTTCACTTATATCTGTTAGAGCACGGCGGTGGTTTTATTTTGAAGAAATTGTTGAACTCTCATGCTTCACTTATATACATTTTAGAGTCTATTAAAACATCATGGTAATGTGCTTAGGCTATAAAACTAGTCTTCACATGATAGACATCCAATATCAATGTAGTAAAAACTTTCACACTAAGTGCATTGAATATGATGAGAAGTTGGATGCTTGATAATTGTTTTGAGATATGAGGATAGTGATATTAGAGTCATGCTAGTGGAGTTATTATGAAATTGTGAAATACTTGTGTTAAAGTTAGTAATTCCCGTAGCATGCACGTATGGTGAACCGCTATGTGACGAAGTTAGAGCATGAGGTATTTGTAGAGTGTCATCCTTTATGTGGAGGTCGGGGGCGCGCGATGGTTAACTCCTACCAACCTCCCCCCTAGGAGCATGCGTTGATTGCTTTGTTTTGATGACTCGTAAATTTTTGCAATAAGTATATGAGTTCTCATGACTAATGTTGAGTCCATGGATATTACGCACTCTCACCCTTCCACCATTGCTAGCCTCTCTTGTACCGCGCAACTTTCGCCGGTACCATACACCCACTATATATCCGTCCTCGAAACAGCCACCATATATCTTCCTCAAAACAGCCACCATACCTACCTATCATGGCATTTTTATAGCCATTCCGAGATATATTGCCATGGAACTTTCCACCGTTCCGTTCATATGACACGCTTCATATTGTCATATTGCCATGCATGATCATGTAGTTGACATCGTATTTGTGGCAAAGCCACCATGCATAATTTTTCATACATGTCACTCTTGATTCATTGCACATCCTGGTACACCGCCGGAGGCATTCATATAGGTCATACTTTGTTCTAGTATCGAGTTGTAATTCAATGAAAGTGTGATGATCATCATTATTAGAGCATTGTCCCATGTGCGGAAAGGCTAAATAAAGAAAGCCCCTCCAAAAAAGGAAAAAAAAGAAAGGCCAAAGAAAAAAAGGCCCAAAAAAAGAAAAAAAAAGAAAAAAAGGAAAAGAAAAGGGACAATTGCTACTATCTTTTCCCACACTTGTGCTTCAAAGTAGCGCCATGTTCTTCATGATAGAGAGTCTCATGTTTAGTCACTTTCATATACTAGTGGGAATTTTCATTATAGAACTTGGCTTGTATATTCCAATGATGGGCTTCCTCAAACGCCCTAGGTCTTCATGAGCAAGCAAGTTGTATGCACACCCACTTAGTTTCTTTTGTTGAGCTTTAACACATTTTTAGCTCTAGTGCATCCGTTGCATGGCAATCCCTACTCACTCACATTGATATCTATTGATGGGCATCTCCAAAGCCCGTTGATACGCCTAGTCGATGTGAGACTATCTTCCTCCTTTTTGTCTTCTCCACAACCCCCACTCTATTCCACATAGTGCTATGTCCATGGATCACGCTCATGTATTGCGTGAAAGTTGAAAGGTTTGAAAGAATTGAGTATGAAAACAAGTGCTTGGCTGAAACCGGGGTTGTGCATGATATGAATATTTTGTGTGATGAAGAGGGAGCATAGCCAGACTATATGATTTTGTCGGGGTAACTTTCTTTAGCCATAGTATTTTGAGAAGACATGATTGCTTTGATAGTATGCTTGAAGTATTATTATTTCTTATGTCAATATAGACTTTTGTCTTGAATCTTTTAGATCTGAACATTCATGCCACAATTAAGAGAATCACATTGAAAATTATGTTGGTTAGCATTCCTCATAAAAAATTCTGTTTTTATCATTAACCTACTCGAGGACGAGCAGGAATTAAGCTTGGGGATGCTTGATACGTCTCCAACGTATCTATAGTTTTTGATTGTTCCATGCTATTATATTATCCCTCTATGATGTTTTATGGGCTTTTATATACACTTTTATATGATTTTTGGGACTAACCTATTAACCTAGAGCCTAGTGCTAGTTTCTGTTGACGTGCCAATTTTTGATGATTTTTTCTAGACCAAAAGAAGCCCCCGAAGTAAAAGAGTTGGGCCAGGAGAGCCACGGGCTGCCCATGAGGGTGGGGGGGGCGCGCCCTGGCAGGTGGTGGCGCCGCCCTATCTCATGGACGGCCCGGAGGACCCCTAACTGGGCCCTACACCAAAAAATCCTATAAATACTGAAACCTTCAGAAAGTAACGTAGATCGGGAGTTCCGCCGCCGAAAGCCTCTGGTGCCACCAAAAACCAATCTAGACCCCGTTCTGGCACCATGCCGGAGGGGAAATCCCTCTCTGGTGGCCATCTTCATCATCCCGGCGCTCTCCATGACGAGGGAGGAGTAGTCCACCCTCGGGGCTAAGGATATGTATCAGTAGCTATGTGTTTGATCTATCTCTCTCGTGTTCTTGAGATGGGACGATCTTGATGTATCGCGAGCTTTGCTATTATAGTTGGATCTTATGATGCTTCTCCCCCTCTACTCTCTTGTAATGGATTGATTTTTCCCTTTGAAGTTATCTTATCAGATTGAGTCTTTAAGGATTTGAGAACACTTGATGTATGTCTTGCACGTGCTTATCGGTGGTGACAATGGGATATCATGTGATCTACTTGATGTATGTTTTGGTGATCAACTTGCGGGTTCCGCGACCTTGGGAATCTATGCATAGGGGTTGGCAGACGTTTTCGTCTTGATTTTCCGGTAGAAACTTTGGGGCACTCTTTGAAGTTCTATGTGTTGGTTGAATAGATGTTTCTGAGATTGTGTGATGCATATCATATAATCGTGCCCACGGATACTTGAGGTGACAATGGAGTACCTAGGTGACATTAGGGTTTTGGTTGATTGGTATCTTAAGGTGTTATTCTAGTATGAACTCTATGATAGATTGAACGTTACTACGGACTCTTGAATAGATCGATCAGAAAGAATAACTTTGAAGAGGTTTCCTACCCTACCATAATCTCTTCGTTTGTTCTCCGCTATTAGTTACTTTGGAGTGACTCTTTGTTGCATGTTGAGGGCTAGTAATATGATCCAATTATGTTATCCTTGTTGAGAGAACTTGCACTAGTGAAAGTATGAACCCTAGGCCTTGCCTACTATCATTGCAACACCGTATATGATCATGTTTACCACTTGCTACCTTGCTGTTTTTATATTTTCCTATTACAAAAACCTATATCTACCATCCATATTGCACTTGTATCACCATCTCTTCGCCGAACTAGTGCACCTATACAATTTACCATTGTATTGGGTGTGTTGGGGACACAAGAGACTCTTTGTTATTTGGTTGCAGGGTTGCTTGAGAGAGATCATCTTCATCCTACGCCTCCCACGGATTGATAAACCTTAGGTCATCCACTTGAGGGAAATTTGCTACTGTCGTACAAACCTCTGCACTTGGAGGCCCAACAACGTCTACAAGAAGAAGGTTGTGTAGTAGACATCAATGACGATGGCGACGATCTCCACTCTCCGGAACCCCGAATGGACTCCAGATCAGCCCTCCCGAGAGAGATTAGGGCTTGGCGGCGGCTCCGTATCGTAAAACGCGATAATTCTTTCTCTCTGATTTTTCTCTCCCCGAAAGTGAATATATAGGATCTGGGGATACGTCGGTGGAGCACCAGGGGGCCCACGAGGTAGGGGGCGCGCCCCCCACCCTCGTGGACAGGGTGTGGCCCCCTGGTCTGTATCCTCTTGCAGGTATTTTTTATATTTTCCAAAATAATTCTCCGTGGATTTTCAGGTCATTCCGAGAACTTTTTATTTCTGCACAAAAACAACACCATGGCAATTCTGCTGAAAACAGCGTCAGTCCGGGTTAGTTCCATTCAAATCATGCAAGTTAGAGTCCAAAACAAGGGAAAAAGGGTTTGGAAAAGTAGATACGTTGGAGACGTATCAGGTAGCGATAGTCGTGGAAGCAATAGTTGGCGAGACGACAACGATGCTACGATGGAGATCAAGGTGTCGCGCCGGTGACGATGGTGATCATGACGGTGCTTTGGAGATGGAGATCAAAGGCACAAGATGATGTTGGCCATATCATATCACTTATATTGATTGCATGTGATGTTTATCTTTTATGCATCTTATTTTGCTTAGATCGACGGTAGCTTTATAAGATGATCTCTCACTAAATTTCAATTTATAAGTGTTCTCCCTGAGTATGCACCGTTGCGAAAGTTCGTCTGGCCGAGACACCACGTGATGATCGGGTGTGATAAGCTCTACGTTCACATACAATGGGTGTAAGCCTGTTTTGCACACGCAGAATACTCGGGTTAAACTTGACGAGCCTAGCATACGCAGATATGGTGTAATGCCCAGGATGGAGTTATACCTCCTACGTGTCGAGGCACGACTTAAAGGCATAAATCCATCCTAGAATGATCTCAAGTTTGGTAATCTTTGCACAACTCATGTAAAAGAGGGGATAGTAAACAGAAAATAGTTGGCTTACACTCGCCACGTCACAGAATTACAGTACAAGTCTCAAACATCATACATTAAGAACATCACAACCCTCTAAGGGCAAAAGCCAGATGTCAAAGTACCAAACTTAGATAAATAAACCACAGGCGGATCGAATCCTAGTAAGAGTCTCCACTACTGATCATCCGGGTATCGCACATAGTACCGACTACGCTCCTCGTCGTACTCCCAATCCAGCTCGGTGCCATCACCTGGATAGCTCACAGCTGGACCTGCATCTGGTGTGGTGAAGTAACTGTGAGCCACAGAGGACTCAGCAATCCCGTTCCCGGGTAACAAGACTATTTAAGCCTTTGGGTGAGGATAAGGCTGAAGAAAAGAATAAGTCTGCAGCAGCAACTAGCATCTAGCTTACGTAAGTGAGAGCGAGAAGAAAAGGCCTCGGCGAGAAGTGATCACGAAGTGATCCTAGCTACAAGCTCAACAAGCATAACCCCTCCGTGTTCAACTCCCAAATCCCTATTCGGAAATTGACAGTCACGGAACACACGCTGGTAGTGTATTAGAAACATTGTGTCAAGTTATCTACAACCGGAATTAACAAAATCCCATCTGCCACATAACCGCGGGCACGGCTTTCGAAAGTTCAAACCCTGCAGGGGTGTTCCAACTTGACCCATTACAAGCCCACGATCCGCGGAGTCGCAACTCCAAAGTGGGAAGACCCGAGTATCCTCGGAATCCCGTGCTCAAGATATACCGAGCTAAGGTAAGGCTAATCCAGCAAATCCTCCCGGCGTGCCGACACCCTGATAGTAGCCGCGCGTATCTCGTCTCAGGCCACGACCGGATGGGTGATCCCACAGGTTTTTACCAGACCTTGAGTTCCCTCGAGGTGGCCCCGCGTAACCCCCAGTTTGGACCAACACTCATGAGGAGCACTGGCCCGGGTTGTTGATTAAGAAAAAGGGTTTTATAACTCCCTATGCAAGTTTAGTTTGTTATTAGGCAAATAGTACCAATGTTGGGACTTGCTGGAAAAGACTTAGCACTTAGCGGTTTATCGAGGGGGTCCCATACACCCCAACCGTGTTAGGAACGCATAATCAAGGAACATAATACCGGCTTATACGGTTCCTAACGGCATGAGTGGAACAAAACACCAAGCAAAAGGCTTAGCCTTCCACCCTTGCCAATATATAGATGATTTCATTTTTAAGCATTTATATAGTGTGATATAACCCAACCAAACTTCAACATGGAGCAAGCATCTTCACTTCACCTGCAACTAGCAACGCTATAAGAAGGGCTGAGCGAAGCGTTCTTAGCCAAGCAACGGTTTGCATAGGTAGGTTGGTTAAACATGGCAATTGGTTATAAGTAGGAGGCTGACAAGAAGATCATGGGCATCGAGGCAAAACTATAGATCGAGACTACTAGCAATAGGCAAAGATAGTAATGTTATCGGGGTTCGGTCATCTTGCCTGAAGAGAAGTCATTCGGATCGTAAGAAGGGTCCTCGTGCTCAACCTCGTTGGAAACCTCGAACTAAGACTCAGCTTCCAGCTCTAAACAAAACAATCACACCAAGCACCAATCAACAAGATGCAATGCGCACTCGGAAAAGATGAATGCATGATGGATGCACTAAGGATGCACACGGAGCACGGAAAATATCACTCAAGAAAATCACCTCAAAACATGATAACAACCTGATAGTATTAATCTACATGGAAAAACAATAAAGTTTGATATAAGATTCGCTGAAATCGGAGTTACGGGCTAAAAGTTATGCCCGAAACAAGATTTGAGCGAAAGCTGAAAATTACAGCAACATGGCATCTTCGGAGCTCAAAATAATTGAGCTACAGCACCCAACCAACATGGCAAAGGACATGAACACAAACTAGACATATACTACAGCAACTATGTCCAAGGAGCACCCCCAACGGAGCCACGGATCAATAGCAATGATCTTGGACATATGGAACTTGACAATAAAATTCTGGCAGCAGAATTTTATTGAAACTTTGGAGCAAAAGATAAACATGCTACAGCCACTCAAATGGACATGTGAGGACATGAATGGAAAGACAACAATATATACTACAAGGAACAATCAAAATCCACTCCAAAACTATCATGCTTTGTCCTAGAACATCACACGAACATGGCATCGGAACGTTACAGATTTCAGACTTAGTGAAAATCCACTAAGTCCTAAAACAGCAATATCATCATAGCATATAAAAGAGCATGTTTAAGTCACTTCGAAACTAAACATGGCAAAGGGTAAGCACCTCATCAAAGTGCACATGAAGGTGATCCCGAAACACACAAGCATGCATCATGGAGGTAAACACAACGATTGCAACGAGCTCAACAAGATGGCATTTCATAACAAGTGAAACAACATCACATGAACATGGCACTTTGCAACGATGATAGCAAGGCAATAATAAATCTACCATGCAACCTATCACAAGCAACTCGTAGTTCGTGGCAAGACGAACACGTGGACATGTCATTTGCATCATTCGGACAAACGAGCTAGAAGATATCACATGGCAAAGGTGGCATAAAAACAACACATAGCAGCAGTTTATATCATGATGCACTCTTGCAACAGCAAAACAAGCACCTAGATGATCTCTAACATGCATGACAACAACAGGTAAAACGTAGAGCAAGTCTCCACGAATGTCTGGACATATTACACGCGCAAAACGGAGCAGCAGGCAAAAAGTTATGCACGGTCAAACATTGCATCAGACAGGTAAATACTGGGGACTTAGCAGAAATTTAGGGGCAACCTTAGTCCAGATCTGGAAGTCCACGGGCCCGAAGTGGAGAAGGCCCGCGGTGGAGGCAGATCCGGCGGCTGCGGATCCGGCCCGCGCGGCGGCTGACGGGCCCAGGCGGGGCGGTGCTGGTGCGGGCCTGGCGGAGGAAGGCGGCGCGCCTGGCCCGGCGGGGCGACGCGGCTCGGGGCCCTGCGGATCGGGCGCCCAGGCGATGTGGTCCACGCCGTGGAGGGAGGCGCGAAGCGGCTGGGTGCGGCGTACGGGCCGGACCGGAGGTGGCGGAGGAGCGGCCCACGGGGACGGGCCTGGCGCTGGAAGGCCAGGAGGGAGGCTGGGCTCGGGCGATGTGGTCCTCAACGGCTTCGGCTGGAGGGACGGAATCGATCGGCTCAGAGGGCCCGATCCTCCTGGCGGCGCGCGAGGGCTCGCAGCGTTGACCCGAGGATCTGGACGATCGATCGATTCCAGGCGGAAAGAAAAAACGCTGACTCGGTTGGATCGAAGGAACGGTGCGCCTGGCGCTGCCAAGTGGTTGAAGGGACTGGATGGATCCGAAAATTTAGGGTAGAAGAGGAGGAAGAAGATAGAGATGCCCAAAATAGACTAGGGGTCTATAAATAGCAGTTTTTTTAGGGTTAGGAGGGATCTGTGAGTGCTAGGAGCCCTCCGATCGCGATCCGACGGATCCGATCGTGGGGGTAGATTTGAAAGGCCTAGGAGGAGATAAAAGACTGCAGTAGGGGTGTTTCCGGGACACGAAGTGAAGGCACTTCGGACACACATGAACAACGGAGGGAAAAGTCAACGGAGTCCAAACGAGACGAGATTTGAGAGGCGGGTTGCACACAACAAAACAACAACACACACAACAACCTCGCGGCACACCGGTAACGTTACACGCCCGAACAACAAAGTAGGCCTACGGGACGTCACGGACACGTGAGGGAGCTCCGGAACGCGAAACGGACAACGGGAAGAAACACGCGGAACCGGATGCAACCGACAACACAAATGCAATGCGATGCACATGTCTACATGATATGAATGAATGCCACACACTCACACAACAAAACGACGAAAACCCGAAAGACAACGAACCCGGAATGGAAATAGGTGAAGCCGGAGATATATTATATACCCAAAAGGGAAAGTATTACATCCGGGGCATTACAAACTCTCCTCTACTACAAAAAGATCTCGTCCCGAGATCTAGGACTAGAAAAGGAAGGGTACTCGGAACGAAGATGATCTTCTCGTTCCCAGGTAGCTTCTCGGTCTGTGTGATGTGACCACTTGACTTTCAGAAACTTGATGGACTTGTTGCGGGTCTTGCGTTCGGTTTCTTCGAGAATTGCAACTGGATGCTCTCGGTAGGATAGGTCTTGTTGAAGATCAATCTCCTCAAACGGAATCATGCGCTCAGGTGCCTTGAAGCATTTGCGAAGTTGAGACACATGGAAGACATCATGAACATTTGCAAAGTTTGAAGGGAGCTCAAGTTGATAAGCTAGGTCGCCTCTTTTGCCAAGAATCTTGAAAGGCCCAACGTATCTAGGAGCAAGCTTTCCTTTGATACCGAATCTTTGGGTTCCTTTCATCGGAGAAACTCGGAGATAGACATGATCACCGATGTCGAAAGCCAAATCACGATGCTTTCCGTCATAGTAGCTCTTCTGACGCGACTGAGCGGCCTTGAGATTCTCACGTATGACTTTGCACATTTCTTCGGCTTCTGAGATCAAGTCATTGCCAAGAAGTTGACGTTCGCCTGTTTCAGACCAATTGAGAGGGGTATGGCACTTTCTGCCATAGAGAATTTCAAATGGTGCTTTGCCTGCACTTGCTTGAAAGCTGTTGTTGTAAGAGAACTCGGCAAATGGAAGGCAGTCTTCCCATTTCATGCCAAAGGAGATGACACAGGCTCTGAGCATGTCTTCTAGAATCTGATTCACGCGCTCGACTTGACCACTAGTCTGAGGGTGAAAGGCAGTGCTGAACCTGATCTTAGTGCCCATGGCGGACTGAAAGGAGTCCCAGAACCTTGATGTGAACAAGCTTCCACGGTCTGAGGATATCACTTGAGGAATGCCATGTAGGGACACAATTCTGGAAGTGTACAGCTCTGCAAGTTGAGCTGCATTGATTGATTCTTTGACTGGAAGAAAGTGAGCGACTTTGGTAAGCTTGTCAATCACCACAAAGATAGCATCATTTCCTCGCTTGGATTTAGGAAAGCCAGTAACGAAGTCCATTTCAATGTGGTCGAACTTCCACTCGGGAATAGGAAGAGGTTGGAGAAGACCGGCTGGACGTTGATGTTCTGCTTTCACTCTTCTGCATACATCACATTCATTCACGAATTGGGCAATTTCCCTTTTCATGTGTGTCCACCAGTAAGACTGCTTGAGGTCTTGGTACATCTTGGAACTGCCAGGATGAATGGAAAGGAGAGAATCATGAGCTTCTTCCATTATGAGCTTCCTGAGATCACCTTTGGGAACAACGAGTCTGTCCTCGAAGAACAAGGTATCTCTCTCATCAACACGGAAGCACTTGTATTTTGGAGTGCCCTTTGCAATCCCATGTTTCACTTTCTTCACCATGGTATCACTGAGCTGGGCCTCATGGACTTGATCTTCCAAGGTAGGAGCAATTTGGAGATTTGCAAGAAAACCCTGCGGAACAACTTGGAGGTTGAGTTTCCTGAATGCTTCACAAAGCTCAGGCTGGTACGGCTTGATAAGAAGGCTGTTGCAATATGCCTTTCTGCTCAAAGCATCTGCAATCACATTCGCCTTGCCAGGAGTGTACTCAATGCTGGGATTGTACTCTTGGATCATTTCAACCCAACGAGTCTGGCAGAGGTTCAGATGCGGCTGTGTGAAGATGTACTTCAAGCTCTTGTGATCAGTGAAGATGTCGACCTTTCTGCCCAACAACAGATGTCTCCACGTAATCAGAGCATGGGATAGTTCTTCTCACTTGGCTTGAGCTGCCGAGAAGTGTATGCCACAATTCTCTTATCTTGCATAAGCACACCACCAAGACCTTGAAGAGAAGCATCACAGAAAACTTCATAGGGCTTGGTTTCATCCGGAGGAGTCAGAACTGGGGCAGAGACAAGCTTATCTTTGAGAGTTTTGAATGCCACTTCACACTCTGGAGACCAAAAGTATTTGACATTCTTCTGAAGCAGGTTGGAAAGAGGCTTGGCAATCTTGGAGAAGTTTTCAACAAACCTTCTGCAATAGCTGGCAAGACCCAGAAAACTGCGGAGCTGCTTGACGTTCTGAGGAGCTTCCCAGTTGACAATTGCTTCAACTTTCTCGGGATTAACCGCAATACCGTCAGCTGAGATGATGTGGCCCAGGTACAAAACCTTATCGAGCCAAAACTCGCACTTTGAGAACTTGGCATAGAATTTATGCTCTCGGAGTCGATCAAGAAACAGGCGTAAGTGCTTTTCGTGATCTTCTTCATTCTTGGAAAACACCAGAATATCATCCAGATACACAAGCACAAACTCGCCAGTATAGGGGTTGAAGATGTAATGCATCATCCTTGAAAAGGTAGGAGGATCATTGGCGAGACCGAAGGACATGACGGTATACTCGTATGAACCGTAGCTCGTTCTGAAGGCCGTCTTGGGAATGTCTTCCTCGCGAATGCGAATTTGATGATAGCTCATTCGGAGGTCAAGCTTAGAGAACACTTTAGCTCCTTTGAGCTGCTCAAAGAGTTCGTTGATGTTGGGGAGCGGATACTTGTTCTTAATTGTCTTCTTGTTCAAAGGCCGGTAGTCAACACAGAGACGCTCCATGCCATCTTTCTTCTTGACAAATAAGACACCACAGCCCCACGGAGATGTACTAGGCCTGATGAGACCCATACTCTCCTGCTTATCAAGCTGCTTCTTCAATTCCTTCAATTCATCCGGAGAGAGCTTGTACGGACACCGGCATGCTGGCTCAGTGCCCGGCTCGAGTTCAATGACAAACTCCACCTGACGGTGTGGAGGCATGCCTGGAAGTTCTTCAGGAAAGACGTCTTGATATTCGTTCACCACCGGAATTTGATTTATGGCATTAATTTCGCCCTTATCATTAAGAGAGAAAAGCCGGATAGTGTTATCCCTGGAGGCGAAGATAATCACATCTTCATCAGAATGAGTCAACTTGACTTCCTTCTGTGCACAATCAATGTGAGCATCGTGCTGAGAAAGCCAATCCATTCCGAGGATGAGGTCGATGTCAGAATTGCCGAGAATCACCGGAGAAGCCAAAAATCAATAATCACCCATGCGAATAGAAACATCCGGAGCATATATACGAGAATGCATCAATCTACCCGGAGAAACAACTGATAACTCCCTTGGCAAACTTTTGATGTCCACATTATACTTGGATGCAAATGGTTGAGACATGAAAGAGCATGAAGCACCCGAATCAAATAACACTTTAGCTGGAAAAGCGTTGACTGGAGGGTTACCCAAAATGACATCAGAAGAAGCCTCCGCTTGTGCTGCATTCATCAGATTAACCCTTGCAGACTTTGGATCATGCCTGACAATAGCTGAACTCACAGGTGGAGGAGGTGGAAGACGCTTCGGATTCGGACATCTGTTGGCATAGTGACCTTTCTGAGTGCATTTGTTGCAAGTCACTTCTGAGAGAGGCCGGAAATGAGAGGCACTTGACTTTGAGCCTTGAGACTGAAACTGCTTCTTCGACTGGTTGCTCGGGTTGGGTGGGTGGGAGAAACCACGACCACTAGAGTTCTTGTTGTTGGAGTAGTTGGAGTTGTTGTATGGAGCTCGAATCACTGGAGGAGGAGGAAGCCAGAATTTCTGTTGTTTCGCAGCCAACTGAGACGATGAGGAAGAGTGAACAGCATCTCGAATTCTCTTCTTAGAAGCCTCCATCTTAAGCTGAGCTGCTTCTTGTTTCAAAGCCATGTTATAGAACTTGTCGAATTCATCGGGCTCAAACAAAGTGAGAGCAAGCTGAAGTTCATCTTTGAGACCTCCACGGAACTGATAGATTTTACTCTTGGCATCAGGAATGTCTTGCTTAGCATAACGAGCGAGGTTTTGGAACTTGACATTATACTGATAGACTGTCATGGAGCCCTGCTTCAGGTTGCGGAATTGCTCACGCATACCCTCGATGACACTTGTAGGAATGTGGTGCGAACGGAAATCCTTGCAGAAATTCTCCCAAGAGATCACTTGACCCGGCCTGGAGTCTTTGTACTGCTGCCACCAGTCAACTGCTTGATCTTTCAGTTGGAAGGCTGCAAACTTCACATAATCATCTTCCTTCACGTTACTGCACTCAAAATGCTTCTTTATGTCGGTCAACCAATCCTCAGCATCAAGAGGGTCGACACAGTAACTGAAAGCTTTAGGATTGTTAGCCAGGAACTGGTTGAGAGTAGCATGGTGCTGCTGGAAGAAGTTGCCTTGATTCCCTGGAACACCCTGATTAGCTTGATTAGTTTGCATCATCTGCATCATCTGCATCATCAACTGAGTGTTCTAGGCAGTAGTCTGCATAATTGCTCTCCAAGCCTCAGGCGGAGGAGGAGGGGAAGGAGGATGATCTGGAACCTCTTCCGCCTCTGGGTTAGCGTTGGGAACCCTTTTCGGAGCCATCCTGTAAGAGATGACCACGAACCAGCAATTGATTGACAAAAGGTATAAGCTGAATCAATGGAATGAATTGGAACAAGTCTTCACAATAATCATTCGAACAATAAGAACGAATGAAAACATCCGAACAAGAGGAACGAATGAATTTCTCAGTTAAAATGATAACATCAGTCTTCACGAGAAGCCACATAGGGAACAAAATGAAAAAAAATAAGAAAAACAACAAGGTACGGACGGGAACAAACACAAGAGAGGAGTTTCGTTCTAACATCTTTGTGCTGAAAGCATATGAACGCGTTACGAAAAGGTTTTGCAATCCCCGGATCAGCATAGCCAAGGACCCTTTAAGATGCAACCCCTGATAGTAACATCGGGCATATAACTCCTTCACTCAATGTCGAACCCCGAACTCACTAACCTGCATTCGTTGGAAGAATGCCTACGATTTACTGGATAAAACCCACCTATAGATTTCCGAAAGATTCCAGTTATGCAATCAGGTGTTGGGGATACACGGGAAGCACCGCGCAATCAACTCTAAACCTACATCCAGGTGTATCCATCCTTCAACACATAACCAGTCTTTCTCGGAAACTGTGTACCTCGGACCTTCGAAAAGCATCCACTATAACAAGCTATGGCAATACTCCCGAACTACCTCCCCAGTACTGGGTGATGTCGGGGTTATCTTGCCACTGGCCGTATAGGGGAGATTTTCGATGTCGGCCGTCTTAAGTATTTAGTACTGTCGCGATATGCTTGTTACAATGATACCCCGAAGCTCAACTCCTCGGTAACAGGAGGCATCGAGAACAATATCCTTGTCACAAGAACATCGAAACAATCCCAGAATACTCGCGGGATTCCTAAAAAAAAATTGTGCAATTTTGAAGATAGGAGAGACAAGAGTAGTCGTCAGGAGTCCTCACCAGAGAGAAAGGGGATGAGAAGCAAAGAAATCCTACTCTCCGATATAATATAGGACTCAAAAAGTTTTCAGTGTGTGCCTAGACTCGACCGTCAACGATTCGATCAAACAGTGGGGGCTCCTAGGTCGGAGAAGGCTCTGATACCAACTTGTAATGCCCAGGATGGAGTTATACCTCCTACGTGTCGAGGCACGACTTAAAGGCATAAATCCATCCTAGAATGATCTCAAGTTTGGTAATCTTTGCACAACTCATGTAAAAGAGGGGATAGTAAACAGAAAATAGTTGGCTTACACTCGCCACGTCACAGAATTACAGTACAAGTCTCAAACATCATACATTAAGAACATCACAACCCTCTAAGGGCAAAAGCCAGATGTCAAAGTACCAAACTTAGATAAATAAACCACAGGCGGATCGAATCCTAGTAAGAGTCTCCACTACTGATCATCCGGGTATCGCACATAGTACCGACTACGCTCCTCGTCGTACTCCCAATCCAGCTCGGTGCCATCACCTGGATAGCTCACAGCTGGACCTGCATCTGGTGTGGTGAAGTAACTGTGAGCCACAGAGGACTCAGCAATCCCGTTCCCGGGTAACAAGACTATTTAAGCCTTTGGGTGAGGATAAGGCTGAAGAAAAGAATAAGTCTGCAGCAGCAACTAGCATCTAGCTTACGTAAGTGAGAGCGAGAAGAGAAGG
This sequence comes from Secale cereale, assembly GCA_902687465.1. Lineage (NCBI taxonomy): Eukaryota > Viridiplantae > Streptophyta > Magnoliopsida > Poales > Poaceae > Secale > Secale cereale. The sequence continues at coordinate 469,296,135 of LR738709.1, read as the reverse complement.
CCTCGGCGAGAAGTGATCACGAAGTGATCCTAGCTACAAGCTCAACAAGCATAACCCCTCCGTGTTCAACTCCCGAATCCCTATTCGGAAATTGACAGTCACGGAACACACGCTGGTAGTGTATTAGAAACATTGTGTCAAGTTATCTACAACCGGAATTAACAAGCTCCCATCTGCCACATAACCGCGGGCACGGCTTTCGAAAGTTCAAACCCTGCAGGGGTGTTCCAACTTGACCCATTACAAGCCCATGATCCGCGGAGTCGCAACTCCAAAGTGGGAAGACCCGAGTATCCTCGAAATCCCGTGCTCAAGATATACCGAGCTAAGGTAAGGCTAATCCAGCAAATCCTCCCGGCGTGCCGACACCCTGATAGTAGCCGCGCGTATCTCGTCTCAGGCCACGACCGGATGGGTGATCCCACAGGTTTTTACCAGACCTTGAGTTCCCTCGAGGTGGCCCCGCGTAACCCCTAGTTTGGACCAACACTCATGAGGAGCACTGGCCCGGGTTGTTGATTAAGAAAAAGGGTTTATAACTCCCTATGCAAGTTTAGTTTGTTATTAGGCAAATAGTACCAATGTTGGGACTTGCTGGAAAAGACTTAGCACTTAGCGGTTTATCGAGGGGGTCCCATACACCCCAACCGTGTTAGGAACGCATAATCAAGGAACATAATACCGGCTTATACGGTTCCTAATGGCATGAGTGGAACAAAACACCAAGCAAAAGGCTTAGCCTTCCACCCTTGCCAATATATAGATGATTTCATTTTTAAGCATTTATATAGTGTGATATAACCCAACCAAACTTCAACATGGAGCAAGCATCTTCACTTCACCTGCAACTAGCAACGCTATAAGAAGGGCTGAGCGAAGCGTTCTTAGCCAAGCAACGGTTTGCATAGGTAGGTTGGTTAAACATGGCAATTGGTTACAAGTAGGAGGCTGACAAGAAGATCATGGGCATCGAGGCAAAACTATAGATCGAGACTACTAGCAATAGGCAAAGATAGTAATGTTATCGGGGTTCGGTCATCTTGCCTGAAGAGAAGTCATTCGGATCGTAAGAAGGGTCCTCGTGCTCAACCTCGTTGGAAACCTCGAACTAAGACTCAGCTTCCGGCTCTAAACAAAACAATCACACCAAGCACCAATCAACAAGATGCAATGCGCACTCGGAAAAGATGAATGCATGATGGATGCACTAAGGATGCACACGGAGCACGGAAAATATCACTCAAGCAAATCACCTCAAAACATGATAACAACCTGATAGTATTAATCTACACGGAAAAACAATCAAGCTTGATATAAGATTCGCTGAAATCGGAGTTACGGGCTAAAAGTTATGCCCGAAACAAGATTTGAGCGAAAGCTGAAAATTACAGCAACATGGCATCTTCGGAGCTCAAAATAATTGAGCTACAGCACCCAAACAACATGGCAAAGGACATGAACACAAACTAGACATATACTAAAGCAACTATGTCCAAGGTGCACCCCCAACGGAGCCACAGATCAATAGCAATGATCTTGGATATATGGAACTTGACAATAAAATTCTGACAGCAGAATTTTATTGAAACTTTGGAGCAAAAGATAAACCTGCTACAGCCACTCAAATGGACTTGTGAGGACATGAATGGAAAGACAACAATATATACTACAAGGAACAATCAAAATCCACTCCAAAACTATCATGCTTTGTCCTAGAACATCACACGAACATGGCATCGGAACGTTACAGATTTCAGACTTAGTGAAAATCCACTAAGTCCTAAAACAGCAATATCATCATAGCATATAAAAGAGCATGTTTAAGTCACTTCGAAACTAAACATGGCAAAGGGTAAGCACCTCATCAAAGTGCACATGAAGGTGATCCCGAAACACACAAGCATGCATCATGGAGGTAAACACAATGATTGCAACGAGCTCAACAAGATGGCATTTCATAACAAGTGAAACAACATCACATGAACATGGCACTTTGCAACGATGATAGCAAGGCAATAATAAATCTACCATGCAACCTATCACAAGCAACTCATAGTTCGTGGCAAGACGAACACGTGGACATGTCATTTGCATCATTCGGACAAACGAGCTAGAAGATATCACATGGCAAAGGTGGCATAAAAACAACACATAGCAGCAGTTTATATCATGATGCACTCTTGCAACAGCAAAACAAGCACCTAGATGATCTCTAACATGCATGACAACAACAGGTAAAACGTAGAGCAAGTCTCAACGAACGTCTGGACATATTACACGCGCAAAACGGAGCAGCAGGCAAAAAGTTATGCACGGTCAAACATTGCATCAGACAGGTAAATACTGGGGACTTAGCAGAAATTTAGGGGCAACCTTAGTCCAGATCTGGAAGTCCACGGGCCCGAAGTGGAGATGGCCCGCGGTGGAGGCAGATCCGGCGGCTGCGGATCCGGCCCGCGCGACGGCTGACGGGCCCAGGCGGGGCGGTGCTGGTGCGGGCCTGGCGGAGGAAGGCGGCGCGCCTGGCCCGGCGGGGCGACGCGGCTCGGGGCCCTGCGGATCGGGCGCCCAGGCGATGTGGTCCACGCCGTGGAGGGAGGCGCGAAGCGGCTGGGTGCGGCGTACGGGCCGGACCGGAGGTGGCGGAGGAGCGGCCCACGGGGACGGGCCTGGCGCTGGAAGGCCAGGAGGGAGGCCGGGCTCGGGCGATGTGGTCCTCAACGGCTTCGGCTGGAGGGACGGAATCGATCGGCGCAGAGGGCCCGATCCTCCTGGCGGCACGCGAGGGCTCGCAGCGTTGACCCGAGGATCTGGACGATCGATCGATTCCAGGCGGAAAAAAAAAACGCTGACTCGGTTGGATCGAAGGAACGGTGCGCCTGGCGCTGCCAAGTGGCTGAAGGGACTGGATGGATCCGAAAATTTAGGGTAGAAGAGGAGGAAGAAGATAGAGATGCCCAAAATAGACTAGGGGTCTATAAATAGCAGTTTTTTTAGGGTTAGGAGGGATCTGTGAGTGCTAGGAGCCCTCCGATCGCGATCCGACGGATCCGATCGCGGGGGTAGATTTAAAAGGCCTAGGAGGAGATAAAAGACTGCAGTAGGGGTGTTTCCGGGACACGAAGTGAAGGCACTTCGGACCCACATGAACAACGGAGGGAAAAGTCAACGGAGTCCAAACGAGACGAGATTTGAGAGGCGGGTTGCACACAACAAAACAACAACACACACAACAACCTCGCGGCACACTGGTAACGTTACTCGCCCGAACAACAAAGTAGGCCTACGGGACGTCACGGACACGTGAGGGAGCTCCGTAACGCGAAACGGACAACGGGAAGAAACACGCGGAACCGGATGCAACCGACAACACAAATGCAATGCGATGCACATGTCTACATGATATGAATGAATGCCACACACTCACACAACAAAACGACGAAAACCCGAAAGACAACGAACCCGGAATGGAAATAGGTGAAGCCGGAGATATATTATATACCCAAAAGGGAAAGTATTACATCCAGGGCATTACAAACTCTCCTCTACTACAAAAAGATCTCGTCCCGAGATCTAGGACTAGAAAAAGGAAGGGTACTCGGAACGAAGATGATCTTCTCGTTCCCAGGTAGCTTCTCGGTCTGTGTGATGTGACCACTTGACTTTCAGAAACTTGATGGACTTGTTGCGGGTCTTGCGTTCGGTTTCTTCGAGAATTGCAACTGGATGCTCTCGGTAGGACAGGTCTTGTTGAAGATCAATCTCCTCAAACGGAATCATGCGCTCAGGTGCCTTGAAGCATTTGCGAAGTTGAGACACATGGAAGACATCATGAACATTTGCAAAGTTTGAAGGGAGCTCAAGTGGATAAGCTAGGTCGCCTCTTTTGCGAAGAATCTTTAAAGGCCCGACGTATCTAGGAGCAAGCTTTCCTTTGATACCGAATCTTTGGGTTCCTTTCATCAGAGAAACTCGGAGATAGACATGATCACCGATGTCGAAAGCCAAATCATGATGCTTTCCGTCATAGTAGCTCTTCTGACGCGACTGAGCGGCCTTGAGATTCTCACGTATGACTTTGCACATTTCTTCGGCTTCTGAGATCAAGTCATTGCCAAGAAGTTGACGTTCGCCTATTTTAGACCAATTGAGAGGGGTACGGCACTTTCTGCCATAGAGAATTTCAAATGGTGCTTTGCCTGCACTTGCTTGAAAGCTGTTGTTGTAAGAGAACTCGGCAAATGGAAGGCAGTCTTCCCATTTCATGCCAAAGGAGATGACACAGGCTCTGAGCATGTCTTCTAGAATCTGATTCACGCGCTCGACTTGACCACTAGTCTGAGGGTGAAAGGCAGTGCTGAACCTGATCTTAGTGCCCATGGCGGACTGAAAGGAGTCCCACAACCTTGATGTGAACAAGCTTCCACGGTCTGAGGATATCACTTGAGGAATGCCATGTAGGGACACAATTCTGGAAGTGTACAACTCTGCAAGTTGAGCTGCATTGATTGATTCTTTGACTGGAAGAAAGTGAGGGACTTTGGTAAGCTTGTCAATCACCACAAAGATAGCATCATTTCCTCGCTTGGATTTAGGAAAGCCAGTGACGAAGTCCATTTCAATGTGGTCGAACTTCCACTCGGGAATAGGAAGAGGTTGAAGAAGACCGGCTGGACGTTGATGTTCTGCTTTCACTCTTCTGCATACATCACATTCATTCACGAATTGGGCAATTTCCCTTTTCATGCGTGTCCACCAGTAAGACTGCTTGAGGTCTTGGTACATCTTGGAACTGCCAGGATGAATGGAAAGGAGAGAATCATGAGCTTCCTGAGATCACCTTTGGGAACAACGAGTCTGTCCTCGAAGAACAAGGTATCTCTCTCATCAACACGGAAGCACTTGTATTTTGGAGTGCCCTTTGCAATCCCATGTTTCACTTTCTTCACCATGGTATCACTGAGCTGGGCCTCACGGACTTGATCTTCCAAGGTAGGAGCAATTTGGAGATTTGCAAGAAAACCCTGCGGAACAACTTGGAGGTTGAGTTTCCTGAATGCTTCACAAAGCTCAGGCTGGTACGGCTTGATAAGAAGGCTGTTGCAATATGCCTTTCTGCTCAAAGCATCTGCAATCACATTCGCCTTGCCAGGAGTGTACTCAATGCTGGGATTGTACTCTTGGATCATTTCAACCCAACGAGTCTGGCGGAGGTTCAGATGCGGCTGTGTGAAGATGTACTTCAAGCTCTTGTGATCAGTGAAGATGTCGACCTTTCTGCCCAACAACAGATGTCTCCACGTAATCAGAGCATGTACCACATCTGCTAGCTCGAGATCATGTGTGGGATAGTTCTTCTCACTTGGCTTGAGCTGCCGAGAAGTGTATGCCACAATTCTCTTATCTTGCATAAGCACACCACCAAGACCTTGAAGAGAAGCATCACATAAAACTTCATAGGGCTTGGTTTCATCCGGAGGAGTCAGAACTGGGGCAGAGACAAGCTTATCTTTGAGAGTTTTGAATGCCACTTCACACTCTGGAGACCAAAAGTATTTGACATTCTTCTGAAGCAGGTTGGAAAGAGGCTTGGCAATCTTGGAGAAGTTTTCAACAAACCTTCTGCAATAGCTGGCAAGACCCAGAAAACTGCGGAGCTGCTTGACGTTCTGAGGAGCTTCCCAGTTGACAATTGCTTCAACTTTCTCGGGATTAACCGCAATACCGTCAGCTGAGATGATGTGGCCCAGGTACAAAACCTTATCGAGCCAAAACTCGCACTTTGAGAACTTGGCATAGAATTTATGCTCTCGGAGTCGATCAAGAACCAGGCGTAAGTGCTTTTCATGATCTTCTTCATTCTTGGAAAACACCAGAATATCATCCAGATACACAAGCACAAACTCGCCAGTATATGGGGTTGAAGATGTAATGCATCATCCTTGAAAAGGTAGGAGGAGCATTGGCGAGACCGAAGGACATGACGGTATACTCGTATGAACCGTAGCTCGTTCTAAAGGACGTCTTGGGAATGTCTTCCTCGCGAATGCGAATTTGATGATAGTCCATTCGGAGGTCAAGCTTAGAGAACACTTTAGCTCCTTTGAGCTGCTCAAAGAGTTCGTTGATGTTGGGGAGCGGATACTTGTTCTTAATTGTCTTCTTGTTCAAAGGCCGGTAGTCAACACAGAGACGCTCCGTGCCATCTTTCTTCTTGACAAATAAGACACCACAGCCCCACGGAGATGTACTAGGCCTGATGAGACCCATACTCTCCTGCTTATCAAGCTGCTTCTTCAATTCCTTCAATTCATCCGGAGAGAGCTTGTACGGACGCCGGCATGCTGGCTCAGTGCCCGGCTCGAGTTCAATGACAAACTCCACCCGACGGTGTGGAGGCATGCCTGGAAGTTCTTCAGGAAAGACGTCTTGATATTCGTTCACCACCGGAATTTGATTTATGGCATTAATTTCGCCCTTATCATTAAGAGAGAAAAGCCGGATAGTGTTATCCCTGGAGGTGAAGATAATCACATCTTCATCAGAATGAGTCAACTTGACTTCCTTCTGTGCACAATCAATGTGAGCATCGTGCTGAGAAAGCCAATCCATTCCGAGGATGAGGTCGATGTCAAAATTGCCGAGAATCACCGGAGAAGCCAAAAATCAATAATCACCCATGCGAATAGAAACATCCGGAGCATATATACGAGAATGCATCAATCTACCCGGAGAAACAACTGATAACTCCCTTGGCAAACTTTTGATGTCCACATTATACTTGGATGCAAATGGTTGAGACATGAAAGAGCATGAAGCACCCGAATCAAATAACACTTTAGCTGGAAAAGAGTTGACTGGAAGGTTACCCAAAATGACATCAGAAGAAGCCTCCGCTTGTGCTGCATTCATCAGATTAACCCTTGCAGACTTTGGATCATGCCTGACAATAGCTGAACTCACAGGTGGAGGAGGTGGAAGACGCTTCGGATTCGGACATCTGTTGGCATAGTGACCTTTCTGAGTGCATTTGTTGCAAGTCACTTTGGAGAGAGGACGGAAATGAGAGGCACTTGACTTTGAGCCTTGAGACTGAAACTGCTTTTTCGACTGGTTGCTCAGGTTGGGTGGGTGGGAGAAACCACGACCACTAGAGTTCTTGTTGTTGGAGTAGTTGGAGTTGTTGTATGGAGCTCGAATCACTGGAGGAGGAGGAAGCCAGAATTTCTGTTGTTTCACAGCCAACTGAGACGATGAGGAAGAGTGAACAGCATCTCGAATTCTCTTCTTAGAAGCCTCCATCTTAAGCTGAGCTGCTTCTTGTTTCAAAGCCATGTTATAGAACTTGTCGAATTCATCGGGCTCGAACAAAGTGAGAGCAAGCTGAAGTTCATCTTTGAGACCTCCACGGAACTGATAGATTTTACTCTTGGCATCAGGAATGTCTTGCTTAGCATAACGAGCGAGGTTTTGGAACTTGACATTATACTGATAGACTGTCATGGAGCCCTGCTTCAGGTTGCGGAATTGCTCACGCATACCCTCGATGACACATGTAGGAATGTGGTGCGAACGGAAATCCTTGCAGAAATTCTCCCAAGAGATCACTTGACCCGGCCTGGAGTCTTTGTACTGCTGCCACCAGTCAGCTGCTTGATCTTTCAGTTGGAAGGCTGCAAACTTCACATAATCATCTTCCTTCACGTTACTGCACTCAAAATGCTTCTTTATGTCGGTCAACCAATCCTCAGCATCAAGAGGGTCGACACAGTAACTGAAAGCTTTAGGATTGTTAGCCAGGAACTGGTTGAGAGTAGCATGGTGCTGCTGGAAGAAGTTGCCTTGATTCCCTGGAACACCCTGATTAGCTTGATTAGTTTGCATCATCTGCATCATCTGCATCATCAACTGAGTGTTCTGGGCAGTAGTCTGCATAATTTCTCTCCAAGCCTCAGGCGGAGGAGGAGGGGAAGGAGGATGATCTGGAACCTCTTCCGCCTCTGGGTTAGCGTTGGGAACCCTTTTCGGAGCCATCCTGTAAGAGATGACCACGAATCAGCAATTGATTGACAAAAGGTATAAGCTGAATCAATGGAATGAATTGCAACAAGTCTTCACAATAATCATTCGAACAATAAGAACGAATGAAAACATCCGAACAAGAGGAACGAATGAATTTCTCAGTTAAAATGATAACATCAGTCTTCACGAGAAGCCACATAGGGAACAAAATGAAAAAAAAATAAGAAAAAGAACAAGGTACGGACGGGAACAAACACAAGAGAGGAGTTTCGTTCTAACATCTTTGTGCTGAAAGCATATGAACGCGTTACGAAAAGGTTTTGCAATCCCCGGATCAGCATAGCCAAGGACCCTTTAAGATGCAACCCCTGATAGTAACATCGGTCATTTAACTCCTTCACTCAATGTCGAACCCCGAACTCACTAACCTGCATTCGTTGGAAGAATGCCTACGATCTACTGGATAAAACCCACCTATAGATTTCCGAAAGATTCCAGTTATGCAATCAGGTGTTGGGGATACACGGGAAGCACCGCGCAATCAACTCTAAACCTACATCTAGGTGTATCCATCCTTCAACACATAACCAGTCTTTCTCGGAAACTGTGTACCTCGGACCTTCGAAAAGCATCCACTATAACAAGCTATGGCAATACTCCCGAACTACCTCCCCAGTACTGGGTGATGTCGGGGTTATCTTGCCACTGGCCGTATAGGGGAGATTTTTGATGTCGGCCGTCTTAGGTATTTAGTACTGTCGCGATATGCTTGTTACAATGATACCCCGAAGCTCAACTCCTCGGTAACAGGAGGCATCGAGAACAATATCCTTGTCACAAGAACATCGAAACAATCCCAGAATACTCGCGGGATTCCTAAAAAAAAAATTTGTGCAATTTTGAAGATAGGAGAGACAAGAGTAGTCGTCAGGAGTCCTCACCAGAGAGAAAGGGGATGAGAAGCAAAGAAATCCTACTCTCCGATATAATATAGGACTCAAAAAGTTTTCAGTGTGTGCCTAGACTCGACCGTCAACGATTCGATCAAACAGTGGGGGCTCCTAGGTCGGAGAAGGCTCTGATACCAACTTGTAATGCCCAGGATGGAGTTATACCTCCTACGTGTCGAGGCACGACTTAAAGGCATAAATCCATCCTAGAATGATCTCAAGTTTGGTAATCTTTGCACAACTCATGTAAAAGAGGGGATAGTAAACAGAAAATAGTTGGCTTACACTCGCCACGTCACAGAATTACAGTACAAGTCTCAAACATCATACATTAAGAACATCACAACCCTCTAAGGGCAAAATCCAGATGTCAAAGTACCAAACTTAGATAAATAAACCACAGGCGGATCGAATCCTAGTAAGAGTCTCCACTACTGATCATCCGGGTATCGCACATAGTACCGACTACGCTCCTCGTCGTACTCCCAATCCAGCTCGGTGCCATCACCTGGATAGCTCACAGCTGGACCTGCATCTGGTGTGGTGAAGTAACCGTGAGCCACAGAGGACTCAGCAATCCCATTCCCGGGTAACAAGACTATTTAAGCCTTTGGGTGAGGATAAGGCTGAAGAAAAGAATAAGTCTGCAGCAGCAACTAGCATCTAGCTTACGTAAGTGAGAGCGAGAAGAGAAGGCCTCGGCGAGAAGTGATCACGAAGTGATCCTAGCTACAAGCTCAACAAGCATAACCCCTCCGTGTTCAACTCCCGAATCCCTATTCGGAAATTGACAGTCACGAAACACACGCTGGTAGTGTATTAGAAACATTGTGTCAAGTTATCTACAACCGGAATTAACAAGCTCCCATCTGCCACATAACCGCGGGCACGGCTTTCGAAAGTTCAAACCCTGCAGGGGTGTTCCAACTTGACCCATTACAAGCCCACGATCCGCGGAGTCGCAACTCCAAAGTGGGAAGACCCGAGTATCCTCGGAATCCCGTGCTCAAGATATACCGAGCTAAGGTAAGGCTAATCCAGCAAATCCTCCCGGCGTGCCGACACCCTGATAGTAGCCGCGCGTATCTCGTCTCAGGCCACGACCGGATGGGTGATCCCACAGGTTTTTACCAGACCTTGAGTTCCCTCGAGGTGGCCCCGCGTAACCCCCAGTTTGGACCAACACTCATGAGGAGCACTGGCCCGGGTTGTTGATTAAGAAAAAGGGTTTATAACTCCCTATGCAAGTTTAGTTTGTTATTAGGCAAATAGTACCAATGTTGGGACTTGCTGGAAAAGACTTAGCACTTAGCGGTTTATCGAGGGGGTCCCATACACCCCAACCGTGTTAGGAACGCATAATCAAGGAACATAATACCGGCTTATACGGTTCCTAACGGCATGAGTGGAACAAAACACCAAGCAAAAGGCTTAGCCTTCCACCCTTGCCAATATATAGATGATTTCATTTTTAAGCATTTATATAGTGTGATATAACCCAACCAAACTTCAACATGGAGCAAGCATCTTCACTTCACCTGCAACTAGCAACGCTATAAGAAGGGCTGAGCGAAGCGTTCTTAGCCAAGCAACGGTTTGCATAGGTAGGTTGGTTAAACATGGCAATTGGTTACAAGTAGGAGGCTAACAAGAAGATCATGGGCATCGAGGCAAAACTATAGATCGAGACTACTAGCAATAGGCAAAGATAGTAATATTATCGGGGTTCGGTCATCTTGCCTGAAGAGAAGTCGTTCGGATCGTAAGAAGGGTCCTCGTGCTCAACCTCGTTAGAAACCTCGAACTCAGACTCAGCTTCCGGCTCTAAACAAAACAATCACACCAAGCACCAATCAACAAGATGCAATGCGCACTCGGAAAAGATGAATGGATGATGGATGCACTAAGGATGCACACGGAGCACGGAAAATATCACTCAACAAAATCACCTCAAAACATGATAACAACCTGATAGTATTAATCTACACGGAAAAACAATCAAGTTTGATATAAGATTCGCTGAAATCGGAGTTACGGGCTAAAAGTTCTGCCCGAAACAAGATTTGAGCGAAAGCTGAAAATTACAGCAACATGGCATCTTCGGAGCTCAAAATAATTGAGCTACAACACCCAAACAACATGGCAAAGGACATTAACACAAACTAGACATATACTACAGCAACTATGTCCAAAGTGCACCCCCAACGGAGCCACGGATCAATAGCAATGATCTTGGACATATGGAACTTGACAATAAAATTCTGGCAGCAGAATTTTATTGAAACTTTGGAGCAAAAGATAAACATGCTACAGCCACTCAAATGGACATGTGAGGACATGAATGGAAAGACAACAATATATACTACAAGGAACAATCAAAATCCACTCCAAAACTATCATGCTTTGTCCTAGAACATCACACGAACATGGCATCGGAACGTTACAGATTTCAGACTTCGTGAAAATACACTAAAGTCCTAAAACAACAATATCATCATAGCATATAAAAGAGCATGTTTAAGTCACTTCGAAACTAAACATGGCAAAGGGTAAGCACCTCATCAAAGTGCACATGAAGGTGATCCCGAAACACACAAGCATGCATCATGGAGGTAAACACAACGATTGCAACGAGCTCAACAAGATGGCATTTCATAACAAGTGAAATAACATCACATGAACATGGCACTTTGCAACGATGATAGCAAGGCAATAATAAATCTACCATGCAACCTATCACAAGCAACTCGTAGTTCGTGGCAAGACGAACACGTGGACATGTCATTTGCATCATTCGGACAAACGAGCTAGAAGATATCACATGGCAAAGGTGGCATAAAAACAACACATAGCAGCAGTTTATATCATGATGCACTCTTGCAACAGCAAAACAAGCACCTAGATGATCTCTAACATGCATGACAACAACAGGTAAAACGTAGAGCAAGTCTCCACGAACGTCTGGACATATTACACGCGCAAAACGGAGCAGCAGGCAAAAAGTTATGCACGACCAAACATTGCATCAGACAGGTAAATACTGGGGACTTAGCAGAAATTTAGGGGCAACCTTAGTCCAGATCTGGAAGTCCACGGGCCCGAAGTGGAGAAGGCCCGTGGTGGAGGCAGATCCGGCGGCTGCGGATCCGGCCCGTGCGGCGGCTGACGGGCCCAGGCGGGGCGGTGCTGGTGCGGGCCTGGCGGAGGAAGGCGGCGCGCCTGGCCCGGCGGGGCGACGCGGCTCGGGGCCCTGCGGATCGGGCGCCCAGGCGATGTGGTCCACGCCGTGGAGGGAGGCGCGAAGCGGCTGGGTGCGGCGTACGGGCCGGACCGGAGGTGGCGGAGGAGCGGCCCACGGGGACGGGCCTGGCGCTGGAAGGCCAGGAGGGAGGCTGGGCTCGGGCGATGTGGTCCTCAACGGCTTCGGCTGGAGGGACGGAATCGATCGGCGCAGAGGGCCCGATCCTCCTGGCGGCGCGCGAGGGCTCGCAGCGTTGACCCGAGGATCTGGACGATCGATCGATTCCAGGCGGAAAAAAAACGCTGACTCGGTTGGATCGAAGGAACGGTGCGCCTGGCGCTGCCAAGTGGCTGAAGGGACTGGATGGATCCGAAAATTTAGGGTAGAAGAGGAGGAAGAAGATAGAGATGCCCAAAATAGACTAGGGGTCTATAAATAGCAGTTTTTTTAGGGTTAGGAGGGATCTGTGAGTGCTAGGAGCCCTCCGATCGCGATCCGACGGATCCGATCGCGGGGGTAGATTTAAAAGGCCTAGGAGGAGATAAAAGACTGCAGTAGGGGTGTTTCCGGGACACGAAGTGAAGGCACTTCGGACCCACATGAACAACGGAGGGAAAAGTCAACGGAGTCCAAACGAGACGAGATTTGAGAGGCGGGTTGCACACAACAAAACAACAACACACACAACAACCTCGCGGCACACCGGTAACGTTACACGCCCGAACAACAAAGTAGGCCTACGGGACGTCACGGACACGTGAGGGAGCTCCGGAACGCGAAACGGACAACGGGAAGAAACACGCGGAACCGGATGCAACCGACAACACAAATGCAATGCGATGCACATGTCTACATGATATGAATGAATGCCACACACTCACACAACAAAACGACGAAAACCCGAAAGACAACGAACCCGGAATGGAAATAGGTGAAGCCGGAGATATATTATATACCCAAAAGGGAAAGTATTACATCCGGGGCATTACATATGGCCTCAGAACACTGGAGACCGAGAGGTCGAGCGTGAATCATATAGTAGATATGATCAACATAAGATGTTCACCATTGAAAACTACTCCATCTCACGTGATGATCGGACATGGTTTAGTTGATTTGGATCACATGATCATTTATATGACTTGAGGGATGTCAATCTAAGTGGGAGTTCTTTAGTAATATTAGTAAGCGTGCATGTGCAAATGCACGTCTCAACTAATATACAAGTATGTGTGAGAATAACATGCATATAAAGATAGTTTGATTGCACTGAAAAATATTAAAAATCAAGAAAAGACAAACAAGCCTGCCTTTGCATATATAGCCTTTTTTATTTAGAGATAGAAGTCAAACACGTCAATTTTTATAGCCATTCCCTTGTCCAGACCCGTACGACGCCCAGAAGGGCACATGCATTATTAAGTAGCATGCAAATCCATATAGCTAGGGTTTGACGACAATGGGTCGGTGGATACCGATCGAGAGTTTTATGACAAACTAAAAACTATATATTTTACATGCCTTTGCATATATTTGTTACCAACCCAAAGAGCATAATAAAATTGAAAAGAAGATAATGAGTGCACATGTGCTCTCACGGAGCTTCATTTTTTCAGTCTCCAAAACATATTGCATCGCAAATTCATGTTTATAAATAAATAGCCACAACATATGGCAAATACAGTAAACAAATCCATGGATGAAAAATAAATTCTGATAAAAAAAACTACAGTGTGACTACCGATGCGTAGATATCTAGTCCAGTTTATCATCTCTTATTAACTTCCTACTTGATGCACTTGATAATTTCTCGTACATCATATGGGATGTTGTCTTCAGCTTCATTCGCATTATATTCGAGCAAGTGTATCAAAATATTCTTTCTCAACTCATAACCATCCTACATGAGCAATGTATGACGTTAGGATGCAATTTTGCTTCAAACTTTTTATGAACGTGTGATATAGAATACTCACCGTGCAAATTGGACGAACAAATTTGTTAGTATGCCATGAGAGCATAAAATTGAAAACAGAATAACCAGATTCATCCTTTTAGATGAATACACTATCATTATCTTCGGAGGTTATGATAATAAATATAAAATATGCATAGTGATTTTCCGAGTAACTGACCGGTCTAGGCTCGTCGGAACATTAATTGGTGATTTACGTGGCCAGACAAATATATCAGACTTCCAACCCGGTTGTGCTAATTTGAGTGCATCATTCAGGTAGATAGATTCCTCATAGTTAAGATTGTACATACAATGTAAAAATGCAACAGATTAAATATGTGAAGTCACTAAATAAGCATTTGGTAGCCACTCATTCACTACAAATGCACGTCACGACTAATATTACATACATGTGTGAGAATTAAATTAATATACATAAGGATATATTGATTGCACTAAAAAGTATTAACAACCAAGAAAACACTTTGATGTAGGTAATATTAGTCGTGATATTAGTCGTGACGTGCATGGTTTAGTTGATTTGGATCACGTGATCATTTAGATGACCAGAGGGATGTCTATCTAAGTGGGAGTTCTTTAAGTAATATGATTAATTGAATTTTAATTTATCATGAACTTAGTACCTGATAGTATTTTTTGCATGTCTATGTTGTTGTAGATCAACGGCCTGTGCTACCGTTCCTTTGAATTTTAATGCATTCCTAGAGAAAGCTATGTTGAAAGATGATGGTAGCAATTACACGGACTGGGTCTGTAACTTGAGGATTATCCTCATTGCTGCACAGAAGAATTATGTCCTTGAAGCACCGCTAGGTGACAAGCCCCCTCCCGCTAATGTAGACGCTTTGAACGTCTGGCAGACGCGGTCTGATGACTACACGATAGTTCAGTGTGCCATGCTTTACGGCTTAGAATCGGGACTTCAACGATGTTTTGAACGTCATGGAGCATATGAGATGTTCCAGGAGTTGAAGTTAATATTTCAAGCAATGCCTGGATTGAGAAATATGAGATTTCCAATAAGTTCTACAGCTGCAAGATGGAGGAGAATAGTTCTATTAGTGAACACTTTCTCAGAATGTCTGGGTACTACAATCATATGACTCAACTTGGTTGCAAAGTTGACGAGGATAGTGTTATTGATAGAGTTCTTCAATCACTGTCACCAAGCTATAAAGGCTTCATGATGAACTATAATATGCAAGGGATGCAAAAGACAATTCCCGAGCTCTTCGCTATGCTCAAGGCCGTGGAGGTAGAAAGCAAAAAGGAGCATCAAGTGTTGATGGTTAACAAGACCACTAGTTTCAAGAAAAAGGGCAAGGGAAAGAAGGGGAACTCCAAGAAGAATAGCAAGACAGCTGCTACTCCCGCGAAGAAATCCAAGTCTGGAGCCAAGCCTGAAACTGAGTGCTTCTACTGCAAAGGGACTGGACACTAGAAGCGGAACTACCCCAAGTATTTGGCGGATAAGAAGGATGGCAAGGTGAACAAAGGTATATGTGATATACATGTTATTGATGTGTACCTTACTAATGCTCGTAGTAGTACCTGGGTATTTGATACGGGTTCAGTTGCTAATACTTGTAACTCAGAACAAGGACTACAGATTAAACGAAGACTGGCTAAGTACGAGGTGACGATGCACGTGGGAAATGGTTTCAAAGTCGATGTGATCGCCGTCGGCACGCTACCGCTACATCAACCTTCGGGATTAGTTTTAGACCTCAATAATTGTTATTTGGTGCCAGCGTTAAGCATGAACATTATATCTGGATCTTGTTTATTGCGAGACGGTTATTCATTTAAATCAGAGAATAATGGTTGTTCTATTTATATGAGTAATATCTTTTATGATCATGCACCCTTGAAGAGTGGTCTGTTCTTGTTGGATCTCGATCGTAGTGATACACATATTCATAATATTGAAGCCAAAAGATGTAAAGTTAATAATGATAGTGCAACTTATTTGTGGCACTGTCATTTAGGTCATATTGGTGTAAAGCGCATGAAGAAACTCCATAGTCATGGACTTTTGGAATCACTTGATTATGAATCACTTGGTGCATACGAACCATGCCTCATGGGCAAGATGATTAAAACTCCGTTCTCCGGAACAATGGAGCGAGCAACAGATTTGTTGGAAATCATACATACTAATGTATGTGGACTGATGAGTGTTGAAGCTCGCGGCATGTATCGTTATTTTCTAACCTTCACTGATGATTTGAGCAGATATGGGTATATCTACTTGATGAAGCACAAGTCTGAAACATTTGAAAAGTTCAAAGAATTTCAGAGTGAAGTAGAGAATCATCGTAACAAGAAAATAAAGTTTCTACGATCTGATCGTGGAGGTGAATATTTGAGTTACGAGTTTGGTCTTCATTTGAAACAATGTGGAATAGTTTCCCAACTCAGGCCACCCGGAACACCACAGCATAAAGGTGTGTTCGAACGTCGTAACCGTACTTTATTAGATATGGTGCGGTCTATGATGTCTCTTACTGATTTACCACTATCGTTATGGGTTTATGCTTTAGAGACAGCTGCATTCACGTTAAATAGGGCACCATCTAAATCCATTGAGACGACGCCTTATGAACTGTGGTTTGGCAAGAAACCAAAGTTGTCGTTTCTTAAATTTTGGGGCTGCGATGCTTATGTGAAAAAGCTTCAACCTGATAAGCTCGAACCCAAGTCGGAGAAATGTGTCTTCATAGGATACCCAAAAGACACTGTTGGGTACACCTTCTATCACATATCCGAAGGCAAGATACTCGTTGCTAAGAATGGATCCTTTCTAGAGAAGGAGTTTCTCTTGAAAGAAGTGAGTGGGAGGAAAGTGGAACTTGATGAGGTAATTGTACCTTCTCCCGAATTGGAAAGTAGTACATCACAGAAACTAGTTCCAGTGATTCCTACACCAATTAGCGAGGAAGCTAATGATGATGATCATGAAACTTCAGATCAAGTTTCTGCTGAACTTCGTAGATCAACCAGAGTACGTTCCGCACCAGAGTGGTACGGCAACCCAGTTCTGGAAGTCATGTGACTAGACCATGATGAACCTACGAACTATGAGGAAACGATGATGAGCCCAGATTCCGCAAAATGGCTTGAGGCCATGAAATCTGAGATGGGATCCATGTATGAGAACAAAGTGTGGACTTTGGTTGACTTGCCCGATGATCAGCAAGCCATCAAAAATAAATGGATCTTCAAGAGGAAGACCGACGCTGACGGTAATGTTACTGTTTACAAAGCTCGACTTGTTGCGAAAGGTTTTCGACAAGTTCAAGGAGTTGCCTACGATGAGACTTTCTCACCCGTAGCGATGCTTAAGTCTGTCCGAATCATGTTAGCAATTGCCGCATTTTATGATTATGAAATCTGGCAAATGGATGTCAAAACTGCATTCCTGAATGGATATCTCAAAGAAGAGTTGTATATGATGCAACCAGAAGGTTTTGTCGATCCTAAAGGTGCTAACAAAGTGTGCAAGCTCCAACGATCCATCTATGGACTGGTGCAAGCATCTCGGAGTTGGAATATACACTTTGATGAGGTGATCAAAGCATATGGTTTTATATAGACTTTAGGAGAAGCCTGTACTTACAAGAAAGTGAGTGGGAGCTCTGTAGCATTTCTGATATTATATGTGGATGACATATTGTTGATTGGAAATGATATAGAATTTCTGGATAGCATAAAAGGATACTTGAATAAGAATTTTTCAATGAAAGACCTCGGTGAAGCTGCTTACATATCAGGCATCAAGATCTATAGAGATAGATCAAGACGCTTAATTGGACTTTCACAAAGCACATACCTTGATAAAGTTTTGAAGAAGTTCAAAATGGATCAGTCAAAGAAAGGGTTCTTGCCTGTGTTACAAGGAGTGAAGTTGAGTAAGACTCAATGCCCGACCACTTCAGAAGATAGAGAGAAAATGAAAGTCATTCCCTATGCCTCGGCCATAGGATCTATCATGTATGCAATGCTGTGTACCAGACCTGATGTGTGCCTTGCTATAAGTTTAGCAGGGAGGTACCAAAGTAATCCAGGAGTGGATCACTAGACAACGGTCAAGAACATCCTGAAGTACCTGAAAAGGACAAATGATATGTTTCTCGTATATGGAGGTGACAAAGAGCTCGTCATAAACGGTTACGTCGATGCAAGCTTTGACACTGATCCAGATGACTCGAAGTCACAAACCGGATATGTATTTTTATTAAACGGTGGAGCTGTCAGTTGGTGCAGTTCCAAGCAAAGCATCGTGGCGGGATCTACGTGTGAAGCGGAATACATAGCTGATTCGGAATCAGCAAATAAAGGAGTCTGGATGAAGGAGTTCATATCCGATCTAGGTGTGATACCTAGTGCATCGGGTCCAATGAAAATCTTTTGTGACAACACTGGAGCAATAGCCTTGGCGAAGGAATCCAGGTTTCACAAGAGAACAAAGCACATCAAAAGACGCTTCAATTCCATTCGCGATCTAGCCAAGGAGGGAGACATAGAAATTTGCAAAATACATACGGATCTGAATGTTGCAGACCCGTTGACTAAGCCTCTTCCACGGGCAAAACACGATCAGCACCAAGACTCCATGGGTGTTAGGATCACTACTTTGTAATCTAGATTATTGACTCTAGTTTAAGTGGGAGACTGAAGGAAATATGCCCTAGAGGCAATAATAAAGATCTTATTTGTATTTCCTTATATCATGATAAATGTCTTTTATTCATGCTAGAATTTTATTAACCGGAAACTTAGTACATGTGTGAATACATAGACAAAACAGTATGTCCCTAGTATGCCTCTACTAGACTAGCTCATTGATCAAAGATGGTTATGTTTCCTGACCATAGACATGAGTTGTCATTTGATCAACGAGATCACATCATTAGGAGAATGATGTGATGGACAAGACCCATCCATTAGCTTAGCACTATGATCGTTAAGTTTTACTTCTATTGCTTTCTCCATGACTTATACATGTTCCTATGACTATGAGATTATGCAACTCCCGAATACCGAAGGAACACCTTGTGTGCTATCAAACGTCACAACGTAATTGGGTGATTATAAAGATGCTCTACAGGTGTCTCCGAAGGTATTCGTGGTGTTGGCATAGATCAAGAATAGGATTTTGTCACTCCGAATGTCGGAGAGGTATCTCTGGGCCCTCTCGGTAATACACATCATTATAAGCCTTGCAAGCATATGACTAATGATTTAGTCATGAGATGATGTATTATGGAACGAGTAAAGAGACTTGCCGGTAATAAGACTGAACTAGGTATTGAGATACCGATGATCGAATCTCGGGCAAGTAACATACCGATGACAAAAGGAACAACGTACGTTGTTATGCGGTTTGACCGATAAAGATCTTAGTAGAATATGTAGGATCAAATATGAGCATCTAGGTTTCGCTATTGGTTATTAACCGGAGATGAGTCTCGGTCATGTCTACATAGTTCTCGAACCCGTAGGGTCCGCACGCTTAACGTTTCATGACGATCGGTATTATGAGTTTATGAGTTCTAATGTACCGAAGGTAGTTCGGAGTCCCGGATGAGATCACGGACATGACGAGGAGTCTCGAAATGTCCGAGACGTAAAGATCGATATATTGGCGGACTATGTTTGGACACCGGAAAGGTTTCGGGAGGTTTCGGGCATATACCGGAGTACTGGGGGGTTACCGGAACCCCCCGGGGAGCTAATGGGACTTAATGGGCCATAGGGGAATGGGAGAGGAGGCGGCCAAGGTGGGGGCGCGCCCCCCACCAGCCCAATCCGAATTAGGAGGGGGGCCAGCCCCCCTTTCCTTCCTCTCCTTCTCCTCCTTCCTTCTTCTCCTACTCCTACTAGGGAAAGGGGGGAATCCTACTCCCGGTGGGAGTAGGACTCCCTAGGGCGCGCCATAGAGAGGGCCGGCCCTCCCCTCCCCTCCTCCTTTATATACGGGGGTAGAGGCACCCCATAGACACACAAGTTGATCAGTTGATCTCTCCCAACCGTGTCCGGTGCCCCTCTCCACAGAAACACACCTCGGTCATACCGTTGCAGTGCTTAGGCGAAGCTTGCACCGGTAGCTTCATCATCTCCGTCACCATGCCGTCATGCTGACGAAACTCTCCCGCGAGGTTCTACTGGATCAAGATCTCGTGGGACGTCATCAAGCTGAACGTGTGTTGAATGCGGAGGCTCCGTATGTTCGGTGCTTGATCGGTTGGATCACGAAGAAAGTTCGACTACATCAACTGCGTCACTAGACGCTTCCGCTCCCGGACTACGAGGGTACGTGGACACTCTCTCCCCTCTCGTTGCTATGCATCTAGTAGATAGATCTTGCGTGATCGTAGGAATTTTTTGAAATACTATGTTCCCCAACATATACATCTAGTGTTAAACACCAATGATATCCTTTAGGATGCTTATTATGCACATGAGACATCACCGTCGACTTTCTTTAACCGTTATGAATCACTCTTCTTTTTCTCTTCTTCACCCGCCATCTTCACTGCCTCAATAAATTTATAACTAAATAAATAACCATCCTAGTGATAAAAATGACATAAGTTGCTATTCTTTACGCACTTCAGCTTCACAAATGTGTCCTTACTCCATAGATTACACATTCATGATTATTTTTACGCTCTTGTTGATCATTCTTTGTGTGTGTTTGTGGGTGGTGAGATGCACTAACCTATTGAGCATGAGCATTCGGCAGGACGCATAAGATGGTTGGTGAAAGTTGATGTTTTTCAACTTTAAGAGCATCTCTAGCAGACCACCTATTATGTGAAACTGTAAACGCAGTGTGATAGCCTGGCTTAATAGAGATGATAGAGTACTCATATTAATAAGAAATTCCTTCTTTTTCGAGAGCCCATTCGAAAAGAACTCCAAAGTTAAGCGTGCTCAGCTTGGAGTAATTTCAGGATGGGTGACCGACCGGGAAGTTCCTCCCGGGTGCGCACGAGTGAGGACAAAGTGCGCAGAAAAGACTAGTATTGATTTGTGGGGCCAGTCTAGATCCCGCGATGGCAGTAACGATCACCGGCGGGTGTGTCCGGAGCATTACAAGTTGGTATCAGAGCCGACCCTCGCGGTTACAGGGATGTTTGCGGACAGGTGCGCAGTCATGTTGTGCATGACGTTTGTGACCCGTCTTGGCACACGGCATGGCACATGTGCCGGACTGGATGCAGGGATGTATGTGCCAAGAGGAAACGTTCCTGTGCCCCAACGAGGACGTATGTTCCTCTGAGTAGGGTGTATGTGATAGCCTAGCTTAATAGGGATGATAGACTACGCATATCAATAAGAAATTTCTTCTTTTCTGGGAGCCCATTCGGAAATAACTCTAAAGTTAAGCGTACTCAACTTGGATTGATTTCAGGATGGGTGACCGACCGGGAAGTTGCTCCCGGATGAACACGAGTGAGGATAAAATGAACAGAAAAGACTGGTATTGATCTATGGGGCCAGTCTAGATCCCACCAGAAGTAACGACCACCGATGGGTGTGTCTGGGGCGTTACACGCAGTTTACAGTTCGCGCGCGGGGGGAGGGGGGGTCTATACAGGCTCAAAACCGCCGCGGCAGATCAGAAACTGTATCCAAAACCATAAAATTTAACAAACATGTTTCGAGCAAAAAAATTAACGCAAAATCTCGCTGGAGCATAGATCATTCTTCATATAGGGGCATATAGTTCGTACATAGGATAGATATATTTACATAAAAGCTGGTCGGAGCTACGCGAGAGCTACGCTACCATAGCACTAGAAAAAATGGAGCTCATCGGAGCTCGTGCTGTAGATGACCAGCGACGGGGCTCAATCAGAGTCGTCGTCGGAGGTGAGGCCAACGAAGATCCGGTCCTGCTCAGCGGCCTCGCGACGCCACTCCTCTTTCTTGCTCTCCTCCCATGCACTGCAGGCTAGCAACATGGGAAAAATGGCGTCTATCTGCGCCGGGGCAGGAAGTCATGCGGCTTGATGATGCCACCGGCACGTCGCTCCGGCCCCGCCATGGCCTCCGGCTCCCTCTTCACTGGGGTGATAGAGGAGCGCGAGTTGGACGCCTCGGAGGAGCTGTCGGTGCCGGAGAAGAGGCGTCCACACGTGCGGCCATACTCCTCCATCTCGTGGCAGAGGAGCGATGGCGGCGGCGACAGCTCGCGGCGTGTGTACCGCAAGGCGGCATGCTTCCGCGCCTCGTCGGATCTGACGCAACGCGCCCGCTCGGGTCCTCATTGTCACGGCGGGCGGACTTGGCCATGGAGGGCGGTGGATTGGAGGCACCAGCGGTGAGGGATTGGGGATTTTCGAGACGGTGGAGGGATAGGGTTCCGGTCTGTATCCAGCAACCGAACCTGCACATATACTAGTCGAGGGGGCGCGTTTCCAGGCCAACGCAAAAGTTTTTACTGGCTGGGCTGCGTTTACGGTGTGCAGACAAAACGACTCAAACCCGTATAACCGTTGGAATTTTACAATCCCGGTGATTTTATACGGAGTCTGCTAGAGATGCTCTAAGAGCAGCTAGCTACACACTTGTGAGCATCACAGAAATAGCCACACTACCCATAGATGTCAAGCAACACTTCATATATTACACTACTTTCTTTGAGCCCTCGACTCTATTTTATCTATCAACTTCCCTTACTTCCGGAAACTGTGGATGATCATAATGGGTACACCGTTTCCTTCTGTATGACAAAATGGAGAGCACGTTATATGTTTGCAACCCATCGTTACAAATGCTCTTCAAAGCATTCCACATAGCAATACCCGATTTCGAACACATGCATGGGAAAGTATCAGGTGATACCAACCCTTATATGCTACCATCATACTGCTACTTATATAGTTCGTCAGGATTTCTGTGAAGAGGAAGGGTGATGTAGCACAGTAGCAAAGTATTTTCCTCAGTTAAGAACCAATGTTTATCGAACAAACATGAGACTTCACGAGAAACAGATAAAAGATACCTACACACACAAAGCAAATACTCGTACCCAACGAAGGCAAGGGAGGTGTCAATCCCCTCGTTCTTGCCGGTTACAAGGATCAAATCTGGTTGTGACTGGTAGATAATATAAAAGTAAAATAACAGATAATAAATTGCACCGAGATATTTTTAGGGTTTTAGTAATATAAAGTGAATTGGAACCAGGGGACATAACATCACTAGGGGCATCTCTCTCATCTCTACTACTATTAAACAAGCAAACATATTCATTGCTAAGTGCATCCAGGCTAAACTACACAAAACAACACGGACCAATTACAGCCTCATGATTAAAATCACTTAATTTCATCTAACCGTTAAGATTACATTAACCCTCGGCCAAAACAACTTTTAGCAATTTTTCTGGGCGGACGAAAACTCTGCCATCCTACGATCCGCAAGAGTAGTAGCGATCCACGCCCGCACGAGTAGTAAACAAACATCTCCCCACATCCCACCCCCAGCCACCGCCACCGGCCTAATCATCGCACAAAACTCACGCAGCGCCCTGCCCCTCATCCTCACTCATGGACGCCACCGACACAGACGGCAGAAGCTACCAATCCGTCTGCGAGATCGGCGAGAAGATCGATCACGGCCGCTTCGACGTCGACCGCTGCTGCACCAGACAAGGACGAGGATGAGGTGTGGACGCCATGGTGATGGACCTCTGCACCGTGCTGGACCTGTCGACTAGGTTGACCTCCGCCATGGCGCGCCCATCCCGGAGCCGGATGCCGCTGTTGTAGCCGCGCTGCTCGCCGAGGCCCTCGAGATCTTCCACCTCCGCAGCATCGCGTTGCAACGCCTACTACGACGGCGACGAACCCGTGCGCGCCAGTGAGCTATCGTCGTCGTCGCTGCTTGGGGTCGCTCGCTGTTGTGTGGAATCCAATCACCGCAAGCCTAGAGCCGAATCGTCGCCACCGTCGCCTAAATGCAACCTCTTCCCTTAATCCCAGGTGTCCTCCTCTCCTCCCGTGCTGATCCCATGGTGTGGTGGGCGCTGGGCACTTGCTGATGCGTGCGTGCATGAGTGCGAGCTGTTGTGTGCTTGCTGAGCTGGCTGCTCGTCGCTGGTGCTGTGCTAGCTTGCTGCTGCTTTATAGCTTTGCTGCTTTGCATTTCTGCATAGTGTTGTTGCTTGCTTCCGCTGGTCTGCTGATGTTGTTGTTGTTGTTCATGCTAGGAAATGTCGTACCAAAATTGGACATGGCATCTCTGAGACCGTACCACAAGGACTTGAAAAGAGGCATGGATGCTACATATAGAGCAGTGTTTTTATCCCATCTCACCCAATAAATTATTCTCTGTCTTTAGTGTATGCCATTTTATTAATTATTTTTATATATCTCACGTATCAATGTATTGATATTTCTAGAAATTACCGTATCCCGTATCGTCGTGTCTCCGTCCATGTATCGGTGCTTCATATTTAGTTCAGTTGGCACTCTAGTCGTTTGGATTGGTTGTAGAGTGGAGAATAGCCTATTGGTTTAGATAAATGATAGGTTTTTAGCGTGTCGAAAGGAGTGTTGAGTTGAATTCTAATTTTTATTACCGTGGATCGCAACTCCAAGAGGTATGGCATTACTTGACTACGCATTTATATTATGATTATCTTGAACAACGTGTTTCAAATTTTGGTAGACAATCATGCTTGATGCCAAGAGGTATTATGATACTTGTCTACACATTTACCTTCTGATTATCTTGAACAACATGTTCCAACAAAGAATGATATAGTAATGCAGTATCTCCCCCTTCTCACTAATTAATTCAATGATAAAGTATTTTTTTTGGTTTAACCATGGGTGAAGTCATTTCTAGATCTTTCACCCAGGTGGTGGAATCACTACAAGAAACAAACTATGGTTCTTATTCATAGAAATGACATTATTGGAAAGAGGGTCTATAGTATTAAAACTCAAATTATTTCTTTAATATACTTGGGCTGAATACAAATTTTTTATGTAGAACATCTTGAATCCAAATCTTTTTAGAGGAAGTGAGTGGCTAATTTAACCATCATGCAAACCATTATTCAGGTATGTCTATATGAATTTCTTTCATTAGGCTTGGAACTTTAGACCTGAAAGCTGAGCTTGGTCAAAGTTACTATAATAGAATGGAGCAAATATGTGATTTAAATATACTGGAAGAACAATTCATTTATTTTCCAAAGGTTAACAACCTTTTTTTGCTGGTTGGTGTCGACATGGCTGTATATGTTCTTTGGTTGCAGAACTATAATTTTATTTCAATTGAGATCTATAATTTCAGGTTGTTAGCTAATGGAAGTAATATGTAAAGTATGGTACCATGTTGTATTATATATGAATGTACTCTTGTCTGTTTTTTGTCGTTATATGTGTAGTAAATACTAAAAGTATATGGTGATATTAGTCATGCTTCTGAAACATCTTCTATTCTTGTGAACAACTATGAAAGTATTGGTCTCCCATGTTGCATGCGGACCTATGAGCAGCTAAATATCTTCTCGATAATGAATAAGGATAAATAGGGAGCACAAAACAAAATCTCGGTGAAGACATTTCAACAGAGATGTGATAGTGGTGTACAAGTGGATTTATTGTTTGGTTTCTATATGCCCTTTCCGGATATATTTTTGCGGAAATTCCGGTTTATTATTATGCATTAGCGCCTTGTAATAGAAGATATCTAACAATCAGACTTGAAGTGAATCTACATAAGTCATGAGATGGTTGGCCATTCTTGTACAAAATGTTTGTTTCTCCACCACAAATTGCCCTTTGTTTGTGGTCATATGTCTTTTTTTACCAACTGTTTATTTATTTTATATTACATATATTTAATGCGCATAGCCTTTTTCATGGGCAATATATGGACCCTGTGCCCACTATTGATCTAATCTTGGGTACTTATAAATGCATGTTTATCATGGTTTACGGAGGTATATGGAAATCGAGACGTGCATTGCACGTGCAACCTTAGAGGGTGCTTGGATACGTTTTAGTCTCATGACTAAAAGTAGTGGGACTAAAACTTGCTAGCCTCACCCATGCTTGGATCCAAATACTAAAGAGACTAAAATCAAGTTAATGAGCATTTATTATCCTCCAAACCCTCCAATCCAGAACTCGCATGTGTTAAAAGAGAGGAGTTAAATAAGGAGAGAGAGGACTAATCCACATTTTAGTAGGGGCACCCCTGACTAAAAAAAATTAGTCTCAAGACTAGTTTTAGCCCCTCTTTAGTCAGGGGTGCTTGGAACTTTAGCCTCTTAAAGAGACTATTTTTAGTCAGACTAAAATAAGTCCCTTGGATCCAAGCAGGGCCTAAGAGGGTGCTTCGATACGTTTTAGTCTCATGACTAAAAGTAGTGAGGCTAAAACTTGCTAGCCTCACCCATACTTGGATCCAAATACTAAAGAGACTAAAATCTATCCTCCAAACCCTCCAATCCAGAACTCGCATGTGTTAAAAGAGAGGAGTTAAATGAGGAGAGAGAGGACTAATCCACATTTTAGTAGGGGTACCCCTGACTAAAAATTTTTAGTCTCAAGACTAGTTTTAGCCCCTCTTTAGTCAGGGGTGCTTGGAACTTTAGCCTCTTAAAGAGACTATTTTTAGTCAGACTAAAATAAGTCCCTTGGATCCAAGCAGGGCCTTACTAGTAAGCATAATAACACGATGGGTAGACAAATTACTGTTGGGCAGTTGATATAAAAGCACATAGTTATGATGTTATCTATGGCATGATTAATACATATGCATTACATCCATGACAAGTAGACAGTTAAACTTACTAGCGCCTACTACTATTACTCCACTTCAAGAGCGCTTCTATGCTTGCCTCTCTAAGTATTAAGTTCATAACAAACAAAGTAATGTTTTAAGCATGATGACATAGTGTAGACAAAATAAGACCAATTAATATGATCGAACCCCGCCGTTTTACCCTTAGTTGAAGCAATACAGCTACGTGTGTCACTACCCCTTCTGTCATGAGGAGAGGACACGCAAAGATTGAACCTACTACAATGCACCACTTACATTGAAGATCTAATCATCAAGTTGGCCAAAGAAAACTCATAAATTGTAAAGCATAACATAGCTATAAACAATCACACATAATAAAGTTAAAAAAGATTCAGTTACTTTCAATGAATAATCTGATTATAAACCCACGATTAATCTGCAAAATTATTGCATCGAATTGATCTCCAAAGAGAATGTTGTATTGAAGACCAGAGAGAGAGAGAGAGAGAGAGAGAGAGAGAGGGAGGGAGAGTATGAGAGAGAGAGGGAGATTTAACTACTGCTATGGACCCGTAGGTCCTGTGAGGAACTACTCACACATCATCAAGGCAGTAAGGTTGATGTAGAGACCCTCCGTGATCGATTCCCCCTCTAGAAGAGTACCAGAAAAGGCCTTCGGATGAGATAGCGGAAAAGCAGAGATCGACTTCCGGCGGAAGAATAATTGTTTCGGGTCTCGCTCTGGGAGTTTCTGAATATATGTGAATTTATAGGCCAAGAATTAGGTCAATCGGAACAATAGGGGCCACAAGCACTACTAGGGAAAACCTTATAGGTAGATGCTTATCAGTAGCGCGGGTACAGAGGGCGCGCTACTACTAATTAGTAGTAGCAAGGGACAAATATAGGAGCTACAGGTAGCAAAGTAGCAGTAGCGCGGGCCTTATGTAGATCGCTTGTAATGCCCAGGATGCGACTATATCTCCTACGTGTCGAGGCACGAGTTAGAGACATAAGCGCATTTTGGAATGATCGCAAGCGTGGTATCTTTGCACAACTCATGTAAAAGAACAAGGATGAAAGAGCAAAATAGTTGGCTTACACTCGCCACGTGACACAGTTGATACAATAGCATACATTCATCCAAATAACACAGGGTCCGACTACGGACGAAATCCAAACGAGAAAAGATACCACAACCACAAGTCCTGATCACCCCTAGTAGGAACCGCTACTGATCATCGGGATACGTTACATAAAAACGACCATGATCTTCATCGAACTCCCAGTGAAGTTCATGTCCATCTCCTGCGTCGTACTCTGCTATACCTGCATCTGGTGTGTGTTGTAAACTGTGAGTCACAAGGACTCAGCAATCCCATTCCCGAGTATCAAAACTAACAAAGCCTTTAGGTGTGGAGAGGTAATAAAGTGTCTGCGGCAAGCACTAAGCAACTAGCTTACGAATTCAGAGCGAGAAGAGAATATGTGCCAACGGTCGCTGTCAGGGATATTACTACCAGGTATAAACCTCCCAGGAGGGGCCGGTTCATGCCTGTCGAGATTACTTTTACTAAAGCCCAGCAGAGCATGGAGCAAGACGCTTTAGCCCAGGAGGCTTAGAGCCCAAGTGTTAGGGCCCATGATTTGTAAACCGCCATACTGCGTGTAACTTGTGATGTAAGATAGGAAGGATAGAGACCGAGTCGGACATGTTTATGAGCCGGCCTCGGGGTTCTGTAAACCGGACCGAGCATCACCTCGTGTATATAAAGGGATGACCGGCGACGGTTCAAGGCAGAGGACAACAGCTCGAGACACAGGCGAAGCGGATTCGCTCCCTGGTCATCGAAACCCTAGCAATATTACACCAAACTAGACGTAGACTTTTACCTTCATCGAAGGGGCCGAACTAGTATAAAATCCCTGTGTCCTTGTCCGTTTAAACCCCTTTAAGCTAAGCCGTATTGATGGCCTCACGATTAAGTCCTTTCGCTAGGATATCTGCCGTGACAAAACAATGACAGTTGGCGCCCACTGTGGGGCTATCGCACGATGGTTTCAAGTTCTTGAAGGGCATCTTTGAAGGACTCAAGGGCTACGCAGTGGGCCGGATGACTAAGAGTCGTCGCGGCAAGATCTACATCGACGATGCAGGCTGGGGCCCCGAGGCCGATTCAATCGAATACGGGTACCGGGTCCCCTTTGGCGGCATCCACGTCTTCATCGGCAAGATCGGCGAACCGGGCCCTGAGCCGGACATCTTCCCCGACATCGTCGAGCCGGCTCAGCGTGCAAGACCTGCCCGGGTTCAGCCCGCCATGAAGCACGTCTTTGTTGGAGCAGTTCACGGAGTGCAAGCTGAGGACAGATCGGACTCTGGTGGCGAGACTGTTGTCTATTCCGGCGACGAATCATCCTCTGGAGAGATAGAATCTTTATACATGTTGCAGGATGGCCGATCTGAGGGCTGTTCCGATGGTGATAATATTCCGGACACCCTTGATCCGCCGAACCGGGTTGCCGTCTTCATGGCCGGATCACAACCTATGCAACAGTCATCAACTACAGCGGCGTTAACATCGGACACGGCGGGAGCTAGGGGTGGAGGTCCTGATCCGTCGCCGGCCGAAACTTTGTCCACCTTGGTCGATACTTTGGCAGCACTGCTAACAGCAGAGGTAGCCCAGGCCAATAAGGAACAACATGATGCAGAAGTCGCTCAGGTGAAAAGCCGGATAGATCAAGCTAAATTGGACCTAGCTGCCGAGAAAACCAAGATGGCCGCGAAGCACGCCGAGCTAGATGCTCAGGCTTATCGACTCATGTTGGATCAGACCGCTTCACATGAGGTAATGAGGAGAAGGCAACGATCTCGCCTGCCGCTGGTTTACAAAGCAAGGAACCTTTTTAGCACGCCAGGAGCAGGGACCAATAACCAGCCGGAGGTGAACCACGGAGGGGCGCCGAGCACAGGAGCGTCAGTCCAGCCACAGGCTACGGAGCCAACCCGCCAGGTTGTCCCACCATAGCATGTACCCACCCCTCCCGGTCATTACTCCAATCCATTGGACAACATAGTTGCCACCGCTTCACGACTGGCCGCCCTTCCCATTGAAGGAACGTCTCCCATAGCGGTGGAGGCACGACGGGCCAGGAAGTTTTTGGAGACGGCGCTGACTCAACAGCAAGCTTATTCTCATAGCCGTGAGAGGATTCATTCCACCCCTCGCCCGAGCCGGAGTTATACTAGGCACCTGGACGAACCGGCTGTGTCAAGAAGCGCGTGAAGACGTAACCCGCCGCGGAGGGATGATCCGGCAGGGGGGATGCGAATTCTCAGGACGTGGTGGATCAGGGAAGGCAGGGCCGGGAGGCCGAGTTAGCAGCATAGTACGAAGCCCGTCAGCCGACGCTAGTTTGTCCTTCTACCTCAGTTGAACTGGGGGTTATGTCTAGCTCCTTGGGAGTGCCTTGTCTTACTCCCGCTTTACACAACGTAAAACTACCCAAGGATTTCAAAGGACCGCGCAAGGTGCCCAACTATACGGCGGATCTATCCCCTGAGGCATGGGTTGAAATCTATGAGATGGCAATGGAGATGCTGGATGTAGATGATGTAGCGTGCGCTAAGTACTTCACTATGATGTTGGAGGGCACAGCTCGCACTTGGCTGAAAGGCTTGCCACCCAACTCCGTCAGATCATGGGCCGAATTGCGCCACCGGTTTATTAATAATTTCAAAGACACGTGCAAACAGCCAATGTGTGTGGTCGATTTAGCTGCCTGTGTTCAAGGAGAGCACGAGTCAACAAGTCATTGGGTGCGTCGAGTGTCGGAGATCCTACATTCCTCCAACATCATCAACCCAAGCACCGCAGTTGTAACCTTGGAAGGCAATTGCCGGTTTGAACCTTTGAAATTGAAGTTGGGACGGCTTAAACGTAATTGTGACGATATGGGGACGCTCATGGGCGCCTTGGTAAAGTATACGGATTCAGATAGTGCCAAATACCCAGACTCTGATGATGATAAGTCAGGGAAGGCAAAGAAGAATGGTAAAGCACCACAGCCCAACCCGGTGAATCAAGGATACAACATTAAGCGTAAAGCGGATAGTAATTCGGATTTTGTGGCCAACACTAATGCTCAGGAGAACAGCCAGCGCCGCAAAGGTAGACCGCCCCCACGAAATGGGAGGCCGCCTATTAATCTGGAACGCCAGATGAACATACCCTGTCCAAGGCACGCTACAGCGGAAAAGCCAGCTACCCACCTCTGGAAGGACTATTTTATTATGAAGGAAATCATGAACCAGTCTCAATATGATCATGGACCGTCCGGCTGATCAGGCCCTGGTTTTCACAGACCGGGTTATCAAGGTGGTGGATCCGGTTCAGGGTTCCAAGGGAACCAGAATAATCACAACAACCAGAACGGATACAATCAGCATAACCAGCAGCATGGCCAAGGTGGTTATAACAATCAGGGCAATCAACAGCAGCTACAGTCCGGATATCAGAGTAATCCGAAGCAGTTGAGTAGTGGGCAGTATCACGTCTTCACCACGAGCTTATGTAAACGTGATCAGAAGGTTTACAAGAGGGCGGTACACTCTGTTGAACCGGCGGTGCCACGCTACCTGCGTTGGTCAGAACATCCCATTGTGTGGAGTCGAGAGGATCATCCACCCCGGGTTGATAATCCCGGTCAGCTGGCTCTAATTGTGGCGCCTCAGGTGGGTGGCTATAAGTTTACCAAGGTGCTTATGGGCGGAGGCAGTAGCATTAACATTTTATACTACGAGACTTTCCGGCACATGGGGCTGACAGATAAGAAGCTTCGGCAATCCAACACAAGTTTTCATGGCGTGGTGCCTGGTAAATCGGCATATCCAGTTGGTAAGATAGACTTGGAGGTCACTTTTGGAGATGAGCATGATTCTAGGTCTGAGACTTTGACCTTCAAAGTGGTAAAGATCAAGAGCTTGTATCACGCCCTGTTCGGGCGGCCGGTTTACGCTAAGTTCATGGCAAGGCCGTGTTATGTTTATCTACAGCTCAAGATGCTGGGCCATAAGGGAACCATTACGGTCCATGGGAGCCACAAGATTGTGTTGGAGTGCGAGGAAGGCGATGCAGCTTATGCTGAGGCGGTTTGTGCGACTGAGGAGCTGAAGTTCTATAAAGATAATGTTGATCCGGCAGATATGTCTCCACTGAAAAAGCCAACCACAGAGCATGATCTGGCCTTGAAGTTCAAATCAGCTGAAGAGACTAAGCAGGTTGACTTTGTTCCTGGCGATTCATCCAAGCAGTTCACCATCAGTGCTAACCTAGATCCAAAATAGGAAAGTGCGCTCATCGAGTTCATCCGTGAGAATCGGGACATTTTTGCATGGAAACCTTCTGACATGCCAGGTGTACCGAGGGAACTCGCTGAGCACACTCTCAACATTGATCCTAAGTTCAAACCGGTTAAACAATTTCTGCGCCGCTTCAATGAAGAAAGGCGCAAGGCTATTGGTGAAGAAGTGGCTAGGCTCTTGGCGGCAGACTTTATAATTGAGGTGTTTCATCTAGAGTGGTTGGCTAATCCGGTGCTAGTGCTTAAGAAAAATGGCACTTGGCAAATGTGTGTTGATTACACAGATCTGAACAAAGCTTGCCCAGCTGATCCCTTTGCCCTCCCCCGTATTGATCAGATCATTGATGCTACGGCGGGTTGCAAGCACCTAAGTTTTTTGGACGCATATTCAGGTTATCATCAGATCAAAATGGTAGTTAAGGACTAGGAGAAAACGACCTTTATAACTCCCTTTGGAGCCTTCTGCTATGTATCTATGCTATTTGGGCTTAAGAGTGCTCAGGCGACCTATCAGCGTTGTGTGCAGAACTGTCTTCATGGATAGATTGGGTGAAATGTTCATGCGTATGTGGATGACATTGTGGTGAAATCCAGAAAGGAGGAGACATTAATAACAGACTTGAAGGAAACCTTTGATAATCTCTGAGTTTACAAAATGATGCTTAATCCGGATAAGTGTGTTTTTGGTGTTCCAGGAGGCAAGCTTCTGGGATTCTTGCTGTCAAACAGGGGAATTGAAGCTAATCCGGAGAAGATCAAGGCGATTACATCCTTGGCTAAACCGGCGTGCATCAACGATGTCCAACGCTTGGCAGGCCGCATTGCGGCGCTCAGCCGGTTTATCAGCCGTTTAGGGGAGAAGGCCATCCCGCTTTATCAGATTATGAAAAAGACAGACCCTTTTGTCTGGAGTGATGCGGCTGATGCTACGTTTGAAGACTTGAAGAAGCAATTGGTAGAGCCGCCGGTCCTTGCTGCCCCAATTGATAATGAGCCGCTATTGTTATATGTGGCTGCTAACGCCCGAGCAGTGAGTGTTGCCATTGTAGTAGAGCGCAAGGAGCCAGGCAAGGAATATCCGGTTCAAAGGCCGGTTTACTACATCAGTGAGGTGCTCATTGAATCAAAACAGAGATACCCGCATTGGCAGAAATTGGTGTATGGAGTCTTCATGGAAAACCGGAAGCTAAAGCAGTACTTTCAAGGCCATCCAATCACTGTGGTCAGTTCAGCTCCTTTGGGGGATATAATCCAGAACAGAGAGGCTACAGGTCGGGTTGCAAAGTGGGCCATTGAGCTTAGCCCTCACGGATTGAAGTATGTGCCCCGTACTGCGATAAAATCCCAAGCATTGGTGGACTTCATCAACGATTGGACAGAGTTGCAAGCACCAGAGGAAAAACCAGATCACACATATTGGACTATTCACTTTGATGGATCTAGGCAATTGGAGGGCTCGGGGGCTGGAGTCGTATTAACTTCCCCACGAGGCGATAAGTTCTGTTATGTCCTCCGTTTAATGTTGATACGTCCAAAACGTATCTATAATTTCTGCTTGCTCCATGCCTCTTTTGGGTGATATTGCTATGATATTTATACACTTCCATACACTTTTGATCATATTTGGACTAACCTATTAAGTCAGTGCACCCCAGTGCGAGTTTATGTTTTCGGCTGTTTTTGTATTTCAGGTTTTCCCATTATGAGAACTGCCAGAAAAATCCCCGAAAAATTATATAAAAAATCAGCGTTCCGGAAGGTTCCACGTAGCCAAAGTACAGCCGGGGGGGCACCAGGGCTCCAGGCGCCCTGGTGGCGCCCCCCCCCCCCCCGGGCCGCGCCGGGGGGGGGGGGCGCCTGGGCCCCCCGAGCCTCGTCTGATGCCCCCCTTTGGCATATATTTATACCGTCTCCCGAAACCCTTGAGACGGGAACTATTTTTCGCGATCTCATCTCTGTTCTGCCGCCGCCGCCGCTTCCAAGATCGGGAGCACCAGGAGAACTCTTCCCGGCACCCTGCCGGAGGGGAGGATCACCACCGGGAGCCTCTCCACCACCATGGACGCCTCCCGGATGAGTTGTGAGTAGTCTCCCTTGGACCATGGGTCCATGACCAGTAGCTATGTGATGTTCTCCTCCCGTTCTTGTGCTTCACTAATTAGTCCTCGTGAGCTGCCCTACATGATCGAGGCACATATGTAATCCTTATGCTGTTGCTATGATGAGTTTGCTGGGATCCGATGGATTATGAGATTATGTTCAGATTGTGTTTGAGTAATATATTTGATTCACCTCTTTTATATTTATGTTCGTAAGTAATTCTTGCATGTTCTCCGTTGTTATTTATTGCTTAGGCCAAGTCGTAGGTAGTGACTCCAAGAGGGAACGTTATGCTTGATTGTGGGTTCATGCCCCTCGATGACTAGCTTGAGTGACAGAAACATGAGTCTAGGGGATGTGTTGTTGCCACAAGGGGGAAAACAACGGTGCTTGTGCCCGCGGGTGCAAGGATTGTTTACTTTACGCAAAGTTCTTTTAATGCAGTTGTCTGTTGCTTTGAGTTTACACTATGGGTGGGACTCGCAACTTAATACCAGCGAGATGTTCTGGATAGATATCTCAAGGTGGATGATTAGTAGTAGATGCAGATGGATTTCGGTCTACTTACCTCGGCGAACCGCCCATGCTTTGAACCTCTACCTTTCTTGCAACTTAGTCAGCATTGGTTTGCGCACATGGTCCTGTCAATTGCCCAGCTGTAATTCGTTTACCTCACATAGCTGTTTTATCGCCTTTTGGGAGAGAGACATCACTAGTGAACATCATGAGACTCCGGTCCATATTACCATCATTGATCACATCCACTATTTACTTTCCGCTTTTTTACCTACTATTGCAATTATATCTATCACTACTATCACTTGCGTTTGATCCTTTGTAAACTACAAGGCCGGAGGGATTGACAACCTCTCTGTACTCGTTGGGAGCAAAGTTATTTGTATCTGTGTGCAGGTCCACGTTGATTGCTAATATCTGGCGCCGTAGCAGTTGACACCTTCTTGTTGAAACTGGGAGTCTCAGGGAAATTGATCCTTGGTATTGCCAAGGGAAAACTTCCGCTACACTGCATCTCAAACCTTCCACTTGGGGTAACCAACGAGGGGCGAGAAGCCATCAAATGTTCCCTTGTACTAACAATGCAACTGAGTATGAAGCTCTCCTCCATGGGCTGCGGATGGCTAATGAGATGAATTTAAGCCGCGTTAAATGTTTCGGTGATTTGGACCTGGTGGCTCAACAGGTGTCTGGTAAGTGGGATTCCAAAGATCCAATTATGGCAGCATATCGACGAGAGGTAGACGCTGTTGCTGGACACTTCAAGGGTTATCAAGTGGACCATATAGACCGGCGAAAGAATGAAGCGCCTGATGCGTTAAGCCGGCTGGGTTCTCAACGTAAGCTGGTTCCACCCAATGTTTTTCTGGACGTATTGCACAGTCCGTCGGTGAAATTGCCTTCAGAGGAGGATTTGGCTGTTCCTGATCCGGAGGCTCAATTGGTGGTGGCGCTTCATGTTATTCTGGATTGGACGCTCCCTTACCTGGCGTACATGAACCGAGGCGAGTTACCAGAGCATGAAGTCTTGGCTAGACAGATAGTCCGGCGATCCAAGTCAATGACTATTGTCAATGGAGAATTACATCATTGCAGCATCTCTGGGCCATTTCAACGTTGTGTGTCGCCAGATGAAGGCCGTGATATTCTTAGATAGATCCACGAAGGAGATTGTGGTCATCATGCTGGTTCAAAATCTTTGGTGGCTAAAGCTTTTCGTCATGGGTTTTACTGGTTGACGGCTCATGCCGACGTAGAGGACTTGGTCAGAAAATGTGATGCTTGCCAGAAATTCTCACGGCGCGCTCATATACCGGCTCAGGAGTTGAGGATGATTCCAATTACTTGGCCATTTGCGACTTGGGGGCTTGACATGGTTGGACCCTTCAAGAGATCCCCAGATAAGAAGACCCACCTTTTGGTGGCGGTGGATAAGTTTACCAAATGGGTTGAAGCGGAACCAGTCAGCAAGTGTGATGCAGCAACGACGGTTCAGTTCATCAAAAAGGTGATTTTCCGGTTTGGCTTTCCACACAGTATTATAACTGATAATGGTACCAATCTATCCAAGGGGGCTATGGAGGAGTTCTGTCAACGAGAGCACATTTGCCTTTATGTATCATCAGTAGCTCACCCTCATTCTAATGGTCAAGTTGAAAGAGCCAATCAAGAGATCTTGAGATGCATTAAACCCCGGCTTATGGTCCCTTTGCAGTAGACACCGGGTTGTTGGGGGGAGGAGTTACCCTCTGTGATATGGAGCATCAACACTACACCTAACAGATCTATAGGGTACACGCCTTTCTTCATGGTATATGGAGCTGAAGCGGTCCTCCCTAGCGATATCCGTCAAGATTCGTCGTGAGTGGTGGCTTACGTCGAAACTGATAATGAAAGGGCACGGCAAGATGCATTAGACCGGCTGGATGAGGAACGGGACACGGCAACAGCTCGATCGGCGATTTATCAGCAAGATCTGCGCCGGTACCACAGTCGCCGGGTTAAAACCGGAATGTTTCAAGAAGGAGATCTGGTGCTCCGGCTCATCCAAGACTAGACAGACATGCACAAGCTATCCTCGCCTTGGGAAGGACCCTTTGTGGTCAGCAAGAACCTGCACAACGGATCATACTACCTCGTGGACGTTCGAGAACATAAGGACTCACGTACTGCAGAGGAGGAGACCCGATAGCCGTGGAACATCGCTCTTCTTCGACCTTACTACACCTGAGCCATAGGCTCCGCTTTATGTACATATATTTGCAATGTATATATTATTATCAATATAATAAACCGGCGTCCCCGATAAAGCGGGTATCAGCCGTCTTTTTTCCATAAGAGTTTGTTACATGGGGGCTTTTGTGTGCAAGGAAGTTCCTATGGCCTCTTAAACCGGCGACCACATCAAGGCCATCATAAGAGCATAGCTCTGGTTGCTTCGGCAATTCCCACATGATGATGAGGGGCAAAAGAGAGATTTGATGCCTAGCACAACTCAAACATAGGCCCCAACGAGCGTAGCTCAAATGCTACCTGGGGGCTCCTGATGCATAGCATCAACGAGTTGACAACCCTTGTAGTAGACTATCAAGCCATGGCTTGGAAACCTGGTGTATACACCTAAAACCCCGGATTAGCCTGCCTGCATTAAGTAAGTCACTCCGCCCAGGTAAACCTGGTAAGGTACCGGCGAACGTATACACAAGTCAATCTTTACAGACCCTGAACTTGGTAACGTTAAATTGACGATCATCGAGTGTTTACACAAGTCAATCTTCACAGATCCTGAACTTGGTAACATTAACATTGATGATTTGGTTAAGGATTGAGGGCCATCTTAACAGGCTTTGTGAAATGGTTAATGACAGTGGCCTGGTAGCTCATAAAAAGCCTCGAATTTGAAGCCTGACAGCTCGTAAAAAGCCTCGACTACACGGTCTTATTTGCCCAAAAATTTCTTTTTGATTTTTTATACAATTTTTTTATCCTCAAGGTCATTAGTGTTCATCCAAGTCCATTGGTTCAGGGAGTGGATGACTATAAGTTGCCACTACACCTACGTTTACAGAGACTTAGTCTGGTTTGATTATACAAACACCAGTACTGCCTACATGTAAACCGGAGTTTATCATAACCCGGTTCGGTCCCATCATGAACCGGCAAATGATCAAGGGAGTCATCAATACTTGCATCTTGGATCATTGTCTTTGCTATCGACTATTGATTAAGGTTAATTGTGACACACTTAATCACATGTATGATACATACTTTATATTTTATACACAGTTCAGGTTATAAACTTAGACCATGTGTTTGGGCATTATGACCCGTCCGGCGATAAACCGCCAGGACACTTTAAACATTGTTTTATGCAGAAGCAGGTGGAATAAACCGTCAAAAGCATTATAAGGAAGAAATAATTATGAAGATGCCAACTGAAGCAATCTCATACAAAGGACAATGCGTGATAACATAAAGTGTTTCAACTACCCTATTAATAGGCACTGGAGAGCCCAGAAGAATATCAGTTTTTTCATAAAAGTACTGGGCCGTAGAATTTAAACCGGCACCGGCTTAGGATTCTGCGTCAGCCTGATGTGAAGGTTGTGGATCAGCTCGCTCCGGTTCTTTGACGGTCTCTTCCAGCTGCTGGAAGTCAGTGGTTGTCCAATCAACCTTGGTCAGCGCTCGGAATAAACTTCATCATTCACGAGTTCAGATGGATCAATTTCAGGAGAAAAAGTGTGCTTACGGACGGGCGGAATAATATTTTCAATCTCATAAGCCGGAAGCTCAGCCCGCACGTTCTCAGCGTTGTATGCCGGATGATAACGAGACAAATCAGCCTCATCAGCTATTTTGTTGGCCAGAGGTCGCATTTCTTTTGTTAACGCACGTAAGTCATCATTTGAGAATGTTGATCCATCTTCCTTCATGCTTGGGTAGCCGCTCATCATCTCTGCCGGATCAAAGTCAGGCACCCAAGCTTTTGCTTGAGTTAAAACCATCAGAGCACCCGCCCTTGAAGACGACTTCTTCAGTTCTATGAGCCGGGCAGGCAGAATGGATAGTTTTCCAAAGTACACTGGATTGTTGTGGGAGCCGGTTTATTGTGTGAGGCAGCACAGACAATCCTCTGGGCACCGGAATACAGCTGCTCCACTGCTACCTCTTGAGCTTGCGTTGTATTCCCTCGAAGAGGAAAGGGAGATGCAGCACAGTAGTGTAAGTATTTCCCTCAGTTTTTGAGAACCAAGGTATCAATCCAGTAGGAGACCACGCGCTAGTCCCTCGCACCTGCACAAACAAATAAGAACTTCGCAGCCGACGCGATAAGGGGTTGGCAATCCCTTTACGGTCACTTATGATAGTGAGATCTGATAGAGATGATAAGATAATATTTTTGGTAATTTTGATACAGAAACAAAAAGTAAAGAAAGCAAATAAATAACGGAGGCATAAATTGGCTAGTTGACGGGAAAGTAATATGATAAAGATAGACCCGTGGGCCATAGTTTTCTCTAGTGGCTTCTCTCATGATAGCGATATTCTACGGCGGGTAAACAAATTACCGTCGAGCAATTGATAGAAAAGAGAATAATTATGAGACTATCTAGGCATGATCATTGTATATAGGCATCACGTCTGAGACAAGTAGACCGACTCCTGCCTGCATCTACTACTATTACTCCACACCTCGACCGCTATCCAGCATGCATCTAGTGTATTGAGTTTATACGAACAGAGTAACGCCTTAAGCAAGATGACATGATGTAGAGGAATAAACTCAAGCAATATGATGAAAACCCCATCTTTTTATCCTCGATGGCAACAATACAATACGTGCATTGCTGCCCCTACTGTCACTGGGAAAGGACACCGCAAGATTGAACCCAAAGCCAAGCACTTCTCCCATTGCAAGAACTATAGATCTAGTAGGCCAACCAAACCAATAATTCGAAGATACTTGCAAGGATATTATGAGAACACATAAAAAGTTCAGAGAAGAACCAAATATCTTCCATAGATAACCTTGATCATAAACTCATAATTCATCGGATCTCGACAAACACACCGCAAAAAGAGATTACATCAAATAGATCTCCTCGAAGACCGAGGAGAACTTTGTATTGAGATCCAGAGAGAGATAAGAAGCCATCTAGATACTAGCTATGGACTCGAAGGTCTGTGGTAAACTACTCACAACTCATGGTGAGGGCGATGATGATGATGATGATGATGAAGGCCTCCGTGATGGATCCAACTCTTGGAACAGGCTCCAAGATGGGATCTCCACGGGAACAGCAGCTACGGCGGTGGAATTAGGGTTTTCTCTCTGCGTTTGGAGTTTCTGGGGTACGTAGGCATATATAGGAGGAAGAGGGGCACCAGGGGCCACAGGGCCTGCCTCCGAGGCAGGGGGCACGCCCTGGGAAGGGGGGCGCGCCCCCCACCCTCGAGGGTGGGACCCCTGTCCTCTGGCTTGGCCCCGAAGTTTATCTCGCGTGATTTTCTCCAAAAATATCTCCTGTGAAGGTTTCATTCCGTTTGGACTCCATTTGATATTCCTTTTCTGCAAAACCCTGAAATAGGCAAAAAACAGCAATCTGGACTGGGCCTTTGGGTTAGTAGGTTAGTCCCAAAAATGATATAAAAGTGAATGATAAAGCCCATTAAACATCTAAGACTTCATAAATAATAGCATGGAACAATAAAAAATTATAGATACGTTGGAGACGTATCAAGCATCCCCAAGCTTAATTCCTGCTCGTCCTCGAGTAGGTAAATGATAAAGAAAGAATTTTTGATGTGGAATGCTAACCAATATAGTTTTTCAATGTAATTCTCTTAATTGTGGCATGAATGTTCATATCTGAAGGATTCAAGATAAGAGTCTATATTGACATAAGAAATAACAATAGTTCAAGCAATACTAACAAAGCAATCATGTCTTCTCAAAATACTATGGCTAAGGAAAGTTATCCCTACAAAATCATATGGTCTGGCTATGCTCCCTCTTCATCACACAAAATATTCATATCATGCACAACCCCGATTTCAGCCAAGCACTTGTTTCCATACTCTATTCTTTTCAAACCTTTCTACTTTCACGCAATACATGAGCGTGAGCCTTGGATATAGCACTATGGGTGGAATAGAGGTGGTTGTGGAGAAGACAAAAAGGAGGGAGATAGTCTCACATCGACTAGGCGTAGCAACGGGCTATGGAGATGCCCATCAATAGATATCAATGTGAGTGAGTAGGGATTGCCATGCAACGGATGCACTAGAGCTAAATATGGATGAAAGCTCAACAAAAGAAACTAGTGGGTGTGCATCCAACTTGCTTGCTCACAAAGACCTAGGGCATTTGAGGAAGCCCATTGTTGGAATATACAAGCCAAGTTCTATAATGAAAATTCTCACTAGTATATGAAAGTGACTAATCATGAGACTCTCTACAATGAAGATCATGGTGCTACTTTAAAGCACAAGTGTGGAAAAAGATAGTAGCATTGCCCCTTCTCTCTTTTCTCTCATTTTTTTGGAGGGTCTTTTCTCTCTCTTTTTTTATTTATTTGCCCCTCTCTATATTTTTTTGGGCCTTCTCTTTTTTTTATTGGTCTTTCCTCACACGGGACAATGCTCTAATAATGATGATCATCACACTTTTATTGATTTACAACTCGATATTACAACTCGATACTAGAACAAGTATGACTCTACATGAATGCCTCCGGTGGTGTACCGGCATAAGCAATGAATCATGTGTGACATGTATGAAAAATTATGCACGGTGGCTTTGCCACAACTACGATGTCAACTACATGATCATGCATGGCACTATGACAATATGATGTGTGTCATATGAATGGAACGGTGGAAAGTTGCATGGCAATATATCTCGGAATGGCTATGGAAATGCCATGATAGGTAGGTATGGTGGCTGTTTTGAGGAAGGATATATAGTGCGTTTAAGGTACCGGCGAAAGTTGCGCGATACAAGAGAGGCTAGCAATGGTGGAAAGGTGAGAGTGCGTATAATCCATGAACTCAACATTAGTCATAAGAACTCATATACTTATTGAAAAATCAACGAGTCATCAAAAACAAAGTAATCAACGCATGCTCCTAGGGGGGAGGTTGGTAGGAGTTAACCATCGCGCGCCCCCGACCTCCACACAAAGGTTGCCACTCTACAAATACCTCATGCTCTAACTTCATCACATAGCGGTTCACCATACGTGCATGATACGGGAATCACTAACCTTAACATAAGTATTCTTCAATTTCATAATAACTCCACTAGCATGACTCTAATATCACTATCCTCATGTCTCAAAACAATTATCAAACATCCAACATCACGTTCTATTCAATGCACTTGGTGTGGAAATTTTACTACATTGACATTGGATGTTTATCATGTGAAGACTGGTTTCTTTAGCCTAAACACATTACCATGCTGTTTTAATAGACTCTCAAATAGATATAAGTGAAGCATGAGAGTTCAACAATTTCTACAAAATATAACCACCGCCATGCTCTAAAAGATATAAGTGAAGCACTAGAGCAAAAGCTATTCAACTCAAAAGATATAAGTGAAGCACATAGAGTGTTCTAAGAATTTCTAGGCCATATTTAACTCTCTCAAATAGGTGTGTCCAGCAAGGATGATTGTGGAAAACTAACAAGCAAAGACTCAAATTATACAAGACGCTCCAAGCAAAACACATAGCATGTTGCGAATAAAAATATAGCTCCAAGTATAGTTACCAATGGATGAAGACGAAAGAGGGGATGCCTTCCCGGGGCATCCCCAAGCTTAGGCTTTTGATTATCTTGAATTTACTTGGGGTGCCATGGGAATCCCCAAGCTTGGGCCTTTGCTACTCCTTGTTCCATAGTCCATCAAAGCAATACTCAAAACTTGAAAACTTCACAACACAAAACTTAGACAAAAATTCTCGTGAGCTCCGTTAGTAAGAGAAAGCAAACCACCACTCAAAGGTACAGCAAGGAATTCATTCATTGTTTATATTGGTTTTAAAACTACTGTACTCCAAGTTCTCTATGATTCATATCCTCCAATATTACTCATAGATGCATCGGAATAAGCAAACAACACACGAAAAACAGAATCTGTCAAAAACAGAACAGTCTGTAGTAATCTGCTGGGTTCGCCTACTTATGGAACTCCAAAAAATTCAAACTAAATTGGTAAATTTGCGAAATTTGTCTAACAATCAGAAGCAGAAAGAATCAACTAAAAATCATGCTCCAGTAAAATATGAAGACTACTTCAGCGAGCGCTAATGATTCTGTTTTTCGCAGCAAGATCAAATAAACTTCAAACAAGTCTTACCAAAGGTTCTACTTGGCACAAACACTAAAAAAAACATGAAACCACATCTAATCAGAGGCTATATGCAATATTTATTCCCTAACAGTAACAAAAGCAAAAAACATAAAATTGGGTTGCCTCCCAACAAGCGCTATCATTTTACGCCCCTAGCTAGGCACGATACAAGATAGATCTAGGTATTGCCATCTTTGGAAGGCAATCCATAAGTGGCTCTCATGATAGATTCATATGGTAATTTGATTTTGTTCCTAGGAAAGTGTTCCATTCCTTTCCTTAATGAAAATTGGAATCTAATATTTCCTTCCTTCATATCAATAATTGCACCAATCATTCTAAGGAAAGGTCTACCAAGAATAATAGGACATGAAGGATTGCAATCTATATCAAGAACAATGAAATCTACGGGCACATAATTCCTATTGGCAACAATAAGAACATCATTAATTCTTCCCATAGGTTTTTTAATAGTGGAATCCGCAAGATGCAAATTAAAGAACAATCATCAAGCTCATGAAACCCTAGCAAATCACACAAAGCTTTTGGGATAGTGGAAACACTAGCACCCAAATCACACAAAGCATAGCATTCATGATCTTTCATTTTTTTATAGTAGGTTCCCATTCATCATAAAGCTTTCTAGGTATAGAAACTTCCAACTCAAGTTTTTCTTCATAA
Organism: Secale cereale; assembly: GCA_902687465.1. Taxonomy (NCBI): domain Eukaryota; kingdom Viridiplantae; phylum Streptophyta; class Magnoliopsida; order Poales; family Poaceae; genus Secale; species Secale cereale. The sequence continues at coordinate 469,252,141 of LR738709.1, read as the reverse complement.
GATTGCATCAAAGCATCAACTATATGTTTAGTGAAAGCTTTATTTTGACTATAAGCATGTGGAGAATTTAGCACGGATTGCATCAAGGAAATACAATCAATCAAAGAGCAATTATCATAATTGAATCCCTTGAAATCAAAAGTAGTGGGTTCATCACTATGCAAAGTTTAATCTCTTCAATCCCACTTTTAGCAATTTTAGCATCAAGATCTAAAAACTCCGAATTACTAGGACACCTTAAAGCAGAATCTTCTCCAATCCTATTCTCATCAAGATTAATACTAGAAAACAAGGATCTAATAGAAGACACATCAATAAGTTTCAGATCTTCATCTTTATTTTCATGCTCTTCTGATTTAGAAGCCATCTTATTAATCAAGGTGGACTGTTTATCCAAAATTTGGGCAATTAAGTTCTCAAGATGAGCAAACTGAGATTTCAAGCCATAAAATTCCTTGGTCATATCATCAAGGTCTTTATTCATATACTCCATAAACTTTTTCTGTTCTTTAAGCTCACTTCTGAAGAAATCATTATGCTCAAATTGTATAGTCGTAAAATGGATAACATTGTTTTCAATCTCATACAGCCTCTTTAGGTGAGGGTCGCCACTAGAAGGGAGAGCCATAATGACAAGCAAGCAATCCAACACTCAAGCAAACAAGAAGCAAACGAATGAGAAACACACGGCGGAAGAAGGGCGAATAAAACGGCAAAGGTGAAGTGGGGGAGAGGAAAACGAGAGGCAAATAAATGTAATGCGAAGGATAAGGGTTTGTGATAGGTACTTGGTATATGACTTTTGCGTAAGCCTCCCCGGCAACGGCACCAGAAATTCTTCTTGCTACCTCTTGAGCTTGCGTTGTATTCCCTCGAAGAGAAAAGGGAGATGCAGCACAGTAGCGTAAGTATTTCCCTCAGTTTTTGAGAACCAAGGTATCAATCCAGTAGGAGACCACGCGCCAGTCCTTCGCACCTGCACAAACAAATAAGAACTTCGCAGCCAACGCGATAAGGGGTTGTCAATCCCTTTACGGTCACTTACGATAGTGAGATCTGATAGAGATGATAAGATAATATTTTTGGTATTTTTGATATAGAAACAAAAAGTAAAGAAAGCAAATAAATAACGGCGGCAGAAATTAGCTAGTTGACGGGAAAATAATATGATAAAGATAGACTCGGGGGCCATTGTTTTCTCTAGTGGCTTCTCTCATGATAGCGATATTCTACGGCGGGTAAACAAATTATTATCGAGCGATTGATAGAAAAGAGAATAATTATGAGACTGTCTAGGCATGATCACTGTATATAGGCATCACGTCCGAGACAAGTAAACCGACTCCTGCCTGCATCTACTACTATTACTCCACACATCGACCGCTATCCAGCATGCATCTAGTGTATGAGTTCATACGAACAGAGTAACGCCTTAAGCAAGATGACATGATGTAGAGGGATAAACTCAAGCAATATGATGAAAACCCCATCTTTTTATGCTCGATGGAAACAATACAATACGTGCCTTGCTGCCCCTACTGTCACTGGGAAAGGACACCGCAAGATTGAACCCAAAGCCAAGCAGTTCTCCCATTGCAAGAACTATAGATCTAGTAGGCCAAACCAAACCAATAATTCGAAGAGACTGGCAAGGATCTTATGAGCACACATAAAAAGTTCAGAGAAGAACCAAATATCTTTCATAGATAACCTTGATCATAAACTCACAATTCATCGGATCTCGACAAACACATCGCAAAAAGAGATTACATCCAATAGATCTCCTCGAAGACCGAGGAGAACTTTGTATTGAGATCCGGAGAGAGATAAGCAGCCATCTAGATACTAGCTATGGACCCGAAGGTCTGTGGTAAACTACTCACAACTCATGGTGAGGGCGATGATGATGATGAAGGCCTCCATGATGGATCCCCCTCCCGGAACAGGCTCCAAGATGGGATCTCCACGGGAACAGCAACTACGGTGGTGGAATTAGGGTTTTCTCTCTGCATTTGGAGTTTCTGGGGTACGTAGGCATATATAGGAGGAAGAGGGGCACCAGGGGCCACAGGGCCTGCCCTTGAGGCAGGGGGCGCGCCCTGGGAAGGGAGGCGCGCCCCCACCCTCGAGGGTGGGCCCCTTGTCCTCTGGCTTGGCCCCGAAGTTTATCTCGCGTGATTTTCTCCAAAAATATCTCCTGCGAAGGTTTCATTCCGTTTGGACTCCGTTTGATATTCCATTTCTGCAAAACCCTGAAATACGCAAAAAAACAGCAATCTGGACTAGGCCTTTGGGTTAGTAGGTTAGTCCCAAAAATGATATAAAAGTGAATGATAAAGCCCATTAAACATCTAAGACTTCATAAATAATAGCATGGAACAATAAAAAATTACAGATACGTTGGAGATGTATCATCCACCAGAGTGTATGCGGCCTTCAACTTTATCCGCATATCATTGCCAAGATGAGAAATGCGTTTTCCTGCATCAAAAAGTAACAGTTAAACCGGAAAGGTGCACGACGGCGATATTCAGGACTATGATAACAACACTTACCAAAAATAGCAGTTGTCATGGCATTAATCTGTTGCTTTAATCCAGACAATTCTTGTGTCACCGGATTAAGAGCAGCCTCTGCATCAATGGCCCTCTTCTCCAAGATAGTTTTGTCAGCATCCCAATCTGACCGTTCCTTTTCAAAGTCTTGCTTTAGCTTTTCTATGTTTGCTAAAGCAAGGGTCAACTCGTCTTTGACTTTGATAGCAGCAGTTTCTTGGAACTTCAAAGTATCCCGGAGCTCGGTCACTTCAGAAGTTTTCCGGTTTAAGTCAGTCTGCCAAAGGGAAAGCACATTATATATTCATGAGACATTTTCTCAGCCAAGTCCCAAGCACATAACAAGTTATGCACTTGACACTTGGGGGCTAATGTGTATTTGCAGTTAAAACAGGCCTTTTTCAGTCAAGTCCCAAGCATATAACAAGTTATACACTTGGCACTTGGGGGCTAATGTGACATTGTTCAGAACAGAATGCAAGTTGAAGTCACGGTTCATCCTAAAGGAGTAAACCGGCCCTTGGGGACTACACATGTGCAAAACAAACTTTCTACTGGATCTACTCAAAGTCCCGGTTCACCCTAAAGGGCTAAACCGGCACTTGGGGGCTACAATGGAGTAAAGACAGGCTACGAGAAATAAATAGGAATAGAGTGTAAGTCAGAAAACAACAAAGGTTACCTCGTAGCGCTCCTTCATCATATTTACGAAGCCGACTTCATGATCACGGCTGGTGTATAGCCGGTTTAGATAGCCGGAATGAAGTTCTTGGGCGCTGAGCTGAGCATAACTGGATAAATCGGTACTCCATTTTCCTTTTTCCTTGCTGGGAACTTCATCCTTGGCAGTATGCTTGGATAAAGCGACAGGCTCACCAGGAGTAGTATAGCCAATCCCCGTGATGTCAACATCTTCAGTTTTTTTGACCATGTTCAACATCTTCAGTTGGAGCGGCCGTTTGCTTAGCCGGACTAGCAGGAGCAGTGCTGGCTTGGTCAAGATTGGCCGGTTCAGGATCACGATCCATTGGATCACTCCCTTGGTCAACAAAGACTTCATGATCCGTGGGAATAGGATCGTCATGCAAAGTGTCAATAGGATCTTCAGCAGGTTCAGGATCCTTTGTCAGTTCAAGAATCACGTCGTCATCTACCGGTTTATTCAATTTGGCCTTCTTGCTAGGCCTGGGTTTACTGCGGAAAGTTAAAAATAGCTGAAAATCAGAAGAGTCAAAGACAAAAATTAAACCGGCCACGTGAAAAAACTTACCCAGGAATAGTCTTGAGGGGAGGAATCTGTGTGGCTGTTGATTCGCCAGAAGAGGAATGAGGAGTTTCCTGATAATTGGATCAGACGGATTAAGAGGTTGTCGAATAAGACCTGCCTTAGGATAAAAAACGTCCGGAGTGTGTAAAACCTCAGAACGACGCCTCCGAGCCGGAGTGTGTATTAATTCGGTGGACTCAATGGCGTGGCCACTGTGCTGCGTGGTGCGGCGAGCTTCGTGTTGCTGTTTCTTCAAAAGAAAGTTTGGGTCCAAGTAAGCGAAAGGATGAGAAAACTGTACTTTCCGGCTTGCTCGACGAATTTTTGGTGTTGGCAGAGGTTCTGAATCGGAAGAAAGAGTGATCACCTCAACATCATCCGCTTTTCTACCTTCAGCGTGTCCCTGGGTATAGTCATTGTTAATAAAATGCAGATAAAGAAAAGTCAAGGAAATCAAGAGGATCAGGTAGTACCTCGGAGGCCGGTTCATCATCTTCCAGATTGGATCCAGACGCACCAATGGTTTTCTTTTTTACGGCCTTCTTAATAGCCTTGGTTTTTTGGCAAGGCACCTTCGCCGGTTTATCCTGGGCCTTCCTCTTCCAGAATGGATCATTGCCCTGTTGAAGGGAATAAACACACTTCAAGACGAGCACTACAGACGGATTAAAACAAAGCAAAGCAATATGAAAAGAAATTTTTATCGATGGTGCTTTATTGAGTGCACAGAAGGGAGCCAATCCGGTTTGACTGCAAACTTCTATAGGCTCATTTAGCAGTTTCTTGACGCAGTCGTTGATCTCATTTTCTGATAACACCGCCTCTGTATGGCACAAAGGATCTTTGGGATTCCCAGTATATTCACACATTAAACGGGAACGCCGGCTTAGCGGGAGAATACTCCAAGAAATCCAGCAGCGGACAAAGTCAACCCCTGTCAAACCATTGGCCGTAAAAGCCCTGAGTTTTGAGAGCTGAGGAGCATACTGAGCTCGTTCCTGGGCACTTAGCCGTTCTGGAAAGGGATGATTCTCCGGAAGACGGTGGAGGCGATAACCCGGCAATGGATTCTCTTCGGTGGGGGAAGTATCTAGGCAATAGAACCAAGTCTAATTCCACTCTTTTGGATGGTTGTGGAGACTGGCGTGAGGAAAACTAACGTCCTTCCTTTTCTGAATAGACATCCCGCCGAGCTCAGTATTTGGACCGTCATGAAATTCAGTGCGACGGTTTAGGTGAAAGAAATCCCGGAACAACTCAACTGATGGCTCCTCTTGCAGATAAGCTTCACAAAAAACTTGGAAGTTGCAAATATTTGACACAGAGTTGGAACCAATATCTTGCGGATGAAGTTGGAAATTGTCTAGCACATCGCAGAAGAATTTTGACGTGGGAGGATTGAATCCCCGGGCTAAGTGATCAAGAAAAACGACAACTTCTCCCTCTTTGGGCTCTGGAGGACACTCTGATCCGGGGACCCTCCAGTGAAGGACATTTTTTGGGCCTAAAGCGCCAATTTCGGCCAGTTTCTCTAAGCCCTCTTCAGTAACCCGGGATTGGACCCAGTTGCAGGAGGTAAACTGCTTGGCTTGAGAGGCCATTTTTGAAAGGAAGTCTGAAAATATAATACAGAGCCGGTTTATGGTCTAAGCAAGTTTAAACCGGCAGCATCTCTAAAGGTACTTGTCTAAACGGCGGTTTAGGCAGGGGCCTAATGGTACCTACCGGATTATGGTGTCTGGAACAGCTAAAACAATGGCATCTACCAGATTCTAGTGTCTGAAACAGCTAAACCGCCAACAGGGGTATACAAGGTACAAATATGAAGCTATGAAGAAACAGTTTTCGTACAAACAGTAATGAAAATATGGATCTACAGCATGCTGGAAACTCAAAGATATTCAGGTTATATTCAACAGACGCAATGAAGGCTCTAGCAGATGCAATATAAACTAGTAATATTGGGAAAGATAAAGGTAATGCGAAGAAACGGAGTTACTCCTACAGCTATCAAACGGGAGAGTCAGATCTACACTAAAACTATCGGGCTATGACGAAGAACTAGGAAGAACATCGTCTACCCGCAGGCTCGTATGAAGGAGAAACCCTAACGAGGTCTAGGGGCAGGATAAGAAGGAAACTTACTAGAGAAAACGAATGCGGAGGCACGCCGGAGTTTTCTGGTGCAGTCAGGTTGATGCAGCGGCCAAGCTTGACGAATACACGGAGCTTGACGGCGACGACCGAGCTCGGGTATGAACAGGCGTGGGCAAGGAGAAGGCAAGAGAGCAAGGGGAAAAGGAGATACCCCCCTGCCCTATTTATAAGCCGAACGATAAAATGGCAGGCGCGGGAATCGAGGAGCCAAAAAAGGTGGATATAGGACGATACTGTCGCCTCGATTTTTCGGAATCTTAATGGATAAAAGATAAAAAACAGGTACAAGTATTAAATGCGCAGATGACGTCATGGCGGTTTATTGCAATCTGACAAGATGATGTCATGCCGGTTTATGAAGCACTTGAAGCCACGGAAGGGGAAATTAGTACAAGACGTTGAAGATTGACATGAACAGATTCAAATCAATATGGGGCCTAATGTCAGGGATATTACTACCAGGTATAAACCGCCCAGGAGGGGCCGGTTCATGCCTGTCGAGATTACTTTTATTAAAGCCCAGCAGAGCATGGAGCAAGACGCTTTAGCCCAAGAGGCTTAGAGCCCAAGTGTTAGGGCCCATGATTTGTAAACCGCCATACTGCGTGTAACTTGTGATGTATGATAGGAAGGATAGAGACCGAGCCGGAAACGTTTATGAGCCGGCCTCGGGGTTTTGTAAACCAGACCGGGCGTCACCTCGTGTATATAAAGGGACGACCGGACGATGGTTCAAGGCAAAGGACAACAGCTCGAGACACAGGCAAAGCAGATGAGCTCCCTGGTCATCGAAACCCTAGCAATATTACACCAAACTAGACGTATGCTTTTACCTTCATCGAAGGGACCGAACTAGTATAAAATCCATGTGTCCTTATCCATTTTAACCCATTTAAGCTAACCTGTAGCGATGGCCTCACGACTAAGTCCTTTCGCTAGGACATCTGCCGTGACAAAACCACGTCAGTCGCCAAAGATGATCAATAAGTGATCCTAGCTACTCACGGTACTCACGCATGTAGTGTATTCTTAAGGATATGGTGTCAAGTTATCTACAACCGGATATTAACAAATTCCCATCTGCCAGATAACCGCGGGCATTACTTTCGAAAGTTCAAAACCCTGCAGGGGTGTCCCAACTTACCCATCACAAGCTCACGATCTGCAGAGTCGCAACTCCAAATTGGGAAGACCCGAGTATTCTCAGAATCCCGTGCTCAAAATATTTCGACAAAGGTAAAACAAATCCAGCAAGACCTCCCGGCGTACCATGACCGGATGGGACATCCTACACGAAAATACCAGCCCTCAGGTTTCCCCAAGGTGGCCCTGCAGTTCGCCCAGTTTGGACCAACACTCTTGAGGAGCACTGGCCCGTGTTGTTGATTAAGAACTCGGGTTTATAACTCCCTATGCAAGTTTTAGTTGTTAGGAAAATGTAGTACCAGTGTTGGGTCTCACTGGAAAAGCTTTAAGCAGTGCGAATTATCAAGGGGGCCCATAAACCCCAACCGTGTTAGGAACGCAAAATCAAGGAACATAACACCGGTTTATCGGGTCCTAAGGTGGCGTGAGTGGAGCAAAACACCAAGCAGAAGGCCAAGCCTTCCAACCATTACCAATATATATGTGCATTAATATAATTAAGATATATATTGTGTTATCCCAATAACCAAGTCCAAACATGGAGCACTCTTCAAACTTCACCTGCAACTAACAATGCTATAAGAGGGGCTGAGCAAAAGCGTACTTAGCCAATCAACGGTTTGGTAGGAAGGCGGTTAGAGTGTTTCATGGCAACATAGGAGGCTGACAAGACAAGAATAGGCATCGAGGCATAGCTAAAGAGCGAGACAACTAGCAAGGCAAAGATAGAGGTGATATCGGGGAACGGTCATCTTGCTTGTTAAGTCCTCGGTGGGATGGTAAGACGGCTCCTCAAACTCAGTCTCAACAAGATCCTCGCACTCGGTTTTGGCTCCCGGCTCTACCCAACACAAAAGCACAACAACGGTACAAGCACAATCACGATGCAATGCACAAACAACATGATGCAAGACATGTCATGGGATGCAAGTATGATGTGCGTATGCATGAGGATGCTCTCGAGCCTAAAGGAGAAGATGATGGAAATGGCTTCATCTTGGGCAACCAAGCAAGCCACTGGATAGGTCGGGAGATTTCGGTCGAAATCGATATAAAGATCAGGGGAAACGGATGCACGGTTTGCAAATGACAAGCAAAACACTACACGATGCAATCTGCCAAAAACAGCAAGTTGCCCACTAAGTGACCAAGTTTAAGTATGCTACATCACTCCAACAAGCAAGAAAAAGGCATGGCAATAACATAAAAAACATTCTCTTCAAGAATAACCACATGGCTACTTCTACAACATACTAGAACATGTCACAAACAGCTTGGCAAAAGTGCAAAACTTTATCCAGACTTGGTGAAATCTGGGCATGCTGACAGAAAACATTTTGAAGCAACTAGAGGGCCTCAAAAGAACAAGCTACAGCATGGCATCATGGAAAACAAGAGCATGGATAGCTAGAGCATAACATATACATCAAGGAACACCCACTGGACAACTCTAACCATGCACAACAATGACGGTAGCATCATGGAAACATAGCATAAAAATTAACAGATTCAGCCTTAGCAGAAACTTAACATCACGATGGCATGTTAACAAGCTTGATGCACTCATCTCAAGACATATCATGGCATGAAAATAAATCTATCATGTAGAGCACATTCCAATGAGCAAAAAACCCATGTTGACACCTAGCTCATATGACACATGGATTAATTCACACGAAAAAGACAAAACATCATCTCATAACAATTTCAGAAACTTATCAGCCACATTCACTTTTGCAATAGGGACAAACATGGCATAATGCAACCTATCATGTATGCAAATGCATCCATCATGAAGAGCATCACAATACGAACATTTTGACATATCATACACTCCATTAGGACCAACATGCACCAAGTTACGACCTCACGAACATGCCAACATATTGTTAACAGACAACTAGTGTTGAAACAGTAACATCACGAAGCAGTCTTGCAACGAAGATTAAGACATCTAGATGAACCCTATCATGCACAAAACTGATGCTAACATGTAGAGCACTTCGAGACGAACATTTTGATATATTATACATGCAAAACGGAGCACCGAGCACCAAGTTGTGACATAGCAAAGTTGGCATGAAAATTATAAGGATCTGGGACTTGGTGGATTTTCACCTCGCGTAGAAGTCAAGCGGGACGAGGAGATCTGGGACGGAGGGATCCGGGACGGCCGAAGGCGTTTGGATGGGGGGCTTGGTGGATCTGGTCCCGATCCAGTTCCGGACGGGATCCGGCCGGAGACGACGGTGGAGGCGGTGCTCCGGCGAGCTCCGGCGGCCGGAGGAAGAAGCGACGGCGGCGGATGGTGATGGAGGCGGCGGAACGCTCGGCGCTGGCGTGGAGCGGGCCGGGCGGCGGCGGTGCGCTCGCGTGGAGGCACGGCGGCGCGCTCATGGGAGCTTGGCGGCGGAGACCGCGACGCTCGCGGCGGCCGGTGGGAGGCCCGGCGCGGCGGCGGGCGGGAGCGATCGCGCGCGGGGACTCGCGGAGCGGAGCGGCGGCAAACGGGCCGCGGGGGCCGGCCTCGAGCCCGGCGGGCTTCGGCGGCGGGGTGGAGACGGGTGCCACGTGGCGTCACGTGACTGGCTCGGGTGCGTCCGGCGGACATGTCCAGCGCGGTCTGGACGCGTCCGGCGGCGCGGGGAGCTCGGGGCTAGGGTTTGGATCCGGGATCTCGGGGTTAGGGGTAGTTTTATAGGTAGAGGGAGATAGGAGAGTCCAAATGAGGTGAGGTTTTCGCCCACACGATCACGATCCAACGACCAAGAGCATGATGGTGGTTAGGATGGGCTTGTGGGCTGTTGTGGAGGGGTGTTGAGCTAAGATAGAAAGGGGGTTTTCAGCCCACGTGGTAAACCGTTGGAGTATCAAACGACCTCCAAACGAGACGAAACTTGACATGCGGTCTACCGGTGATAAACCAAGACCACTCGACAACTCTCAGCCCATTCCGAGGATGTTTTTAACCCACTCGCGAAATAAAGGCTTGAGAGGTGCGACGGTGCCGTGTGTGAGTGTCGGAATCTGAAACGGACAACGGAGACGACGGAGACGATGCAACTGCACACGGATGCAAATGAGACTATTCCAATGTGATGCACATAATGTAAATGACATGGTGACATGCAACACACGCACAAGGCAAAAACGAAGAAACCCGAAATGAAGGAAGAGCCCAGAATGGAACTGATTAAGTCAACGAAGAATATATTGCCATATAAGGAAGTTTTACATCTAGGGTGTTACAAACTCTCCTCCACTACAAAAAGATCATGTCCCGAGATCTAGGACTGAAAGAAAGCAGGATACTCGGAACGGAGATGATCTTCTCGTTCCCATGTAGCTTCTCAGCCGGTATGGTGTGACCACTTCACTTTCAAGAATTTTATGGACTTGTTGCGGGTCTTGTGCTCAGTTTCTTCAAGGATAGCAACGGGGTGCTCACGGTAAGACAACTCTTGCTGAAGATCAATCTCTTCGAAAGGAATGGTGCGTTCAGGCATCTTGAAGCACTTGCGGAGTTGTGGCACGTGAAACACATCGTGCACATTTGCAAAGTTGGAGGGAAGCTCGAGTTGGTAGGCTAGATCGCCTCTCTTGCCAATTATCTTGAAAGGCCCCACGTATCTTGGAGCAAGCTTGCCCTTGATACCGAACCTCTGAGTGCCCTTCATGGGAGAAACACGGAGATAGACATGATCTCCAATGTCGAAAGCCAAATCTCAGTGTTTGCCGTCATAGTAGCTCTTTTGGCGCGATTGTGCGGCCTTGAGATTCTCACGTATGACTTTGCACATTTCTTCGGCCTCTGAGATCAAATCATTTCCAAGGAGTTGACGTTCACTAGTCTCAGACCAGTTGAGAGGGGTACGACACTTTCTGCTATAAAGAATTTCAAATGGTGCTTTGCGTGCACTTGCTTGGAAGCTGTTGTTGTAGGAGAATTCGGCAAATGGAAGACAATCTTCCCATTTCATACCGAAGGAGATTACACATGCTCTGAGCATATCTTCAAGAATCTGGTTCACTCTTTCGACTTGACCACTAGTCTGAGGGTGAAAAGTTGCGCTGAAGCGAATCTTGGTACCAACTGACTAGAAAGAATCCCAAAATTTGGAAGTGAACAAGATTCCACGATCTGAGGAGATTACTTGAGGGATACCATGCAAGGAGACAATTCTGGAGGTGTAAAGCTCTACCAGTTGTGCCGCGTTGATGGATTCCTTGACTGGAAGGAAATGAGCCACTTTAGTGAGCTTATCAATCACCAAGGATGGCGTCGTTTCCTCACTTGGACTTGGGAAAAACGGTGACGAAATCCATCTCAATGTGATCGAATTTCCACCCGGGAATAGGTAGAGGTTGAAGGAGTCCAGCTGGATGTTGATGCTCTGCCTTCACTCTTTTGCAGACATCACACTAGTTCACGAATTGAGCAATTTCTCTTTTCATGCGAGTCCACCAATAGGATTGCTTGAGGTCATGGTACATCTTGGAGCTTCCTGGATGTATCGAGAGGAGTGAGTCATGTGCTTCGTTCATTATGAGCTTCCTGAGATCACCTTTGGGAACCACAATTATGTCCTCAAAGAACAAAGTGTCTCTGTCATCAATGCAATAGCACTTGTACTTGGGAGTACCCTTGGCAATACCATGTTTCACTTTCTGCACCATAGCATCACTAAGTTGGGCCTCACGGATTTGATCTTCCAAGGTAGGAGAGACTTGAAGTTTGGCAAGAAATCCTTGCGGAACAACTTGGAGGTTGAGCTTCCTGAATGACTCACAAAGTTCAGGTTGGAACAGTTTGAGGATGAGACTGTTGCAATAAGCCTTTCTGCTCAAGGCTTCTGCAATGACATTGGCCTTGCCAGGAGTATACTCAATGCTTGGATTGTACTCTTGAATCATTTCAACCCAACGAGTCTGGCGGAGGTTAAGGTTTGGCTGGGTGAAGATGTACTTCAGGCTCTTGTGATCGGTGAAGATGTCCACTTTTCTGCCCAATAGAAGGTGTCTGCACGTGATCAAGGCATGAACAACTGCTGCTAGCTCAAGATCATGTGTGGGGTAATTCTTCTCATTTGATTTAAGCTAACGAGAAGTGTAAGCAACAATCTTCTTGTCTTGCATGAGAACACCGCCGAGACCTTGCAATGAAGCATCACAGAACACTTCATAAGGCTTGGACTCATCCGGATGAGTAAGTACCGGAGCAGAAATGAGCATCTCTTTGAGTGTATTGAATGCCACATCACAATCAGGAGTCCACGAGTACTTGACATTCTTTTGCAACAGGTTGGAAAGAGGCATGGCAATCTTGGAAAAGTTATCAACGAACCTTCTGCAATAGCTTGCGAGACCGAGGAAACTTTGGAGTTGTTTGACATTTTGAGGAGGTTCCCACTTCACAATAGCTTCAACCTTCTCGGGGTTAACAGAAATGCCCTCGGCAGAGATAATATGGCCAAGATAGAGGACTTTATCAAGCCAAAATTCACACTTGGAGAATTGCGCATAAAAGCGGTGCTCACGGAGCCTGTCAAGAACCAAACAGAGGTGCTTGGCGTGGTCTTCTTCATTCTTGGAGAATACCAAGATGTCATCGAGGTACACGAGGACGAACTCATTGGTGTAGGGGTTGAATATGAAGTGCATCATCCGAGAGAAAGTGGGTGGGGCATTTGCAAGCCCGAAAGACAAGACCGTGTAATCGTAGGAGCCATAACTCGTCCTGAATGCGGTCTTGGGAATATCCTCTTCACGGATACGAATTTGATGGTAGCCCATCCGGAGATCAAGCTTCGGGAAAACCTTGGCTCCTTTGAGCTGCTCGAATAGTTCATTGATGTTGGTGTAAGGGCATATTTCTCCCTAAGTAGTTTTGGTGATTGATGACAGTGCATTTGCGGACTAATCGTGTGATCTAAAGCTCCCACAGGTACATCTCACTTAGGCACAAGACGATTGCCTGCCCCTCGGATTCGATGGAAGTCGATGTTTCCTTTTTGCTCCCTGTCGGTGGTTTTGAGTAATAGGAAAGCCGTACTATTAAGAGGGGGTCCGTTTCGAAAAGGTTTGGGTGGAATCAACACGTACACATATTACTCTCACACCCCATTTCCCTTGCTTCTCTGGAGTTCCAACCGTTTATTATCGTATATGCAAACCATGACTTCTTAACTAAAACATCTGCCTGGCAAGCGGTAGTACCGCTCCATAAGCGGTAGTACCGCACAGCCACACGGTAGTACCGCCTGAAGACACGGTAGTACCGCACCAACGGTAGTACCGCGGCTCCAGAACGGTAGTACCGTGTATCCGGCCCGGCACTGTATTAAGTGTGGAAGTAGGTGCCCAGAAGATTCCAGAAGATTCCCGAAGTTCCAGATGTTCCGGGGTCTCCCGTGTGTTCTTTGTGCTTGCTTTATTTACTTTTGCATTGCATCATGTCATCATGCCATCATGTCATATTTTCTTTTGCATCTCAACTTAAATAAATCGTGTGGACCTTCGGTCCATTTAAATCGAGGGAAGGTGACTTCTCTTTATAACATATCCTCCAAATATTATGGAGCTATTATAAATAAATATTCCATTGTTTGGAATTACCCGCAACACACTTGCATAATTTCCCCATGCTTTTCCTACTTCGAGTTTCTCCTTCAAAACCTTGCCAATAATTCCTTTCCGTTGTTTCGAGGTTCCTCCAAAATTTGAACATTTTTGGACACTTCAATAATCAAGTCTTAGTTCAAAACTATTTCAATTAAATTCAAATATGTTTGAATTATTTTCCGATCTGGCCTTTTATATTTTTCTCCGGTCGTGCTCATTTTTACGAGCCCGAGAAAATTACCCTCTCGTGTATATTCTTTCCGCAGTTGTCCTTTTTTCCTTTTCTCTCTCTTTTGAGATCTCTGTTTTTTTTTTCTTTCTTTAATTAGTAAAGAGGGAAGAAAATCTCAGCAGCAGCCGCCGGCCTGCAGACCTTCCCAGCCCATCTGGGCTCTCAGCCTCTTTACCTCCTCCTCCCTTCTAGGCCAGCCGGCCCGATTCCCTCTTGGGCCTCCTCCTCCCTCTAGGCCCACTCCCTCACTTCCTAACCCTAGCGCAGTGCCCGACCGCAGCTCCTCCCTCCGTTTCCTTCGTCCGCCGCCAGAGGCTCGAGCCTTTCCCCATCTCCCTCGACCCACTCGTCCCTCAGCGCCGCAACCGACCGCTCGTCCCCTCGTCCCGCATCCCCTCGCTCCCCCTCGCAGCATCTCTCCCTCGAGCCCGATCCCTTCGCCCCTCTGCCCGATCCTCTCCTCGCCCGAACCTCTCCTCTACGCCAGCGACGCCGCACCAAGCCGCCTCCCTCGCCAGCAGTAGCGGCCCGTCCTCGCCCTGCGGCTCCCTCCGCGCGTCCCCTCCTCGATGCCTCCAGCGGCCGGAGCTGCAGCCCCGCTGAGGCCTCGTCTCCCCCCCTCGCGGCGCCCGCTCCCTCTAGGCCGCACCTCCAGCCCCGAGCTCCGGCCTCCCCGCGCCCAAGGCCGAGGCTGCCTCCTTCGCGTCGGGCAGAGGCCCCGTCCTCAAACTGTTGTCCGCGCCGTGGCTCCCTCCCTGTTCGCCCCGTACAGCTCCACCTCCGCGCTGGAGCTCCCTTCTCGGCCGCGCCTTCACCTCCAGCAGCTCCTTCGAGCCTCCGCGCCTCCTCTTCTTCAGCACCCAGCGGACGACGCCTCTGCCTCGGGTAGCAGCTCGCGGAGCTGCAGCCACCTCGCCCCGAGCCGCCAAGACCTTGCTGTTTTTTTTCCTTTTGTTGTGAAGGCCGCAGCCGCTAAAACCGTGGACGCCAAGATCTTCGAACGAGGAACCCCGAGACGTCAAGTACCTCTTGGATTCGTCAAGTCCGACGACAAGTGTTCCGGTACCGTCGCAAGTATTGAGACCGGCGAGTCCGAAGACACCAAGTACCACGACGTCGACGACCTCGAGAACGACTACATGAACGAGTACACGGCGACCCGACAAGTACCACGACGTACGAGTACGACTACCGGATGCGTCAAGTACCTCGACACCGACCTCGAACATCTACGTATGTGCACATCTACGATACGAGAACGCCGACACAAGACGACGCGTCAAGTACCTCTTCGGAAACGGAAAACGCCAACATGTACCACTACTTCCTCTACCGTCGCCCGAGTACAACTACCGCCACGTGAACGGCTACTTCCTCTACGACCCGTGTACGACTTCCGGGAACGACTCCTTCCTCTACGATCTCGAACCGCTTCGAGAGAGATCGCCTCGAAGGTATAACCCCGAGACGTGACTCGTGGAATGCTTGTTGTGTTGTATGAAATGTTCCCCGTGTGTGCACCGTGCCGTTTCACCTTTTGTCGTGTTCCTCGGTTGCCTCGTCGCCGACTCGTGGGAACCCGGTAACGGGATCGCCCCACCTTTCATCTCGTTTGACTCGCTCACGCCATCTTTCCTTTTGCACCGGTCCCTCAACGAGTTACCGAAACCGAGATGTTGCGTTGCATCATTTTCGGATCGTTGCCGTGGCACCCTTTTCTTTCCACCACGGTGACAAATGCTTCATATCTCTTTTAAGTCAACCTTTTAATAATTGCATATAACTTGATCATGTCATCCGCATCATGTTAACAACACTAAAATGTTTAATTGTTGTTGCTTTATAATTATTAAACATGCTCATGGGGATTTTCCGGATATGTTGTTGTTATTCTCCGGCCTCATTTATATTGCCTAGTTAGTGTAGTTTTATTATGCTTCACCTCTTGCCATGTTAACCAACATTTAATCTTGTCTTGTAAATAACGAGAGTCAACTAAATAATTAATATGTGGTGTTTCGTCAATATGCAACTCGTTGCATATTGATCTCCACTTAACTTGTAGTATTTGTTTGTGCCCTTTGCCATGCCATGCATATTTAAACCGGACATGCATCATACTTGTTTGTGCATCGTATGCCATGTTTATGCTTGTATGTTTACCGTGTTGTTTGCTTCTTTCCGGTTTGCTTCTCTTGATAGCTTCGGTTCCGTTCCGGAGTTGTGAGGATTCTCTCGTCTGTGTTGCTCCGTCTTCATGGATCCGTTCTTCTCCCTTGTGGAATCCCAGGCAAGATGACCGAACCCGGATACCATTACTATCTTTGCCTATTGCTAGTAGTTCCGCTCTATAGTTTTGCCTCGATGCCCATGTCTTTCTTGTTAGCCTCCTACTTGTAACCATGAACCTGTTTAACCACCCTACCTATGCAAACCGTTGCTTGGCTAAGTACGCTTCGCTCAGCCCTTCTTATAGCATTGCTAGTTGCAGGTGAAGATCGAAGATGCTTGCTTCATGTTGAAGTTTGGTTGGGTTATATCACACTATACAAATGCTTAAATGAAATCATATATATATTGGCAAGGGTGGAAGGCTAAGCCTTTTGCTTGGTGATTTGTTCCACTCATGCCGTTAGGAACCGTATAAACCGGTGTTATGTTCCTTGATTATGCGTTCCTAACACGGTTGGGGTGTATGGGACCCCCTTGATAAACCGCTAAGTGCTAAGTCTTTTCCAGCAAGTCCCAACATTGGTACTATTTGCCTAATAACTAATAAAACTTGCATGTGGTCTAGCTATCCCTTTTATTTTAATTCTACAACCCCGGGCCAGTGCTCCACATGAGTGTTGGTCCGAAACGGGGGTTACGCGGGGCCACCTCGAGGAAACTCAAGGTCTGGTAAAAACCCGTGGGATCGCCCATCCGGTCGTGTCCTGAGACTTAGATACGCGCGGCTACTATCAGGGTGTCGACACACCGGGAGGATTGCTGGATTAGCCTTACCTTAGTTCGGTTTAACTTGAGCACGAGATTCCGAGAATACTCGGGTCTTCCCACCTATGGAGTTGCGACTTCGCGGATCGTGGGCTTGTAATGGGTCAAGTTGGAACACCCCTGCAGGGTTTGAACTTTCGAAAGCCGTGCCCGCGGTTATGTGGCAGATGGGAGCTTGTTAATATCCGGTTGTAGATAACTTGACACAATGTTTAAATACACTACCAGCGTGTGTACCGTGACTGTCAATTTCCGAATAGGGATTCGGGAGTTGAACACGGTGGGGTTATGTTTGACCGGCTTTAGTTAGGATCACTTCGTGATCATCTCTCGTCCGAGGCACCTTCTCTTCTCGCTCTCTTTTACGTAAGTTAGTGCTAGTTGCTGCTGCAGACTCTTGTTGTTCCTTCACCTCCTGTTCTTTCTTCAGCCTTGTCCTCACCCAAGGCTTACATAGTCTTGTTGCCCGGGAACGGGATTGCTGAGTCCTCTATGGCTCACAGTTACTTCACCACACCAGATGCAGGTTCAGCCGAGTTTGATGCAGGAGATGGACCAGTTCTTCACTGGAAGCTCGATGAAGAGTTTGGCCGTTTGCTTGTGACGTTGTTCGACGATCAGTAGTGGTTTCTACTAGGATTCGATCCTGACCTGTGGCTTTATGTTGTTTTGGTATCTTTCCTTGGATCTTCACCCGTAGTCGGGTTGTGATGTTTTGAATGATGTCTTGCTTATGTAATGTATTGTGTGAAGTGGCGAGTGTAAGCCAACTATCTCCTTTTGCAATTTAATCCCTCTTTTACATGAGTCGTGCAAAGATACCAAACTTGAGATCATTCTAGGATGGGCTTATACCTTTAAGTCGTGCCTCGACACGTAGGAGGTATAGTCCCATCCTGGGCATTACAAGTTGGTATTCAGAGCCTTCTCCGACCTAGAAGCCCCCACTGATTGATCTAATCGTTGACGGTTGAGTCTAAGCACACACTTGAAAACATTTTGAGTCCTATATTATATCGGAGAGTAGGATTTCTTTGCTTCTCATCCCCTTTTCTCTCTGGTGAGGACTCCTGACGATTACTCTTGTCTCTTCTACTTTCAAAAATTGCACCAATTTTTTTTAGGATCCCGCGAGTATTCTGGGATTGTTTCGATGTTCTTGTGACAAGGATATTGTTCTCGATGCCTCCTGTTCCCGAGGAGTTGAGCTTTGGGGTATTGTTGTCACAAGCATATCGCGGCAGTACTAAATACTTAAGACGGCCGACATCGAAAATCTCTCCTATACGGCCAGTGGCAAGATAACCCCGACATCACCCAGTACTGGGGAGGTAGTTCGAGAGTATTGCCATAGCTTGTTATAGTGGATGCTTTTCGAAGGTCCGAGGTAAACAGTTTCCGAGAAAGACTGGTTATGTGTTGAAGGATGGATACACCTGGATGTAGGTTTAGAGTTGATTGCGCGGTGCTTCCCGTGTATCCCCAACACCTGATTGCATAACTGGAAACTTTCGGAAATCTATAGGTGGGTTCATCTAGTAGTTCTAGGCATTCTTCCAACGGATGCACGATATGAAGTTTGGGGTTCTACATTGAGTGAAGTGGTTTTATGGACTTGTTCTGATCGGGAGTTGCATCTTAAAGGGTCCTTGGCTATGCTGATCCGGGGATGACAAAACCCTTTTGTAACACGTTCCATGAGCTTTCAGCACGAATTTGTCGAACGAAGCTTCTATCTTGTATTTGTTCTATCTGATCCTTGTTCCTTTTTATTTTCATTTTGCCATCCAAGTGGCTTCACGTCAAGTTGATGTACCTGCGGAACTCATTCGTTCAATTCTCTGTTCGGATGATATTGTGAAGATCATGTTGCATATCTATCCTTGTTTTTGTTTTGATTCTGGTATTCGAGTTGCTTCGATGTCAAATGTTGATTCCATACCTTTCGTAATCAGTGTTCTCATATTTCTATGGGAGTGCTAATTCCTCTTGACCATCAAGATGATCATGTTAAATTCTTTTCCAACCGGTGTGCTTTCTCTTCAAGTTATTCCATACGGACGCCGTTGAGAAATCTGACGATTTGTCTGTTTCATTCATCCCAAGTTGTCTTTGCTTTTCCCCACCCTCCCACCCTTCTTCTTCTTGGAGCTGGAATTCTAAATGAAGTATCCATTTTATTCATGTGATATTTCTTCATTCTTTTCCTTCAATGTTCTTATCCGGTGATTTATCATGAAGATGCTCAAGAGCTTCAAGTTCATCATTCTTTTGTTCTCGAATTCTGCCGGTGGATGTAATTCAAGATTCGGTGTTGATCTTATCATTTTTCCTCTTTTCACAATGCTTTCTTATTCCGGTGCACCAATTAATCATTCTCCTCTTGTTATTCATATCCGGAGTGCTGAAGATTCATAATTCCATTCTTATTCCGTTCAAGCTAGTTTGAGCATTGTTATCTTACTCAAGCCTTTTAATTCAACCGGTGCAATATCTCCTAAGCAATCTTTTCAACGGTGATTTCTTTGAGTGGGCCCTAACCCATAGGTCTTTTCCCAGGATCTTACCTGACTCTTCTTTTTCCGGAGAATTCTTTTTAAAGTGTGACGTAAGAATGATTCCAATCAGTCACATGCCTTCTCCAAGATCGTTTTCAAATTCTTGTTCATCATTGGTTCAACCTTTTTTTTAATTCTTCTTTCCGGAGTGCTCAACAATTCTTATGGCATTTCTCGTCTTCATTCTCAGCATTTGGAGACCGGAGAAGTGTTTCTCTTAAATCTTGGTTCGTTCTCTTGATGAGTTGTGGTTCTAGCTTCTTGCCATCCTCATTATTGTTCCGATTGTGAGGAATTCTTTTATACCCATCCGAAGCTTTTCGGGTATTCTTTTCTTTGTGATCCTCCGAAGGCCATCAATTCAGAAGATTCTTCGTTCTCAGTTTTCAACTTCGTCCTCCAACTATTCTTCATTGATGCCTCTTCGTTCGTCTCCCTATTCTTACGGTGGTTCTTTCAAGATTTCTCTTCCTTGTTATCGTTTTAATTCATTTGTTATTTTCATAATCCTACCGGTGGTTTGTTGAAGATTTATCCAAGCTTGTGTGAGATCTCTCTTAATTCTTTCCAACGAGAATAAGTAGTATGCCAAATCCTTTGGTTGTCATCAATTTAAATTGGTGAAGGAGATGCATGACATAAATCTTATTCGTGTTCCTTCAGGTGATTTAATTCTTTTGTTTGGAGCTTGTTCACCATATCATATTCTCGGTTCTAAGTTGTTCATCTTGTTTTCCGGAGCGCCAAGTTATTTCAATTATCATTCCAAAGCTTCATCTATTTCATCGCAGGCCTTGAATCTTATTCTTTTCATCTTTCACTTCTATGCTTTCAATACCGGAGTTTTCATGGTGGTTCATCATGTTTTAATTCATCCTTCAAGTCTTCATCAAGATTCTTGTTGGAGCTCAAGCATTCTTCTTCATGCTTTCCAATTGCAATCCTTTCTACCTTGTCTTTGAGATGGTGTTATGTCATTCTTGACAATTCCTTCATGTTTCATGATTCTCGAGTTATCAAGAATGAGATATTTAACCCATCATTTTTCCTTGTTCAGGAGATCCTTTCAACCCTTCAATTTATTCATTGGAGTCATCTTGGGTTATAATTCACCTAAAGCTTTCCCTAAGGATTGTTGCTATTATGGTGCTTATAAATGACCCAAGTTCTTCATTTATCATTCCGGTGAAATAAGTTTATCGTCTCCTTGTTGATCTCAACCCAAGCAAATATTTTCAGTTAGTGGCTGGTTGTAACCTCATAATTTTGAGATTTTTACATAAGACCACATCAAGCTTATTCTTCCGTTGTTGATTTCCCAACAACTCCGTTCAACCCTTCTTCGTAAGGATGCTCTTTCAATTCATTTTGAGAGAAGTTGTCATACTTTTTCCGTTCATTTCTCTCATTGAACTATATTCTCTATTCTTTCATTCCGGAGGTTTTGTGATATTGCTCTCTTTGACCATCATCTCGTTTTATCAAGATCATATTCTCCCTTGCTTATCATTTTAACCGGAGTGTTGTATTCTTCAGTCCAGTTCCGTCACCTTATCAAGTTTGCCTCTCTTTTCAACCGGAGTGTTGTCTGAAATATTTCTTAACCTTGTGCCATTCTTTTAATTGTTTCGGAGGCAGTATGTTGTTGTTTTCATCAAGTATCATTCCATCTTCTCAAGTTCTTGTTCATTTCCTTCCATTTTCAGACGGAGTGCTGTCCAAATTCTGTCATTCTTATTCCTTGGCTATACCGTTGCAGTTTCTTATTCTTTTGGTTCGTAAGCTCTTGCTTCATGTCTTCTAACCTACAAGGTTCTCACAATGTTCCTTGTTCCTCTTTTCTAACGGAGTTTTCATATTCGTTCATCTCCGTTGTATTTTCTTTCATTTTGTTCAACCTCTCAAGGTTCGTGGTTTCACTCGTCTGTCAAAGAAGCAACTTTGTTTTACCTCTTCCTCTTCCGTTTTTACCCGGTGATATCTCTAGGATCTCGGGTCGAGATCCTCTGTTAGTGTGGGAGAGTTGTGACACCCGAGACCGACGTCCCAGAAGATTCCAGAAGATTCCCGAAGTTCCAGATGTTCCGGGGTCTCCCGTGTGTTCTTTGTGCTTGCTTTATTTACTTTTGCATTGCATCATGTCATCATGCCATCATGTCATATTTTCTTTTGCATCTCAACTTAAATAAATCGTGTGGACCTTCGGTCCATTTAAATCGAGGGAAGGTGACTTCTCTTTATAACATATCCTCCAAATATTATGGAGCTATTATAAATAAATATTCCATTGTTTGGAATTACCCGCAACACACTTGCATAATTTCCCCATGCTTTTCCTACTTCGAGTTTCTCCTTCAAAACCTTGCCAATAATTCATTTCCGTTGTTTCGAGGTTCCTCCAAAATTTGAACATTTTTGGACACTTCAATAATCAAGTCTTAGTTCAAAACTATTTCAATTAAATTCAAATATGTTTGAATTATTTTCCGATCTGGCCTTTTATATTTTTCTCCGGTCGTGCTCATTTTTACGAGCCCGAGAAAATTACCCTCTCGTGTATATTCTTTCCGCAGTTGTCCTTTTTTCCTTTTCTCTCTCTTTTGAGATCTCTGTTTTTTTCTTTCTTTAATTAGTAAAGAGGGAAGAAAATCTCAGCAGCAGCCGCCGGCCTGCAGACCTTCCCAGCCCATCTGGGCTCTCAGCCTCTTTACCTCCTCCTCCCTTCTAGGCCAGCCGGCCCGATTCCCTCTTGGGCCTCCTCCTCCCTCTAGGCCCACTCCCTCACTTCCTAACCCTAGCGCAGTGCCCGACCGCAGCTCCTCCCTCCGTTTCCTTCGTCCGCCGCCAGAGGCTCGAGCCTTTCCCCATCTCCCTCGACCCACTCGTCCCTCAGCGCCGCAACCGACCGCTCATCCCCTCGTCCCGCATCCCCTCGCTCCCCCTCGCAGCATCTCTCCCTCGAGCCCGATCCCTTCGCCCCTCTGCCCGATCCTCTCCTCGCCCGAATCTCTCCTCTGCGCCAGCGACGCCGCACCAAGCCGCCTCCCTCGCCAGCAGCAGCGGCCCGTCCTCGCCCTGCAGCTCCCTCCGCGCGTCCCCTCCTCGATGCCTCCAGCGGCCGGAGCTGCAGCCCCGCTGAGGCCTCGTCTCCCCCCCTCGCAGCGCCCGCTCCCTCTAGGCCGCACCTCCAGCCCCGAGCTCCGGCCTCCCCGCGCCCAAGGCCGAGGCTGCCTCCTTCGCGTCGGGCAGAGGCCCCGTCCTCAAGCTGTCGTCCGTGCCGTGGCTCCCTCCATGTTCGCCCCGAACAGCTCCACCTCCGCGCTGGAGCTCCCTTCTCGGCCGCGCCTTCACCTCCAGCAGCTCCTTCGAGCCTCCGCGCCTCCTCTTCTTCAGCGCCCAGCGGACGACGCCTCTGCCTCGGGTAGCAGCTCGCGGAGCTGCAGCCACCTCGCCCCGAGCCGCCAAGACCTTGCTGTTTTTTTCCTTTTGTTGTGAAGGCCGCAGCCGCTAAAACCGTGGACGCCAAGATCTTCGAAGGAGGGACCCCGAGACGTCAAGTACCTCTTGGATTCGTCAAGTCCGACGACAAGTGTTCTGGTACCGTCGCAAGTATTGAGACCGGCGAGTCCGAAGACACCAAGTACCACGACGTCGACGACCTCGAGAACGACTACATGAACGAGTACACGGCGACCCGACAAGTACCACGACGTACGAGTACGACTACCGGATGCGTCAAGTACCTCGACACCGACCTCGAACATCTACGTATGTGCACATCTACGATACGAGAACGCCGACACAAGACGACGCGTCAAGTACCTCTTCGGAAACGGAAAACGCCAACATGTACCACTACTTCCTCTACCGTCGCCCGAGTACAACTACCGCCACGTGAACGGCTACTTCCTCTACGACCCGTGTACGACTTCCGGGAACGACTCCTTCCTCTACGATCTCGAACCGCTTCGAGAGAGATCGCCTCGAAGGTATAACCCCGAGACGTGACTCGTGGAATGCTTGTTGTGTTGTATGAAATGTTCCCCGTGTGTGCACCGTGCCGTTTCACCTTTTGTCGTGTTCCTCGGTTGCCTCGTCGCCGACTCGTGGGAACCCGGTAACGGGATCGCCCCACCTTTCATCTCGTTTGACTCGCTCACGCCATCTTTCCTTTTGCACCGGTCCCTCAACGAGTTACCGAAACCGAGATGTTGCGTTGCATCATTTTCGGATCGTTGCCGTGGCACCCTTTTCTTTCCACCACGGTGACAAATGCTTCATATCTCTTTTAAGTCAACCTTTTAATAATTGCATATAACTTGATCATGTCATCCGCATCATGTTAACAACACTAAAATGTTTAATTGTTGTTGCTTTATAATTATTAAACATGCTCATGGGGATTTTCCGGATATGTTGTTGTTATTCTCCGGCCTCATTTATATTGCCTAGTTAGTGTAGTTTTATTATGCTTCACCTCTTGCCATGTTAACCAACATTTAATCTTGTCTTGTAAATAACGAGAGTCAACTAAATAATTAATATGTGGTGTTTCGTCAATATGCAACTCGTTGCATATTGATCTCCACTTAACTTGTAGTATTTGTTTGTGCCCTTTGCCATGCCATGCATATTTAAACCGGACATGCATCATACTTGTTTGTGCATCGTATGCCATGTTTATGCTTGTATGTTTACCGTGTTGTTTGCTTCTTTCCGGTTTGCTTCTCTTGATAGCTTCGGTTCCGTTCCGGAGTTGTGAGGATTCTCTCGTCTGTGTTGCTCCGTCTTCATGGATCCGTTCTTCTCCCTTGTGGAATCCCAGGCAAGATGACCGAACCCGGATACCATTACTATCTTTGCCTATTGCTAGTAGTTCCGCTCTATAGTTTTGCCTCGATGCCCATGTCTTTCTTGTAAGCCTCCTACTTGTAACCATGAACCTGTTTAACCACCCTACCTATGCAAACCGTTGCTTGGCTAAGTACGCTTCGCTCAGCCCTTCTTATAGCATTGCTAGTTGCAGGTGAAGATCGAAGATGCTTGCTTCATGTTGAAGTTTGGTTGGGTTATATCACACTATATAAATGCTTAAATGAAATCATCTATATATTGGCAAGGGTGGAAGGCTAAGCCTTTTCCTTGGTAATTTGTTCCACTCATGCCGTTAGGAACCGTATAAACCGGTGTTATGTTCCTTGATTATGCGTTCCTAACACGGTTGGGGTGTATGGGACCCCCTTGATAAACCGCTAAGTGCTAAGTCTTTTCCAGCAAGTCCCAACATTGGTACTATTTGCCTAATAACTAATAAAACTTGCATGTGGTCTAGCTATCCCTTTTATTTTAATTCTACAACCCCGGGCCAGTGCTCCACATGAGTGTTGGTCCGAAACGGGGGTTACGCGGGGCCACCTCGAGGAAACTCAAGGTCTGGTAAAAACCCGTGGGATCGCCCATCCGGTCGTGTCCTGAGACTTAGATACGCGCGGCTACTATCAGGGTGTCGACACGCCGGGAGGATTGCTGGATTAGCCTTACCTTAGTTCGGTTTAACTTGAGCACGGGATTCCGAGAATACTCGGGTCTTCCCACCTATGGAGTTGCGACTTCGCGGATCGTGGGCTTGTAATGGGTCAAGTTGGAACACCCCTGCAGGGTTTGAACTTTCAAAAGCCGTGCCCGCGGTTATGTGGCAGATGGGAGCTTGTTAATATCCGGTTGTAGATAACTTGACACAATGTTTCAATACACTACCAGCGTGTGTACCGTGACTGTCAATTTCCGAATAGGGATTCGGGAGTTGAACACGGTGGGGTTATGTTTGACTGGCTTTAGTTAGGATCACTTCGTGATCATCTCTCGTCCGAGGCACCTTCTCTTCTCGCTCTCTTTTACGTAAGTTAGTGCTAGTTGCTGCTGCAGACTCTTGTTGTTCCTTCACCTCCTGTTCTTTCTTTAGCCTTGTCCTCACCCAAGGCTTACATAGTCTTGTTGCCCGGGAACGGGATTGCTGAGTCCTCTGTGGCTCACAGTTACTTCACCACACCAGATGCAGGTTCAGCCGAGTTTGATGCAGGAGATGGACCAGTTCTTCACTGGAAGCTCGATGAAGAGTTTGGCCGTTTGCTTGTGACGTTGTTCGATGATCAGTAGTGGTTTCTACTAGGATTCGATCCTGACCTGTGGCTTTATGTTGTTTTGGTATCTTTCCTTGGATCTTCACCCGTAGTCGGGTTGTGATGTTTTGAATGATGTCTTGCTTATGTAATGTATTGTGTGAAGTGGCGAGTGTAAGCCAACTATCTCCTTTTGCAATTTAATCCCTCTTTTACATGAGTCGTGCAAAGATACCAAACTTGAGATCATTCTAGGATGGGCTTATACCTTTAAGTCGTGCCTCGACACGTAGGAGGTATAGTCCCATCCTGGGCATTACACCCCATTACTTCTCCTTCATTGATGAATTGTACTGATGAAAGTGAGGGAACTAAGGAGGGTGAGAATGAATTTGAGTTGTTCATGAAAAATCTCAAGGGCAAACCCAAGAAGCATTTTGTTGCTCTCTTGGAACAACTCGGTGAGGCCAACGACATGATCGAGGCTCACGAGGAAACCATTACTAAAATGGAAGGGCATAGTCGAGACTATGCCTATGAGATATCAGATCTCTCTAACGCCCTAGAGGAAGAGCGTGGTCTTCGTTTGGATCTTGAGGAGTCACACAACAATGGTCATGCTAAATTAAAGAAAGATCTTGATCATGCTTTAGTTGTCTTTCGTGTGCTTAATTCCGATAAGGCAAAACTTGTGGTTGACCATGCTAAACTCAAAGAGGAGTTTGACATACTTGACAAGGCTCACAAGGCCTTGAAAGGTATGCATGCTACTCTCAAGGAGTCTCATGATCAACTCCAAGTTTCGCTAACCAAGGAAAAGGCTATCTTTCCTCGCATGGTATTAATTGATAATGCAAATGCTACTAACCCGTGTTGCGAGCATGTGCATCTTGTTGAAGAGAATGCCGAGTTGAAGAAGCAACTTGAGAAAGGCCTTGTGACTTGTATACAAGGTGAGAAGAACCTCAACAATCTTTTGAGCAATCAAAAGGAGGTTGTGGCAAAGGAAGGAATTGGGTTTGTTCCTAAGCCCAAGAAGAAGAACAATGACAAGACCAAGCAACCACCCCCTCTCCGACAATATTTTGTGAGAGAAGGAGAGGGCACATCAAAGAAGAAGAAAATGGTGAACAATGGTGGTGTCAAGAAAAATTCCACCATACCATCAAACATGGCCGGCGACTTTAATCCTTCATATGTTTTATGTCGTGCTAGTGATGGTCATGTGTTTGCTAAATTTGTTGGTTCTTGTTATGAGTACATTGAATGGTCCATTTGGGTTCCTAAGACCCTTGTTACTAACCTCAAAGGACCCATTACCAAATGGGTACCTAAAACCAAGCATTGATCTCTTGTAGGAGTTTGCTTCCGGTGGGGGGTCATGGTTACTCGATAGCGGATCCACAAATCATATGACCGGAAGCAAAGACTTGGTGGTGGACGTGCATCTCGGTTCATCTATGGCCACCAACGTCGAATGGGGTGATGCTTCATCTTCTAAGGTATTGGGGCTTGGCAAGGTTGTTGTCTCTCATGATCTCACGATCGATAAAGTCATGCTTGTTGAGTCCCTTGCATACAATTTACTTTCTGTTCGCCAACTTGCACTCATGGGCTTTGCTACATTCTTTGGTATTGATACTGTGGCCCTCTTGTGGAGCAAGACTCTTAAAGTAGCCTATGTTGGGCATGTCGAGAACGGCCTTTATGTGGTTAACTTCTCGAAGCAACCCACTAAGGTCGCGACATGCCTAATGGCTAAAGTTGATGTGGGATGGCTTTGGCATCGCCGTTTGGCCCACGTCAATATGAGATCTTTGCAAAGTCTTCTCAAGGGGGACCATGTCTATGGACTAACAAATGTTAGCTTTGCCAAAGATCGTGCTTGCATGGCTTGCATTGAAGGAAAGTTACATGAGACGGCTCACCCTCCCACGACTATCATCTATTCAAAGAGACCCCTAGAGCTCCTTCACATGGACCTCTTTGGTCCTCCATCTTTTGATAGTCTTGGAGGTAGAAAGTACTGCTTGGTGATTGTGGATGATTACTCAAGATACACCTGGGTATACTTCTTCAAGAAGAAGAGTGAGACCCAACAAACCGTCATCAACTTTGCAAATGAAGCTCAACGACAACATGAAGCAAAGATTTTGATGATCAGAAGTGACAACGGCACCGAGTTCAAGAACTACACCTTGGATGAGTTTCTCAGTGATGAGGGGATCAAACATCAATATGCAGCCCCATATACCCCTCAACAAAACGGTGTAGCGGAGAGAAAGAACCGAACTCTGATGGATGCGGCAAGAACCATGATGGCTGAATTCAAATCTCCATACAACTTTTGGGCTGAAGCCATCAACACCGCTTGCCATGCATCAAATCGGCTCTATCTCCGCAAAGGCTTGAACAAAACTCCGTATGAGATACTTACCGATAACAAGCCCAATCTCAAGTACTTCCGGGTATTCGAGTGTAAGTGTTTCATTCTCAAGAAAGGTGTTCGCTTGTCTAAATTTGAATCTAGAGCTCACGAGGGCATATTTGTTGGTTATGCTACAAACTCTCATGCTTACCGTGTCCTCAACAAGTCCAATGGACTCATTGAGGAGACGAGTAACGTAGAGTTTGATGAAAATAACGGCTCCCAAGTGGAGCAAAGTGGTACTTGTGATGTAGGTGATGAAATTCCTCCCCAAGCCATAAGAAGAATGGGTGTTGGATACATCCTACCCATTGAGGAACCCCTTGTGGCTGAAGGAGAAGGACAATGTTCCACTCAAGTGGAAACATCACCAACCCAAGACCCACACGCTTCCGAAGAACAAAGTGAAGGCCCTCAACCTGACGAACAAGGCCAAGTGCAAGATCAATCACAAGATGGTGGAGAACCACCAAATGATGCACAAGGCCAAGTTCTGTCCCCCGAGCAAGATCAAGATCAAGAGGAAGCTCAAGATCAAGATCTAGCTCCTGACGACGCTCAAGATGATCAACTCAATGCTCCTCAGTTAACTCTTGAAGAGCAATTAGAGCGTCGTGCTGCAAAAGTTGCCTCCAGGCTTGCTTCCAACGAACATCACATCGAGAACATTCTAGGAAGCATCAAAAGGGGGGTAAGCACTCGTAGACAATTAGCAAACTATTGTGCTCATCAAGCTTTTGTCTCCTGTGTTGAACCTCAGAAGGTTTATGAGGCGCTCGAAGACCCTGATTGGCTCAATGCCATGCATGAAGAACTCCATAACTTCGAGCGCAACAAGGTGTGGCGTCTGGTGCCAAGGCCAAAGGAGAACCATAATGTCATTGGAACCAAATGGATCTTTAAGAACAAGCAAGATGCTCATGGCATTGTCATCCGCAACAAGGCGCGTCTGGTGGCTCAAGGCTACTCCCAAGTCGAGGGTATCGACTACGGTGAAACCTTTGCCCCCGTTGCTTGTCTTGAATCCATTCGTTTGTTGCTTGCCTATGCTTCCCATCATAACTTTAAATTGCAACAAATGGATGTGAAAAGTGCATTTCTTAATGGTCCTATTAATGAGTTGGTGTATGTTAAACAACCCCGGGGTTTGAGGATCCTAAGCTCCCCAATCACGTGTACCAACTCGATAAGGCACTCTACGGCCTTAAACAAGCCCCACGTGTGTGGTATGAGCATCTTACCGAGTTGTTACAAGATCGTGGGTTTGAAATTGGGAAAATCGACCCCACTCTTTTTACTAAGAAAGTCAAAGGGGAGTTGTTTGTATGCCAACTATATGTTGATGATATTATCTTTGGTTCTCCTAACAAAGCTTTCAATGATGAGTTTGCCGCACTCATGACCACACATTTTGAGATGTCCATGATGGGAGAGTTGAAGTATTTCCTTGGGTTTGAGATCAAACAAAGAAGAGAAGGCATCTTCATCAAACAATCCAAGTATACTCAAGACATGCTCAAGAGGTTCAATCTAAGTGATGTCAAGACGGCTACTACTCCAATGCCAACCAAATGCCAACTTGACATTGATCCCAATGGTAAAGCAGTGGATCAAAAGGTATATCGCTCTATGATTGGATCCTTGCTTTACCTTTGTGCATCTAGACCGGATATTATGTTGAGTGTAGGAATTTGTGCACGGTTTCAAGCCTCACCTAAGGAGAGTCACTTTGTGGCTGTCAAGCGAATCTTTCGATATTTGGCTCATACCCCAAACTTTGGCTTATGGTACCCGAGAGGAGCAAACTTCAACCTTGTAGGTTTCTCTGATTCTGACTGGGCGGGAGACAAAGTGGATAGGAAGTCCACTTCGGGAGGGTGCCAATTTCTTGGTTGCTCTCTTGTTAGTTGGTCTTCCAAAAAGCAAAGTTGTGTGTCTCTCTCGTCCACCGAAGCAGAGTATGTGGCTGCTGGCAGCTGTTGTGCTCAACTCTTATGGATGAGGCAAACTTTAAAGGATTACGGTGTAACTTGTGACAAGGTGCCTCTTTGGTGTGACAATGAAAGTGCCATCAAGATTTCTCTCAACCCGGTGCAACACTTCAAGACGAAGCATATAGAGATTCGGTATCATTTCATCCGGGATCACATAAGGCAAGGAGAGATCGAGCTTCACTACGTCAATACTCATGATAACCTTGCAGATATCTTCACGAAGCCATTGGATGAAGCAAGATTCCACGAGTTAAGGCATGAGCTAAATATCATCGATTTGAGCAATGTGGCTTGAGTCTTTGCACACACTCCTCACACTCAATATAGTTATCTTGTCTAGATGTAGGCATGGACATAGGGGGAGTACTGTTCTCTCAATGAACCATTCCTCCCCCCATTATGCATAAATTGATCAAGTCTTTATCATTTGCCATACTTAGTTGGTTTAAGTGCTTCAAGACGAGTATTGGTCATGGGCCCAAGGATAGTTCTTTGCGGTGCCATACCAATGAACTCAAACATAGGTGGCCTCGGCCACCGCCCTCCTCTGTGGAGTTGCGTTATTTGCCTCGCTTGTGCGTCCTTTTGTTTTTCCTCTTTTCTTTGCTAAAAGCCTCATGTCGAAACCTGCTTGTTCTTGGAGAAGCGGTACTACCGTGCAAGGTTACGGTACTACCGCACAGGAGGTTACGATACTACCGCAAGTCCAGCACGGTAGTATTTATTTACTGCCGCTGGTAGAGCGGTACTACCGCTTGGCGTGCGGTACTTCCGCCCAAGCGGTACTACCGCGATGACCGCGGTACTACCGCACATATTCGCACGGGTGGGGGTTATAAGCGGGCAGGGGGAGTTCCAACTCCCCCATACCCATTCACTCCTAACCCCCACGCCGTCCCTCTCTCTCCCTCTCAAGAACACCGCTGGAGGACCTCATCGGATCTCCTCCCTCGGCCACTCTCCTCGCATTCCGACCGGTGGGATCGCTCCCCACCTCACCCTCTTTCCATGGATGAAGGTTTCTCCCCTTTTCCCCTCTTCTTGTTGCCTTATTGTTGTTTTAGGGTTAGGGGAGTTGCTTAGTGTTCTTGCGTTCTTCGTGTTCTTATCCATGGAAGTTTAGGATGTAGGAGAGTGTTCTTGCTCTAGAAATGCTAGTATGTATGTTGCTACCAAGTTACTATGATCAGCCGTAGTACCGTTGCTTGATCTACGCAGTCTTTTCCAGATCCGTTCTTCTCAGATCTGATCCGAGCGATACTACCGCTGGAGAACCGCGGTACTACCGCCCGATCTGGTCCAGATCCGTTTGTCAGATCTGTTCCAGGGCGGTACTACCGCTGTCCTCCGCGGTACTACCGCTCCGGAGCGGAAGTAAAATTTTACTACTGCATATCGAGCGGTACTACCGCAACCCCAACGCGGTACTACCGCTCCGTAAGCAGTACTAATTTTTTACTTCCGTTTCTGATCACGGAAGTAAATTTTTACTACCGCAGAGTGTGCGGTACTACCGCGCCCATCAAGCGGTACTACCGCTCACTCAACGGTACTAACTTTTTACTTCCGCATCAGTCAGGCAGTACTACCGCTTGTGTCATAGTACCTTCGTAGCACGCACATATTCCCCTTTCTACTCGTTTCTTGTGCTTTTTGAGGCTGTTGGCATTGATTCTCTTTGTGCTTTCATCGTGTTCTTGTGTTTGTGTTTTAGGTGGTGGCTCCGGTTCCGATGCTCGTCGTACCAATCCAGTCCGCAACACCGGGTCCAAGCGTCTGCGCAACCCAGTGATGTGCCAGAGGGCTCCAATCCCCAGCGCAAGTTCAAGACCGCCGCCAACAAGCAAAAGGAATCCTCGATGACTATGGAAGAAATGCCAGCTAATGAGTTCATGGCACGGAGGAAGCACAACCCTTATGGAGAACCCCGTGCTCAGTTTCATGGAGATGAGCTTTTCTGGACTAAGCAGCAGTATCGCATCTTCACAGAGGTGCTCAAGAGCAAGACCAACCTATACGTGGATGCTCACATGCGGAGGGACACCAACCGGGCCTACTTTGCCGAGGCTCTGGATCTGGTCGAGCAGTTTGGACTTGAGCACGTCATGACCTTTCAACATGATTTTGATCCAGAGATCGTTGCTCAGTTCTATGCGTCAGTCCACTTCCACACCAAGGATGATCGCCCAATGACTTGGATGACCAATGGTCACAAGATGACTTCATCTTGGAAGGATTTCATGGATCTTTTACAGATTCCTGACGAGGGACTCCACAACCCAGTTGGAGCTCGGCCTCATGCCAATTCAGAATCTGCCAACAAAGACAAGCTGCTGCCATTCTATGTGGAGAAGACTCTTGCTAGTGGCAAGAAGACATGGGTGTTGAACCCATTTTTGGACATCATGTATCGGATCTTTCGCAACACTTTGTTTCCTCGCGTTGGAGACAAGGACAAGGTCCATGCATACCTGGTTGACATGCTGCTGATGTGTGAAGCGGCTCGCACGGCGCAGTCTCCACCACTTGACATATCCCATATCATGTGGTGTGAGTTCCGCTTTGCGATCTACACCCGCAAGGTACCCACCTATGGTCCATTCCTGTTTCTGCTGATCTCCAAGACTTGGGAGAAGCTGTACCCTGATGAGGAGTTCGAGGCCGATTGTATCCGTCATGATCCCATTCGTCTTCGCATCAAGATTCGATGGGCCAACACTGCCACTCGTGCGCAAGCTGCTGCGGCTCAGATGGGCACTGATGAGGAGCCTGTGGAGGAGGCTGATGAGGAAGGCCCTGGAAGATTTGCTCCTTCCTCCTCAGAGCCATCTTGGGCTAAAAAGCTAAAGAAGAAGATGAAGGCACTTTTCTGCATGCAAGCTCAAGGTCAGTATAGGGCTCATGTCACTGATAAGAAGACTCGCTAGTGTGACAAGAAGCTCTTGGCGGTCTATGGAGAGGATGTGTCTAACGGGTCTGAGGCCAACATCACCCCTGAGGCAGCTTGGATGGCCCGTCAGGGGTACAAGTGGTCAGAGTCTGACGAGGAGCATCAGGAGGGGCAGCAGTAGTCCGATGGCGAGTACGATGACTGAGTTCCTCCGCCGGGGCTGCCACCCTTCTTTGTGTCCTCTTTCCCCTTTGTGGTGTCTCGATGCCAAAGGGGGAGAGAGTTATTTGCGTCTTGTGCCGTTTGTTTCTTTTTGTTGGTCGAACTCTGTTTATTTGCGTGCTTTTGTGTCATGTGCGTGAGACTATCGTATGGTGTAAGACATATGCTTCTCTTTCGTTAAACTCGTCGTTATGTCTTTATTATTATATCGTGAGCAGTTAGTTTACTTTCCCTTGTTTATGTGCTCGGTTTTATATAAGGAGTATATTATGTGTAGAATATAGGGGGAGCACTGAACCTAGTATGTGTGTTGTGCAGTCCAAAGCACACTCTTGTGTAGGCACACATCCAGGGGGAGCTCACCTATATTCTAATGTGTAGGATTGCATACTTTCCTATCTTATCCCTGTGCAAATCCCGTATTGTCATCAATCCACCAAAAAGGGGGAGATTGTAAGGGCATATTTCTCCCTAAGTAGTTTTGGCGATTGATGACAATGCATTTGCGGACTAATCGTGTGATCTAAAGCTCCCACATGTACATCTCACTTAGGCACAAGACGATTGCCTGCCCCTCGGATTCGATGGAAGTCGGTGTTTCCTTTTTGCTCCCTGTCGGTGGCTTTGAGTAATAGGAAAGCTGTACTATTAAGAGGGGGTCCGTTTCGAAAAGGTTTGGGTGGAATCAACACGTACACATCTTACTCTCACACCCCCTTTCCCTTGCTTCTCTGGAGTTCCAACCGTTTATTATCGTATATGCAAACCATGACTTCTTAACTAAAACATCTGCCTGGCAAGTGGTAGTACCGCTCCATAAGGGGTAGTACCGCACAGCCACACGATAGTACCGCCTGAAGACACGGTAGTACCGCACCAGCGGTAGTACCGCGGCTCCAGAACGGTAGTACTGTGTATCTGGCCCGGCACTGTATTAAGTGTGGAAGTAGGTGCGGAAGTAATTTTTTACTTCCGAATCCTATGCGGTAGTACCGCTTGCTCCAAGAGGTAGTACCGCGTCGTGTTTTGCTACTACTGTATTTCTACGGATGTAGCCACGGATGTAATTTATTTCATCCGTGGCTGGCATCATCTCGCTTGTTTTTGCCTAGCGGTAGTACCGCTCCCAGAGCGGTAGTACCGCTCAGCAAGCGGTAGTACCGCTCAGCAAGCGGTAGTACCGCAACTTACGTGCGGTACTACCGCTCTCTGCGGGCAGAAAACGTGCATAACGGTTGGATTAGCTCTCCCACTATATATAGGGGGTCTTCTTCCCCAAGAAGACTCACCTCTTCCCCACATACTCCATTGTTGCTCCAAAGCTCCATTTCCGCCCGATCTCTCTCCCTAGCCAATCAAACTTGTTGATTTGCTCGGGATTGCTTGAGAAGGCATCGATCTACACTTCCACCAAGAAATATTTGATTCCCCCCACTAATCCCTTGCGGATCTTGTTACTCTTGGGTGTTTGAGCACCCTAGACGGTTGAGGTCACCTCGAAGCCATATTCCATTGTGGTGAAGCTTCGGGGTTTCGTTGGGAGCCTCCGAGTTGTGGAGATAGCCCCAACCTTGTTTGTAAAGGTTCGGTTGCCGCCTTCAAGGGCACCACTAGTGGAATCACGGCACCTTGCATCGTGTGAGGGCGTGAGGAGAATACGGTGGCCCTAGTGGCTTCTTGGGGAGCATTGTGCCTCCACACCGCTCCAACGGAGACGTACTTCCCCTCAAAGGGAAGGAACTTCGGCAACACATCCTCGTCTCCACCGGTTCCTCTTGTGGTTATTTCTTACATTTACTTGTGCAAGCATTACTTGTTTAACTCCTATAGCTTGCTTGTGTAGTTGTTATCTTTACTTTCCATTAGTTGTCATCTTAGTAAAATATCTAGACAACTTACTTTGACGCTTAATTTAAAGTGGTTAAGAAAAGCTAAAAATTGTTAGTTGCATATTCCCCCCCCCCCCCTCCCCCCTCTAGTCAACCATACCGATCCTTTTAGTTGGGGAGCGGGTACTTGTTCTTAATTGTCTTCTTGTTCAATGGCCGGTAATCAACGCACAATCGTTCCGTATCATCCTTCTTCTTGACAAAAAGAACACCGCAGCCCCAAGGAGAAGTACTTGGTCTTATCAGACCCATTCGTTCTTGCTCGTCAAGTTGCTTCTTGAACTCCTTCAACTCTTTGGGAGAAAGCTTGTACGGACACCGACATGCTAGCTCCGTACCAGATTCAAGTTCAATGACGAATTCAACTGGACGGTTGGGAGGCATGTCTGGAAGCTCTTGAGGGAATACATCCTCATATTCACAAACCACCGGAATCTAGGATATGGCATTAATCTCGCCCTTGTCATTGAGAGAGAATAGCATGATCGTGTTATCTCGAGCTGCGAAGATAATCATGTCTTCGGAAGGATGAGTTAGATTCACCTCTTTGTTTGCACAATCAATAAGAGCATCATGCTTCGAGAGCCAATCCATCCCAAGAATAAGATCAATGTCCGAGTTACCGAGAACAACCGGGGAAACCACAAAACTATAATCGCCCATGTGAATAGATATATCCGGAGCCATCAAATTAGAAGCCATGTGTTTGCCCGGAGAAATAATTTGCAACTCCCTTGGTAATGCTTAGGTGTTAACATTGTGCTTCGATGCAAATGGGTGAGATATGAAAGAACATGATGCACCCCGAATCAAACAAGACTTTAGCAGGAATATAGTTAACTGAGAGGTTACCCATTATCACATCGGAAGAATTTTCTGCTTGAGCTGCATTCATCAAGTTCACTCTTGCATTCTTGGGATTATGCTTGACGATAGCATTGCTGACAGGTGGAGGAGGCGGAAGGCGCCTTTGGTTGGGACACTTGTTAGCTAGTGACCCTTCTGAGTACACTTGTTGCATGTAACTTCTGAGAGTGTTCGATGATAAGGACTGCTTGGTCTTGGAGCTTGGAACTGAGACTTGTTCTGGTTGCTTGGGTTGGGTGGGTGGGAAAATCCACGACCACCTGAGTGCTTGTTCTGACTCGGAGGACGGAGCACTAGAGAAGGCGGGAGCCTGAACTTCTGCTGCTTGGCGACCACTTGAGAGGAAGAGGAGGAGTGAACAACATCTCTTATCCTCTTTTTGGAAGCTTCACATTTGAGCTGAGCTGCCTCTTGCTTGAGAGCCATGTTGTAGAATTGATCAAATTCATCTGGCTCGAACAGAGTGAGTGCAAGTTGGAGTTCATCTTTCAGACCACCTCGGAACTGATAGATTTTGCTCTTGGCATCGGGGATGTCTTGCTTCGCATAACGGGCAAGATTCTGGAACTTGACATTGTACTGGTAGACAGGCATGGTGCCTTGCTTCAGATTGCAGAACTGCTCATGCATGCCTTCAGTGACACTGGTAGGAATGTGATGATAACAGAAATCGCGGCAAAAGTCAGCCCAAGAGATCTCACGACCCGCTCTGGAGTCTTTGTACTATTGCCGCCAATCTGCAGCTTGGTCTTTGAGTTGGAAAGCGGCAAACTTGACATAATCCTCAGGTCTGACGTCACTCCACTCGAAGTGTTTCTTGATGTCTGTGATCCAATCTTCAGCATCGAGCGGATCAACACAAAAACATGAAGACTTTTGTTGGTTTGCCAGGAATTGGTTCAAAGTCGCAAAGTGAGGTTGATTGAACAGATTTCCTTGGCCTTGGTTCCCTTGATTGCCTTGATTTGCTTAGAAACTCTGCATCATTTGCATGAGCATCTGAGTGTTTTGATTGGTTGCCTGCATAATCGCTCTCCATGCCTCAGACGGAGGAGAAGGGGAAGGTGGACGCTCTTCTTCACCCTCTGGGTTCTGGCTGGGAACTTTCTTAGGTGCCATCCTAAAGATGATGACAACCGTTAGCCATTGAAGCAAATAAATGATAAGCTGAATCAATGGCTAGATATTTGCAACATATAGTCTTCACAAAGAACATCCGAACAAAATGAATGAAGGAATTCCATAGCTTAATGGTACATCAACTTGTCGAGAAGCCACTTGGGAGAACAAAATGATAGAATAAAACAACAAGGTAATAGATGGAACAAATACATAATAGAGGTTTCGTCCCACATGTTCGTGCTGATGCCCCATGGCACGTGTTACAAAGGGCCTTGCAATCCCTGGATCAGCATAGCCAAGGATCCTTTAAGATGCAACCCCCTAGTGCAACAACGCCCATGATAACCTCTCCACTAGATGTTGAACCCCAACCTCATATCATGCACCCGTTGGAAGATTACCTAAGAGCTACTTGAATCCCACCTATTAATTCCAGAAGCTTTCCGGTTATGCAATCTGGTGTTGGGGATACAGGGGAAGCACCGCATATCACTCAACTAATAAATCCTACATCCAGCTGTATCCATCCGTCAACACATAACCAGGCACCTTCGGAAACTGTTTACCTCGGACCTTCGAAACGCATCCGCTATACTAGCTGTGGCAATACCCTCGAACTATCCCCCCAGTACTGGGTGACGTCGGGGTTATCTCACCACCAGACATGCATAGAAGAGTTTTCGATGTCGGCCGCCTCTGGTATTCTAGAACTGCAACGATACAATTGTGACGACAACACCTCGGAGCTCAACTCCCCGGGACATTGCCACAACCACTAAATGAAAGGAGGCACCAAGAACAATGTTCTCGTCACAAAGATATCAGAACAATTCAAACAATACCAGCGTGATCCTAAAAAAATTGGTGAAATTTTGAGAATAGTGAAGTTAAAACAACGTCAGGAGTCCTCACCAGAGCGATGAAGGGGATGAGGAGTAAAAAGAAATCCTACTCTCCGATATATATATAGGACTCAAAACATTTTGTGTGTGTGCCTAGACTCAACCGTCAGCGGTTCGATCAATCAGGGGGCTCCTAGGTCGGAGAAGGATCTGATACCAACTTGTAATGCCGAGGATGCGACTATATCTCCTACGTGTCGAGGCACTAGTTAGAGACATAAGCGCATTCTGGAATGATCGCAAGCGTGGTATCTTTGCACAACTCATGTAAAAAACAGGGATGAAAGAGCAAAATAGTTGGCTTACACTCGCCACGTCACACAGTTGATACAATAGCATACATTCATTCAAATAACACAGGGTCCGACTATGGACGAAATCCAAACGAGAAAAGATACCACAACCACAAGTCCTGATCGCCCCTAGTAGGAACCACTACTGATCGTCGGGATACGTTACATAAAAACGACCACGCTCTTCATCAAACTCCGAGTGAAGTTCTTGTCCATCTCCTGCGTCGTACTCTGCTGTACCTGCATCTGGTGTGTGTTGTAAACTATGAGTCACAAGGATTCAGCAATCCCATTCCTGGGTATCAAAACTAACAAAGCCTTTAGGTGTGGAGAGGTAATAAAGTGTCTGCAGCAAGCACTAAGCAACTAGCTTACGAATTCAGAGCGAGAAGAGAATATGTGCCAACGGTCGCCAAATATGATCAATAAGTGATCCTAGCTACTCACGTTCATGCATAACCCCACCGTGTTCACTTTCTGAAACCCCTTCGAAAAGAGACCATCACGGTACTCACGCAGGTAGTGTATTCTTAAGGATATGGTGTCAAGTTATCTACAACCAGATATTAACAAATTCCCATCTGCCACATAACCGCGGGCACGGCTTTCGAAAGTTCAAAACCCTGCAGGGGTGTCCCAACTTAGCCCATCACAAGCTCACGATCTGCGGAGTCGCAACTCCAAAATGGGAAGACCCGAGTATTCTCGGAATCCCGTGCTCAAGATATTTCGACAAAGGTAAAACTAATCCAGCAAGACCTCCCGGCGTGCCGACACCCTGATAGTAGCCGCGCGTATCTCATCTCAGGCCACGACGGGATGGGACATCCTACAGGAAAATAACAGCCCTCGGGTTTCCCCAAGGTGGCCCTGCAGTCCGCCCAGTTTGGACCAACACTCATGAGGAGCACTGGCCCGTGTTGTTGATTAAGAACTCGGGTTTATAACTCCCTATGCAAGTTTTAGTTGTTATGCAAATGTAGTACCAATGTTGGGTCTCGCTGAAAAAGCTTTAAGCAGTGCGAATTATCAAGGGGGCCCATAAACCCCAACCGTGTTAGGAACGCAAAATCAAGGAACATAACACCGGTTTATCGGGTCCTAAGGTGGCATGAGTGGAACAAAACACCAAGCAGAAGACCAAGCCTTCCACCCATTACCAATATATATGTGCATTAATATAATTAAGATATATATTGTGTTATCCCAATAACCAAGTCCAAACATGGAGAAATCTTCAAACTTCACCTGCAACTAACAACGCTATAAGAGGGGCTGAGCAAAAGCGTACTTAGCCAATCAACGGTTTGCTAGGAAGGCGGTTAGAGTGTTTCATGGCAACATAGGAGGCTGACAAGACAAGAATAGGCATCGAGGCATAGCTAAAGAGCGAGACAACTAGTAAGGCAAAGATAGAGGTGATATCGGGGAACGATCATCTTGCCTGGTAAGTCCTCGGTGGGATGGTAAGACGGCTCCTCAAACTCAGTCTCAACAAGATCCTCGTACTTGGTTTCGGCTCCCGGCTCTACCCAACACAAAAGCACAACAATGGTACAAGATCAATCATGGTGCAATGCACAAACAACATGATGCAAGACATGTCATGGGATGCAAGTATGATGTGCGTATGCATGAGGTTGCTCTCGAGCCTAAAGGAGAAGATGATGGAAATGGCTTCATCTTGGGCAACCAAGCAAGCCACTGGATAGAGAGGAAGATTTCGGTCGAAATCGATATAAAGATCATGGGAAACGGATGCACGGTTTGCAAATGACAAGCAAAACACTACACGATGCAATCTGTCAAAAACAGCAAGTTGCCCACTAAGTGACCAAGTTTAAGTATGCTACAGCACTCCAACAAGCAAGAAAAAGGCATGGCAATAACATACATAACATTCTCTTCAAGAATAACCACATGGCTACTTCTACAACATACTAGAACATGTCACAAACAGCATGGCAAAAGTGCGAAAGTTTATCCAGACTTGGTGAAATCTGGGCACGTTGACAGAAAACATTTTGAAGCAACTAGAGGGCCTCAAAAGAACAAGCTACAGCATGGCATCATGGCAAACAAGAGCATGGATAGCTAGAGCATAACATATACATCAAGGAACACCCACTTGACAACTCTAAACATGCACAACAATGAAGGTAGCATCATGGAAACATGGCATAAAAATTAACAGATTCAGCTTTAGCAGAAACTTAACATCACGATGGCATGTTAACAAGCTTGATGCACTCATCTCAAGACATATCATGGCATGAAAATAAATCTATCATGTAGAGCGCATTCCAATGAGCAAAACCCATGTTGACACCTAGCTCATATGACACATGGATTAATTCACACGAAAAAGACAAAACATCATCTCGTAACAATTTCAGAAACTTATCAGCCACATGCACTTTTGCAACAGGGACAAACATGGCATAATGCAACCTATCATGTATGCAAATGCATCCATCATGAAGAGTATCACAAAACGAACATTTTGACATATCATACACTCCATTAGGACCAACATGCACCAAGTTACGACCTCACGAACATGCCAACATATTGTTAACAGACAACTAGTGCTGAAACAATAACATCATGAAGCAGTCTTGCAATGAAGATTAAGACATCTAGATGAACCCTATCATGCACAAAACTGATGCTAACATGTAGAGCACTTCGAGACGAACATTTTGATATATCATACATGCAAAACGGAGCACCGAGCACCAAGCTGTGACATGGCAAAGTGGGCATGAAAATTACAAGGATCTGGGACTTAGTGGATTTTCACCTCGCGTAAAAGTCAACGCGGGACGAGGAGATCCGGGACGGAGGGATCCGGGATGGGCCGGAGGCGTTTGGATGGGGGGCTTGGTGGATCTGGTCCCGATCCAGATCCGGACGAGATCCGGCCAGAGATGATGGTGGAGGCGGTGGTTCGGCGAGCTCCGGCGGCCGGAGCGGCTCGCCGGCCGGAGGAAGAAGCGGCGGCGGCGGATGGTGATGGAGGCGGCGGAGCGCTCGGCGCCGGCGTGGAGCGGGCTGGGCGACGGCGCGCTCGCGAGAGCTTTGCGGCGGAGGCAGCGACGCTCGCGGCGGCTTGCGGGAGGCCCGGCGCGGCGGCGGGCCGGAGGCTGCGGCGGCGGGCGGGCGCGGACGCGCACGGGGACGCGCGGAGAGGAGCGGATGCGAACGGGCCACGGGGGCCGGCCTCGGGCCCGGCGGGGTGGAGACGGGTGCCACGCGGCGGCCCGTGACTGGCTCGAGCGCGTCCGGCGGACGTGTCCGGCGTGGTCTGGACGCGTCTGGCGGCACGGGGAGCTCGGGGCTAGGGTTTGGATGTGGGATTTCGGGGTTAGGGGTAGTTTTATAGGTAGAGGGAGCTAGGAGAGTCCAAATGAGGTGCGGTTTTCGCCCACACGATCACGATCCAACGACCGAGAGCATGGTAGTGGTTAGGATGGGCTTGTGGGCTGTTGTGGAGAGGTGTTGGGCTAAGATAGAAAGGGGGTTTTCAGCCCACGTGGTTAACCGTTGGAGTATCAAACGACCTCCAAACGAGATGAAACTTGACAGGCGATCTACCGGTGATAAACCAAGACCACTCGACAACTCTCGACCCATTCCGAGGATGTTTTTAACCCACTCACGAAACAAAGGCTTGAGAGGTGCGACGGTGCCGTGTGTGAGTGTCGAAATCCAAAACGGACAATGGAGACGACGGAGACGATGCAACTACACACAGATGCAAATGAGACTATGCCAATGCAATGCACATATTGTAAATGGCATGGTGACATGCAACACACGCACAAGGCAAAAACGAAGAAACCCGAAATGAAGGAAGATCCCAGAATGGAATTGATTAAGTCAACGAAGAATATATTGCCATATAAGGAAGTTTTACATCTGAGGTGTTACATCGCTACTGCTAAGTGGACCCATCGCCACCGACGGGGGCTGCCCATAGTAGTAGCGATGGCCTGAAAATTGCGCTACTACTATGGTTTTATCAATAGCGCGCTGAATTTCCCCCCGCTACCGCTATACCTATCTGGTGCCAGCAGGTGGGCTCGATTAGCAGCTGCGCTGGCTGAAGGCGCGCGCTACTGCTATGGAGATTAGCAGTAGCGCTCATTGGCACCCCGCGCTTCTACTATGTGCAGCTGCCACCCTTTCCCCCACCCTCCTTCTCCCCCTCCCCATTTCCCTCTCCCTCCTCTACCTCCCTCACTTAGTTCTTCATTCTCCCATCTCTCTTCTCTCTCCATTAATGCTCCCATCGACCATCTCCTCCATTAATGACCTTTCTTTCTAGGTAGCTTATTTTCTCACTATATTTGTATCTCCCTCCTTCTATTTCCCCACTTCTACCTTTGTCTCACTAGCTAGATCTCCCTCCATCTCCACTAGTTAGGTATAGCATCTTCTTCCAACTAGATCTAGCCATTTTAGAAGGAGCAATGCTACACTTACAGGCTAATTTTTACAGATTTGAGCTTACGGACAAAGATGGCATTATTAGATTGGAGGGAGAAGGGCCCCGCCCCGGGAATTCAGGGGGCTGGGATGAATTAGTCATCGCCACCTCCGTCCGTATGGTTGTTTCTGTAAGTGCTGCCCGTAAGTAAAGCAATTTTGTTTTAGAAGTAAGCCATGGATCTTTGTCCACTATTTCGATCCCTACATAGCGGCACCGCCCGCCATCTACCGTTTGCTCGATTCCTCTCTCACGACGATAGGCGAGTAATAAGTTGTGTTTTGCAAGAATGGAAATATGTGTGTGTTGCGCTAGTATGATGGTGGGAATGTGTGTGTCGCATGCATGAGTTGCCACCTATATATGTGTATTTGTCGGATCGTGCGTGACATGAGTTGCCTGTTTTGCCAAAGTGTCGATTTATTTTTTTTTCGGTGAATTTCTGGCAAACTCTATATGTCCTTTTTTAGGGAAGGTCATGCCGAATTTTTGTATGACATGCATGCATCAATGTGTTTACAATCCTTTTGCTTATTAATTATACCGCGCATGTGATTATGAAGGTCAACGGAATATTGGTGGAAAGATGGTTTCGATCCGCGGTGCACGACATGTATGAAAATAATCGAAATGATGTATTATGTTCGTGTCGAAGATGCAAAGGAGTCTTGCTCGACCCCTTTAAGGAAGCGCATTAGTGCACCTGCTCATGCATGGTTTTATGGATGGCTATATTTTGTGGATAAGTGAAGATGTGATGATGTCGATGGGGCTGCCAGTGACGACATTGGGCTAGACGAAGAGATGACGACCGATAATGGCGGCGGAGAGGCTGGACATGGCGCCGAAGAAGAGGCTGGACATGGCGGTGAAGAAGAGGCTGGACATGGTGCCGAAGAAGAGGTTGGAC
Organism: Secale cereale; assembly: GCA_902687465.1. Classification (NCBI taxonomy): domain Eukaryota; kingdom Viridiplantae; phylum Streptophyta; class Magnoliopsida; order Poales; family Poaceae; genus Secale; species Secale cereale. Next base: position 469,208,480 of record LR738709.1, on the reverse strand, counting down.
ATGACGGAGAAGCCGCGGACACGCCGCAACTTTCTTCTGTACTAAGTTCAATCATGGGGGACCCTCATGTTCGAGACCTGCTTCGCAAAAAGACGACTAGCAACAGAGCTACTTATCGAGAGGAGTCCAAGATTGGTCAACTGGAGGAAGACTCGAAGAGTCCATTGTATGATGGTTGCGATCCAGAGGTGACCCGCTTGAGCTTCACGCTAGAACTTCTAAAGACGAAGACTAAAAACAAATGGACCCTGCAGGAACCTGTGTCCTACTAGTGTCGACATGTAATTTGTTTAAGAGCATCTAAGAAAAATCTAAGAAGAGTACATGTAATCCAGAAGTCAGTAAACTTCTTTAAAAATACAATAATGAATTTGTTTAAGAGCATCTAAGAAAAATCTAAGAAGAGGACATGTAATCTAGAAGTCAATAAGCTTGATTTGTGCATGACACTCACCTGGCATTCATCCCCTGTTGGGAAATCTAGAGAAGGAAAAACTACAAATGGCATAACAAAATCTTCTCTTGAAAAAGCCTGATTCTGAGAGTCGTCCTACACAATAATCAATTCCGCACATAGAATAAACAGAACAAAAAATTTGATGGCAACGTGCTGAGATGCATATCAGTCATTTCATGGCCAATGACGCGGCCGACGCCTCAGCTATCAACGAGATGGGTTGGCGGGCATGAAGGCAAGCGCCAATGTCAAACGGGTGCAGCTCAGCGCCATCAAATATGAGATTGACTCCCGGTAAGACCACATCCTTGGTATCGGAATCTTCTGAATCAGTTTTCGAAGCAGAAGGGGATGGTTGATCTTCAGTGACAGATCTTGTAGCAGCCTCATACACGGGAGTGAGTGCGTGGGACCTATCAGAAATCCAGGAGACGACGATGAGCCGTCAACAAAATTAGGGCTACAACAGTAGCATTGTTAACTACTCCCTCCGTCCCATAATATAAGAATGTTTTTAGTGTCAAAAACGTTCTTATATTGTGGGACAGAGGGAGTAACTACATAACACAAGTCCCATGTTGTTGTCAAGCTTCTTTGGAAAATACCTGAGGATGCTCCCATCGAAGCTCAGAACTTCAGTAAAGCATTTCTGCCGTCTTCCGAGCTTCAGTCTGACATGTTCACCCGGTGACGTCCCTTCTTGGGTAGGCGATGATGGATCATGGAATGGACTCCATCTTCCACTCACAATGTTCATGAGTTGGAGTTGGCGCGGAGAGTTCTTCGAGCCTCCCCGCTGATTTAACAACCTTGCTGTTGGACCGGTTGCTTGGTACTCAGTGCAAAGTTCGCGCAACCTCTTCCTCACCGTCTGCATAGACTCATAGTGTTCGGTGAGATCATCTTTCTGAAGCATATTTGAGTTGACGACCCTTTCACATATTCTTTCACACAGCTTTGGATTGAACAAAGGAATTCCGAATTCCAAGTTCAGAGGTATCCACTCATAACTTTCCTTCTCTGGAGGTACACTAGATTCGCTTACCCTGTGAAGCCTTACTAGGCGAAGGTAACCAACTGTGCTCAGCTCAACTTTACTGGATAGATCTTCCAACAATGTAGTCAAATTTGACATCTGCCCCTCAGGCAAATCAGTTCCGGCTAACGCGGATGTGATTGACCCATCCGCATTTTTCAGGGGCAATGGGACATCCATGGTTACGAGGTTTCCTGATTCATCAAGGTCTTTCGTGCCCAGTGGCTGCACTATCACAGCAGAATGTTTTGTCATTGAGTTCAGGTAGTGCAGCAGAAGGCCTCCCCTTACCAGGTTCCCTTCGAAGTTTCCTCCTAGTCCACCCACCACAGAGTGATCCCAAGACCATATCAGCGCCTTTTCGCAGCCGGCTAATGGCTCGGGAAGCAGCCGCAGACGCTGTCCTTTCATGAAAACAGCAGAGAGCGGACCACAACTACCAGAAGTATACAATGCAAGCTTCATCCAAGGTGTCATTGAGGAGTAAGAAGGCGGACCGAAATGTACTGGTCCTGCAGTGCTGGGTAGAACTGATGAATGTGGAAAAGGTATCATAGAGACCACAATGTCATAGTCCCTAAGAAGTAATCTTTCGAGCGTCGATGGCGCCAGTGAAGCTAAGCTCTCGCAGCGAAGAATGTTGACTCGGTAATTTCTTTTAGTCTTCCGCACAGCTGGGCCATCCAGTTCTGTAGTCTGGCTATTGTCATTTTGAGTAACCATTTGGCTGCTGTCAAAATCATTTTCGGCTACGCTTTCCATCCCTCCTGATTTTATACATGAAGGTGACGATGCATTTGAATCAACGGTCGGGTATTCCTGCTGTGGTGTGTAACCATGTTGGCCATCACCGGCAGGATCTGTAGCTTGAAGTGAGCTTTCATTATTCTCGACAACATTATCAGCGCCCTCCTCGATGCTTTTCTTGCTTAAAGGGAGGGACAAATCATCCTGGCAGATTCCGTCACTAGATTCATTTGGTGAAGTTCCACCGGACAGCAAACACTCAAGGAAACATCGCAGGCTAAACGCATGGTTTGCAAATTCCTGGAGTACACCCTCAAACTTCTTTCCTTCTAAACTAGCTAGATCATTGCATAGATCAGCGATGCAAGAATAGCCCAGTTTTCCAGCCTCATATAGCGTAACAGCGTGGGACTTCAATCCTGCAATAGGTTTGCGAAGAAAGATCAGTACAGTCTGCTAATTGAAAGGAAGGTTGCGTCAGTAAATTTATAATGCCAGTTCAAGAACAAACTTTACAATCATCAATAAGAATCTTTTGGACTATAGCTCCTTCAAGATCAAAGACGTTGGACATATTTTTTGCTTAGAAGTTTAAAAAAATGTAGGAATTGGAGTAGTAGGGGGATCTAGCCTGGAGATAGAGAGCCCATCATCAAGTATGAAGTTACATTAGCATCCACAATGAAGCCCACATAAGCAGTTCCAGAGATTTTCCTGGGTCCATCACAATCACTGTTGAGCAATTCTGTACAGGATTTTTCTGAATTGATGCTCATGCGTGAACCTTCGTCGTCGTCACCAAGAATGCTACTGGGCAATGCAGTAGCACTTGAATCTCTAAGAGCGGAGTCTGTATCCAAAAGCTTTACGGCCCATCCCAGTCTGCAGGCAAATGATGCAGCTGCCTGGAGTTGATAAAGGTCAGCCTGTAAAGTTTTAGCCAATTCAGCAACGGTGGCATTTTCACTTGATACAACAAATACAGCATATAGTAGCCTGCAGTCAAGAAAATATGAAATGAATTTAACAGCAACAGGAACTGATAGCAATGCAGATCAGTTGAACAAGCAATCATGCTCATTATGCACAAGACTAGTGAAGGCAACTACTCACTCTTCAATTGGATCTTCGTACGACTGATCCTTATTTGAAACAAAACCTTCAAGTCTTGAAACTGAATCAATGGTACAAGTTTAGAACTAAAGCATCATCAAGTAGTAGGTTTACATGTATAAATCCTAACTTTTGGGTAAATTAGGTTGTAACTTGATGCGATAAAATGACATCGGCGATGATCTCCTAAAAAAAGTGTGAAAGTTATGAGCCTCCACCAGATAATTTCTTTGTCAGCACAAACTAGCTGACATGAGACAACTGCACCCATGAGTTATGGGCCAATTCACGCAATTAAATTTAATGCAGGGCTGCCCAATAACAGAAATCAGATATATTACTCTGAAACAGTCCTCTGGATAAACAATAGCACAAATTGGTTTGATTCCAAACCTCTGAAACGGTCCTCTGGATAAACTGGCACATCGAAGTATACCCCTCCTCTTCTGTAAAGACAATTTATAACCTCTGGATCAAACAGAACATATGAATTGACTTCCTCTTTACATATTTTGTCTATTGCTATTGTCTCTTCCTCAGAAAGCTTCTGCAGTAATATTACAACACCAGTTACCACGAAGAAAAGGTATTCTTGTATAATTATCTATCTTATGGAGAAACAAGTTCTAGTAAAACCTATGTCATCACACAGTAAAAAAAACTACGTCATCGCGTCATAAGAAAAACTATGCCATATTCACTATTTTATTTCTTATAAAGTAATATGTCCTTACACAATTAACAAGAACGTTCACCCCTCATGAATCTTACCTTAAACTCTTCCAATGTGAAGTTGACGAAACGGACTCCCCACCAAGGTTCTATTGCTAAGTCTGCAGGTTGTGCAGGCAGCAGCTCTTTTGCAATTGATTTGCTCAGCTTCCACATTATCTTCTGAAATGCCGGAAAGTGAAAAGAAGGGATTATATAACAAGAGGAAAAGAGGACACTAGTTGGGGTATGTTCACTCTTCGGAACATATGAAAATCACCAATGTGTTCAACTGGTAACCTCACATCCAATCATGTATCTCAGCAGTAATACTCGAGTAAATTGCACTTTTCACCCTCTATTTGTGCTCGAGTGACAGCAGCTACCCCCATTTAACAAAATTTCCTTGAGTTAGAAAATTTAAGAGGTTTATTAGACATTTTCAGTATTTAAAATTGAACCCCATTTTGTCAAAGTGGCCCCACGTTTCAGGCCTGTGTGGCTGCTGAGTGAGAGGCTATGCATGTGGATGACATGTCACAAAATATTAGAAACTCATTACAGTAACAATAAAAATATTGATAAAATCATATCTCACTCATTTGAACTCTAAGTTGAGTGACATATGTTCCTAAAAGAAATTACAACTTAATTGTCTGCAATATTTTTGAATTTTCTGAAATATGATCTTGAATTGTGTTCGAGGTACTCTGAAAACCCTTAGTAAGTCTAACTTAACCTCAGTTGTAGTTATTTCTCTCCAGTAAGATTCCAATAATTATGCCAATTGGAATCTTTGTTCAGGGACACAGGAAGGATACAATATGCTACTATACCTTCGATCTGCACTTATTCATGATTTCGATAAATTCATTTCTTCCAACACCAGTAATCCTCAGGGCGTCAGCAGCACTGAAGTTTGGAATACTGTCATATGGTTGCTCTGCAGGTATTTTCAGCAAGTTTGAATCATAAAGAGAACAATTAGCATATTAAATAAAGTAGTTTCTGCAACATATACAATATTTAGATGTCTTATAGAATAATCTACGCTAGTACTTGGTAGCAAGGATAATAAAACTGGCGTACAGTAAACACACATCAAAGATATGCAGCACAGAAATTGAAAAGGTGTTCATATAACATCATAAAATTAACCAAACTATAGTCTCATTCGCAAAAACAAAAACAAATTATAGTCTCAGTTTTGAAAATGAACAACATGCCCTACATTCCACAATATTAGTCCAACTACCTATGCGAACAGACCAAATGGATGCATAATCTTTGTAATTAAATAAAATGTTTGAACCAAACTCTTTTCTGTAATAGAAGTTTTAATATACTTTAAAAATGACCACATTTGACAGTCTAGTAGAAATAATTAATATAGCCCTGGGGCTTCACTGATGCCCAAGGTGGACAAATACGAATTAGTACGGGTCATATGCAATAAACCAAAACTATGAAGTACTAATTGGATAAATGATTCATATAGATTTGTGAAGAATGGGGTAGAAATATTCAGATGACACATCAAGGCTGCTGGGCACGAATGTGGGTCAACTGGCAAGCAAAACAACTCAAAAGAATGTGATGACAGAAAATGCTTTGCCTTCTATCGATACAAGTGATTACCATTCTTCATGGCTTCAAAAAGGACGTCACAATAATATTTGAATGCTGATATCCTCATTACTCGACAGATGTAGTCTGCGAGATGGTATGGGTATAACTGCAATTATTTTTGTCAAAGTAGCAGTCATGAAAACCTTAAAAAAAATCCAGCCTAGAGAATGCCAAAAATCTAGAATTAGTTGAACAAACCAAGGAAAAATAAAACCATGATACAACTGCAAGAGCTATTGATCGAGAAAACAGCCCAAAAGGATTTTAAAAAGAATTAGGCCGATGAATTTAGATTTGATCTGCAGTCAGCCAAAGCATAGTGTTTCACAATTGCAGGCATGAGTGACAACGCAAAAGTGTGGAAGATGCTACTCCCTCCATTCCTAAATATAAGTCTTTCTAGACATTTCGAATGGACTACAACATACGGATGTATATAGACATATTTTAGAGTGTAGATTCACTCATTTTGCTTCGTACGTAGTCACTTGTTGAAATCTCTAGAAAGACTTATATTTGGGAAGGAGGGAGTAGTAAACTAGTGAAAACCCGCTCTGACAAGATATGTGCAAACCAGTATCTTATCGTAAGTAATTACGGAAATGAGAGAAATCTAAACAACATACTGCTAGATTTCTGCAGAGATAGCGCATCAAATCCTCGTAATATTCCCCCTCTTTGCATACTTTGCGGGCAAAAGAGTTATTCCATGGCAGTCGTTTTCTTATACAATAATCTACAATCCTGCCATGAAGTACAGAACATCAGGCATCTGAAGAATCATTTACCATTTGCAAAAAGAAAAAGTAAGCTCTGCGTACTATATGCTGTTAACATAAGCTGTTCATAGGTCTAGAAAACACAAGTTAATCATCGTATGGACAGGTGCAGTTGGAAGGGAAACCTGCAGAATCGACATAACATGTACTGTAATGACCGGCCGCGTGTAAGATGTGTGTGTAGTACGACTTGCCAGGCTCACATTGGAATTGGAATGGATGCCATTTTACAGATTATGAGCTTGCGGTGTTATACTGCGTGAATTCTTACTTGTAATTTGCAAGCCATCAACATGCATGCTTAGAGTTTAGACGGGCATTAACAGTTTGTGTTGCCCAAACCAGCATTCCAAAATGCGTGCGTGCCTTAACAAACAAGGATTTGATGAATGGCGTCGCCCCCATTTCTTGGTACGAGCGATCGACTGCTCGAGACGGCCATTAACGCGGCCCGGGGGATCGGCGGCCATTAGATTGATCCGCGTTAATCGGCGTGCGTGCGTACGTACGTACCTGCGGTGCCACTCGTCCTTGGAGACGACGGCGGCCTGTATGCGCTTGGGGAGGGTCTCCCAAGGGCACTCGTCCCTGATGGCCTTCACCATCATCTGCTCCTCCACCGTCGCCGCCATCTGCTGCTGCATCCTCGCTCGATCTCGTCCTCCCCCTCCCCCTCCCCTCCTTTGCTTGGCTCGATCGGACAATGCGGGCGGGCGGACGGAGCGACTACGATCCTAATCCCGACGAGAGGAAGAAAGAGGGGGAGAGGGGAGGCAAGAGACGCCGCGGGCACACCCCGGCTATCCTACGCGCACCGCACGCTGATCCAGTTATTCCCAACTCATCCATCACCCTACTTTCTTCCAAGCATGCGCTCTCCTTAGGCCAACTCCAACGTCCGACCCCGTCATGTCTGTCCGCCCGCGTCCGTTTAGGGGTGAACGGACAAAACATGCCTCCCAACGCGCGGCCGCAAATGGACCGTCGTCCGTTTTCTGTCCGCTTTCGATCCATTCCCGACCTAAGTTTGGGCCGAATTTGCGGCCGCACCGACACGCGCGGACGCGAGCGGCGCGTGGCCTTGTCCTGCCCTGGCCCGCCCGTCGATGAGACAGATCCCTCTTTCTCTTCCTCTACCTCTCGCTCCCGCCATCGCCGCCGCCACCACCACCCCCGGCAGCATCGTCTTCCACCGGGGCCGTCCCAACCACCACCGCGTCATGCCATAGCCGTCCCCGCACCGACCTACTGGAAAGCATTTGGCCGGCTTTCCCTGTGGTACCGGTGGGGGACAAACTACGGCCGTCGTCGTCGCCCGTCGTCCCCAACCTCTTCCGGCCGGTCGTTCGATGACACAGGGCGCCCTCCATCACCAGCGACCCCAAAACCTTGCTTTGCTGCCTGCGAGGGGAGCAGGGTGTGCACTATCCAGCCGCTTTCCGACCACGGCTGCAAGGCGTTCGACGGATTGCTCACAAGGTACAATGGACAGTGGTGATGAGGTTTTTCTTTCACAATTTCATTTGCTCATCAGATGATTCATCCTAGGATGACGAAGAGCTGGCAGTTGCGTTGGCCGTACATGAACACATCACTAGGAAGTGGCCTCGGTACAGGGAATCAATCCCGACCATGCTCCGGCCTTGGACCGCAATAGAGAGAAAGGTCACACCCTTCTCTATGTTGATTATTTAAGGATGGTCCACTCTTTAGGCCACATCAATTTCGTCGCCGATTCCGAATGAGAAGGCATGTGTTCAATCGTATTCGCGAGGGAGTGGTCACGCATGACCCATACTTTGAGTGCAAAGTGGATGCCCCTAGGCAAGCTTGGTTTCTCTTCATACCAAAAATGCACTGTGGCTATCCGCATGCTTGCATATGGAATTCCTGGTGATCTTGTGGATGAGTATGTTCGTATGAGTGAGTCAACATGTCTCCTCTCATTGTATAGATTTTGCACGGCCATGGTGGAAGTGTTCGGCCTGGAGTACCTTAGAGAGCCAAATGCCGCTGATACAGAGAGGTTGTTGGCTATCAATGCCGAGAGGGGCTTTTCGGGCATGCTTGGTAGTATAGATTGTATGCACTGGAAGTGAAAAAATTGTCCATTTGCTTGACAGGGGCAGTAAAAGGGGCATGTGAAAGGTGCCACTGTTATACTTTGAAGCTGTGGCTTCACAAGATCTCTGGATATGGCATTCTTTCTTCGGCATGGTTGGTTCTCAAAATGATATTAGTGTTCTTCAGCGGTCTCCGGTGTTTGCAAGGCTTGCGGAAGGGCACTCGCCGAAGGTGAACTTTGAGGTCAGTGGCCACCATTACAAAAAACGGTATTACCTAGCTGATGGCATTTATCCTCAGTGGTCCACTCTTGTGAAGACCATACCCAATCTGCAAGGAGAGAAGAGACTAAGATTTTCCCAAATGCAAGAGAGTGCTAGGAAGGATGTGGAGCGTGCTTTCGGTGTACTTCAGTCTCGGTGGGGTATTGTTCGTAACCCTGCACTGACATGGAGCACGAAGAAGCTTTGGAAGGTGATGACTGCTTGTGTGATCGTGCGCAACATTATCGTGGAGGATGAGCGCGATGATAGCATCTACGACCAACGGTTAGATTTCCTGGGTGAAAATGTTGAGCCTGAGCATGCACCTCATGCAACCTTTGAACAGTTTGTCGAGTTTCATCAGGAGTTGCGTGATTGGCATACTCATGTCCAGCTTGAGGATGACTTAGTTGAGCACGTGTGGACTCATATTGACAACGAGTAGATCTATGAGTTTAATTCATGTCATGCTAACAAATTTTGATTGGGTTGTAAGACATTTTGATATTGTTTCCTTGTCGTGCAAAACAAATTTTGATTGGGTTATAAGACTATTTTGGGAGGTATGTTTGATTCAAACCATTTCATATGCATCATTTTCATTTTATTTACTATTTTGGACTAACGGACGAGATGCGGCTGAAATGCGGCCGCGCGTTGGCGCCCGTCCGCCGCATCCATGAACCCGGACGGACACGGCTCCATTGTCACTCCCAAAACGAACGATATCCGAACAAAGCAGACGTTCGTTTGGGGTCAGGCGTTGGAGTTGACCTTAGTTCTCGTGAGGTGCCGCGTGTGTCCGAGCAAGGCTTTCGCCGCCATCTATAATTGGAGAGGTTCTATTTATAGGCTTCTCACATGATCTCGTATGAACAGTAAATTCTGAAGAAGAAAATAGTAACAAATTAAAACATTCTGATAGTTTTGAAAAAAAAACATTGATGTTTTTTTCTACACGCATGCAAATTTTAGCGATGAAATCACATTCGTGAGGTGTGTAAAAAAATACTCTGAAATGCTTCCAAAAACACCCTTTGGAGCATTATTTTTTCTGCCCGTACCTCCCAAAATGTGATTACATCATGAAATTTTGCACTCACGTAAAAAAAAACATCAATATTTTTTTGGATCGTTGTTCATCTGAGATCATATGAGCTTGAGCTCACATACTCAATGTCCCTTCCAAGCACACATACATCATAATTCATATCAATGTTGGAGATATCGCTTATCGGGAACTTATCAGTCGACCCATGATAAGGGGTAAATCGGCCAGTTTATCGGCATATCGGCCGATTTATCGGCATATCGGGCGATTTATCGCCATATCGGCTCATTTATCGGCCGATTTATCGTATAGACAACACAGTGGTAAGCGATAAATCGGCCGATTTATCGACATATCGAAAGATATCTTGAACAGTGATTAATATATATATATACCGAAATAAGACTGCATTATGAATTACATTTAATGTTTACTTTTTCCTTTTCATTTTTTGATTTAATGTTTACAGTTTTTTTATAATTCATAAAGAACGAAAAATACTTTATATATATTTATGAAGTATAAACAAATTATATATGTAATAAATGTAAAGTATAAACATCATATTTGGAAGTATAATGTTTAAACGAAGAAATACTTCATAAACATCATAATTGGAAGTATAAACAAAGTAAACAACTTTTATGAATTATAAATTCATGTAATTTATGTAAATTATTTCCTGTAATTTATACTTTACATATATGTAACGAAATAGGACTGCACTATATATATTTTACAGGAAATACTTTACATAAGTTTTTGAAAAATGTTAATCATGTATTGGAAAAATATTAAATGTGCATAGAAAGGA
>LR738709.1:469047037-469197592 GCA_902687465.1 Secale cereale | reverse complement strand
AAAAAAAATGAAAACTGAGATTGAAAAAAAAGGATGGAAATAAAAGAAAACTGAAGTTATAACAAAGTAAGAAGTAAAAAAACAAATAAAACCAGCGAAAAAATAAATATAACCAAAAAAGAACAAAATGAAACAAAAAAGAACAAAAAAGCACGAAGAAAACCTACAGCGAGCGAATAGTTTTATCTAATTAAAAAGTTAATCCTAATAAAATGTAACTGAAAAAGGTTCTTTTAAAGGTTTGAATATTTTTTCTAAATTCCTGACCATTTTTAATATATTAAAATATTAAATATGTGATTTTAAAAATATGAATAATTTCTTAAACCATCAATTGATAGAAATAATTTGATGTCATTTTTTTCCTAAACCATCAATTGAAGGTTTCCTTCTAAACAGTGAGCTAGTCGGGCGACATTGACCTAGGCAAGGCGAGCACCTTTGCGCTAGACGATGCTTAAGGCGCTCCCCAACAATTTAACGCAATGCGCGTCAAATAGGAAATTCCTTATACTAGATGTTGGGTACTATTGGACCCGGGCTACATCACATCACATGTGGTAACAATTTGGAAATTCCCTGTACTAGATGTTTGGGCTACTAGTACTGAACGCGGCCCATATCACATCTTATGCTTTGAATAGCGCAACAACAATGGGGAAGCTCACACGCTAGCTAGAATATCCTCCTGATAATATGTATCCCTGTAAACGTTGTTAACTAGTAATAAAGTGTGTTGTGATCCTAAGAAAAAATGTAAGGACAATTTGGAAATTCCATTTGGCGCTTATAGCGCCGAATAACACTCTAACGATGCATGGCGCGCACCCCTACAAGCATTAGTTTCCTTACGGGCTGGCCCGTGTAGGTGCTACCAGGTCCAGTTTGAGGACGCTTCTATACATCCCTAAAAGCAGTTCCTTGCAATTTTTGGAAGCTTTCAAGTCCTTTTTTCTTTTCTCTTTCTGATTTTCAGTTGATTTTGTTAGGTTTCTTCTTTCTTGTTCTTTTCCCTTTGCCCCTTTGCATCCCTTTAAAAAAAATGTTTTTCTTACCAAACTCACTAACACTTTCATAAATTAATGATCATTTTTTAAATAAATCTACCAATTATTCAAAATATATAAATTTGATAGATTATACTACCTCCGTCCGAAAATACTTGTCATCAAAATGGACAAAAGGAGATGTAGTACATCTCCTTTTATTTATTTTGATGACAAGTATTTCCGGACGGAGGGAGTAGAATATTGGATGTCAATTTCTTTTCTGAACCATAATTGCTGGATTTCCTCTAAATGGTGAGGCGAGATTGAGTGACCCAAGGTGGGCGTCTTTGTGGGATAAAACTTGTCTGCTCCCTTCTCATGCTCCCATCCGTGCTCACACTTCATCCTACGGCTGTCCTTCTTCCTTTTTCCTTTCTAATCTAACCATCTTCCCCCCTGATTTTAAAGGGGTGAGGCCGGGCCTTATTTTGCTTCAATCAAATCAAGCGACGTATGCGGAAGCACGAATGGGCACACGTGAGGGGAGCAGGCAAGTCTCGTCCGTCTTTGTGCAAGGCGGTGCTTAAGGCGCTCCCCGACAATTCGACGCAGAGTGCGTCAAATAGGAAATTTCCTATACTGGACGCTCGCTGGACTGCCTGATTTAATTTAGCTGGAGATCTAAGCCCGATTCTAGCCCACAGGAAATAATAAATTGCCGAGGGCCACCGAGGAAGCACCATTTTTGGTTTTTGAACTTTGCACCATATTGTTTGGAGGGGAGAAAAGCAAGAACATGTCGGCGCTAGCAACTGGGGTAGAACGTTCGGCGGCAAAAGCGTCGACCGCACGCGACTGGTGGCAGCCACCAGGCCCAGGGTACGCGGCGCAGAGCAGAGGCCAGAAGCTCTCTGCCCGAACAGGTCGGCGCGAGTGATGTCACATGACACCGACCGGCGCACCTTTCAGCTCTAGCTCCCACTTGCTCGGTCAGTGCGCAGTTTGGCACACGCACAACAGGTGGCGCGTCACGCGTCAACACCCGCAACGAATCCCGGTATCCTGTCGCCGTCGTCGTCGCCTGGACCGACGTTTCTTCCCGGCCCCAGCCAGCCCAGCTTCCGCTACTGGCACCGCAGTTTTCGCTGCTTGCACCCCGTTGACCCTCGCCCGTGCCGTTCTCCCGTTCCGGCGCGGCGTCCATCCGGGTTGGTGGTACTCGTATATGATCGGACGCTCACAGCCTTGGCAGCAACAAATAGTGTTCGCTCGTATGTAGAAAGCCTTTTATTTATTTATTAGAGGGACCTGTTCAGTTATATATCGCTCGCTTTGTTTCTAAATAATAATCGCTAGCTCGCCAATCGCTGTCTATAAAATACTGTTAGCTGCCCCACGAGCAGAGCCAACATGCCAGGCTTCATGATCAAGCAAAAATGCGAATGATGAGGCGACCCAATTGTCCAATTCAGAAAGGAAAAGCGTGCGAGGAGACGGTTGTTCGTCCACGTGCCATTTTCGCTGCTATTCAATTCCAACATGGATTAAATAACGTAGTACTACTACGGTCGTTCGGTTAGAGGCGAGAGACCTAGCTGTCGGTTTTGATCCTGTCCTGTGCTCTAAAATGTGATCCGATCCAGATCAGGAGGTGATTAGGAGCTGGTTCTAGATCCAGCTTCGATCGCCGGCGACTCCGCCGCTCCCCTTCCCCTCCGATCACCGTCTTGGCGTCACGAGGGGGAGGGGAGCTCCGATTCTCGTTTGTACGTGTGTTAGTCCTAGGTTTTGGAGTTTCCTCGGTTGGCGTCATGATGGACGAATATCGATGGTGCTAGTAGGAATGATGGTCTCTCAGTCTGTGCTCCTGCTTGTTAGAAGGTGTTACTGGCGTCCACGAGAGGTTTTTTGAGTCCAAACTATTGCAGAGGCTTAGATCTGGTGTTGCGTCTTGGCATGGCGGACGAGATGGGTTGTTCTTGGAGTGCAGCGGTGATGACTGTTGCGGATCTGCAGAACACGGCGGGGGATCAGGGCGCCCGATGAACAGTGGGTTGGCGTTGGCCCCGGACCTGGCGTTGAAGAGGCTTGGAGGGCTCCTCTGGTCCATGTTTCTTATGGGGCTAGATATACTCTCTCGGGACAAGTGGCTATCGTAGCTCTTAACGTCTCCTGGTCAAGGGTTTCTTCAATGTACCACCTTCTCGCGTTGGCTGGGGCCGACGAGGCCCGCATCCACTTCTTCTCGTGGGACCTTCTCAACGGTGCCACCATATTCACTGTCGTGCGCGGCTGCTCCGGCATCATCTGTGTTGCCTCGTCCTATCATCCTTGACCCCTGAGTATTGCTGCCCTATGGTCGTGTCTCGCAGTCTCCCTTTGTCATTGTTGTCCTGCGCCCGGGTATTGTTTCTCAGCGTGGTGCAGAACGGGAGGTGGCGTGCTCAACGTGGAGCGGCGGGTGCTCATCCAGTTGTACACGGGCGGGAAGGATGGCATCGGGTGACAACGCGTCCGAGAGCAGTGGCGGAGCTTCATGGGGGCCAACCTGGGTGGTGGCTCCCCAGCTCAAAGATTTTTTTGCATATATACCTATGTATTTGACCAATTTTTCCACTAAAAATCAGCATATTGTGATTTTGTTTGCCCCCTAGCCAATGACCCCCACGATTTTAGCCCAAGCTCCGCCACTGTCCGAGAGCATTGCTTCCTACTTTTAGTATAGGAATTGATGGGCACATATATACAAACATCATGAATTTGGATACATGAGGTGCTTTGATTAAGTAAAACAATATTCCAATTATTTGTACGAGTCAAGAACTTGAACTTTGTGTGGAACTTTCAAAATTCTGAATATATCATCACGTTATAGCGAGTAAAAATTATTATGTTTGATGTAATTTGTTAGTCAAGATCGACATGCGTTGCACGTGCAAGCTTACTAGTTGCGGTAAGGGTAAGTTTTCCTTTAGTTAAAAACCAAGGCAATCAATCTGAATGAATCCTTATCTATGAGTCAATGATCGGTGCATGCACACAATTAAGAACCATTTTCTTGGTCCCCAACCTAACTAATAAGGATATCAGTCTCACTAGACTTACTAGCTACAAGGATTACTGTATCAAGTGCTTAGAATTGGATTGTTAAACAAAAATAAAAGAATTAAAATTGTAGGGAGAAAAAACTGTTTGGGTTGTGGTAAAAGGAATAAATGGACTATAATCCATAGTTTCATAAGAGACACCTCTGAAATTCACTTTGGCTCACAGATGTATATGCATCCATTGTCTAAATACACATTTTAAAAAGTTACAAAAATTCGAGAAAAATCTAAAACACCACTCTCTCAAAAGAACATAACATCGGCATGAATGAACAAATTACAGTTTCGTGCCGATTAAGTTGTTTTTTGTTAGTATGATTATACATGTCCCTGTATCCATACATCATTATCCAACTGCACATGTAACTACTCTTCCACCTCAAGACTGCCATCCAACATTTATCTCAAAGTATTAAATATAATAGAGCATTGCATTAATCAAAATGATATAATATTGATGATATATTCTCTTTATTTTCAATTCATCATGTAAAAAACTAGGCAACTATATTTTTATCATTAGTGGCAATAACACAATACAAGTTTTTTTTGTCACTGAGATAGATTATTTGCAAGGTTAATTCCCAACTAACATACAAAATTCCTCTTGAGATTTTTCATCTAAACATGGACAGTGTAATACTAATATACCAGAGAGCACATATGTCTACAATCATGCAACAAAGTAGTCAAATAAACCATATATATAGTTGATCGTAAAGTGACAATTTATCAAACCACAACAAACGCACCAATAATTACATTAGGTGGATCACAATCATGTAGGGATCTTCATGTGATCTTTGTATTGAGAAGCAAGAGAGCGATATATGTCATCTAGCTACTTGTATGGACACATAGTTCAAGGTTGACTACTCACACATGAACATAGCGACATAAAGGTTGATGAAAATAGCTCAGGTAATGATTTCCCTTTCCGGAAGAATACCAAAAAAATCCTCCAGATTGGATAATCACAGAACGGGTGACAGCGTAAAAAATCCCTGGTAAATAATATCAGAGTATATAACGGTAGGAGCACCAGGACGTGGTGGAGAAGTGCCCTGGGGCCTCCACGTGGCCCCACTTTGCGTTCCACACTCAGGTCATGGGCGCCTCTCTACCTGCTTCTGATGCCCCTAGCTCTATCCTGACGTAAAACTTTTGAAAAGTTTTATTTTTTATTTTTATCCGCAAAATGGTGTTTTTTTGGAAAGTGCTAAAATATACAGAAGTCTGCAACTGACACCGAGCACTGGATTATTAGGGTAGTACAATAAACCGATAAAAAGTATACCAAAGTGATGCAATAATGATATGAAAATAGCGTAAACATGGCAAAATTATAGACACATTTGAGACGTACGAAGCGTGCAGCGGTAGTCGTCTGCATCCTAGCCGCTTCATGCATTGTCATTCCTCACCATTAGATACATTGTCCGACACGCACGTGCGTAGTGGTTGGTGGCAAACAGCGGGACAGTTCGGGGTTGGACGCCTATCAGTCCGGGTGACATTGTTTCAGAGAGAAGAAACAGGGTTGGAGAAGAATAGAAGATTTGTCGATGTGTCTAAGAGCAACTCTAGCAAATGTCGTATTGTACTGCAAAACCATTAAGTAGTTTACGTTACAAAATAAAGTGTTGGCGGGATGGATACCCGTAGGCCCTCAAAATTACATGGACGCCGCCTCTGGCGATGCAGGCCGGCGAGCCGTGCCACCCTGCGGCCAGCTCCTGCATCGGCCGCCACGAGGGGCCCCACATCCACTGCTCCATCCGTCGGCCACCATGGGATGGTCATGGCTAGCTCCTGCACCGGCCGCCATGAGATGGCGCCACCGCGACCAGCTCATGCACCATCCGCCACGAGGTGTCGTCGTCCGTCTCCTACCACTGGAGCTCCAACGCTGCAGCCGTTCCCCACAGAAGCGGTTTCAGCTACAGTTTCACTCCCACCAACCGGTTTTGTGAGATAGAGCGAGCTGTAAAAAACATGCAAAAAGTGAAATATGAGGTACGAGGTTCTTTTTTGAAGAGTTCTAATCTTTTGTATTGTACCTATCGTTTTGCGGGATCTAGAATTAATTTTTTTCGCCCAAAACTGTAAAAATGCGGTTATTTTACGGTTTGGTCCCTTTTAGGGTATCTCCTAGAGTTGCTTTAAGTGGCCTTTTTGCCATGTCACCCAGTCCAGCGGGTCCTTCTTGTCACAAATGTTTTTAGCATATGCTAAGCCATCAATCAACGTCTTCTGCAAAAAAAACATTACCTTTTTTTTGGCGATGAAAAAAAAACATTACCTTAGACGTGATGCATTAAGAAAGGTATTTCCTAAAACCTAGTTCTCAATGTGGTTTTTTTTTTTTTGCATCATTTAGTCTTACATCTGTAATAGTATTTGGCTATTTCCCCCCTAAAGTTTTTCTATGTGAAGTAATATTTGTCCTTGAAAGCACCATAATAGTGCTCATATAACGAAGAAGCAAGTCAAGCTAGCAACTGATATTGAAATCAACTTTGTTAGAAGTAGGTGATCTGTCAGTCTAAGTGCCTACCCCAAGGGCCGTCCTGGTTCCGGTGCAAACATTAAAAAAAATGGCACTCACACATGTCTCCGATACTTTGTATGGCTTGCTGTTACTGATGAGATATTTTTCTCCGGAGGTTTATTAAGTAAGTTGGAGTAGCTCATGTTTGTTTGGTGACCTCATAAAAATAGAACTCAACATGTCTCTGATATTTTGGTCCAGAGGTCAAACATCGATCCTCATAACAAACTTTTATTGGTTCAACAATGACCCATCTGCTCGATCGATCTCTCATCGGATAAATTGTATACTCCCGTACTAAGCTTAGGTTTCTATACAAATACAATATGATATATATAGTTACTACTGTTCCCGAAAACAACAATCACACACACACATATATAAGAGCATCTCTAGCATATTCCCATCCTTGAGAATAGCTAATTTTCAGTGACTAAATTTTTCTTCATCTAGCAGATTCTCTAAAACTTAATTCCCTTCTTTTGCAAATTCATCCAACCATTTTCAAACTTATCACAACATATTAATTCAAAACTTAGGATTTCAAATACACACAAGTCAGATACATATAAAATTTAATGTTTTCAGACTTAACCATTCAAATTCAAACACAATATATGGTCCAAATGAACTAAGAACCCAAATAAACTTGATCTCGATCTCAGCTACGCAGAATCGTCTCACACACTCGAGGATGAGATCTTCCAAATGCAAACATAGTCATCGGTTGACATTCATAAACAAGGACTTGCATGACTGATGCAATCTTCAATAATGGACTTGCACTTGATATTCCCGCTGCATTCCTTCCTAGTAGAAACCAATGGTCATATTTCTCGGCAACTTTTGCAATAGTGTTGAAGAGATCCCGGTGCATCCGAGATCGACGTCAAAAATACTAAGGGGAATATCATAAAGGAATCCCTTACTAGACCATCATGACCCATGATTACTTCGGCTGGTCCGAGAACCACGCATCGGTCTCCTAAAATCATCCACAGTGACCATTTCAGCCAACTACTCGAATTCATCATCTTCTTCTTTCTCCTCCTCCGACGAATGGTCGAAGATCATCTCCGACAATCTATTCATCTACACATTGGAGAGTTTCATGATCCATTTGAGACCTTTCTTGGATGAAAACCAGAATAAAAATTGAAAATACGAAAAATAATGTTAGAAATACCAATTACCTTTTGAATAAGAACCCTAGCTACCCACTGGACTCTAGTTAGCTAGCAGGTGACCGACTAAATATGCTGCTCTATCTCACTCATTGACTGCACTTAAGAGAAAAAAAAAAGAACATGTCCATTGACATAAACAACTACTGAGACAGAGCTCTTTAATGTCTGACTTATACTACTATAGTTTCCTCCGTCTGCTCTGCGAAGCTGTGAAGCATCGCTCTCCATTCCCAAAAAGAAGAAGAAGAAGCGCCCATCTCTCTGTCCTCCATAGCCTGGATGAATGAATAATGGAAAACAAATAATTGGACGTGTGACCAACGGAAAGGCCGTTCGGTCGCTAATCCTTTTCGCTCGCTTTAGTTTGTTGGTTATTTAACTATCCATGGACAATCGTTGGGCTGGTACGTGCTGCTGCTACTTGCGTGGCCTCGGATGGTGGACGCTTTGGGAGTTCGACCATGTGAGGCAGTGCGGTTGGTAGTAGGAAAGCACCTGCTACTGCTAGGCTGCTACCCCCATCTTCCATTCCATGGCGTTTTCCTCCTGGTCTATTTTATTATATTTTCATTTTAAAAGTTCCCATGTGTGCCGAGGCAACCATTAATCGACATGGTTAGGTCTTGGGGTTACACGCACCTAAGTACGTAGTACATGATTTCAGCGCGGGAAATAAGCATGGATTCAAGGATTTGCATTTCTCACTTCAGCACCTTTTGGACGCAGGATCTCATATGTTAGTTTTTTTTTTTTTTTGCAGGGATGTTAGTTTTTTTTAGCACAGTATAATCACAGATGCTCACAAACGCAAGTACACTCATCTCGATGAAGACAATCCAGCACACCCTTCTCTTATGAGCATCATCAAGGGTTGACGATGCCGGCTCGGATAAGGATGTGAGGGTGGCGCAAGGGTGTTTCTCAAACATTATGTCTTGAACTTTGGATGAGAACTCTAAATCTGATGCTCATTGATTGTACAATAACAATGATTGTCTATGTACCATTTGTTATTTGGGTGTTGTTTAGAGATTGCTTGTGACATATTCTCAGCGATGAACACCCATAATATGGCCTTCAATGGTTGGACCAGACGACAACATCACACGGGTGTCATCTTTTTCTTGGAAGCATAGTTGTTAGATAAAATTTATCATTGTCCGGTTGTTGTTAAAGAGGGTGTTGATGTTGATGATTGTTATGGAACCGTTTATCGTTGTGGCATGACATTTGTGTGAATATCGTTTCCTTTTCCTTTTAGTTTGGACTAATGTAGTTGTGGGTGCATCATCAATGTCTTAATTCGCTCTTGAAGTTAATCCATTGCAGGTATGTGCTTGTCGTTAGTTTGATATTAATACACTACTTATTTTAATTTTGAAGAACAACAATGTATGTGTGTAGCTACGTTTACTCGTAAAGAGAACACAACCAAAAAGTAAATATATATCACCAACACATTCGAAACCGACAATGATGTTTTTTTACATCCAATATTTTAAACTCTGTCTTTTGCATCTTAATGTTAATAATATGAATTCTAGGATTCTCTCGTGATGGAGTGACATGCAAGTGCGAAGTGATGTGAAAAGGATTTGTACTAGAGTCACTAGAGGTGTAAGGGCATCCACCATGTATGGGAAAACCTGTCCATAAGCAAAAATAATGATCTTATGGACTGCTCATATACAGTGTAGGTGTTGTCCACATGAAAAAAAAGGATAAGGGCGGCCCTTAAGCTTACAAATAGTCCACAAGCACAAGAATAATATTATCCGGTATAGCAATATAACATAAATTCAATCACACAATTCAAGGGCTTAGTTGTTCTTACACATAGGACTAAGCTTATGGACTAGTTTGACTATATGCATTGTGGTGCATAGTTTTTCATAAACGCTATAGACTTGACGTTAGTGCTAAGGGGGTTTTCAAGTGAATGCTCTGCGGGACACTGGACTGTTGCGCACAAATCTCAGCGCATTCGTTGGGAAGGTCATTGGGAGGGAACGTCCAAACAGAACATTGTCATCCATTTGTTTGATCCTACATGGGAATGACCTTCGCGAGAAAAAAATCCCCTATATTTACATCATGGAAATTTCTATGTGTAGCATGGTAGTTTATTTTTTATACACATGGCAAATTTCTAAAGACATGTGTGGGAACTTCCTATTTTACACACAACAATTCTCTATGCTATAGCATGGAAAATCTCCTCTTTGCAGCATGGCAAATCATGGGTTTGTGGAAACTTTCTCCTATCGTAGGATGGCAAGTTCCATTTATAGCCATGTGTGAATCTCTAATACACATAATAATTTACTCCCCTACGACATGGCAAATTCCTGACAATCTTTCTACTAGCATAACAATTTTCTCTTTTCAATATGGTAAATCTTTATACAATAGCATGATAATTGATGATCATTCGTTGGAAATGGTTTTTCTTGGGAACACTCCATGATCGTGCCGCTCACTCAAAAGAGATTATCGTAGAAAACACATTATTGCGGTATGTTATGTGGGTCCACATCTTAAGGGCAAGTTTGATGGCCACTGCATTGTGGATCTCACGCCGCTTATCCTCCTACTTGTTCCTCGACAACATGCAAGCTCTTGGCAGTATGTGACGGGCTGCACCTCCAATTTCGGGTCTAAGACATCCATGACGCCCTAGGACCTACCACCATGATCTAATATGTGGACCTCTGTCGCCTGGGGCACCACACCACTCTTGCTCCAACCCCTGACTAGTTGGTCTGACACTTGAAGAACTCCAAAGCCTACTCCGCCGCCTCGTGCTACTTCGCCATGTTCATTGGCTCGCTGCCCGACCCGAGCTGATGGCTTACTAGGAGGACCTGGGCACCGCTCCGCTTCAAGTTTTTTCTATGGCCGGCTCTTCGGGGCTGTAGGATCGAAAGTAGGTCTAGAGGGGGGTGATTAGACTACTTGACCAAGTAAAAACCTAACCTTTTCCTAATTTTAGCTGTGGGCAGCTTTTAGCAACTAGCACAAGTCAAGCAATCGACCTACACATGCAATTCTAAGAGTGTAGCAGCAGAAACTAAAACATTGCATATGAAGGTAAAGGGAAGGGTCTGGAGAGTCCACAGAGGGTTCCACCTACGAAGGGTCCATGAAGAAGCAACCTTGTCTATCCCACCATGGCCATCACCCACGAAGGACTTGCCTCACTCGGGTAAATCTTCACGAAGTAGGCAATCTCCTTGCCCTTGCAAACTTCTTGGTTCAACTCCACAACTTGACGGAGGCTCCCAAGCGACACCTAACCAATCTAGGAGACACAACTCTCCAAAAGGTAATGGATGGTGTGTTGATGATGAACTCCTTGCTCTTGTGCTTCAAACGATAGTCTCCCCAACACTCAACTCTCTCACATAGATTTGGATATGATGGAAAGATGATTTGAGTGGAAAGCAACTTGGAGAAGGCTAGAAATCAAGATTAATTCTTGTGGTAGGATTGGTATATCTTGATCTCAACACATGAGTAGGTGGTTCTCTCTCAGAAAATGTATGGTGGAAGTGAAGTCACGTTCTGATGGCTCTCTATCACAGGGAGAAGGGGGTGGAGGGGTATATATATCCTCCACACAAAATCCAACTGTTACACACATTTGACCCAACTCGGTGAGACCGAATAGATGAACTCAGTGAGACCGATTTAGTTAAAAATGTGAACATTAGGAATCTCGGTGGGACCGACTGGAACAACTCGGTGGGCAGATGTACTGGGCTTAGGGCAAACCTCATCTCGGTGGCGCCGATTGCATCAACTCGGTGAGACCGAAGTGAAGCAATAGGACAACATAGAATTGTTCAAGCCATCTTGGTGAGACCGATTGCAATTTCGGTGAGACCGAAATAATTGCAATTGATTACAGTGAGTTGGCAAGGCCATCTCGTTGTGACCAAGATCCATATCGGTGGAACCGAATTGCTAGGGTTTCTGGCAGTGTCTATGCCATGTGACCTCGGTGGCTCCGGATAGAATGAATCGGCGGGTCCGAGTTGGAGTTTAGGGTTTTGTCATATTTGGAATGAGAAAGTGGTTGAGGGATTTTGGAGCAATATCACTATGCATTTGAGCAAGCAAGCCATTAAGCAACACCTCATGCCCTTTTAATAGCATTGGCTTTCCTATGGACTGAATGTGATCTTGGATCACTTGAAATAGAAATGAAGAGTCTTGAGCTTTTGCCAATATATGTCCTTGGCATTTTGAGGGGTCCACATCTCTAGTCCATGCCATGCCATTCATTGAACTTTCATAAATAATAAACTTGAATGGCTATTAGTTCAATGAGCTATATGTTGTTATAAATTACCAAAACCACCCGGGGATTAGTTGCACTTTCAATCTCCCATTTTTGGTAATTGATGACAACATATAGATCAAAGCTTCGACAAATGATAATATGAATGAAATACATCGTCGCTTTGAGAAGTATGTGATAAGAAAGAGCTCCCCCTAAATTTGTACATTATTTAAAATATGCGTTTTAATACAAATGCACAATCGATTAGGATCATGGGTCACTCTTCCATGTCACATACATCTTGGTGGAGCCCACAAAATGATAAGAGTTAAGTAACATGCGCTCATCACCAAGGCAGGAAGTGATTGATCATACACAAACATTCATAGAGGTATTCATGCAAGCACACATTAAGTGTAGTATGATCAAACACATGATCACACAAGGTATCTCACGAGCATAACACACAAGTAGCATCAAGTAGCAACAACCAACCAAAGAAAAAAGTAGAAAGGCAAATAAGAAACCAACAAAAGCAAAACTCTCTCTCTCTCTCTCTCTCTCTCGAAGCCTATTGATCTATACACTCCCCCCCTTTGGCAATAAGTTAACAATTTTTTTTGAAAATGTATAGTGCTATACAACACTCTAGGCACGATCTCTAGGAGCTTCTAAAGTGGTCTTCTGGCTTGTAGCTCTAGTGCATAGACGACATTGAGATGAGTCCATCTGCAAATGCTTCAGCTGATGCCTGAGGAGCTGGTGGAGTAAATACTGGAGGAGCAACTATGGCTGTGGTGGCAGGAGCAAAATGAGCAGGCCTCACATCTGCAAATGGCTCAACAAAAGACCTTTGTGCCCTTGGCACTGACTGGAATCTGTCTATTGTAGGTTTGTCATCATTGTCCTCAGCATCATCTCTCAGCTTCTCAACTATAGTCTGAATCTCTATGACCTTCACATCGAGGTTGTACATTTTATACTCCATAATCCTCTCTAAGCTCTCCTGATTCTTAGTCAAGTTGGCCAGACTCTTCTCTATCCTCAGGGTTGCTTCTAGCAGGTATGTGAGTTGATCTTTCTTGGACTTGAGATTCACAATATATGCATTTGGAGCACTTGCTGCCTTTGCTACTTTAGCAACCTTTGCCTTCTCAATTTTTTCTTGGGCCTCAATAGATGTAGGATGTGATTCATCCATGACAACTTCATTGTCCTCAAAATTTGGCCTAAGAGGAAAATGCTCTTTGTCAAGTAGATATGTTCCAGTTCCAACCCTGGAGTTGATCAACATCTAAATATGTGGAGCATATCCACATGACCTCTTTTGGTCACCTGTTGTTCTCTTGACTGTCTCAACTATCAAACTCATGACCTTGAAATTTTGGGGAATATCAAACAGGTGTAGCAAATTGATGGAATGGCCATGTATAATTCTGTGATCTCCACACTTAGGCAAGAGGGTATGCTTTAGTACAGTGTTTATAGTGCCCAAACCAGCAAGCAGATAGTAGATGCACCCAAATTTGCGAGTCTCTAGAGCTTCATCAAGAATAGGCTTATACATGTGAGCCATAGAATTGTGATCCTTCTTGGGTTTGCTATACACATCAAGATCATATTCTTCTTCCTTTGGAGCATTGATGAGCTCGGCCCACTTAGAGATTGATGACTAGTACCTAGTGCCCTCAGTCATCCACGCTATCTTCCCATCTGGATAGAAGTGTGCAGTGGAGTAAAACTGCATAACCATCTCATCATTCCACTTGGTGAGCTCTTGTCCAAAAAAATCATCAACTTCATTCAGCTTGAAGCTCTGATGTACATGGGGAAAGAAATCTTTATTATCATCAATGTAATCCTAGTCCACCCAGTTCATGTCACACACAATGGGCTTGTCAAGCAAAACAGTCTCATAGAAGTCATGATCTTCTCTGGTGTGGAAACGGTAGTCAATAGCAGTCCTCCTCCTTGTGGCATATTGATCATTCTTTCTCCACAATCTCAGACCTGCATCTTTTCTCAGCTTCATGTTCTCAGCAACTGGATGACCATCATTGTGGTCTGGAATCTTTGGTTTTAACTTTCTGAGCACTAGTGGCTTGTCAGGACCCCGATCCTAAGTCACACAGGTCTAGCCTATAACACATCATATCACTTTGCGGCCTCACGCACGGTATCCCCACGGGTGCCACCTTACCTGGCCCGGGACCGTTTGCGCATTTTGGCACACGTATATGATAGTATCGCTAGCATCCATATGACAGAGAACCCGGGCCGACATGACCAGTTATAAACCAAAAGTGGCACTAAATTACAGAGACAGGCATACATGACCCAGCAACGAACATGTCGGTCATCAACGTATGAACCCAAGTCGTAGCAAGCTACAAGGACTTAAAGGAACAATGCGTGACATTTCCCCTAAGGGACAGACACAGGAACGAAGAAGGACAAATGCCGGCCAGCCTAAGTGTTCCGGAGTAGTAGCAAGCTACCAAGGCTCAGTGGAAGCACTAGGAGACATTTCCCTGTAAGATAGGCTACCAAGGGTAAACAACTAGGTGTCGGATCCCACACATAGCAATACACATTACACGTACGCATAACATGCAAGTATGTGCTGTACAACATGGCATCACAACATAACTCAACAACTCATATAGATAAGGCCTAGAAGAGCCATCTTAGCATTTATTACAAACAAAGGTCATATGACCCAACATACAGAGCATACACGCAACGGAAGCATAACATGTCTGAGTACAGACAACTACAAATGAAAAAGGCTGAGAAGCCTGACTATCTACAAGACCCTCCCAAGGGTACAATATCGTAGCTGAGGTAACAAGCTAAACGTCGAAGTCCACGCGGAACCACTAGCGAGACTGAAGTCTCTCTTCAAAAACATAAATTAAACAAACGTGAGTACAAAGGTACTCAGCAAGACTTACATTAGAACTAGCTATATATGCATCAGTATCAACAAAGGGGTGGTGGAGTTTGACTGCAGCAAGCCAGCTTTGACTCAGTGGCTATCCTAAATTACGACTGCAAGTAACTCTCTTTGAGGTGGCGCACACGAGTCTACATATTCACCAATCAATACACCACTATGGATCTGCTCCCGTCTCCCTACGAGAAGGCCATCCATAGCACTCACGCTTATCTTGCGTGTTTTAGAGTATCCACTTTCACTTGTCTATGAACTGTAGAGGTAACCCAGAAGTCCATTTCCGCGGACACGGCTATTCGAATAGATGATATATAACCCTACATGGGTGTACTTATTCACACACGCTCTCGCCACTTACCGCCATGTACAAGTCATGTATCTCGGCAACCTTCAAGCGGAAGCCTGGCGAGGGTGTCGGCCACGACCTGACTAACCACACAAGTCTCTCGTCCAGGTTTATCGCCTATTTGGGTTCCATCTTTGGGGAGATCCGGCCGGGGTGTCGCTCACGGCCCCAAACGATGTGTACAGGGTTCCCGCATCACCATACGGGCGATCGGTACACCGTGCCACGTACCTGCCGCGTCACAGCCCACCCCGAGGGTCAGCGCTGCGCACGACCTCCAGTAAACTACAAACACCAGAAACTAATTGCAACTCCTGGACAGAGATCATGTTGATTAATAAGTCGAGAGAGTCAATTAAGGATCCCAATGTGTGGTAGTAGCTGTTTCATGGATCACAAACACAGAACTCAGTTCCTGAGGATGGCTGAAATGAGACAACCCACCATGTACTCCTACATGGCCTCTCATCGCTACCTTAACCAAATCGTGTTCACACACTTAGCTCACACACAGTAGGACATGTTCATCACCCTTCCAATTCATCCCCGATGAATCAGACCTGACACAACTCTAAGCAATAGCGGGCATAACCAGAAAGCATGAATGAGTAGGCACAACATGGCTCAAACAACTCCTACTCATACTAGTGGGTTTCAACTTTTTACTATGGCAATGACGGGTCATGCAGTGGAAAGGGGTTCAACTACCGCAGCAGGTAACAGTTGAATCGTTGTTGTCCTAATGCAGTAAAGAGAGCAAGAGCGAGAGAGTGGGATTGTATTGGAATGTTCAATGGGGTTTGCTTGCCTGGCACTTCTGAAGATAACATTGGGTCTTCATCGGTGTCATCGATCACATCGTCGAAACACGTCTACTGAAAGGGGACAAGCACCGGAAAACAAGGGAGAACACAATCAATGCAATGCGACAATATGATGCATGATCATGATATGGCAATATGCTGTTGATTGAGCTAATGCAACTAGCAACCATGTTAAATGAAGTTGGTTTGAACCAAAGGTTCAAATTCAAACTTCATATGTGATTATTTAAATGCCATTTAATTGATTTGACCTGATCAGCAGGCTTAGATTGTTCCAACATGCATGAAAGTGCCATAAACATATTCCTCATATTTTTCTGATCATTTTTCATATATAAATTATTTTCATCTGAGCTACGGTTGATTTTATATGATTTTTAGAAGTTTTGAATATTTTCTGAAATAAATAAATCATTTCTGATTTATTTAAAATTCCAGAAAACACTTATTGCGTCAGCACTAGGTCATGCTGACATCAGCAAGTCAACAGGGGCTGGTCCAGTCAAACCTGACCAGTGGGTCCCACTAGTCAGTCTCTCAGCACTAACTAAAAGTTTAAAACTAAACTAAACAAACACGGGGCCCACATGTCAGAGTCTCAACTAATTAACTAAATTAGATAACACTAATTTAATCCTAACTCTAATTAGTCAAAGGCCTTGGCCCACACGTCAGTGAGCCAGGGCTAATCCTATTTTTACTAAACCTAAACTAGGTAGTTAGCAGTGGGGCCCGTATGTCAGTGGCCCTGGGGGGTTAGTTAGGGCGTCATTAGGCTAAATAGCCGGCGCCACGTTAGCAGGTGACGCCGGTGACCACAACAGCGGCGGAAACTCGCCGGAGTTGGTCGGGGCG
Source organism: Secale cereale (assembly GCA_902687465.1). Taxonomy (NCBI): domain Eukaryota; kingdom Viridiplantae; phylum Streptophyta; class Magnoliopsida; order Poales; family Poaceae; genus Secale; species Secale cereale. Next base: position 469,180,492 of record LR738709.1, on the reverse strand, counting down.
GCGCTGCAGGCCACAACTGGGCGTGCTGAGGGCACCAGAAGGAAGCCCTCACTCGCCCGCATCCATCCACGCAAGTGGTAGGAGCTGGGGTGGCCGGAGCTCGCCGGGAACGAGCTCTCGGCGGCGCCGGAGTTCGGGCACCGTCGAGTTAGGCGCTGCGGGGCACGGGAAGGTGAGCTGGTGGGTGCGGCGTGCTCCCGGGGGTGCGCTGAGTGTGCTTATGCGCTCGGACGAGAGCGTCAGCAGCTGTGGCCACGGCGGCGACATGGCCGGCGGACCACAGTTCCGGCCGGAGGTGGAGCCGTAGCTAGAGAGTGCGGGGAGGTCGGGGGAGAGGGGGATTCGAAGTAGGAGCTCACGGCGATGCCGAATAGGAGATCAGCGGGCTCGGGGAGGTCCAGTCGGCGGCGAATCGTTGACGGCGGTCATCGGACGCAGAGGAGGGGAACGACGGCGTTGCGGGTGAGGGGGAGCTCCTGGCGCCACGTGACATGAAGGAGAGGAAGAGGGGGGACACGGCGGAGCTCGGGGGCTCATCGGAGGGACGAGGGGGAGGCCGTGGCCACGGTGGTGCTCGGTGGCGCGGCCGTAGTGGTTTCGGCCATGGTGGAAAAACGAGAGAGAGGACGAGGGAGAAGGAAGAGGGTGAGGGGAAAGGCCAGGGGGGCTCGAGGCGTTGCGTGGCGCTCGTCCAGGCGTCGGGGAGGAAGCAGGCAGGGAGGAGGTGGCCGGAGTGCGGCGACCACGCGCCGGCACGCGCGCTCGTCCTCCTGGCAAGGAGGAAGACGACAGGGAGGAGGCGGTGGCGGGCTGGGCCGCCAGCTGGGCCACAGGTAAGGCCAGGTAGTCCTTCTTCTTTTTCCTAATTCTGTTTCTGTTTCTGTTTTAGCTTCTGTTTTCTCTTTTAAATATCTTTGCCACTGTTTTGAATTTAAACAATTTCAAACAATGCCAAAACTCCTCTGAATATTTTTATTTTGCTAGATGGACTTTTCCAGAAGCTCACAAAACATTTCAGGGGTATTTGAAATTATATTCTAATTATATGAATATAATTCAAATTCAAATAGCTAATGATTTAAATTCAAAGTCCCAAAAATAAATCCTTAAAAATGTTCCTAAATTTTGGTTTGGTCTCAAAGCCTTGCCAAAATTATCAAACATTGATGAAGGAATTTTGGGTTTATTGAATGCAAAATTTTAAAACTGGACCTATTTGGATTTCAAGGTGCTAGGGTTTGAACATCCCCAATTCAAGTTTAACAAAATTTAAACATGATGCTCAAGCAAGACCAACCCAAGTGCAAGACAAAACTAGGGATGTGACAACTCACCCCCACTAAAACAAGAATCTCGTCCCGAGATTCAGGACGTGAGATAAGAAATCAGAGGGGACACTAACTAACACAATCTTCTCGATTCAACTGTCCTCCTCGAAGTTGCTGATTCATTGCATCATGTTGATCTTGGCATCTTTGATTTCAAAGCTTCATCCAACACGACAACAAAGGAACGTGAATTCTACAGGATTTGATCTTCCCGAAGATCGAGCAATTCAAGATCATCTCATGGATTGAGACGTCGAAACATCTCTTGAGCTGAGACACGGAGTACACCTCCAGAGGGATGTAGTGAAATAAATGATGAAGGTTCACTTGACAGGCAATAATTCCACACCTAAGAAGAGGGTGATCGAGGTCATCAGACGGGGCACCTTAGAGAAGGTGACTCGTAGAACTATTCCCTTAAGTGGCAAAAAGAATTACTTTTGATATAGAGATCATTGAAACTCTCTATACCAGCCGGAGGCAAATCACATCTGATCGTTTGACGGAGTTCGAAAGAATGACATTCTCGGACAGAATGGATGATGTGACTACCTTGTTGAAGATAACACAAGGGATGATTTTGCTTATCATCGGAAATGGATGGAACCCATGGCAAGTCCACTTCTGAAGATAATCCTGAACAACAGTGGCTGAGAAAGGCAACCCATGGAAAATTGGCATATTGGCGGTGCAAGCTGGGAACAAAATGCAAATGCTGGAAATGATTCTGGTAACTGGGGTGAATCCCAACAATAGAGAGTAAAACTACTCTTTGAGAGGTTATAGCATAACCAAGAACACTGGGAGCAATCCTAGTTAGAGCCAGAGATAACACCTAGTGCTTGTGCGTGCTCTCAAGAACTTGAGCATTCCCATATTCATCAAGGTTTTACCAATATCCGTGTCAAGGATCCTGGCAACACAACATACGACCATGATGAATAGCGATGGACGATGCAGATGCAAAGGAAGATAACACTTTCTCAGATTTCACCTTAGCGGAGTCAAAGAGCAAAATCTGGATGATCGACCGAGAGACATTTAGCACTCCGCTTCTAATGTTCTCCTTGATGTGCTAGCACAACCTATTTATTAAAATGGTTTGGTACCTAGAACATCAAGTAAAAGATCGGACTTCAGGAGCCCAAAAATCCATAAGGAACAACTAGGAAGTAAATCCTACGAAGTTCTTATGGGGAGGTGGCCAACTTCTTCAATCAAAATTCTACAACAACAGGTCTTCCGGCTGGGTGGGTTGGCCACGACATCCACTTTACCGGTTATCGAGAGACCAATGTTATAGTTCTTGGGAAATGCTCCAACCATCATATCTGCCTGAGATTCAGTTCTGGTTGGTGTCAGGATATTCCAGACTCATCGAGTCTAGAAAGAATGAATGTTTGCAACACAAATCGACGAGACGACGTTGCGAGATTCTCAAGAATGAACTACGATAGCAGCTCCAAAACATGAGCTGGTTCTGCTACAAACCTGTGAACACGTTGTCCCAGACAAGCATGACCACATAGTAGTCTTATGATAAAATACTACCGAGTTTCAGGTTAGGAATCATCATTGAGGATAACAAAGTCTTGTGGAGGTCCGTCCGGGCCCTTCGGGATTAGCGCATGAACTTCTTTTCTTTGAACAATTCAATCAGTGGCTTGGTGTGCTAGGGATACATATAGAGTGAAGGTTGCAAGTCTCCAAACCACATAATACTTCGCACGTATGCATGACTGAATTGGGATGATTCCAGAGGAAGCAAAACTAACTTTCTCGAACTCATGGCGGCAACTTGCACCTAATGCACGTGAACTGGGAGAAAGTCACGTCTTGCACCAACATATACCTCATGAACGGAACACGAAGGCAATGGTTACAAAGTTTCCAACACTAGCTTAATGTCCTACAAAATTATGGAGGAGATAAGGATGTTTGTTGATGGGCTCAACAATAATCCATCCAGGTTTTCAACAAATGGAATTCCATAACTATGTGGACAACGTGATAGCATTGGTCAGACCAAAAGATATAACGGTGTATGCTCGAGGGATCAACCACGGGTAAGACATCATTAAGAACATCGTTGGTTCTGATTTGATTTGAGGATAGCCCACACTCAAATCAAAGTTTGGACAAGACAATAAATCCACAACTGATCACGGGGATCAATCGATCAAGATATCATCTTTCTTCAACACACACACAAAAGATATCCCTTGGAAGGAACTAAGTCAGGCAAGATTTTATCTTCCTACTCTCCAAGCTGTCGTTTAGCTTAACCGACTAGCTCAGGGTATCCAACACAGATTCTTGGAGAAAGGGTGGTTTAGAGAGAAACCAACTTGATCAACAGCTCAACATAACGGTCAGGGATCAACCTGGTATTACTTCCGATAAGGTATTCGGAAAATCACGGACCACCGATATGTTACTAAGCTCGAGATCAATCTTGCTTTTCAAGGCAAGACGATATGATAAATGAGTGAGGACTTAACAAAATCCTAACTCATTGATCGAAGAGTGCACCAGAAATAAGGACTAGGTAGCACGATCAACCTTAGGGTGATGATTCAATAATCAACTTGCTAAGGATGAGGTTATTGTCCATTTAACTACCAAGCAACAGAGTTGCTAGGAGTATTGATTTCACACATCACAATTCACTTGTCAGTATTCCGGTTACAACAACACAGAGATCGAGGAATGAACGATGATGGTGAGAAGTATCACTGTATCAAGAGTTCATAGGAGGTTGTGCAATTCCCATGACATTCTTGACATAAAGATGGTAATATTCCAAGATAGAACAGATTAGAAGCTGGATTAACATTCTTCATCTGCGGAGTACAACTTCTTTGACCCAATCCTGGATATGGATAAGGTGCTGGAGTTTGGTTCTCGTAGTCATTCCAGAATAGAATGGCTTGACAGACCACAAGAGTAAAAGGCATCGATGAACACGAGTGCACAACTACTCCTGACTATCAACTGATAGACGAGGGTCATAATACAACTAAGAGGAGACAACTCAAGGAACATATAACTTCTGAGTTGTGGATGCATAGATTAACATGTCGAATGAGTTCAACATATTTCTTCCGGATAACCCATGCAGAAAGTAGAATTGGCAGAGTCACAATATGAACGGAGTAGTACTCAAGAGCACTATGGTTGTGATGTTTTGGTTCAGAAGAACTTCTGCCATGATGGTTCATGGTATTTGGAAGAAGGATATACCACGGACCTCGAGGACTATCACAAGGTTACTAATAACCTAAAGGGACGAGCAAATACTACCAACATGAAGTAGGTAGAATGAATCTTGGGTTTAAGAACCCAGAAATAGATTACCTACCAACTAAATGGCATCACGGGATGCTTTCGAGGATAATGGCCAGAATCATCACACCGGGAATACAGAGTATTGCAAGATTACTGGGTGATCTTCTAAGACACCTAGGGTCGTAGTAATAAGTCCAACATATATGTCGAGGTAACAGAGTGCCTCAACACACCGACTAGTGTGGTTAATCTGGCCTAAAAGGACATTAAGAACAGATAGGAATGATTTGCAAATGCATCAGACTATTTAGGAACCTAGGATGACTCGGACAGCATAACGGCTGTAAATGCTCGAAAATACTTTTGAGATCCAAACAAAAAGGGTAGCATAACCACTTATCATCATAGAGTCAAGGTTCTGAGATCAACAATTGAACACACAGAAGTAGAATAAACTGAACTGAGAGTTGAATCCACAATTAACGTGATCCTGATAGACATAAGAGAAAGCCTAGTTCTTAATCCCCGTAGAAGAAGAAGGTGACTCAGATCAGAAGGTCATAAGGTAAAGGAGTAAAAAGAGCCTTACGTTCCCTTCCACAATCAATTCCCTTATATAACTAAAGAGTTTATAGACACAACTTCGACCAGTTTGGCTTACTAATCCTACAGGCAGTCAGGCTCTGATACCAACGCTGTCAGGACCCCGATCCTAAGTCACACAGGTCTAGCCTGTAACACATCATATCACTTTGCGGCCTCACGCACAGTATCCCCACGTGTGCCACCTTACCTGGCCCGGGACCGTTTGCGCATTTTGGCACACGTATATGATAGTGTCGCTAGCATCCATATGATAGAGAACCCGGGCCGACATGACCAGTTATAAACCAAAAGTGACACTAAATTACAGAGATAGGCATACATGACCCAGCAACGAACGTGTCGGTCATCAACGTATGAACCCAAGTCGTAGCAAGCTACAAGGACTTAAAGGAACAACGCGTGACATTTCCCCTAAGGGACAGACACAGGAACGAAGAAGGACACATGCCGGCCAGCCTAAGTGTTCCGGAGCAGTAGCAAGCTACCAAGGCTCAGTGGAAGCACTAGGAGACATTTCCCTGTAAGATAGGCTACCAAGGGTAAACAACTAGGTGTCGGATGCCACACATAGCAATACACATTACACGTACGCATAACATGCAAGTATGTGCTGTACAACATGGCATCACAACATAACTCAACAACTCATATAGATAAGGCCCAGAAGAGCCATCTTAGCATTTATTACAAACAAAGGTCATATGACCCAACATACAGAGCATACAGGCAACGGAAGCATAACATGTCTGAGTACAGACAACTACAAATGAAAAAGGCTGAGAAGCCTGACTATCTACAAGACCCTCCCAAGGGTACAAGATCGTAGCTGAGGTAACAAGCTAAACGTCGAAGTCCACGCCGAACCACTAGCGAGACTGAAGTCTCTCTGCAAAAATATAAATTAAACAAACGTGAGTACAAAGGTACTCAACAAGACTTACATCAGAACTAGCTACATATGCATCAGTATCAACAAAGGGGTGGTGGAGTTTGACTGCAGCAAGCCAGCTTTGACTCAGTGGCTATCCTAAATTACGACTGCAAGTAACTCTCTTTGTGGTGGCGCACACGAGTCCACATATTCACCAATCAATACACCACTATGGATCCGCTCCCGTCTCCCTACGAGAAGGCCATCCATAGCACTCACGCTTATCTTGCGTGTTTTAGAGTATCCACTTTCACTTGTCTATGAACTGTAGAGGTAACCCAGAAGTCCATTTCCGCGGACACGGCTATCCGAATAGATAATATATAACCCTGCAGGGGTGTACTTCTTCACACACGCTCTCGCCACTTACCGCCATGTACACGTCATGTATCTCGGCAACCTTCAAGCGGAAGCCTGGCGAGGGTGTCGGCCACGACCTGACTAACCACACAAGTCTCTCGTCCAGGTTTATCACCTATTTGGGTTCCATCCGTGGGGAGATCCGGCCGGGGTGTCGCTCACGGCCCCAAACGATGTGTACAGGGTTCCCGCATCACCAAACGGGTGATCGGTACACCGTGCCACGTACCTGCCGCGTCACAGCCCACCCCGAGGGTCAGCGCTGCGCACGACCTCCAATAAACTACAAACACCAGAAACTAATTGCAACTCCTGTACAGAGATCATGTTGATTAATAAGTCGAGAGAGTCAATTAAGGATCCCAATGTGTGGTAGTAGCTGTTTCATGGATCACAAACACAGAACTCAGTTCCTGAGGACGGCTGAAATGAGACAACCCACCATGTACTCCTACATGGCCTCTCATCGCTACCTTAACCAAATCGTGTTCACACACTTAGCTCACACACAGTAGGACATGTTCATCACCCTTCCAATTCATCCCCGATGAATCAGACCTGACACAACTCTAAGCAATAGCAGGCATAACCAGAAAGCATGAATGAGTAGGCACAACATGGCTCAAACAAGTCCTACTCATACTAGTGGGTTTCAACTATTTACTGTGGCAATGACGGGTCATGAAGTGGAAAGGGGTTCAACTACCGCAGCAGGTAATAGTTGAATCGTTGTTGTCCTAATGTAGTAAAGGGAGCAAGAGCGAGAGAGTGGGATTGTATCGGAATGTTCAATGGGGTTTGCTTGCCTGGCACTTCTGAAGATAACATTCGGTCTTCATCGGTGTCATTGATCACATCGTCGAAACACGTCTACTGAAAGGGGACAAGCACCGGCAAACAAGGGAGAACACAATCAATGCAATGCGACAATATGATGCATGATCATGATATGGCAATATGTTGTTGATTGAGCTAATGCAACTAGCAACCATGTTAAATGAAGTTGGTTTGAACCAAAGGTTCAAATTCAAACTTCATATGTGATTATTTAAATGCCATTTAATTGATTTGACCTGATCAGCAGGCTTAGCTTGTTCAAACATGCATGAAAGTGCCATAAACATATTCCTCATATTTTTCTGATCATTTTTCATATATAAATTATTTTCATCTGAGCTACAGTTGATTTTATATGATTTTTAGAAGTTTTGAATATTTTCTGAAATAAATAAATCATTTCTGATTTATTTAAAATTCCAGAAAGCACTTATTGCGTCAGCACTAGGTCATGCTGACATCAACAAGTCAACATGGGCTGGTCCAGTCAAACCTGACCAGTGGGTCCCACTGGTCAGTCTCTCAGCACTAACTAAAAGTTTAAAACTAAACTAAACAGACACGGGGCCCACATGTCAGTGTCTCAACTAATTAACTAAATTAGATAACACTAATTTAATCCTAACTCTAATTAGTCAAAGGCCTGGGCCCACACGTCAGTGAGCCAGGGCTAATCCTATTTTAACTAAACCAAAACTAGGTAGTTAGCAGTGGGGCCCGTATGTCAGTGGCCCTGGGGGGGTTAGTTAGGGCGTCATTAGGCTAAATAGCCGGCGCCACGTCAGCAGGTGACGCCGGCGACCACAACAGCGGCGGAAACTCCCCAGAGTTGGTCGGGGCGGCGCTGCAGGCCACGGCTGGGCGTGCTGAGGGCACCAGAAGGAAGCCCTCACTTGCCCGCATCCATCCTCGCAAGTGGTAGGAGCTGGGGTGGCCGCAGCTCGCCGGGAACGAGCTCGCAGCGGCGCCGGAGTTCGGGCACCATCGAGTTAGGCGCTGCGGGGCACGGGAAGGTGAGCTGGTGGGTGCGGCGTGCTCCCGAGGGTGCGCTCAGTGTGCTTATGCGCTCGGACGAGAGCGGCAGCAGCTGTGGCCACGGCGGCGACATGGCTGGCGGACCATAGTTTCGGCCGGAGGTGGAGCCGTAGCTAGAGAGTGCGGGGAGGTCGGGGGAGAGGGGGAATCGAAGTAGGAGCTCACAACGATGCCGAATAGGAGATCAGCGGGCTCGGGGAGGTCCAGTCGGCGGCGAATCGTTGACGGCGGTCACCGGACGCAGAGGAGGGGAACGACGGCGTTGCGGGTGAGGGGGAGCTCCTGGCGCCGCGTGACATGAAGGAGAGGAAGAGGGGGGACACGGCGGAGCTCGGGGGCTCATCGAAGGGATGAGGGGGAGGCCGTGGCCACGGTGGTGCTCGGTGGCGCGGCTGTAGTGGTTTCGGCCATGGCGGAAAAACGAGAGAGAGGACGAGGGAGAAGGAAGAGGGTGAGGGGAAAGGCCAGGGGGGCTCGAGGCATTGCGTGGCGCTCGTCCAGGTGTCGGGGAGGAAGCAGGCTGGGAGGAGGTGGCCGGAGTGCGGCGACCACGCGCCGGCACGCGCGCTCGTCCTCCTGGCAAGGAGGAAGACGACAGGGAGGAGGCGGTGGCGGGCTGGGCCGCCAGCTGGGCCGCAGGTAAGGCCAGGTAGTCCTTCTCCTTTTTCCTAATTCTGTTTCTGTTTCTATTTTAACTTCTGTTTTCTTTTTTAAATATCTTTGCCACTGTTTTGAAATTAAACAATTCCAAACAATGCCAAAACTCCTCTGAATATTTTTATTTTGCTAGATGGACTTTTCCAGAAGCTCACAAAACATTTCAGGGATATTTCAAATTATATTCTAATTATATGAATATAATTCAAATTCAAATAGCTAATGATTTAAATTCAAAGTCCCAAAAATAAATCCTTAAAAATGTTCCTAAATTTTGGTTTGGTCTCAAAGCCTTGCCAAAATTATCAAACATTGATGAAGGCATTTTGGGTTTATTGAATGCAAATTTTTAAAACTGGACCTATTTGGATTTCAAGGTGCTAGGGTTTGAACATCCCTAATTCAAGTTTAACAAAATTTAAACATGATGCTCAAGCAAGACCAACCCAAGTGCAAGACAAAACTAGGGATGTGACATGGCTCATCATCCTCTTGGACTTCTGGCATCGAGGCCTTGTTCTTCTCTACAGCAGGAATGTTCCTGGTGGATCTCTTTGGAGCTAAAGTTTTGGGAGCAGACACCTTTGTAACCTCTTGGACTTGGAGGGGGCAGCACCAGTCTTAATGGAATTTGCCATGAATTTCTGAGACTTGGCGGGTGGTGCTTCAGCTACCTCCTCCTCGTCATCATCATCCCTCATCATGGATGGTCTACCAATAACTCTGGCAGTAGTCTTCTTGATTCTTTCTTTCCTTTTCTTCTTTCCAGTATCATCTTCATCCTCCTCTCTGGGCTCAAGTGTGAACTCCATAGTCTCATGTGCAGCAGTTGATTTTCACTTTGGACATGGGAGCTCTCTTGGCAGGAGGTTTCTTTTGAAGTCCTGGCTTGGTGGAGGCAGCTCCAATATATTCCTTCCTAAGGACTTTCTTCTTGGAAGTTACCTCTTCCCCAACAACAAAATCCTCATCTTCACTGTCAGAATCCTTCTTCTTCCTCTGTCTGGTAGCAGCTTTTGGCACGTTGCTAGGAGTGCTTCTACTGCCATCATCATAGATGCTGCTGGGACTAGTGCCTTGACTGAGGTTGACCTATTCCTTTGATCTGTGTAGACTGTCACTTGCTTCAGACATTTTTTGCAAACTGACCCTATGAATAGATGGATATGGGTAGAGAGGATGAGCATCACAAAAGACAACTGGTTTTTGCAAAAAATGAGACAATATCTTAACTTCAGTTTTTTGTAGAAAGCATTTCAAAGCTACCGATATGATAATCTCGGTGACATCAAAGCACTTCACAGAGTCTAAACATGCAGTTTTGGTCAAACCGAGTTGCAATTCAGTGACTCCAAGATGCTAGGGTTTCACTGAGAAATTACTTTCGGTCTCATCGATCAGTATGTTTCGGTCAGACCGAGTTAAACTTAGTGCAATGGCCGGGGCCAATCGTTGGGACTGAAAACTTCATTTCAGTCGGTCCGAGATGAGCTCGGCAGAAACCTAACCCTAAGATTTTGCATCAAATCTATTCTAAAGGAACTTTTGTGTGGATAGGAAGATTTCAATCGTGGCAAGAATATAGGCAAAAACTTTATGCATTGAATTGGATAAAGGACTTTGCACAAAGGGTTCGAACCATACCCTAACTTGGTGATGGCTCGCTACAGCGGAAACTGAAGAAAATATGCCCTAGAGGCAATAATAAAGTTGTTATTTATAATTCCTTATATATCATGATAAATGTATTTTATTCATGCTAGAATTGTATTAATCAGAAACTTGATACATGTGTGAATACATAGACAAAACAGAGTGTCCCTAGTATGCCTCTACTTGACTAGCTCGTTAATCAAAGATGGTTGAGTTTACTATAGACATGTGTTGTCATTTGATCAACGGGATAAAATCATTAGGAGAATGATGTGATGGACAAGACCCATCCGTTAGCTTAGCACAATGATCGTTTAGTTTTATAGTTATTGCTTTCTTCATGACTTATACATGTTCCTCTGACTATGAGATTATGCAACTCCCGAATATCGGAGGAACACCTTTGTGCTATCAAATGTCACAACATAACTAGGTGATTATAATGATGCTCTACAGGTGTTCCGGAAAGTGTTTGTGGTGTTGGCATAGATCAAGATTAGGATTTGTCACTCCGAGTGTCAGAGAGGTGTCTCTGGGCCCTCTCGGTAATACACATCATAATAAGCCTTGCAAGAAAATGACTAATGAGTTAGTCATGAGATGATGTATTACGGAACGAGTAAAGAGACTTGCCAGTAACGAGATTGAACTAGGTATGATGATACTGACGATCGAATCTCGGGCAAGTAACATACCGATGACAAAGGGAACATCGTAAGTTGTTATGCGGTTTGACCGATAAAGATCTTCGTAGAATATGTAGGAGCCAATATGAGCATCCAGGTTCCGCTATTGTTTATTGACCGGAGATGTGTCTCGGTCATGTCTACATAGTTCTCGAACCCGTAGGGTCCGCACGCTTAATGTTCGATGATAATTTGTATTATGAGTTATGTGATTTGATGAACGAAATTTGTCCGGAGTAACGGATGAGATCACGGACATGACGAGGAGTCTCGAAATGGTCGAGAGGTAAAGATTCATATATTGGAAGGCTATATTCGGACATCGGAAAGGTTCCGAGTGATTCCGGTATTTTTCAGAGTACTGAAGAGTTACGGGAATTCGTCCGGGGAAGTATTGCGCCTTAATTGGCTTTAGTCGAAAGGAGAGAAGGGCCACAGGGGGAGGCAGCGCCCCCCCCCCCCATGGCAAGTCCGAATTGGACTAGGGAGGGGGTGGGGCCCCCTCTTTCCTTCACCCCTTCCTCCTCCTTCCCTCTCTCCCTCTCTTGGAAAGGAAGGGGACTCCAACTAGGATTGGGAATCCTAGTTGGACTCCCCCTAAGGCACGCCCAACCTGGCCGCCGGCCTCCACTCTCTCCTTTATCTACGTGGCCAGGGGCACCCAAAGCACAACAGACAATCTCTTAGCCGTGTGCGGTGCCCCTTCCACAGTTGCACACCTCGGTCATATCATTGCAGCGCTTAGGCGAAGCCCTGCGCCGGTAACTTCATCATCACCGTCACCACACCGTCGTGCTGACGAAACTCTCCCTCGTCCTCAACTGGATGAAGAGCTCGAGGGACGTCATTGAGCTGAACGTGTGCTGAACTCGGAGGTGCCGTACGTTCGGTGCTTGGATCGGTTGGACCGTGAAGATGTTCGACTACATCAACCGCATTACTACACGCTTCCGCTTTCGATCTACGAGGGTACATGCACACAATCATCTTGCTCGTTGCTATGCTTCTCCTAGATATATCTTGAGTGATCGTAGGAAATTTTTGAAATACTATGTTCCCCATCAGTGGTATCAGAGCCAGGTTTATGCATAGATGATATGCACGAGTAGAACACAAAGAGTTGTGGGTGGTAATAGTCATACTGATTACCAGCATGTCATACTTTGATTCAACGGTATTGTTGGATGAAGCGGCCCAGACCGACATTACATGACCGCGTTCATGAGACTGGTTCTACCGACGTGCTTTGCACATAGGTGGCTGGCGGGTGTCAGTTTCTCCAACTGTAGTTGAATCGAGTATGACTACACCCAATCCTTGTTGAAGGTTAAAACAACACACTTGATGAAAAGTCGTTGTGGTTTTGATGCGTAGGTAAGAACGGTTCTTGCTAAGCCCGGAGCAGCCACGTAAAACTTGCAACAACAAAGTAGAGGACGTCTCACTTGTTTTTGCAGGGCATGTTGTGATGTGATATGGTCAAGACATGATGAGTTATACGATATTGTATGAGATGATCATGTTTTGTAAATTATCGGCAACCGACAGGTGCCTTATGGTTGTCTCTTTATTGTATGAATTGCGAAAGCCATGTAATTGCTTTACTTTATCACTATGAGTTAGCGATAGTAGTAGTAGCAATAGTTGGCGAGACGACCATGACGCTACGATGAAGATCATGGTGTCAAGCTGGTGACGATGGAGAACATGACGATGCTTTGGAGATGGAGGTCAAAAGCACAAGACGATGATGGCCATATCCTGTCACAAATTTTGATTGCATGTGATGTTTATCTTATCATGCTTCTTATTTTGCTTAGTATGGCGGTAGCATTATAAGATGATCCCTTACAAAATTTCAAGGTACAAGTGTTCTCCCTGAGTGTGCACCGTTGCGACAGTTCATCGTGCCGAGACACCATGTGATGATCGGGTGTGATAAGCTCTACGTTCACATACAACGGGTGTAAGACAGTTTTGCACATGCAGAATACTCGGGTTAAACTTGACGAGCCTAGCATGCATAAACATGGCCTCGGAACACTGGAGACCGAAAGGTCGAGCGTGAATCATATAGTAGATATGTTCAACATAAGATGTTCACCGTTGAAAACTACTCCATCTCACGTGATGATCGGACATGGTATAGTTGATATGGATCATGTGATCATTTAGATGACTTGAGGGATGTCTATCTAAGTGGGAGTTCTTTAGTAATATGATTAATTGAACTTTAATTTATCATGAACTTAGTCCTGATAGTATTTTCAAATTATGTTGTAGATCAATAGCTAGCGTTATAGCTCTCCTATGTTTTTTATATGTTCCTAGAGAAAACTAAGTTGAAATATGTTAGTAGCAATGATGCGGACTAGGTCCGTGATCTGAGGATTATCCTCATTTCTGCACAGAAGTATTATGTCCTTGATGCACCGCTAGGTGACAAACCTATTGCAGGAGCAGATGCCGACGTTATGAACGTTTGACAAGCTCGGTATGATGACTACTTGATAGTTTAGTGCGCCATGCTTTACGGCTTATAACCGGGACTTCAAAAACGTTTTGAATGCCACGGAGCATATGAGATGTTCCTAGAGCCGAAAATAGTATTTCAGACTCATGCCCGTGTCGAGAGGTATGAGACTTCTGACTAGTACTTTGCCTACAAGATGGAGGAGAATAGCTCAACCAATGAGCATGTGCTCAGAATGTCTGAGTACTACAATCGCTTGAATCGAGTGGGAGTTAATCTTCCAGATAAGATAGTGATTGACAGAATTCTCTAGTCACTATCACCAAGTTACTAGAACTTCTTGATTTACTATAATATACAAGGGGTGATGAAAATGATTCCCGAGCTCTTCGTGATGCTGAAATCAACAAAGGTAGAAATCAAGAAAGAGCATCAATTATTGATGGTTAACAAGACCACTAGTTTCAAGAAAAGGGCAAGGGGAAGAAAGGGAACTTCAAAAAGAATGGCAAGCAAGTTGTCACTCCCGTGAATAAACCCAAAGCTAGACCTAAACCTGAAATTGAGTGCTTCTACTGCAATGGAAATGGTAACTGGAAGCGGAAGTTCCCCGAATATTTGGCGGATAAGAAGGATGGCAAAGCGAACAAAGGTATATTTGATATACATGTTATTGATGTGTGCCTTACTAGTATTCATAGTAGCCCCTGGGTATTCGATACTAGTTCAGTTGCTAAGATTAGTAACTCGAAACAGGAGTTGCAGAATAAACAAAGACCTAGTTGAGGGTGAGGTGACGATGTGCGTTGGAAGTGGTTCCAAAACTGATATGATCATCATCGCACACTCCCTATACTTTCGGGATTAGTGTTAAACCTAAATAAATGTTATTTGGTGTTTGCGTTAGCATGAACAAGATTGGATCGTGTTTATTGCAATACGATTATTCATTTAAGTGAGAGAATAATTATTATTTTGTTTACATGAATAAAACCTTCTATGGTCATACACCCAAGGTAAATGGTTTATTAAATCTCAATCATAGTAATACACATATTCATAATATTGAAGCCAAAAGATGCAAAGTTGATAATGATAATGCAACTTATTTGTGGCACTGCCGTTTAGGTCATATTGGTGTTAAGCGCATGAAGAAACTCCATGCTGATCGGATTTTGGAATCACTTGATTATGAATCACTTGGTGCTTGCGAACCATGCCTCATGGGCAAGATGACTAAGACTCCGTTCTCTGGAACAATGGAGCGAGCAACTGACTTATTGGAAATCATACATACCGATGTATGCGGTCCGATGAGTGTTGAGGCTCGCGGTGGGTATCGTTATTTTCTGACCTTCACTGATGATTTGAGAAGATATGGGTATATCTAGTTGATGAAGCACAAGTCTGAAACATTTGAAAAGTTCAAAGAATTTCAAAGTGAAGTAGAGAATTATCGTAACAAGAAAATAAAGTTTCTACGATCTAATTGCGGAGGTGAATATTTGAGTTATGAGTTTGGTCTTCATTTAAAACAAAGTGGAATAGTTTCACAGCTCACGCCACCCGGAACACCACAACATAATGTTGTGTCTGAACTTCATAACCGTACTTTATTAGATATGGTGCGATATTTGATGTCTGTTACCAATTTACCACTATCGTTTGGGGGTTATGCATGAGAGACAGCTGCATTCACGTTAAATAGGGCACCATCTAAATCCGTTGAGACGACACCGTATGAACTGTGGTTTGGCAAGAAACCAAAGTTGTCGTTTCTTAAAGTTTGGGGCTGCAATGCTTATGTGCAAAAGCTTCAACCTGATAAGCTCGAACCCAAGTCGGAGAAATGTGTCTTCATAGGATACCCAAAAGAAACTATTGGGTACACCTTCTATAACAGATCCGAAGGCAAGATATTCGTTGCTAAGAATGAATCCTTTCTAGAGAAGGAGCTTATCTCGAAAGAAGTGAGTGGGAGGAAAGTAGAACTTGATGAGGTAATTGTACCTTCTCCCGAATTGGAAAGTAGTTCATCACATAAAACAGTTCCAGTGATTCCTACACCAATTAGTGAGGAAGCTAATGATGATGATCATGAAACTTCAGATCAAGTTACTTCTGAACCACGTAGCTCAACCAGAGTACGTTCCGCACCAGAGTGGTACGGTAACCCTGTTCTGGAAGTCATGTTAATAGACCATGACGAACCTATGAACTATGAGGAAGCGATGATGAGCCCAGATTCCGCAAAATGGCTTGCGGCCATGAAATCTGAGATGGGATCCATGTATGAGAACAAAGTGTGGACTTTGGTTGAATTGCCCGATGATCGGCAGGCCATTGAAAATAAATGGATTTTTAAGAGGAAGACTGACGCCGATGGTAATATTACTGTCTACAAAGCTCGACTTGTTGCGAAAGGTTTTTGACAAGTTCGAGGAGTTGACTGCGATGAGACTTTCTCACCCGTTGCGATGCTTAAGTCTGTCCGAATCATGTTAGCAATTGCCGCATTTTATGATTATGAAATCTGGCAAATGGATATCAAAACTGCATTCCTTAATGGATTTCTCAAAGAAGAGTTGTATATGATACAACCAAAATGTTTTGTTGATCCTAAAAGTGCTAACAAAATGTGCAAGCTCTAGCGATCCATGTATGGACTGGTGCAAGCATTTCAGAGTTGGAATATAGGCTTTGATAAAGTGATTAAAGGATATGGTTTTATACAGACTTACGATGAAGCCTGTATTTACAAGAAAGTGAGTGGGAGCACTACAACATTTTTGATAAGTATATGTGAATGACATATTGATGATCGGAAATGGTGTAGAATTTTCTAGAAAGCATAAAGGATTGTTTAGAAGGAGTTTTTCAATAAAAAACCTCAGTGAAGCTGCTTACATATTGGGCACCTAGATCTATAGAGATAGATCAAGACGCTTGATAAGACTTTCGATGAGTACATACCTTGATAAGATCTGAAGGATTTCAAAATGGACCAGTCAAAGAAGGAGTTCGTGCATGAGTTGTAAGGTATGAAGTTGAGTAAGACTCAAAACCCGACCACGGCAGAAGATATATAGAGAATGAAAGTCATTCCCTATGCCTCAGCCATAGGTTCTATAAAGTATGTCATGCTATGTACCAGACCTATTGTGTACCTTGCCATGAGTTTGGCAAGGGGTTACGATAGTGATCCAGGAATGGATCACTAGACAGCGGTAAAAAATTATCCTTAATAACTGGAGGACTAAGGAAAAGTTTCTCGATTAGGGAGGTGATAAAGAGTTCGTCATAAAGAGTTACGCTGATGCAAGCTTTGACACTAATCCAGATGACTCTAAGTATCAATCTGGATGCGTATTGAAAGTGGCAGCAATTGGCTAGAGTAGCTCCATGCAGAGCATTGTAGACATAGAAATTTGCAAAATACATACGGATCTGAATGTGATAGACCCGTTGACTAAACTTCTCTCACAAAGCAAAACATGATCACACCTTAGTAATCTTTGGGTATTAATCACATGGCGATGTGATATGTCTCCAACGTATCTATAATTTTTTATTGTCCCATGCTATTATATTATCCTTCTAGGATGTCTTATGCGCTTTTATATACACTTTTATATGATTTTTGGGACTAACCTATTAACCCAGAGCCCAGTGCCAGTTTATGTTTTTCTCCTGTTTTAGGGTTTCGCAGAAACGGAATATCAAACGGAGCCCAATTGACCTGAAAATCAACGGAGATCATTTTTGGACTAGAAGAAGCACACGGAGTGCCGGAGGGGGACGAGAGGACCCACGGGCTGCCCACGAGGGTGGGGGCACGCCCCCCTGCCCAGGGCGCGCCCCCTGCCTCGTGGACAGCCCGTAGCGTGATACGTCTCCAACGTATCTATAATTTTTTATTGTTCCATGCTTTTATTTATGAAATCTTGGATGTTTAAAGGGCTTTATCATTCACTTTTATATGATTTTTGGGACTAACCTATTAACCCAGAGCCCAGTGCCAGTTTCTATTTTTCTCCTGTTTTAGGGTTTACAGAAAAGGAATATCAAACGGAGTCCAATTGACGAGCCAATTTTTTATGATTTTTTCTGGACCAAAAGAAGCCCCCGAAGCAAAAGAGGTGGGCCAGGAGAGCCACAGGCTGCCCTCGAGGGTGGGGGGCGTGCCCTGGGCAGGGGGGCGCGTCCCCCTATCTCGAGGACGGCCCGTAGCTCCCCTTTACTTGGCCTCGACTCCAAAAGTTCCTATAAATACTGAAACCTTCAGAAATTAACCTAGATCGGGAGTTCCGCCACCGAAAACCAATCTACACCCGTTCTGGCACCCTGCCAAAGGGGGGAATCCCTCTCCGGTGGCTATCTTCATTATCCCAGCGCTCTCCATGACGAGGATGGAGTAGTCCACCCTCGGGGCTGAGGGTATGTATCAGTAGCTATGTGTTTGATCTCTCTCTCTCTCTCTCTCTCTCTCTCTCTCTCTCTCTCTCTCTCGTGTTCTTGATATGGCACGATCTTGATGTATCGCGAGCTTTGCTATTCTAATTGGATCTTCTTCTCCCCCTCTACTCTCTTCTAATGGATTGAGTTTTCCCTTTGAAGTTATCTTATCGGATTGAGTCTTTAAGGATTTGAGAACACTTGATGTATGTCTTGTACGTGTTTATCTGTGGTGACAATGGGATATCATGTGATACACTTGATGTATGTTTTGGTGATAAACTTGCGGGTTCCGTGACCTTGGGAATATATGCATAGGGGTTGGCACACGTTTTCGTCTTAACTCTCCGGTAGAAACTTTGGGGCACTCTTTGAAGTTCTATGTGTTGGTTGAATATATGTTTCTGAGATTGTGTGATGCATATCGTATAATCATGCCCACGGATACTTGAGGTGACAATGGAGTATCTAGGTGGCATTAGGGTTTTGATTGATTTGTGTCTTAAGGTGTTATTCTAGTACGAACTCTATGATAGATTGAACGTTACTACAGACTCTTGAATAGATCGATCAGAAAGAATAGCTTTGAGGTGGTTTCGTACCCTACCATAATCTCTTCGTTTGTTCTCCGCTATTAGTGACTTTGGAGTGACTCTTGTTGCATGTTGAGGGCTAGTAATATGATCCAATTATGTTATCCTTGTTGAGAGAACTTCCACTAGTGAAAGTATGAACCCTAGGCCTTGTTTCCTATCATTGCAACACCCTTTATGCTCACTTTTATCTTTAGTTACCTTGCTGTTTTTATATTTTCTTATTACAAAAACCTATATATACCATCCATATTGCACTGGTATCACCATCTCTTCGCCGAACTAGTGCACCTATACAATTTACCATTGTATTGGGTGTGTTGGGGATACAAGAGACTCTTTGTTATTTGGTTGCAGGGTTGTTTGAGAGAGACCATCTTCATCGTACGCCTCCCACGGATTGATAAACCTTAGGTCATCCACTTGAGGGAAATTTGCTACTGTCCTACAAACGTCTACACTTGGAGGCCCAACAACGTCTACAAGAAGAAGGTTGCGTAGTAGACATCAAGCTCTTTTCTGGTGTCGTTGCTGGGAAGGTTAGTGCTTGAAGGTATATCTTTAGATCTTGCAATCAAATCTTTTAGTTTCTTGTTTTATCACTAGTTTAGTTTATAAAAGAAAACTACAAAAAAATGGAATTAAGGTTACCTCATATGCTTCATCTTTTTAATATCTTTCGTGAAAATGGTGGGAAGGAAAATTGTGCTCAAGTACTAGAAGAGGAATTACATAGAATGCTTGATATAAATTATGTGCATGATGAGCATGATTGCAATGTTGTTAGTATGGATTATTTGAATACCCATGATGCTAATGATATGAAAAGCCACAAGCTTGGGGAAGCTATGTTTAATGATGATGATATTTTCAGTCCCCCAAGTTTTGATGAGCAAATTTATTATGATGAAAGCATGCCTCCTATTTATGATGATTATATTGATGAAAGTGGATTTGGAGAGGTCATGACTTTATTTAGTGATGAATCCACTATTTCGGAAGAGGTTCCAATTGATTATGAGAACAAAGTTGCTATCTATGATGATTATTGTGATGACTTGTATGCTATTAAGAATAATGATAACCATGAAACTTGTTATCATGATTTTAGTTTTCAATTGGATTATGCTTCACATGATAGTTATTTTGAGTTTGCTCCCACTACTATGAATGAAAAGAATTTTTCTTATGTGGAGACTAGTAAAATTTCTATGCAAGTAGATCATGAAAAGAATGCTTTATGTGCTGGTTATATTGTTGAATTCATTCATGATGCTACCGAAAATTATTATGAGAGAGGATCATATGCTTCTACATATTGCAATAATATCAAGTTTCCTCTCTTTGTGCTTAAAGTTTTGAAGTTATGCTCTTTTTCCCTTCCTATGCTAGTTGATTATCGTTCACATAAATTGTTTGCTTACAAAATCCCCATGCATAGGAAGTGGGTTAGACTTAAATGTGCTAGTTATATTCTTCATGATGCTCCCATTATGTTTCAATTCTTATCTTTTATGTGAGCATCATTATGCCTAGCTAGGGGCGTAAAACGATAGCGCTTGTTGGGAGGCAACCCAACTTTATATTTTTTGTTTTTCTTGCTGATAGGGAATAAATATTGCATCTAGCCTCTGATTAGATGTGGTTTAATGTTTTGTTTAGTGTTTGTGCCAAGTAGAACCTTTGGGAAGACTTGTGTGAAGTTTATGAGATCTTGCTGTGAAAAACAAAATCGTTAGCGCTTGCTAAAGTAGTCTTCAGATTTTACTGGAGCGTGCTTTTTAGTTGATTATTTTTTATGCTGATTGGTAGACAAATTGCGCAAATTTATCAATTTAGTTTGAATTTTTTGGAGTTCCAGAAGTAGGCGAACCCTGTAGATTACTACAGACCGTTCTGTTTTTGACAGATTCTGTTTTTCGTGTGTTGTTTGCTTATTTGAATGCATCTATGAGTAGTATTGCGAAGAATGAACCATAGAGAAGTTGGAATACAGTAGGTTTAACACCAATATAAACAAAGAATGAGTTCATTGCAGTACCTTTGAGTAGTGGTTTGCATTCTTATACTAACGGAGCTCACGAGAATTTTTTTCTAAGTTTTGTGTTGTGAAGTTTTCAAGTTTTGAGTATTGCTTTGATGGACTATGGAACAAGGAGTAGCAAAGTCCTAAGCTTGGGGATGCACATTTCACCCCAAGTAAATTCAAGGACAATCAAAAGCCTAAGCTTGGGGATGCCCCGGGAAGGCATCCCCTCTTTCGTCTTCATCCATCGGTAACTATACTCGGAGCTATATATTTATTCACCACATGATATGTGTTTTGCTTGGAGCGTCAATTTATTTTAGTTTGTTTTGCTTGCTGTTTGAATAATCCCAAGATCTGAAATTCTTAAATGTTAGAGAGTCTTCACATAGTTACATAATTATTCAACTACTCATTGATCTTCACTTATATCTTTTGAGTTGAATAGTTTTTGCTCTAGTGTTTCACTTATATCTTTTAGAACACAGTGGTAGTAATATTTTGTAGAAATTGTTGAACTCTCATGCTTCACTTATATCCTTTTGAGATTATATTAAAACAACATGGTAATGTGTTTAGGCTAAATAAACTAGTCTTCACATGATAGACATCCAATGTCAATGTAGTAAAAAAAATCACACCAAGTGCATTGAATAGAATGAGATGTCGGATGCTTGATAATTGTTTTGAGACATGAGGATAGTGATATTAGAGTCATGCTAGTGGAGTTATTATTAAATTGAGAAATAATTGTGTTAAGGTTAGTGATTCCCGTAGCATGCACGTATGGCGAACCGATATGTGACGGAGTTAGAGCATGATGTATTTGTAGAGTGTCAACCTTTGTGTGGAGGTCGGGGGCGTGCTATGGTTAACTCCTACCAACCTCCCCCCTAGGAGCATGCGTTGATCGCTTTGTTTTGATGACTCATAGATTTTTGCAATAAGTATATGAGTTCTTATGACTAATGTTGAGTCCATGGATTATACGCACTCTCACCCTTCCACCATTGCTAGCCTCTCTTGTACCGCGCAAATTTCGCCGGTGCCATAAACCCACTATATATCCTTCCACAAAATAGCCACCATATTGTTCCTCAAAACATCCACCATACGTACCTATCATGGCATTTCCATAGCCATTCCGAGATATATTGCCATGCAACTTTCCACCGTTCTGTTCATATGACACGCATCATATTGTCATATTGCCATTGCATGATCTTGTAGTTGACATCGTATTTGTCGCAAAGCCACCATGCATAACTTTTCGTACATGTCACTCTTGTTTCATTGCACATACCGGTACACCGCCGGAGGCATTCATATAGAGTCATACTTTGTTGTTGTAGTATCGAGTTGTAATATCATGTTGTAATGAAAGTGTGATTATCATCATTATTAGAGCATTGTCCCATGGGAGGAAAGGCTGAATCTATAAAGCCCCTCCGCAAAAAAAAGGCCAAAGAAAAAAAGGCCCAAAAAAAGAAAAAGAAAAAAAAAAGAAAAAAAGGGACAGTTGCTACTATCTTTTTCCACACTTGTGCTTCAAAATAGCACCATGTTCTTCATTGTAGAGAGTCTCATGCTTAGTAACTTTCATATACTAGTGGGAATTTTTCGTTATAGAACTTGGTTTGTATATTCCAACGATGGGCTTCCTCAAATGCCCTAGGTCTTCGTGAGCAAGCAAGTTGGATGCACACCCACTAGTTTCTTTTGTTGAGCTTTCATTCATACTTAGCTCTAGTGCATCCGTGGCATGGCAATCCCTACTCACTCACATTGATATGTATTGATGGGCACCTCCATAGCCCGTTGATACGCCTAGTCGATGTGAGACTATCTCCCTCCTTTTTGTCTTCTCCACAACCACCTCTATTCCACCCATAGTGCTATATCCATGGCTCACGCTCATGTATTGCGTGAAATTTGAAAGGTTTGAAAAGATAGAGTATGAAAACAAATGCTTGGCTGAAATTGGGGTTGTGCATGATATGAATATTTTTGTGTGATAACGAGGGAGCATAGCCAACACTATATGATTTTATAGGGATAACTTTCTTTAGCCATAGTATTTTGAGAAGACATGATTGCTTTGTTAGTATGCTTGAAGTATTCTTATTTCTTATGTCAATATAGACTTTTATCTTGAATCTTTCAGATCAGAACATTCATGCCACAATTAAGAGAATTACATTGAAAAACTATATTGGTTAGCATTCCACATCAAAAATTCTTTCTTTATCATTTACCTACTCGAGGATGAGCAGGAATTAAGCTTGGGGATGCATGATACGTCTCCAACGTATCTATAATTTTTCATTGTTCCATGCTTTTATTTATGAAGTCTTACATGTTTAGTGGGCTTTATCATTCACTTTTATATGATTTTTGGGACTAACCTATTAACCCAGAGCCCAGTGCCAGTTTATGTTTTTCTCCTGTTTTAGGGTTTTACAGAAAAGGAATATCAAACGGAGTCCAATTGACGAGCCAATTTTTTATGATTTTTTCTGGACCAAAAGAAGCCCCCGAAGCAAAAGAGGTGGGCCAGGAGAGCCACGGGCTTCCCTCGAGGGTGGGGGGCGCGCCCTGGGCAGGGGGGCGCACCCCCCTATCTCGAGGATGGCCCATAGCTCCCCTTTACTTGGCCCCGACTCCAAAAATTCCTATAAATACTAAAACCTTCGGAAATTAACCTAGATCGGGAGTTCCACCGCCAAAAGCCTCTGTAGGCACCAAAAACCAATCTACACCCGTCCTGGCACCCTGCCGGAGGGGGGAATCCCTCTCCGGTGGCTATCTTCATCATCCCGGCTGTGACGCCCGAGACCGACGTCCCAGAAGATTCCAGAAGGTTCCAGAAGATTCCAGATGTTCCGGGTTGCCCGTGTGTTTCTTTTGCTTGTGTTATTTATTTTTTTGCATTGCATCATGTCATCATGCCATCATGTCATTAATCTTTGCTTCTCAACCTAAATAAATCGTGTGGACCTTCGGTCCATTTAAATCGAGGGAAGGTGACTTCTCTTTAAAACATATAAAAGTCTCTCATTATTTTAGGGAGCTATATAAATAAATATTCCATTGTTGGAATTACCCCAACACACTTGCAAATTCCCCATGTTTATTCCACTTCGAGTTTCTACTTCAAACCTCCCTTTATTTCTTTTCTCGTTCATCGAGGTTCCTCCAAAAACCCCTCCAATAATTGTATTAAATCCCTGACATTTTTGTGAGCCCGGGGATTTTGACCTCGTGTGCTAATTCTGCCCCTAACCCCTTTATCTTTTTCTTTCTTTCTTTGTATCTATTTTCTTTTCTTTTCTCTCTTTATTAAGAGAACCCAGCAGCCTCTTGGGCCTTCCCCTTCTTCCCTCCCAGCCAGCCCAGGCCTCCCTCAGGCCCATCCCGCGAGGCCCAGCCTCAGCGCACCGAACCCTAGCACGCTGACTCCCTTCGCAGCGTTCCCTCTCGTCCCTCAGCCGCCGCCAGGCGTTCCCCCTCGATCGAGCCCTCGCTCTCCCCGTCGAAGCCCCTCGATCTCCCTTTCTCTCGATCCTCCTCTTCTTTCCCCCTCGCTCGCCTGAACCTCCCCCTCGGCGCCCTTCCCTTCCACGGCCAGAGGCCATCCTCCCTGCGGCTCCCTCCTACATCATCTAGGCTGCCTCCCTTCTCCCGTCTCCCTTCCTCCCTCCCGCGGGCCGGCCGTGAGCCGCCGACGTCGCGTGCGTCTCCAGCCAGGCAGAATCTCGGCGCGTCCCTGCCTCGTCCTTCCCGTCGCCCTCCAGGCCGCACGCGCGCAGGCCGCTTCTCCCGCGAGAGTTGCCGAAGCCGGTGCTCCTCCCCCAGTGCGGCCTTCCCTCCTCCTCTGCGCCCGGCCCCCAGGCCCCGAGCGCCCTCGAGCCGTCGGCCGCTCTGGTGCCTCCGAGCCTGCGGCCACGAGAGGCGCCCCGACCTCCTCCTCTGCACCTCTCCGCCTCCGTCCAGTGGAGCCTCTGCCTCGGGTAGCAGCTCGCCTCGCACGTCGTGGCCTCGCCTCCTGAGCGCCGTCCTTCCTCTGCTCCGCCCGTGCTGCCGTAGTTTTGTTGCTGTAGATTTTGTTTTTGTTTCGTGCATGCTGGTGTTGACCTTGACAGAGAACGGGAACGTCTACCGCCAAAGACCGCAACGACCCGAGTACAACTACGGGTTTTCGTCAAGTACGACTACCGGCGACCCGACCAAGTACCCCTACGGCGAGTACCACTACCGTCGACAAGTTCGGAGACCACAAGTACCACTACGAACGCCGACGCGACAAGTACCCTTCGGAGAAGTGAACAACTACATCCGTGTACGACTACGTGAACGAGTACCACGACGCCGCAAGTACCACTACCGCCGCCCGAACGTCTACCGTCGCCGGAGAACCGTGAACAACTACGGACGAGAACGACTTCATGGACAAGTACCCCTACCGTCGCCGTGTACCACTACCGTCGCCGAGACCGCTAGCACATCTACGAACTCGACGCCGGAACGTCTACTTCCACTACTTCCTCTACGAGTTGCGAGAACGACTACTTCCCTCTACGGAACGGCTACTTCCTCTCCGACGTGAACGACTCCTTCCTCTACGTCTTGAACCGCCCCGAAACGCACGCTTCGAAGGTATACCGAGACGACCCCGTGGATGCTTGTTGTGTTGTATGTTGTCTCCCGTGTGTGCTCCGTGCCCGTTTCGACCTTTTGTCATGTTCCTCGGTTGCCTCGTCACCGACTCGTGGGAACCCGGTAACGGGATCATTCCACCTTTCATCTCGTTTGACTCACTCCGTCTTACCTTTTGCACCGGACTCTCAACGAGTTACCGGAACCGAGTTGTTGCCTTTGCATCATTTTCGGATCGTTGCCGTGGCACCTTTTCCTTCCACCACGGTGACATAAACTTCATATCTCTTTTAAGTCAACCTTTTAAAAACTTGCATAAACTTGAGCATCTCATCCGCATCATTTAACAACATTATAAATGTTAATTGTTGTTTGCTTATAATTATTAAACATGCTCATGGGGATTTTTCCGGACTTGTTGTTGTTATTTTCCGGCCCCATTTAAAATGCCTTAATAGTGTAGTTTACTTTATGCTTCACCTCTTGCCATGTTAAAAACATTTAATCTTGTCTTGTAAATAATGAGAGTCAACTATATAATTAATATGTGGTGTTTCGTCAATATGCAACTCGTTGCATATTGATCTCCACTTAACTTGTAGTTTTGTTTGTGCACCTTTGCCATGCCATGCATTTTTAAACCGGACATGCATCATTCTTGTTTGTGCATCGTATGCCATGTTTATGCTTGTGTGTGTTTACCGTGTTGTTTCTTTTCTTTCCGGTTGCTTCTCTTGTTAGCTTCGGTTTCGTTCCGGAGTTGTGAGGATTCTCTCGTCTGTTGCTCCGTCTGCTTCGTGGATCCGTTCTTCTCCTTTGTGGAATCCCAGGCAAGATGACCGAACCCGGATACCATTACTATTTTTGCCTATTGCTAGAAGTCTCGATCTGTAGTTTTGCCTCGATGCCCATGATCTTTTTGTCAGCCTCCTACTTGTAACCATTGCCATGTTTAACCAACCTACCTATGCAAACCGTTGCTTGGCTAAGTACGCTTCGCTCAGCCCTTCTTATAGCATTGCTAGTTGCAGGTGAAGATTGAAGATGCTTGCTTCATGTTGAAGTTTGGTTGGGTTATATCACACTATATAAATGCTTAAATGAAATCATCTATATACTGGCAGGGTGGAAGGCTAAGCCTTATGCTTGGTGTTTTTTCCACTCATGCCGTTAGGAACCGTATAAACCGGTGTTATGTTCCTTGATTATGCGTTCCTAACACGGTTGGGGTGTATGGGACCCCCTTGATAAACCGCTAAGTGCTAAGTCTTTTCCAGCAAGTCCCAACATTTGGTACTATTTGCCTAATAACTAATAAAAAAACTTGCATGTGGCCTAGCTATCCCTTTTAATTTAATTCAACCCCCGGGCCAGTGCTCCACATGAGTGTTGGTCCGAAACGGGGGTTCTGCGGGGCCACCTCGAGGAAACTCAAGGTTTGGTAAAAACCTGTAGAATCGCCCATCCGGTCGTGTCCTGAGACCTAGATACGCGCGGCTACTATCAGGGTGTCGACACGCCGGGAGGATTTGCTGGATTAGCCTTACCTTAGTTCGGTTTAACTTGAGCACGGGATTCCGAGAATACTCGGGTCTTCCCAACTATGGAGTTGCGACTCCGCGGATCGTGGGCTTGTGATGGGCCAAGTTGGAACACCCCTGCAGGGTTTGAACTTTCGAAAGCCGTGCCCGCGGTTATGTGGCAGATGGGAGCTTGTTAATTCCGGTTGTAGATAACTTGACACAATGATTCAATACACTACCAGCGTGGGTACCGTGACTGTCAATTTCCGGATAGGGATTCGGGAGTTGAACACTGTGGGGTTATGTTTGACCGGCTTTAGCTAGGATCACTTCGTGATCACTTTTCGACCGATGCACTTCTCTTCTCGCTCTCTTTTGCGTAAGTTAGTGCTAGTTGCTGCTGCAGACTCTTGTTTGTTTCCTTCACCTCTCGTTCTTTCTTCAGCCTTATCCTCACCCAAGGCTTAAATAGTCTTGTTACCCGGGAACGGGATTGCTGAGTCCTCTGTGGCTCACAGTTACTTCACCACACCAGATGCAGGTTCAGCCGAGTTTGATGCAGGAGTCGGATCAGTTCTTCACCAGGAGCTCGATGAAGTTGTGGCCGTTTGCTTGTGACGTTTCGATGTTCAGTAGTGGTTTCTACTAGGATTCGATCTTGACCTGTGGCTTTATGTTGTTTTGGTATCTTTCTTTTGGTTCTTCACCCGTAGTCGGGTTGTGATGTTCTGTATGATGATTGCTTATGTATTGTATTGTGTGAAGTGGCGAGTGTAAGCCAACTATCTCCTTTTGCATTTTAATCCCTCTTTTACATGAGTCGTGCAAAGATACCAAACTTGAGATCATTCTAGGATGGATTTATGCCTTTAAGTCGTGCCTCGACACGTAGGAGGTATAACTCCATCCTGGGCATTACACCGGCGCTCTCCATGACGAGGAGGGAGTAGTCCACCCTCGGGGATGAGGGTATGTATCAGTAGCTATGTGTTTGATCTCTCTCCCTCGTGTTCTTGACATGGCATGATCTTGATGTATCGCGAGCTTTCATATTCTAGTTGGATCTTCTTCTCCCCCTCCACTCTCTTGTAATGGATTGAGTTTTCCCTTTGAAGTTATCTTATCGGATTGAGTCTTTAAGGATTTGAGAACACTTGATGTATGTCTTGCATGTGTTTATCTGTGGTGACAATGGGATATCATGTGATACACTTGATGTACGTTTTGGTGATCAACTTGCGGGTTCCGTGACCTTGGGAATCTATGCATAGGGGTTGGCACATGTTTTCGTCTTGACTCTCCGGTAGAAACTTTAGGGCACTCTTTGAAGTTCTATGTGTTGGTTGAATAGATGTTTCTGAGATTGTGTGATGCATATCGTATAATCATGCCCACAGATACTTGAAGTGACAATGGAGTATCTAGGTGACATTAGGGTTTTGATTGATTTGTGTCTTAAGGTGTTATTCTAGTACGAACTCTATGATAGATTGAACATTACTACAGACTCTTGAATAGATCGATCAGAAAGAATAGCTTTGAGGTGGTTTCGTACCCTACCATAATCTCTTCGTTTGTTCTCCGCTATTAGTGACTTTGGAGTGACTCTTTGTTGCATGTTGAGGGCTAGTAATATGATCCAACTATGTTATCCTTGTTGAGAGAACTTGCACTAGTGAAAGTATGAACCCTAGGCCTTGCCTACTATCATTGCAACATCGTTTATGCTCATGTTTACCACTTGCTACCTTGCTGTTTTTATATTTTCAGTTTACAAAAACCTATATCTACCATCCATATTGCACTTGTATCACCATCTCTTTGCCGAACTAGTGCACCTATACAATTTGACATTGTATTGGGTGTGTTGGGGACACAAGAGACTCTTTGTTATTTGGTTGCAGGGTTGCTTGAGAGAGACCATCTTCATCCTACGCCTCCCACGGATTGATAAAACTTAGGTCATCCACTTGAGGGAAATTGGCTACTGTCCTACAAACCTCTGCACTTGGATGCCCAACAACGTCTACAAGAAGAAGGGTGCGTAGTAGACATCATAGCCCCCCTTTGCTTGGCCCCGACTCCAACACCTCCTATATATACAGAAACCTCCGGAAAATAACCTAGATCGGGAGTTCCGTTGCCGAAAGCCTCTGTAGCCACCGAAAACCAATCTAGACCCCGTTCCGGCACCCTGCCGGAGGGGGGGAACCCTCACCGGTGGCCATCTTCATCATCCCGGCGCTCTCCATGATGAGGAGGGAGTAGTCCACCCTCGGGACTGAGGGTATGTATGAGTAGCTATGTGTTTGATCTCTCTCTCTCTCTCTCTCTCTCTCTCTCTCTCTCTCTCTCGTGTTCTTGAGATGGCACGATCTTGATGTATCGCGAGCTTTGCTATTCTAGTTGGATCTTATGATGCTTCTCCCCCTCTACTCTCTTGTAATGGATTGAGTTTTCCCTTTGAAGTTATCTTATAGGATTGAGTCTTTAAGGATTTGAGAACACTTGATGTCAGGGATATTACTAGCAGGTATAAACCAGCCAGGAAGATCCGGATTACACTGACATAATTGTATTATTACAAGCCCAGTAGAATATGTACAAAAGGTTACAACCCATAGAGGTTTAGGGCCCATGTGTAAGACCCACGGTTTGTAAACCGTCATATCATGTAACTTGGGATGTAAGATAGAAAGAGTAGAGACCAAGGCAGACACGTTTATGAGCCGGCCTCGGGACTCTGTAAACCGGACCGGGCGTCGCCTCCTATATAAAGGGACGACCCGATGATGATTCAGGACAAGAAACAACAGCTCAAGAGACAGGCAAGCGATTCGCTCCCTGTTCATCGACGCACAAGCAATACCACACCAAACTACACGTAGGCTTTTACCTTCATCGAAGGGGCCGAACTAGTATAAAAATCCCTGTGTCCTTTGTCTGCTTTAACCTCTTCAAGCTAACTCGCGCGATGGCCTCACACCTAAGTCCCCTAACCCGGACATCTGCCGTGCTAATTCCACGGCAGTTGGCGCCCACCGTGGGGCTATCGCACGATGGTTTTGAGTTCTTGAAGGGCAGCTTTTAAGGACCCAAGGGTTACGCGGTTGGCCGGATGACCAAGAGTCGTCATGGCCGGATCTACATCGACGACGCCGGCCGGGGCCCCGAGGCCGATTCAATCGAATACGGGTACCGGGTCCCCTTCGGCGGCATCCACATCTTCATCGGCAAGATTGGCGAACCGGGACCTGAGCCAGACATCTTCCCCAACATCGTCGAGCCGGCTCAGCGTGCGAGATCGTCCCGGATTCAGCCCGCCATGAAGCATGTTTTCGTTGGAGCAGTGCATAGAGTCCAAGCCGAGGACGGATCGCATTCTGGTGGCGAGACAGCTGTCTACTCCGATGATGAATCTTCATCCGAGGAAACCGAATCTCTGTATCTGTTGCAGGACGGCCGGCCAGGGGGCGTATCCGACGGTGATAGTATTCCGGGCCCCTTTGATCCGCCGAACAGGGTTGCTGTTTTCATGGCCGGATCACAGCCTGCGCAGCAGCCCTCGATGACTGGGGCGTTCACCTGAGAGGTAGCGGGTGCCGGGGCAGGCAACCAAACCCCATCACCCTCTGACATCCTATCCACCTTGGTCGGAGATTTGACGGCGCTCGCAACAGCAGAAGTGGCCCCTGCCGACAAGGCGCAACATGATGCGGAGATCCTTCAGCTGAAGGGCCGGATTGAATAGGCTAAACGGGATCTGGATGCGGAGAAAGCCAGGATGCCTACGAGGCAAGCAGAGCTAGACTCCCAAGCTTTCCGGCTCAGGGTGGATCAGAATTCTGCACAGGAGGTAATGTACAGAAGACAGCAAACTCGTCTACCGCCGGTTTACGAGGCGAGGAATCTCTTTGGCACACCAGGAGCGGGAGCCAGTAACCGTCCAGAGGTAAACCGGGGAGGAGCTCCGGGAACTGGCCCGTCGGTTCAGCCGCCGGCTGCAGAGTGAAACTGCCAAGTTATGCCAACGCCGCACGTCCCCACCCCTCCCGACCATTATTCTAACCCATTGGACAACATAGTCACCGCCGCTTCACGACTGGCCGCTTTACCCATTGAGGGGACATCCCCCATGGCGATGGAAGCACGCCGGGCTAAGGAATTGCTGGACACGGCGCTGACATAGCAGAAGGCGTACTCTTATAGCAGGGAGAGGATTCATTCAACCCCCTGCCCAAGCCGGAGTTACACTAGGCACTGGGATGAACCGGCTGTGTCTAGCAGCGAGCGGAGACGTCACCGTCACAGGCAGGATAATCCGACGGGAGCAGAAGCACACGCCCAAGAGGCGATAAACCGGGCCAGACATACTGCCCGCTATGACACCCGTCAAACGACGCCGGTTCACCCAACCACAACAGAAACGGGAGTCACGGCAAGTTCCTTTGGAGTACAGTGTCTCATCCCTGCTTTACGAAGCATGAAATTACCCAAAGACTTCAAAGGCCCGCGCAAGGTACCCAACTACACAGCGGATCTGGCTCCAGAGGCGTGGGTTGAAAGTTATGAGATGGCTATGGAGATGCTTGATGTGGACGAAGCGGCATGCGCCAAGTACTTTACCATGATGCTTGAGGGTACAGCCCGGACATGGTTAAAGGGCCTACCACCTAACTCCATCGGATCATGGGGTGAGTTGCATCGCCAGTTTATCAAAAATTTCAAAGACACGTGCAAGCAGCCAATGTCGGTGGTAGACTTAGCAGCATGTGTTCAAGGAGAGCAGGAACCCACGAGCAGCTGGGTGCGGCGAGTATCAGAAATCCTGCACCCTTCCAATAACATCAACCCTAGTACGGCGATAGTGACATTGGAAAACAATTGCCGGTTTGAGTCTCTGAAGCTGAAGTTAGGACGGCTCAAGCGCGATTGCAATGACATGGGAACGCTCATGAGCACTCTGGTGAAATACGGGGATTCTGATAACACCAAGTACCCAGATGCAGATGGAGAGAAGTCCGGGAAAGCAAACAAGGCTGGTAAACCGGTGCAAGCTAATCCGGTAGGAACGGGTTACAATGGTAAGCGAAAAGCGGAGGGCGGCTCTGATTTTGTGGCCAATACCAACGTTCAGGGAAACGGGCAGCGCCGCAAGGGTAAACCACCTCCGTGTGGCGAGGGGCTATCCTTCAATCTAGATCAACAGTTAAACGCGCCTTGCCCTAAGCACAGTACGGAGGGAAACCCGGCTAAGCATTTATGGAAGGACTGCCGGATCATGATAGAGGCCATAAAACAAGCCAGATATAACCACGGACCCCCCGACGGCGGCTCAAGTTCCGGTTTTCAGGGTCCAGGGTAACGGTTCCGGGTCAGGGTATCATGACGGTAACAATAACTACAACAGCAACGGTCAGCATCAACATAACCAGCAGCATGGTCAGGGTGGTTACAACAACCAAGGCAATCAGCAGCGTCAGCAGCAGCAGCAATCCAGATATCAGAGTAATCCAAAGGAGCTAAGCAGTGGACAGTATCATGTTTTCACCACAAGTTTGTGCAAATGAGATCAAAAGGTTCTGAAGCGGGCAGTACACGCAGTTGAACCGGCGACGCCACATTTTTTACGTTGGTCTGAACAACCCATTGTGTGGAGCAGAGAGGATCACCCGCCACGGGTTGATAATCCGGGCCAGTTGGCCCTAGTGGTGGCACCGCAGGTGGGTGGCTACAAGTTCACGAAGGTACTTATGGACGGCGGCAGCAGTATCAACATCCTATACTATGAGACTTTTCGGCGTATGGGGTTGACACATAAGAAGTTGAGACAGTCCAACACAGTATTCCATGGAGTGGTGCCAGGTAAATCGGCTTACCCAGTTGGGAAAATTGATCTGGAAGTCACCTTTGGGGATGAGCGGGATTCTAGATCAGAGACAGTGACCTTTGAGGTCGTAAAAATAAAAAGTTTGTATCACGCTCTGTTTGGAAGGCCGGTTTACGCCAAGTTCATGGCTAGACCATGTTATGTTTATCTGCAGCTTAAAATGCCGGGTCACAAGGGAACCATCACGGTTCACGGAAGCCGCAAGATAGCATTGGAATGCGAGGAAGGAGATGCAGCGTATGCAGAGGCAGTATGTGCTACGGAGGAATTGAAGTTCTACAAAGACAACGTTGATCCGGCGGATATGTCCCCGTTAAAGAAGCCAACTACAGAGCATGATCCGACGTTGAAGTTTAAATCGGCAGAGGAGACCAAGCAGGTTGACTTTGTTCCAGGCGATTCATCCAAGCAGTTCACTATCAACGCTAACCTAGACCCCAAATAGGAAAGCGCGCTCATCGAGTTCATCCATGAGAATCGGGATATCTTTGCATGGAAGCCTTCTGACATGCCAGGTATACCGAGGGAACTCGCTGAGCACAGTCTTAATATTGATCTGAAGTTTAAACCGGTCAAACAGTACTTGTGCCACTTCAATGAGGAGAGGCGCAAGGCTATAGGTGAAGAAGTGGCCAGGCTTTTGGCCGCATGATTCATAGTTGAGGTGTTCCATCCAGAGTGGCTGGCTAATCCGGTATTGGTGCTAAAGAAAAATGGCACCTAGAGGATGTGTGTTGATTACACAGACTTAAACAAGGCTTGCCCAACTGATCCTTTTACTCTCCCCCGTATTGATCAGATTATTGATGCTACGGCAGGATGTGAGCGGCTAAGTTTTTTGGACGCATATTCAGGTTATCATCAGATCAAGATGGCAGTTAAGGACCAGGAGAAGACAGCTTTCATAAGCCCTTTTGGAGCCTTCTGTTATGTATCCATGCCTTTTGGGCTCAAGAGTGCCCAAGCGACTTATCAGCATTGCGTGCAGAACTATTTCAAAGGGCAGATCGGAAAAAATGTCCATGCTTATGTTGATGACATTGTGGTAAAATCCAGGAAGGAGGAAACACTGATAGAAGATTTGAAAGAAACCTTTGACAACCTCCGAGTTTACAAAATGATGCTTAATCCGGGGAAGTGTGTTTTCGGTGTTCCAGTGGGCAAGCTCCTTGGATTCCTAGTATCAAACAGAGGGATTGAGGCTAATCCGGAGAAGATCAAGGCGATCACATCCTTGGCTAAACCGGCTTGCATCAATGACGTCCAGCGTGTAGCAGGCCGTATTGCAGTATTGAGCCGTTTCATCAGCCGTTTGGGAGAGAAGGCGATCCCGCTTTATCAGATGTTGAAAAAGACGGACCGGTTTGTATGGAGCGATGCTGCAAACGTTGCGTTCGAGGATTTGAAGCGGCAATTAGCAGAACCACCAGTTCTTGCTACTCCTGTTGACAATGAACCGCTGCTGTTATACGTGGCCGCCAATGCCCGTGTAGTTAGCGTGGCAATTGTGGTGGAACGCAAGGAAGCAGGCAAGGAATATCCGGTTTAGCGCCCGGTTTACTACATCAGTGAGGTTCTAATTGAGTCCAAGCAAAGGTATCCGCACTGGCAGAAGTTGGTGTACGGCGTGTTCATGGCAAACCGGAAGCTGAAACACTATTTCTAGGGCCACCCAATAACTGTTGTTACCTCAGCTCCATTGGGGGATATAATCCAGAACAGAGAGGCCACTGGCAGGGTGGCAAAGTGGGACATTGAGCTTAGCCCACACGGATTGAAATATGTACCCTATACTGCCATAAAATCCCAAGCACTGGTAGATTTTATCAATGATTGGACAGAGTTGCAAGCACCCGAGGAGAAGTCGGATCATACATACTGGACTATTCACTTTGACGGTTCAAGGCAATTAGAAGGCTCGGGGGCTGGAGTCGTGTTAACTTCCCCACGAGGTGACAAGTTCTGTTATGTCCTTCAATTAATGTTTTCTTGCACTAACAATGCTGCTGAGTATGAAGCTCTCCTTCACGGTTTACGGATGGCCAAGGAGATGAACTTAAGCCGGGTTAAGTGTTTTGGTGACTCGGACCTAGTGGCACAACAGGTGTCTGGCAAGTGGGACTCCAAAGATCCGCTCATGGCAGCTTACCCGCGAGAAGTTGAAGCGGTTGCAGGGTAATTCAAAGGATATCAGGTAGACCACATAGACCGGCGAAAAAACAAAGCGGCCGATGCGTTAAGCCGGCTGGGCTCTCAGCGTAAACCGGTTCCACCAAATACCTTCTTGGATGAATTGCATAGTCCATCGGTTCAGATACCGTCGGAGGAGGATTTAGCTATTCCTGATCCGGAAGCATAGCTAGTTCCAGCACTTCACGTTATTCCGGATTGGACACTCCCTTACTTGGCATACCTGAGCCGAGGTGAGTTGCCAGATGATGAGGTTGAGGCTAGGCAGATAATCCGGCGATCCAAATCTATGACCATCGTCAACGGAGAACTTCATCACCGCAGCGTTTCGGGAGCATTTCAGCGATGTGTATCATCGGAAGAAGGCTGTGATATTCTTTGAGAGATACACGAAGGGGATTGTGGTCATCATGCCGGTTCAAAGTCATTGGTAGCCAAAGCTTAGATCATGAGTTCTATTGGTTAACGACTCATGCTGATGCAGAGGATCTAGTCAGAAAATGCGATGCTTGTCAGAAATTTTCACGGCGTGCTCATGTTCCGGCACAGGAGCTACGGATGATTCCAATTACTTGGCCATTTGCAACTTGGGGGCTTGATATGGTTGGACCCTTTAAACGACCCCAAGATGAGAAAACCCACCTGTTGGTAGCAGTGGACAAGTTTACAAAGTGGATTGAGGCAGAGCCTGTCAGTAAGTGTGATGCAGCAACAACGGTTAAATTCATCAAAAAGGTAATTTTCTGGTTTGGCTTTCCACACAGCATCATTATTGATAATGGCACCAACCTATCTAAAGGAGAGATGGAAGAGTTTTGCCAAAGGGAACATATTCGCCTGGATTTATCTTCAGTAGCTCACCCTCAGTCCAATGGCCAAGCTGAGAGGGCCAACCAAGAGATCTTGAGAGGCATCAAGCCCCGGCTTATGGTTCCTTTGCAGAGAACACCAGGTTGCTGGGTAGAGGAGTTACCTTCTGTCCCCTGGAGCATCAACACTACACCTAATAGGTCTACAGGTTATACGCCTTTCTTCATGGTATATGGTGCTGAAGCGGTTCTCCTTAGTGACATCCGACACGACTCACCACGGGTGGCATCTTATGTTGAAGCGGATAATGAGCAAGCAAGACAAGACAACTTAGACCGGCTGGATGAGGAATGGGACACAGCGGCAGCACGATCAACAATTTATCAACAAGACCTGGGCCGATATCACAGCCGCCGGGTTAAGACCAGGACGTTCCAGGAGGGGGACCTGGTGCTCCGGCTCATCCAAGACCAGACACATATGCACAAGTTATCCCCACCTTGGGAAGGACCCTTTGTGGTCAGCAAGAACCTACACAACGGTTCATACTACCTGGTTGACGTTCGAGAGCATAAAGACTCACGTACAGCAGAGGAAGAGACGAAGCGGCCGTGGAACATCGCTCTTCTGCGACCTTACTACACTTGAGCCATTGGCTCCGCTTTATGTATCCTATACATATTATGATTAATAAATAAACCGGCGCCCCCAGTAATCCGAGGAATCAGCCATCTTCGAAAAGAGTATCATATGGGAGTTCGCTCAGGTGACATCCATCTAAAGTTTATTTCTCTTGATGTATATCATTTTCATCAAGAAAACAATTGCTTTGATCTATATATTTTGACATGCAGAGCAATTATTTATTAAGGGACCAAAGAGGGTTTGTCGCACAGCGCAACTCAAACATAGGTACCCGGCCTCCTAAACCGGCGCCCTTGATGCGTTAAATATGGAGCCTGGCAGCTCGTAAAAAGCCATTGACAATCATCGAGTCGATCACCTAAAGACAAGATCCCTCAGAGGACTTGAAACATTGGGTAGTATTGATGACAACGTCAATTATAGAGCCTAAAGGCAGCTCATAAAAAGCCTAGAACTTAAAGGCCGCTCACAAAAAGCCTGTAGCCTGGCAGCTTGCAAAAATCCAAGAGCCTAAAGGCAGCTCATAAAAAGCCTAGAGCTTAAAGACCGCTCACAAAAAGCCTGGAGTCTGGCAGCTCGCAAAAAGCCAGGAGCCTGGCAGCTCGTAAAAAGCCTCAACTACATGGTCTTATTTGCCAAAAATGCTTTGTTTCTGTGATTTTACAAGTTTTGTTTTTAACCAAGTCTATTGATCCGGGATTGGCCAACTGCGAAGTTGACCATATATCTGCAAAATTAAAAGTCTGGGTCATGAACACCAGCATGAGTTAAAAGTCTCGGTCATGAACACCAGCATGAGTTAAACCGGTGTTCATTATAACCCGGATCAGTCATCAGGCAAAAGCCAAGTAAAAGAGCCAAGAGCCTCATAAGCATCTACGCTTTCAATTATGCCTACCGGATTAAGGACGCCATGCACACTTAATCAGAGGTATGAGGTATCTTTGGTATAAAACAATTATTCCTTTGATTTATATCTATTGGAACAGTGTAATAGGTCCGATGGTAAACCGCCAGGACATCTTTTTAGCATCGTTTATGCAGGCACAGATAATATAAACGGATCAACCATGGCAAAACAAAGGATTAAATTGGCAGACGCCAAGTCAAGCTGTGACATCCATATTGGGACAAAGACAATGTTTCAACTATCCTATTACAAGGCACCTGCAGGCCCGAATAGATTAAAGGTTTTGCAAAAGTGTTCAGCAACTACAAATTAAAACAGACGGTTTACGACTCCTCTTCACGCTGTGAAGGCTGAGGGTCGACTTGTTCCGGGTCTTCTTCAGCTTCAGGCAGTGGCTGGAAATCAGGAGTGCGCCAATCAATCTTAGAGAGTGCACGGAAATACACTTCCTCATCAATAAGATCTGACGGATCAATATCTGGAGCGAAAGTATGGCCACGAACTGGTGGGATCAGATTTTCGGTGTCGTAAACCGGCCGATCTACCCGCTCATTTTCTAAGTCATAGGCCGGATGATACCTTGTCAAATCCGCTTCATCGGCAAGCTTACTGGCAAGCGGGCGCATGTCCTTAGTCAGAGCACGGAGATCTTCGGCAGAAAAGACTGACCCGTCCTCTTTGTTGCTGGGATAGCCGTTCATAGCTTCAGCCGGGTCAAAGTCAGGGACCCATGCCTTGGCCCGGGTCAGCGCCATAAGAGAACCAGCCCGTGCAGCAGATTTCTTCACTTCCACCAGACGCACAGGCAGGACAGATAGCTTCTCCAAAGTGTCTTGGATGGTAGTTGGTGCCGGTTTGTTATGGGACATTGCGCTAATAACCCTTTGAGTGCTGGAATAAAGCTGCTCCACCAGGGTATAAGAGGCCTTGAGCTTCTTCCGGACATCATTTCCAAGATGAGTTGTCCGCCTCCCTATATATGTTCGTCGAGTTAAACCGGAGCGGAACAAAGATTGCAAGGATGAAAAACATATACAGATGGGTACTCACCGAAGATAGCAGAAGTCATGAGTTCTATTTGCTGCTTTAAACCGGTCAACTCCTGCGTAACCAGATTAAGAGCAGCTTCAGCGTCCTTTGCTCTATTTTCAAGAGCATTCCTTTGCACTTCCCATGAAGACCACTCCGCTTCAAAGTCTTTTTTCAATTTCTCCATGTTGGTCAAGGTAAGCACAAGTTCTTCCTTGGCTTTGGCGAAGGCAGTTTCATTAACAGCCAAGCTATTCCGGAGTTCAGTTACCTCCGAAGCCCTCCGGGTCAAGTCAGCCTGCAAGGAAATCAAGCGGATTAAAAAGGCAGATCAATCAAGTCTCAAGCATATAACAAGTTATACCCTTGACACTTGGGGGCTAATGTGCGATTGAAGTAACGAAAGAGAATTTCAGACAAGTCCCAAGCGCATAAAACAAGTTATACCCTTGGCACTTGGGGGCTAATGTAAGTTCATTTTAGATACAGTGGAAGTCCCGGTTCACCTACAATGAAGCTAAACCGGCACTTGGGGGCTACTATGGCCTAAAGACAGGATTGCAAGGCCACAAAACAGAGATAAGTAAAAGGAAAGAAAATTACCTCATACTTATCCTTCATCATATTAACCAATCCGGCTTCGTAATCACGGCTGGTAAAAAGCCGGTTCAGGTACCCGAAATGAAGTTCCTGGGCACTCGACTGGGCATATCTGGATAAGTCTGTGCTCCACTTGCCTTTGTCCTGTTGAAGTGTTTCCTCCTTGGCAGTATGCCTGGTCAAGGTGATAGGCTCGGGGGAGCAGTGAAACCTAGCCCGGTTATCACAACATCTGCGGATGAGGCAGTAGTTGGTTGGAGGGGGACAGTAGTAGGCGCTGGGCTGACCGGAGCTGGGCTAGTCCGAGGAGGGCTAACCCGGACAGGGCTCGCCGGTTCAGCCGCATTCTCCATATTGTCGCCTCCTGGAGGAGCGACATCGTCACGATCCATAGGAATAGGATCGTCAAACTGAGCTTCGGGGATATCTTCTGGAAGGATAGCCGCTTCAGGGTCATCAGCCGGTTCAGCGGTAGTGGTTTCAGCAGCCGCTTTATTTGCTTTCGCCTTCTTGCTAGGCTTCGGCTTTCTGGTAAATTTCAAAGGAACAATGAGAATCATAAAGTTAAAAACATGAAGGTAAACCGGATGTTTGAAAAAAGGACTTACCCAGGCACGGTCTTCAGCACGGGGACCTGCGTAGCAGTTGACTCGCCGGAAGAGGACAAAGGAGCCTCCTGATAGTTAGGATCAGACGGTTTAAGCGGTTTACGTATGAGGCTGGCTTTTGGATGAAGGAGAGTTGGAGAAAGTAAAACCTTGGAGCAACGCCTGTGAGCCGGCGTAAGAGGTATTCCGGATGACTCCACTACATGGCCACTATGGCGCGTGGTCCGGCGCGCTTCATGCTGCTGTTTCTTCAAAAGAAAGTTGGGATCCAATTGAGCGTAAGGATGAGAAAAGGGATATTTCCGGGACACCCGGCGGATTTTGGGGGGCAGCGGCTCTGAATCAGAAGAGAGAGAAATTCCCTCAACTCCCGCCGCTTTACTTCCTTCCGCCAGATCCTGTGGAAAGGCACTGTTAACATAAACTTAGACAAAGGGAGGTTAAAGCATATAAGGTTTAATTCGTACCTCCGAATCCGGATCATCCTCTTCAGGGTGTGAACCGGAGGCAGCAACAACCTTCTTCTTCTTAACAGCATAAGTTTTCCGGCGTGGTTGCCTGGCCGGTTTATCTTGAGATTTCCTTTTCCAGATGGGATTGTTGGCCTGTGCAGAAGATAAGAAATAAATAGAAGACAATTGATATGGCCGGATCAAAACAAACAGGAAAAGATCGGAAAATTACCGCTGGCGGTTTATTGGTTTCGCATAACGGAGCTAAACCGGTCCGGCTACACTCCTCCAAGGGGATGTTTAACATTTTCTTCGCGGACTCAGTAACTTCGTCTTCAGGAAGTATTATGTCAATGTGGTGCTGAGGATCATCCGGTTTAACGGAGTATTCACACATCAGACCTGAGCGCCGGCTTAATGGAAGGATGCTCCAAGAGAGCCAACAGCGAACAAAGTCGACTCCGGTTAAGCCATTGGCTACGAAGGCCCTGAGCTTAGAAAGCTGAGGGGCAAACCGGGCACGATCTGGGGCGCTGAGGCGTTGCGGCAAGGGGTGATCCGTCGCCAGACGATAGGCACGGTAACCTGGCAGCGGGTTCTCTCCTTCAGGTGAAGTGTCCCAACAATAGAACCATGTTTGGTTCCATTCTTTGGGGTGGCTGTGAAGGGCAACATGAGGGAAACTCACATCCTTTCTCTTTTGGATACTGATGCCGCCCAACTCCTGATGCGGCCCGTCAGTAAACTCCGTCCGTCGGTTCAGATGAAAAAAGTCTCGGAAAAGGTCCACTGATGGTTCTTCTTGAAGATATGCTTCTCAGAAGACTTGAAAATTGCAGATGTTTGGCATAGAATTTGGGCCTACATCCTGAGGGTGGAGTTGAAAGGCCGCTAGTACATCCCGAAAGAATTTTGAACCGGGAGGACTGAATCCCCGGGCCAGGTGATCAAAGAAAACTACAACTTCTCCCTCCTTAGGCGCAGGAGGGCATTCTCCTTCAGGAGCTCGCCAGCGTAAAGTTCCTTGGAGCCCAGGATGCCAATTGAGGCCGCTTTAACTAAGTCATCTTCCGTGATCCGGGAAGGAACCCAGTTGCAAGCGACAAACTGCTTGGCCATCGTTTGGAATAAGGAAGTGCTGAAAAGTACAGTACAAAACCCGGTTTACCAATTGCTAAAGCATAAGCTGGAGCATTGTATAAAGTTATGGACCTAATTGTCGGTTTAAACAAGGGACTAATGGTATTAATAATCCGGAAGCGTATATGAGTGAGGCTGTTACCGGTTCATGCTGACAGAAAAAGAAGAAGCTAAACCGTCAATTAAGGGATGCAGGCTTACACATAAACCGTCAAGAAAAGCATATGACGTACATGTTATGGCTAAACTGGGGAGATGAGCTACTGATAACCCTCAACCGTAAGGGATCGAGATAGTCTTCGCGGGTAAGAATAACCCAATTTATTGATTCGACACACGGGGAGCCAAAGAGTATTTATAAGCTTTAACAGTTGAGTTGTCAATTCAACCGCACCTGAAATATACT
The DNA here is from genome assembly GCA_902687465.1 of Secale cereale. Lineage (NCBI taxonomy): Eukaryota > Viridiplantae > Streptophyta > Magnoliopsida > Poales > Poaceae > Secale > Secale cereale. Next base: position 469,138,705 of record LR738709.1, on the reverse strand, counting down.
AACTTGCAACAAAAGATAAGTGGTAACAGTGATATGATAGTGATGATAGTAATAGTAAAAGTAAACGGCAAAGGTAAATAGCAACAGTAGATAGCAAAGTAAATAGCAAAAGTAGCAACTAGTGACAAGCAAGGTTTAAAATACTGTAGGCTAGGGAGATGGATGGTTGGGCGTTGCATGGATGAGATAGATTCTAACTTGGGGCACGGCACACGGAAAAGTAATGATCATCTAGGCAAATATCAAACATTAGGCATGTATCCCGTAGGTAGTTGTACGTGCTTGCAATAAGAACTTGCACAACATCTTTTGTCCTACCATCCCGCTACGAACGGGGCCAAAAGGAACTAATGGATATTAAGGTGCTCCTGTCAAAGAGCACCGGAACAAAGCAATGAACTCAATGGATACATGTAATCCTGAAACTACGGACCATCCCCTTTGGTGTCCCAAGCTGTCACTTTTGGGATCGCCGGTTCCGAACCGTAACAGGTGCATACAACTCATAGATAGGATCAAGAACACAAATATATTCATGCAAACACATATGGTTCAGATCTGAAATCATGGCACTCGGGCCCTAGTGTCAAGCATTAAGAACAACAAGTTGTAGCAAAGATGATAAACACCATACTAGATGATAGGCAACATGCCCCCAACAATCTGATAAACTATTACATGATCTAACTCATCCAATCCCTACCATCCCCTTCGCCTACAGCAGGGGAATTACTTACACATGAAGGGGGAAGTCATGGAAGGATGATGGAGTGGTGATGATGATGACGATGGCGACGATCTCCCCTCTCCGGAGGCCAATTCAGCCTCCAGATTAGCCCTCCCGAAGAAGAACAGAGGGTGGCGGCGGCTCCGCGACGAAAAACAGCGAAAGGACTTCTGATCTGGGGTTTCTGTGTCGGGAGGAATAATACGGGCTAAAGTAGGGCACCAGGGGGTGTGGGCCCCACCCAGGCGCCCCCCCCCGGCGCGGCCCAGGGGGGGCGCCCACAGGGCGCCTGGGCACCCCCTGGCCCCCCTTTGGCCCCACTTCTGGCATTTGGTTTCTTCGGGTGCGTGGATTTTTTGTGGATTTTTCTGAGATGCTTAAAAATCTGTTTTCCTGCACACAAATAAACCATACAGGCACCTCTGCTGAAAACAGCGTCAGTCCGGGTTAGTTTAGTCCAAATCATGCAAGAATGATGTCAAAACAATATCAAAAGTGTTTGGAAAAGTAGATACGTTTGAGACGTATCAACTCCCCCAAGCTTAGCACCCTGCCGGAGGGGGGGAACCCTCACCGGTGGCCATCTTCATCATCCCGGCGCTCTCCATGACGAGGAGGGAGTAGTCCACCCTCGGGGTTGAGGGTATGTATCAGTAGCTATGTGTTGGATCTCTCTCTCTCTCTCTCTCTCTCTCTCTCTCTCTCTCTCTCTCTCTCTCGTGTTCTTGAGATGGCACGATCTTCATGTATCGCGAGCTTTTCTATTCTAGTTGGATCTTATGATGCATCTCCCCCTCTACTCTCTTGTAATGGATTGAGTTTTCCCTTTGAAGTTATCTTATCGGATTGAGTCTTTAAGGATTTGAGAACACTTGATGTATGTCTTACACGTGTTTATCTGTGGTGACAATGGGATGTCATGTGATCTACTTGATGTATGTTTTGGTGATCAACTTGCGGGTTCCGTGACCTTGGGAACCTATGCATAGGGGTTGGCACACCTTTTCGTCTTGACTTTCCGGTAGAAACTTTGGGGCACTCTTTGGAGTTCTATGTGTTGGTTGAATAGATGTTTCTCAGATTGTATGATGCATGTCGTATAATCATGCCCACGGATACTTGAGGTGACTATGGAGTATCTAGGTGACATTAGGGTTTTTGTTGATTTGTGTCTTAAGGTGTTATTCTAGTACGAATTCTATGATAGATTGAACGTTACTACGGACTCTTGAATAGATTGATCAGAAAGAATAACTTTGAGGTGGTTTCTTACCCTACCATAATCTCTTCGTTTGTTCTCCGCTATTAGTGACTTTGGAGTGACTCTTGTTGCATGTTGAGGGCTAGTAATATGATCCAATTATGTTATCCTTGTTGAGAGAACTTCCACTAGTGAAAGTATGAACCCTAGGCCTTGTTTCCTATCATTGCAACACCCTTTATGCTCACTTTTATCTTTAGTTACCTTGCTGTTTTTATTTTTCTTATTACAAAAACCTATATCTACCATCCATATTGCACTTGTATCACCATCTCTTCGCCGAACTAGTGCACCTATACAATTTACCATTGTATTGGGTGTGTTGGGGACACAAGAGACTCTTTGTTATTTGGTTGCAGGGTTGTTTGAGAGAGACCATCTTCCTCCTATGCCTCCCACGGATTGATGAACCTTAGGTCATCCACTTGAGGGAAATTTGCTACTGTCCTACAAACCTCTGCACCTGGAGGCCCAACAACGTCTACAAGAAGAAGGTTGCGTAGTAGACATCACGATGTGAACTAGATTATTGACTCTAGTAAACCCTTTGGATGTTGGTCACATGGCGATGTGAACTATCGGTGTTAATCACATGACGATGTGAACTATCGGTGGTAAATCACATGGCAATGTGAACTAGATTATTGACTCTAGTGCAAGTGGGAGACTAAAGGAAATATGCCCTAGAGGCAATAATAAAGTTGTTATTTGTATTTCCTTATATATCATGATAAATGTCTTTTATTCATGCTAGAATTGTATTAACCGAAAACTTGATACATGTGTGAATACATAGACAAAACAGAGTGTCCCTAGTATGCCTCTACTTGACTAGCTCGTTAATCAAAGATGGTTGAGTTTCCTAACCATAGACATGTGTTGTCATTTGATCAACGATATCAAATCATTAGGAGAATGATGTGATGGACAAGACCCATCCGTTAGCTTAGCATAATGATCGTTTAGTTTTCTTGCTATTGCTTTCTTCATGCCTTACACATGTTCCTGTGACTATGAGATTATGCAACTCCCGAATAGTGGAGGAACGCCTTATGTGCTATCAAATGTCACAACGTAACTGGGTGATTATAAAGATTCTCTACAGGTGTTTCTGAAAGTGTATGTGGTGTTGGCATAGATCAAGATTAGGATTTGTCACTCCGAGTGTCGGAGAGGTATCTCTGGGCCCTCTCGGTAATACACATCATAATAAGCCTTGCAAGCAAATGTCTAATGAGTTAGTCACGAGATGATGTATTACAGAATGAGTAAAGAGACTTGCCGGTAACGAGATTGAACTAGGTATGATGATACCAACGATCGAATCTTCGGCAAGTAACATATCGATGACAAAGGGAACAACGCATGTTGTTATGCGGTTTGACCGATAAAGATTTTTGTAGAATATGTAGGAGCCAATATGAGCATCTAGGTTCCGCTATTGGTTATTGATCAGAGATGTGTCTCGGTCATGTATACATAGTTCTCGAACCCGTAGGGTCCGCACACTTAACGTTCGATGAAGAATTGTATTATGAGTTATGTGATTTGATGAACGAAGTTTGTCCGGAGTCCCGGATGCGATCACGGGCATGACGAGAAGTCTCGAAATGGTCGAGAGGTAAAGATTCATATACTGGAAGGCTATATTCGGACATCGGAAAGGTTCTGAGTGATTCGGGTATTTTTCGGAGTACTGAAGAGTTACAGGAATTCGTCCGGGGAAGTACTGGGCCTTAATGGGCTTTAGTCGAAAGGAGAGAAGGGCCACAAGGGGAGGCAACTCCGCCCCATGGCAAGTCCGAATTGGACTAGGGAGGGGACGGCGCCCCCCTGTTTCCTTCTCCCCTTCCTCCTCCTTCCCTCTCTCCCTCTCTTGGAAAGGAAGGGGACTCGAACTACAATTGGGAATCCTAGTTGGACTCCCCCTAGGGCGCGCCCAACCTGGCCGCCGACCTCCTCGTCTCCCTCCATTATATATGTGGCCAGTGGGACCCCAAAGCACAACAGCCAATCTCTTAGTCGTGTGCGGTGCCCCCTCCACAGTTACACACCTCGGTCATATCATTGCAGTTCTTAGGCGAAGCCCTGCGCCGGTAACTTCATCATCACCATCACCACGCCGTCATGCTGACAAAACTCTTCCTCGTCCTCTACTAGATCAAGAGATCGAGGGACGTCATCAAGATGAACGTGTGCTGAACTCGGAGGTGCCGTACGTTCGGTGCATGGATCGGTTGGATCGTGAAGACGTTCGACTACATTAACCACGTTACTAAACGCTTCTGCTTTCGGTCTACGAGGGTATGTGGACACAACCTCCCCGCTCGTTGTTATGATTCTCCTAGATAGATCTTGCATGGTCGTAGGAAGTTTTTGAAATACTATGTTCCCCATTAGAAACGGCGAAGGGGATTCCTGTTGACGGTAAAGGAGACCTATGACGACGGCGCACATGTGAAGAAGGTGACGATCCGGAGACCAAGAGCGGCATCAATGGGGGCGCGAGCTCGAGAGTTTGAAGATATTTCCAAACAACGGGCCACAACACATATATATACCCATTATCTGTCGGTGGCGCCGAGAGGAACTGCTCGGTGGACCGAGATGCAAAACTGCTTGCAGTTGTTGCAACTCGGTGAGACCGAATAGTTCTAATCGGTGGCACCAAGATGAAAACCTAGATCAATCTAGTGGTTTCAGTGGGACCAAATATGAGTGTTTTGGTCTGACAAAAATTCACCAGAAGGTTTTGGAGGTGAGCCCTTGACGGATCGGTGGCTCCGAGTGCTCCTCACCCGGAGGGTCCGAAAAAGACTTGTTCAAATTTTGTGATGTAGCATTAATAGAGCTTGAGACAAGAAGTGCATAGATAGATAGAGAAGGTTGTTAGGCATTCTTGTACATCCATTTGACCAAAGAAAACCCAAATAAATAAAACTACAAATAGATGTCCTTGGATGGAGAAAATTATGCAACCAACATGCTCACACAATAAGATAGCAAATGAAACATGTGACAAAGCATGCACATACACTCTAGCATCTATCAAGCAATTAGCGATGACTGGGTCATCTATATATGAGTATATTGACTTAGGAGTCAAATGAGAACATTTGATCTTAGGTCATACTCATCGTTTAATCACAAGTGGGGTTACCACTTTCACATAAAGCATTGTTGTGTTCACACCATTAGAGTTGCTTTAGCTCAGTTTTTACAGCAAAGCCCCCCTAGATGTGATATCCCCCATAAGAGGGATGAACTAACCTTGGGTTTTGTCAAAGATTACTTCATGTAGATGTTGAAGATGTGGATGCTCAATGTTGATGTAGATCTTTGGGAGCAATCAATTGGAGTGATGTACTTTCAATACCTACATGGGTTAGTCCCACAAGGAACATACAAGGATATCCATAGACATAGAGTGAATTACACATATGATGATTTCCACGAAAGCATTAGGTTACCGTGTCCCTTGTCTTACCAACAAGAGGGTTTGTGACTCCATGAACTAGTGCAAGATATGGAAGTTGATTGCACATGTCCTTGCCAAATGAATATGAGTGAAAATATGTTGGCTGCGTCACCCTCAAGAACACTCTAGTTCTTCTTTGGGATCACATCAATTTGATGGGAATCCTTGGAGTTGTAGTCATACTTGATGAAGTAGAACTTGATGTAGTCTTGGGAACCCAGTTGACCATGGTCTTAGAAGCTTCTTCAAATAAGTCGATTTCTTCTTGAAGCTTGTCCTTGCCTTTTAGCTTCTGGTCTTGTGGTGGAAGATCATCTTGAGGTTGTGTTCCTTTGAAAGAAGTGGGATCATACTTCTCTTGTTTAGGAACAAACTTCGTCTTGGGGTATTGATCTTCTTCCCGCACAATTCCATTGGCATTGAACTTTCGTTCAAAACCAACACCTTGATTCTTCCGGTGCCTTCCTTGCTTGCGTACAATTTCCTCAAGTTGCTTACTTCCGGCAAGGCTCTTGTAAACACCATTCTCTATAATTCCCTTCAGTAAGCTATTTTCTTGCTCAAGTGTAACTTGGCTAAGAGAATCATTAGTGGAATCAGGAGAACTACTAGAAGCAACAATATTGGATTTAGCATGGTTACTGGTACTACTAGAGGAAGAACCTTTCTCGCTCTTATTGCTAGATTTTACTTGTGGCATATAAGTAGACAAGAGGAGACATTTGGAAAGATAAGAAGAACTCTTCTTTCGAAGATCATCATTGATAGCTTTTAGGAACTCATGCTCTTGCTCTAAATTTAGCTTCTCAAAGTGTAGCTTCTCATGAGTCCTTAGGAGCTCTGTATGATCCTCTAGAATTTTTTCATGAGCTAACTTAAGAGTGTTTAGTTCTTTAGTTAGACCTTAATATCCTTCTTATCATTGTCATTTGTTTCATCTTGATTAGCATGATTACTAGCAAGTTCATCATAGTTTTCATCACTAGTGTTGTCAACAAGTAAATCATCATCACCTAGCAAATCGTCTTCATCACTATTGTAATCAAGACAATCGGGGTGTGATACCTTAGGGCCTTTAGCCATGAATCATCTTTGAATTCCTTCATTTGGTGAGTCAAATATGTCGTAGGAGTTGGATGACACAAGTGCAAGACCGGCAACACCTTCATCTTGAGTATATTCTGAGTCGGAGTGATAGCTTCTCTGAGAGTAGCAGTCAGAGTCGGAACCAGATACCCATTCACCAATGTGAGCTTGATCTCTTCGTCTTGTGTAGCTCTTTGATGACTTGCCTTTCCTTTCTGAATCCTTGCTTCTACGAGAGGGCCTTCGTTCATAATGATCATCTCTACTCCTTCTCTCTCTTATAGGTGATTCATCTCTTCCACTTCTCCTTTTTGGTGAATGTTCTCTTTTCTTGTAGGGAGCCGTACACTCATTTGAGTAGTGTCCGGGTCTTCCACAATTGTAGCAATCGTGATCACAACTAGAAGATCTTTTGTCATTGTATGATCTTGACTTGGAGCTTTTCTCTTTTCTTCTATTCTTGTAGAACTTTTTGAAGTTCTTCACTATAAGCTCAATTCTTCACTAAAGATTTGTTTCTCACTTGATGTTGTAGGTGCATCACTTGAAGCTTTGTATGCAGCACTATACTTGTTGTGGAGCTCTTCCTTATCCTTGAGAGACATCTCATGAGCAACAATTCTACCATTGACTTCCGTAGGCTTGAGATCTTTGTAATTGGGCATCATTTGGATCAAGGTGCACACGGTATCATATTTTCCATCCAAGGCTCTTAGGATCTTCTTAATGATGAATTTGTTGGTCTGCTCTTCACTTCCTAAGCCGTCAATCTCATTTGTGATGAGAGAAAGCCTAGAGTACATCTGAATGACTCCTTCACCATCCTTCGTCTTGAACTTTTCAAGTTGACTTTGAAGCACATCCAATTTGGATTCCATGACGGACTCAGTACCTTCGTGCATATCAACCAAACTATCCCAAATTTCCTTTGCATTCTCAAGGCGGTTGATTTTGTTGAATTCTTCATGGCACAATCCGTTGAAGAGAATATCACAAGCTTGAGCATTGTATTATAACATCTTCATTTCTATCACTGTCGCTTCATGATCCGGTTCTCTTCCATCCTCGAAATATTCACCTTGCAAGCCAATACAAACAATATCCCAAACGACGGGGTTTTGACCATGAATATGCATTCTCATCTTATGCTTCCAACTAGAAAAATTAGTACCATCAAAGTAAGGACCTCTACGGTGGTAATTTCCCTCACTATACGACGTACTCTTCTAGGTTGTGAAACCAAGGCTATGATCACCAAAGCTATGGAAATAAAGGAAAATGGAGACCAAATCTCTAATACCACTTGTAGGATAGAAAGTAGGTCTAGAGGGGGGGTGATTAGACTACTTGACCAAAAAACAAACCTTTTCCCAATTTTAGTTGTGGGCAGATTTTAGCAACTAGCACAAGTCAAGCAATCAACCTACACATGCAATTATAAGAGTGTAGCAACGGAAAGTAAAACATTGCATATAAAGGTAAAGGGAAGGGTTTGGAGGGTGCAAACGCAATGAAGACACGGAGGTTTTTGGCTTGGTTTCGATAGGTGGTGCTATCGTACATCCACGTTGATGGAGAATTCAACCCACGAAGGGTAACCGTTGCGCGAGTCCACGGAGGGTACACGAAGAAGCAACCTTGTCTATCCCACCATGGCCATCGCCCATGAAGGACTTGCCTCACTCGGGTAGATCTTCATGAAGTAGGCGATCTTCTTGCCCTTACAAACTTCTTGGTTCAGCTCCACAACTTGACGGAGGCTCCCAAGCGACACCTAACCAATCTAGGAGACACCACTCTCCAAAAGGTAATAGATTGTGTGTTGATGATGAAATCCTTGCTCTTGTGCTTCAAATGATAGTCTCCCAAACACTCAACTCTCTCTCTCTCTCTCACATATTTAGATATGGTGGAAAGGTGATTTGAGTTGAAAGCAACCTGGGGAAGTCTAGAAATCAAGATTCTAGTGGTAGGATTGGTATATCTCAATCTCAACACATGAGTAGGTGGTTCGCTCTCAGAAAATGTATGATGGAAGTGTTGGCACGTTCTGATGGCTCTCTATCAAACGCAGAAGGGGTGGGGGTTATATATAGCCTCCACACAAAATCTAACCGTTACACACATTTGACCCAACTCAGTCAGGCCGAATAGATGAACTCTGTGAGACTGATTTAGTTAAAAATGTGAACATTAGGAATCTTGGTGGGACCGACTGGAACAACTCAATGGGACCAATGTGCTAGGGCTTAGGGAAAACCCCATCTCAGTGGTGCCGATTACATCAACTAGGTGAGACCGAAGTGAAGCAATAGGGCAACGGAGAATTGGTCAATCCATCTCGGTGAGACCGATTGCGATTTATGTGAGACTGAAATAATTGCAATTGATTACAGTGAGTTGGTAAGGCCATCTCGGTGAGACCAAGATCCATATCGGTGGAACTGAATTGCTAGGGTTTCTGGCAGTGGCTATGACATGTGAACTCGGTGGCTCCTGATAGAATGAATCGGTGGGGCTGAGTTGTAGTTTAGGGTTTTGTTATATTTGGAATGAGAAAGTGGTTGAGGGATTTTGGAGCAATATCACTAAGCATTTGAGAAAGCAAGCCATTAAGAAACACCTCATCCCCTTTTAATAGTATTGGCTTTCCTATGGACCCAATGTGATATTGGATATCTAGAAATAGAAATGAAGAGTCTTGAGCTTTTGCCAATATGTGTCCTTAGCATTTTGAGGGGTCCACATCTCTAATCCATGCCATGCCATTCATTGAACTTCCTGAAAGAATAAACTTGAATGGATATTAGTTCAATGAGCTATATGTTGTTGTAAATTACCAAAACCACCTGGGGATTAGTTGCACTTTCAGGGGCCGATGTTGGACTGTTGATAGGATCATGCGTTCTGGTCTTCCTCTCGCACCTCACTGTCTTCTTTGCGACCAGGAGCCGGAGAATGTGTAGCACCTCCTTGTCAGATGTTCCTTATCTCGTCAGCTCTGGTACGAAGTGTTGTCATGGTGCCGATCACTATTGCACCACCACGCCCTGAGGCCCTCCTCCAGGCGTGGTGGATCGAGACATGTTCGACTACTCCCTCTCCACGCAGAAAAGGAATCTCGTCCCCTCTCATTGGGGCATCAATTATTGCATTTACGACAGTCTGCAACCCTCCGTGCATTAACTTCTTCAGCTCATCAAGGATGGGACTCGCCTATGGGCTAAGGCTGGTGCTTTTGACTTGGCCAACATCCTTTCTGAGTAGTTCGGATGTGGTAGCTCTAACGTAGCTCACCTAGCCCCCCTATCTTCCCGGCTCCTCATCATGGACTTGTGCCAGGGAACTTGTAACATTTTTATACCCTTCAATCAATGAAAGATACACAAGCTTCATGTATCCGTGATTTTTTAATCATATACACGGGTGATGTCGCTTAAAGCTACGTCAGTATTTCCCCAAAGAGGAAGGGATGATGCAGCATGGCGGCAGTAGGTATTTCCCTCAGATGTGAAACCAAGGTTATCGAACTAGTAGGAGAACCAAGCAACACAACATAAACAACACATGCACACAAATAACAACTTCTCGCAACCCGACATGTTAAACGGGTTGTCAATCCCTTTCAGGCTACGGCGCCTCAAGATAGGCAAAACGGACGTGAGGAATTTGTAGTAGATTGATAGATCGAACGCCAAATAAAATAAATAAGAATAAATTGCAGAAGGGTATTTTTGTATTTTTAGTTTAGTAGATCTGAAAATAAATGCAAGGAAAAAGTACATCGCAAAGGCAAATATATGAGAAAGAAGACCCGGGGGCCGTAGGTTTCACTAGTGGCTTCTCTCGAGAAAGTTAGCAAACGGTGGGTAAAGAAATTACTGTTGGGGAATTGATAGAACCTCAAATAATTATGATGATATCCAGGCAATGATCATTACATAGGCATCACATCCAAGATTAGTAGACCGACTCCTGCCTGCATCTACTACTATTACTCCACACATCGACCGCTATCCAGCATGCATCTAGTGTATTAAGTTCATGGAAAAACGGAGTAATGCACTAAGAATGATGACATGATGTAGACAATATCTTTAACTGTGGCTTTAGATATGGATCTCGTCGTTTTATCCTTAGTAGAAATGATACATACGTGTCGGTTCCCTTTCTGTCACTGGGATCAAGCACCGTAAGATCGAACCCACTACCGGGCACCTCTTCCCATTGCAAGATAAATAGATCAAGTTGGCCAAACAAAACCCAAATATCGGAGAAGAAATACGAGGCTATAAGAGATCATGCATATAAGAGATCAAAGAAACTCAAATAACTTTCATGGATATAAAAAGATAGATCTGATCATAAACTCAAAGTTCATCGGATCCCAACAAACACACCGCAAAAAGAGTTATGTCATATGGATCTCCAAGAGACCATTGTATTGAGAATCAAGAGAGAGAGAGAGAGAGAGAGAGAGAGAGAGAGAGAGAGAGAGAGAGAGAGAGAGAGAGAGAGAGAGAGAGAGGAAGCCATCTAGCTACTAACTACGGACCCGTAGGTTTACGAAGAACTACTCATGCATCATCAAAGAGGCACTAATGGAGGTGGTGAACCCCATCCGAGATGGTGTCTAGATTGGATCTGGTGGTTCTGGACTCTGCGGTGGCTGGATGAATATTTTGTCAACTCCCCTAGGGTTTCTGGAATATTGGGGTATTTATATAGCAAAGAGGCAGCACGGGAGGCCACTGAGGTGGGCACAACCCACCTGGGTGCGCTAGGGGGGTCTAGCACGCCCTGGTGGGTTGTGCCCCCCTCGAGGCACTCCTCGGGTGCTGCCTTGGCCCATCAGGTGTCTTCTGGCCCATCAAGATTCTGCAAAAAGTTTCGCAGTGTTTGGGCTCCGTTTGATATTGATTTCCTGCGATGTAAAAAAAATGCAGAAAACATCAACTAGCACTTGGCACTATGTCAATAGGTTAGTACCAAAAAAATGATATAAAATGACTATAAAATGATTTTAAAACATCCAAGAATGATAATATAACAACATGGAACAATAAAAAATTTATAGATACGTTGGAGACATATCAGCATCCCCAAGCTTAACTCCTGCTCATGAATAGAGGCAATAAAGTTGTTATTTATATTTCCTTGTACATCATGATAAATGTTTATTATTCATGGTAGAATTGTATTAACCGGAAAATTAGTACATGTGTGAATACATAGACAAAATAAAGTGTCCCTAGTATGCCTCTACTTGACTAGCTCGTTGATCAAAGATGGTTATGTTTCCTAACCATGGACATGTGTTGTCATTTGATGAACGGGATCACATCATTAGAGAATGATGTGATGGACAAGACCCATCGGTTAGCTTAGCACTGTGATCGCTTAGTTTTACTACTATTGCTTTCTTCATGACTTACACATGTTCTCTGACTATGAGATTATGCAACTCCCGAATACCGGAGGAACACCTTGTGTGCTATCAAACATCACAACGTAACTGGGTGATTATAAAGATGCTCTACAGGTGTCTCCGAAGGTGTTTGTGGTGTTGGCATAGATCGAAAATAGGATTTGTCACTCCGAGTGTCGGATAGGTATCTCTGGGCCCTCTCGGTAATACACATCGTAATAAGCCTTGCAAGCAAATTACTAATGAGTTATTCATGAGATGATGTATTACGGAACGAGTAAAGAGACTTGCCGGTAACGAGATTGAACTAGGTATGATGATACCGACGATCGAATCTCGGGCAAGTAACATACCGATGACAAAGGGAACAACGTATGTTGTTATGCGGTTTGACCGATAAAGATCTTCGTAGAATATGTAGGAGCCAATATGAGCATACAGGTTCCGCTATTGGTTATTGACCGGAGATGAGTCTTGGTCATGTCTAAATAGTTCTCGAACCCGTAGGGTCCGCATGCTTAACGTTCGATGACGATCGGTATTATGAGTTTATGTGTTTTGATGTACCGAAGGTTGTTCGGAGTCCCGGATGGGATCACAGACATGACAAGGAGTCTCGAAATGGTTGAGACATAAAGATTGATATATTGGACGACTATATTCGGACACCGGAAGTGTTCCGGAGAAGTTTCGGATATTACCGGAACCCCTCGGGGGAACTAATGAGCCACATGGACCTTAGTGAAGAGAGAGAGGGATGGCTAGGGCAGCCCACGCGGCCCCTCCCCCTTGGGTCCGATTTGGACTAGGGAAGGGGGGCGGCGCCCCCCTTTCCTTCTCCGTCTCTCCCTCTTGGTGGACTCCTACTATGAATAGGATTCCTATTCCTAGTAGGACTCCCCTTATGGGGCGCGCCCTAGGAGGGCCAGCCGGCCTCCGCTTGCTCCTTTATATACGGGGGCAGGGGCACCCCGGAACACACAAGTTGACAATTGTTTTTGCCGTGTGCGGTGCCCCCTCCACTATTACGCACCTCGGTCATATTGTTGCAGTGCTTAGGCGAAGCGCTGCGTTCGTAACTTCATCACCACCGTCACCATGCCGTCGTGCTGACGAAACTCTCCCTTGGCCTCAACTGGATCAAGAGTTCGAGGGACGTCACTGAGCTGAACGTGTGCAGGTCGCGGAGCTACCATGCGTTCGGTGCTTGATCGGTTGGATCACGAAGACGTTCGACTTCATCAACCACGTTACTAAACGCTTCCGCTTTCGGTGTACGAGTGTACATGGACACACTCTCCCGCGCATTGCTATGCTTCTCCTAGATAGATCTTGCGTGTTCGTAGGAAATTTTTGAAATACTACGTTCCCCAACATTGGTAGCAGAGCCAGGTCTATGCGTAGATGATATGCACGAGTAGAACACAATGATTTGTGGGCGATAATAGTCATACTTCTTACGAGCATGTCATACTTTGATTCGGCGGCATTATGAGGTGAAGCGGCCCGGACCAACATTACGCGTACGCTTATGCGAGACTGGTTTCACCGTTACGAGAACTCATTGCTTAAAGGTGACTGGCGGGTGTGTGTCTCTCTCACTTTAGTTGAATCGAGTGTGAGTACACCCAGTCCTTGTGAAGGTTAAAACAGCACACTTGACGAAAAGTCGTTGTGGCTTTCGATGTGTAGGTAGGAACGGTTCTTGCTAAGCCCGTAGCAGCCACGTAAAACTTGCAACAACAAAGTAGAGGGCGTCTAACTTGTTTTTGCAGGGCATGTTGTGATGTGATATGGTCAAGACGTGATGAGTTATACGTTATTGTATGAGATGATCATGTTTTGTAAATTATCGGCAACCAGCAGGAGCCTTATGGTTGTCTCTTTATTGTATGAATTGCAAAAGCCATGTAATTGCTTTACTTTATCACTATGAGTTAGCGATAGTAATAGCAATAGTTGGCGAGACGACCACGACGCTACGATGAAGATCATGGTGTCAAGCCGGTGACGATGGAGATCATGACGATGCTTTAGAGATGGAGATCAAAAGCACAAGATGATGATGGCCATATCATGTCAAATATTTTGATTGCATGTGATGTTTATCTTATTATGCTTCTTATTTTGCTTACTACGGCGGTAGCATTATAGGATGATCCCTTACAAAATTTCAAGGTACAAGTGTTCTCCCTGAGTATGCACCGTTGCGAAAGTTCATCGTGTCGAAACACCACGTGATGATCGGGTGTGATAAGCTCTACATTCAAATGCGACGGGTGTAAGACAGTTTTGCGCATGCATAATACTCAGGTTAAACTTGATGAGCCTAGCATGTACAGACATGGCCTCGGAACACTAGAGACCGAAAGGTCGAGCGTAATCATATAGTAGATAGGATTAACATAAGATGTTCACCATTGAAAACTACTCCATCTCACGTGATGATCGGACATGGTTTAGTTGATTTTGATCACGTGATCATTTAGATGACTAGAGGGATGTCTATCTAAGTGGGAGTCCTTTAGTAATATGATTAATTGAACTTTAATTAATCATGAACTTAGTCTTGATAGTTTTTGCATATCTATGTTGTTGTAGATCAATGACCCGTGCTACCGTTCCCTTGAATTTTAATGCGTTCCTAGAGAAAGCTAAGTTGAAAGATGATGGTAGCAACTACACGGACTGGGTCCGTAACTTGAGGATTATCCTCATTGCTGCACAGAAGAATTATGTCCTTGAAGCACCGCTGGGTGACAGGCCTGCTGCAGGAGCAACTCCTGATGTTATGAATGTGCCATGCTTTATGGCTTAGAATCGGGACTTCAAAGAAGTTTTGAACGTCATGGAGCATATGAGATGTTCCAAGAGCTGAAGTTAATATTTCAAGCAAATGCCCGAATTGAGAGATATGAAGTCTCCAATAAGTTCTATAGCCTCAAGATGGAGGAGAACAGTTCTATATATCAGTGAACACTTACTCAGAATGTCTGGGTACTACAATCACATGACTCAACTTGGATGCAAAGTTGATGAAGATAGTGTTATTGATAAAGTTTTCAATCACTGCCACCAAGCTATAAAGGCTTCGTGATGAAGCATAATATGCAAGGGATGCAGAAGACAATTCCCGAGCTCTTCGCTATGCTCAAAGCTGCGGAGGTAGAAATCAAAAAGGAGCATCAAGTGTTGATGGTTAACAAGACCACTAGTTTCAAGAAAAAGGGCAAGGGAAAGAAAGGGAACTTCAAGAAGAATAGCAAGCCAGTTGCTACTCCCACGAAGAAACCCAAGTCTGGAGCCAAGCCTGAAACTGAGTGCTTCTACTGCAAAGGGACTGGACACCGGAAGCGGAACTGCCCCAAGTATTTGGCGGATAAGAAGGATAGCAAAGTGAACAAAGGTATATTTGATATACATGTTATTGATGTGTACCTTACTAATGCTCGTAGTAGCACTTGGGTATTTGATACTGGTTCGGTTGCTAATATTTGTAACTCAAAACATGGGCTATGGATTAAACGAAGATTAGCTAAGGACGAGGTGACGATGCGCGTGTGAAATGGTTCCAAGGTTGATGTGATCGCCGTCGGCACACTACCTCTACATCTACCTTCGGTATTAGTTTTAGACATAAATAATTGTTATTTGGTGCCAGCGTTGAGCATGAAAATTATATCTGGATCTTGTTTGTTGCGAGACGGTTATTCATTTAGATAAGAGAATAATGGTTGCTCCATTTATATGAGTAATATCTTTTATGGTGATGCATCCTTGATGAATGGTCGATTTTTATTGGATCTCGATCGTAGTGATACACATATTCATAATATTGAAGCCAAAAGATGCAAAGTTGATAATGATAGTGCAACTTATTTGTGGCACTACCGTTTAGGTCATATTGGTGTAAAGCGCATGAAGAAACTCCATGCTGATGGAATTTTGGACTCACTTGATTATGAATCACTTGGTGCTTGCGAACCATGCCTCATGGGCAAGATGACTAAAATACCGTTCTCCAGAACAATGGAGCAAGCAACTGACTTGTTGGAAATCATACATACTGATGTATGCGGACCAATGAGTGTTGTGGCTCGCGGTGGGTATCTATATTTCCTGACCTTCACAGATGATTTGAGCAGACATGGGTATATCTACTTGATGAAACACAAGCCTGAAACATTTGAAAAGTTCAAAGAATTTCTGAGTGAAGTAGAAGAATCATCGTAAGAAGAAAATAAAGTTTCTACAATCTGATCGCGGAGGCGAATATTTGAGTTACGAGTTTGGTCTTCATTTGAAACAATGTGGAATAGTTTCACAACTCACGCCACTTGGAACACCACAGCGTAATGGTGTGTCCGAACGTCATAACCGTACTTTATTAGATATGGTGCGATCTATGATGTCTCTTACCAATTTACCACCATCATTTTGGGGTTATGCTTTAGAGATAGCTGCATTCACGTTAAATAGGGCACCATCTAAATCCGTTGAGACAACGCCTTATGAACTATAGTTTGGCAAGAAACCCAAGTTGTCGTTTCTTAAAGTTTGGGGCTGCAATGCTTATGTGAAAAAGCTTCGACCTGATAAGCTCAAACCCAAGTCGGAGAAATGTGTCTTCATAGGATACCCAAAGGAAACTGTTGGGTGTACCTTCTATCACAGATCCGAAGGCAAGATATTCGTTGCTAAGAATGGATCCTTTCAAGAGAAGGAGTTTCTCTCGAAAGAAGTGAGTGGGAGGAAAGTAGAACTTGATGAGGTAATTATACCTCCTCCCGAATTGGAAAGTAGTTCATCACAGAAACTAGTTCCTGTGATTCCCACACCAATCAGTGAGGAAGCTAATGATGATGATCATGAAACTTCAGATAGAGTTACTACTAAACCTCGTAGATCAACCAGAGTATGTTCGACATCAGAGTGGTACGGTAACCCTGTTCTGGAAATCATGTTACTAGACCATGATGAACCTACGAACTATGAGGAAACGATGATGAGTCTAGATTCCGCAAAATGGCTTGAGGCCATGAAATCTGAGATGGGATCCGTGTATGAGAACAAAGTGTGGACTTTGGTTGACTTGCCTGATGATCGGCAAGCCATTGAAAATAAATGGATTTTTAAGAGGAAGACAAACGCCGATGGTAATGTTACTGTCTACAAAGCTCGACTTGTGGCAAAAGGTTTTCGAGAAGTTCAAGGAGTTGATTACGATGAGACTTTCTCACCCGTAGCGATGCTTAAGTCTGTCCGAATCATGTTAGCAATTGCCGCATTTTATGATTATAAAATCTGGAAAATGGATGTCAAAAATGCGTTCCTTAATGGATATCTCAAAGGAGAGTTGTATATGATGTGATACGTCTCCAACGTATCTATAATTTTTGATTGTTCCATGCTATTATTTATGAAGTCTTGGATGTTTCATGGGCTTTATCATTCACTTTTGTATCATTTTTGGGACTAACCTACTTACCCAGAGGCCCAGTCCAGATTGCTGTTTTTGCCTGTTTCAGGGTTTTGCAGAAAAAGAATATCAAACGGAGTCCAAACGGAATGAAACCTTCGCGAGAGATATTTTTGGAGAAAATCACGCACACTGAGCTTGAGAACCACGTCGGGGGATCAAAGGGTGGCCCACGAGGGTGGGAGGCGCGCCCGCCTTCCCAGGGCGCCCCCTACCTCGTGGCCCCCTCGAGCGTCCCCCGGTGCCCTCCTTCTTCCTATATAAGTCTGCGTACCCCAGAACCTTCGAGAACAGAGAGAAAAACCCTAATTCCATTGCCGTACCTTCTGTTCCCGTGAAGATCCCATCTTGGAGCCTGTTCCGGAGCTCCACCGGAGGGGGATCCATCACGGAGTTCTTCTTCATCATCATCATCGCCCTCACCATGAGTTGAGAGTAGTTTACCACAGACCTTCGGGTCCATAGCTAGTATCTAGATGGCTTCTTCTCTCTCCCTAGATCTCAATACAAAGTTCTCCTCGGTCTTCGAGGAGATCTATTCGATGTAATCTCTTTTTGCGGTGTGTTTGTCGAGATCCGATGAATTGTGAGTTTATGATCAAGGTTATCTATGAAAGATATTTGGTTCTTCTCTGAACTTTTTATGTGTGCTCATAATATCCTTGCAAGTCTCTTCGAATTATTGGTTTGGTTTGGCCTACTAGATCTATAGTTCTTGCAATGGGAGAAGTGCTTGGCTTTGGGTTCAATCTTGCGGTGTCCTTTCCCAGTGACAGTAGGGGCAGCAAGGCACGTATTGTATTGTTGCCATCGAGGATAAAAAGAAGGGGTTTATGTCATATTGCTTGAGTTTATCCCTCTACATCATGTCATCTTGCTTAAGGCGTTACTCTGTTCTTATGAACTAAATACACTAGATGCATGCTGGATAGCGGTCGATGTGTGGAGTAATAGTAGTAGATGCAGGCAAGAGTTGGTCTACTAGTCTCGGATGTGATGCCTATATACAATGATCATGCCTAGATAGTCTCATAATTATTCCCTTTTCTATCAATTGCTCGACAGTAATTTGTTTACCCGCCGTAGAATATCGCTACCATGAGAGAAGCCACTAGAGAAAATTATGGCCCCGTGCTAGGTGGCTTCTCACCCCTTGTTGGTTACCCCAAGCGGAAGGTTTGAGATGCAGTGTAGCAGAAGTTTTCCCTTGGCAATACCAATGATCGTTTTCCCTGAGACTCCCAGTTTCAACAAGAAGGTGTCAACTGCTAACGGCGCCAGATATTAGCAATCAACGTGGACCTGCACACAGATACAAATAACTTTGCTCCCAACGAGTACAGAGAGGTTGTCAATCCCTCCGGCCTTGTAGTTTACAAAGGATCAAACGCAAGTGATAATAGTGATAGGTATAATTGCAATAGTAAATAAAAGCGGAAAAGTAAATAGTGGATGTGATCAATGATGGTAATATGGACCGGATTCTCATGATGTTCACTAGTGATGTCTCTCTCCCAAAAGACGATAAAACAGCTATGTGAGGTAAACGAATTACAGCTGGGCAATTGACAGGACCATGTGCGCAAACCAATGCTGACTACATTGCAAGAAAGGTTGAGGTTCAAAGCATGGGCGGTACGCCGAGGTAAGTAGACCGAAATCCATCTGCATCTACTACTAATCATCCACCTTGAGATATCTATCCAGAACATCTCGCTGGTATTAAGTTGCGAGTCCCACCCATAGTGTAAACTCAAAGCAACAGACAACTGCATTAAAAGAACTTTGCGTAAAGTAAACAATCCTTGCACCCGCGGGCACAAGCACCGTTGTTTCCCCCTTGTGGCAACAGCACATCCCCTAGACTCATCTTTCTGTCACTCAAACTAGTCATCGAGGGGCATGAACCCACAATCGAGCATAACGTTCCCTCTTGGAGTCACTACCTACTACTTGGCCAAAGCAATAAATAACAATGGAGAACATGCAAGAATTACTTACGAACATAAATATAAAAGAGGTGAATCAAATATATTACTCAAGCACAATCTGAACATAATCTCATAATCCATCGGATCCCAGCAAACTCATCATAGCAACAACATAAGGATTACATATGTGCCTCGATCATGTAGGGCAGCTCACGAGGACTAATTAGTGAAGCACAAGAACGGGAGGAGAACATCACATAGCTACTGGTCATGGACCCATGGTCCAAGGGAGACTACTCACAACTCATCCGGGAGGCGTCCATGGTGGTGGAGAAGCTCCCGGTGGTGATCCTCCCCTCCGGCAGGGTGCCGGGAAGAGTTCTCCTGGTGCTCCCGATCTTGGAAGCGGCGGCGGCGGCGGAACAGAGATGAGATCGCGAAAAAGAGTTCCCGTCTTGAGGGTTTCGGGAGACGCTTTAAATATATGCCAAAGGGGGGCATCAGCGGAGCCTCGGGGGGCCCAGGCGCCCCCCCCCCCCGGCGCGGCCCAGGGGGGGGGGGGCCGCCAGGGCGCCTGGAGCCCTGGTGGCCCCCCAGGCTATACTTCGGACGCCCGGTAGTTTCTGGAACGCTGATTTTTTATATAATTTTTCTGGATTTTTCCTGGCAGTTCTCGTAATGTGAAAACCTGAAATACAAAAACAGCCGAAAACAGAAACTGGCACTGGGGTGCACTGAGTTAATAGGTTAGTCCAAATATGATCAAAAGTGTATGGAAGTGTATAAATATCATAGCAATATCACCCAAAAGAGGCATGGAGCAAGCAGAAATTATAGATACGTTTTGGACGTATCAACATCCCCAAGATTAATTCCTGCTCGTCCTCGAGTAGGTAAATGATAACAAGAATAATTTCTGTGGTGACATGCTATTAACCATATAAGGATTTTTCATAGTCATATGACAAAAGCTTACTGAGACAATGAAGCTGTAGTAATTAAGTTGCCTCATGAGAAAATCACAAAGAACTGAAAGTTTTACAATATGATACTGAAACATCAAATAGATTTGTAATGAACATGGTGTGCAAATATGATAAAGTGATATCTCGCTTGCCCCCTTTAGTGAAGCAAAACATAAATGCAGGGGCACCTTCAAGGTTTAAGTGATGACTAGATACAATGATTTCAGAATAAACGATATCACAATCATGCGAAAGACAATGCTACTTTGGGACAATGCACATTACACTCAGAATGACAATAATGCTCTCAGTAGTTGGTGCTTTAAAAGAAGGTGGAGACTCTCGAACCGTGGCTTTTGTTGGCAAGGTTGAAAACCCGTAGTCGGAAACAAAGAAAAAACATGTACCAGAGCTCTTGGTTTTAAAAACAGAGGTAATAATTATTTTTTAGATCATGCATGTTTCGTTAACGAATGCTAGCAGATAACTCAATCACTTCTTGAGATGGACAAGTTTCGAGGAACGGCTCCCGAATGAGGACGATCACATCCTCTTAATCTCCTTTGTTTATCACTGCCAAAGTTTTCTGATTTCTCATGAACAAAGCGTGAAGGAGGGTTTGTTTGTTATATTATATTTTTGAGCCGGGCGCACTCAATGCCAGTTCCTTCTTGTATTATGGGTTTGCACATTATACATGCAATCCCGGGGTGAAGCTTGTCCAACTTAAAAAGATTATGAATTAACTACTACTTCCTCATGAACTTACAACAGAGGCACAAAATAAGAATGCTTTTTCTTTGAATAATTTCGAGATGGCACATGCAAGTTTCCGTTAGGAATGGCAGGTAAATACCATGTAGGAAGATATGGTGGACTCATATGGCATAACTGGTATAAAAGGATGTGGATGCACAAGCAGTCAGTCCGTTTAGTACAGGCGAAGGTTAGCAAAAGACTGGGAGCGACCAACTAAGAGAGCAATGACGGTCATAATCATGCAGAGCGACAAAGCAACATTGAATCAGGCATGGAAGTTATATCGCTACTCAGAAACAAAAGATCATCAAGGCTTGACAGACTTTCTTTATAGTCTTAAATATGCGTGAGCATACGCCAAGTCAATCAAAATAAATTCTCAAAGGAAGATATTACTAAACCATACCACATCATAGGCAAACAAACCATGTTGGTACTCCAATAACACACTGGGAACCCCCCAGCTATTTGAGACTAACCATAAGAAAACATGAACTACTAAGCGCCATTATGCACGTAGCATCTTTATCATAGACATATCAAACAATGCAAGGGAAGCAAACTCTCTTAATAAGATAAGCATGATAACTAAAGAGAGTTCAAGCAACCAACTAAATAAAAGCTCTTTAAAAAGATAAGCATGAAAGTTAAGAGCTAAGCATGATAGTAGCTATTAAAAGACAGAGAACACACACAGCAAGGATAGACATGAAAATTCTATGTTAAGTTCTAGGTAGAAGTGGAGCGTGTTTCTCTCCCACATAAAGAAAGCTGAGTTCCGACTCGTTATGAAAAACTAAAAAGGAAACTAAAAACAAGACGCTCCAAGCATAGCACATAACGCATGAAGTGATTAAAATATAGTGGAACGAAAGACGAACTGATAATGTTGATGGAGAAGGGGATGCACGGGGGCATCCCCAAGCTTAGACGCTTGAGTCTCCTTGAATAATTCTTGGGGGTGCACGGGGGCATCCCCAAGCTTGAGCGTTTGACACTCCTGAATCTTTTTATCATCTTCCCTCGCACACTTGAAAACTCCCTTCATACATAACTCATCATAATCTGATTAGCGAGGTTAGTACCCATAATAAAATAATTTTACCTTGCTGGAAATAAAAATATTCTTGAAGTTCTACTGTTTCTCAAGAATGCCAAAAGGTTTTTGCAAAGAAAAAACAAGCTCTAGGTTTGCAAAATGAAGGAAAGGCAAAACAGGACAGAATCTGTGAAAAACAGAACAGCAGGTAGTAAATGATTTGTTCAGAGCACTTCTGCAACTCTAATCAAAAAACTCAAAACAGATGCACGAAAGACAATTATATAGAGCACGCTGTCGAACAAAATCAGACCAAAAAGATGATCTGGTGATTTTATACCAATTTTTCTATCCAAGGACATAATCTGTTTCCTGGACAGCACGTCACAACTTTTGAACTTTCTTGCAATCAGAGGCTATACTTGGCACAAAATTGAAAAGCAAAGATACAATGATGATGCTACAGTAGTAACAACATCAAGACATAACAAAAGCAAAATAAAATTTATTCATTGGGCTGCCTCCCAAGAGCGCTTTCTTTTATGCCTTTAAGCTAGGCATAAGACTTTAATGATGCTCTTGTAGGAATAAGAATTGAAGAACAAAAGAGAGCATCAAGAAGAAAATACCAAACAAATTTAAGCCTAACATGCTTCCTATGCATAGGAATATTGCAATAGAATAATTCATTGAAGCACAAAGCAATAAGCATAGGAAGACAAAACAAGTGCAGCTTCAAAACCTTCAACATTAAGAGAGGGAACTTAATATTATTGAAATATCTATAAGCATATGTTCCCTTCTCATAATAATTTTCAGTGGGATCACAAATAAACTCAACAATATAAGCATCACATAAAGCATTGTTACCATGATCCACATGCAAAAAGGTACTCTTACTCTCCACATAAGCATCATGAAGAGGATAAAACTTAGTATAAAAGAGAGACATAAGCTCTTGCCAATCAAGCAAGTGCGAGTTATCGAGAAGCTTATACCAATCTGAAGCTTTATCTATAAGTGATACGGCGAACAATGTCCTCATGACAAACTCCCTTGATACACCTGCAAGCTTAAATAATGAACATAATTGTGACAGATATAGCAAGTGTTCACCGGGATGTCTGTCTCCTGCATAACGATTAGCCAAAACATAATCAATAATACCAGCTGGTATTTTATAGGGCACAATTTCAGTAGGGGGAGGAGCAACCACCATAGGTGTGGGGCGTCTTCCCACAAGCAACGATCCAATAGCAAGGTTGTCCATAAGCATAACTAGTGAAAAGACATAAAGAAAACTGAAAGGTAAACTAACAAGACTAAAAAGCAAAGGTAAAAGATAGCGTGCAACTCCCCTATCCTGAAGAGTGGAGTCCCCGGCAACGGCGCCAGAAATTGCTTTGCTAGGTGGCTTCTCACCACTCGTTGGTTACCCCAAGTGGAAGGTTTGAGATGCAGTGTAGCAGAAGTTTTCCCTTGGCAATACCAAGGATCGTTTTCCCTGAGACTCCCAGTTTCAACAAGAAGGTGTCAACTGCTAACGGCGCCAGATATTAGCAATCAACGTGGACCTGCACACAGATACAAATAACTTTGCTCCCAACGAGTACAGAGAGGTTGTCAATCCCTCCGGCCTTGTAGTTTATAAAGGATCAAACACAAGTGATAATAGTGATAGGTATAATTGCAATAGTAAATAAAAGCGCAAAAGTAAATAGTGGATGTGATCAATGATGGTAATATGGACCGGAGTCTCATGATGTTCACTAGTGATGTCTCTCTCCCAAAAGACGATAAAACAGCTATGTGAGGTAAACGAATTACAGCTGGGCAATTAACAGGACCATGTGCGCAAACCAATGCTGACTACATTGCAAGAAAGGTTGAGGTTCAAAGCATGGGCGGTACACCGAGGTAAGTAGACCGAAATCCATCTGCATCTACTACTAATCATCCACCTTGAGATATCTATCCAGAACTTCTCACTGGTATTAAGTTGCGAGTCCCACCCATAGTGTAAACTCAAAGCAACAGACAACTGCATTAAAAGAACTTTGCGTAAAGTAAACAATCCTTGCACCTGCGGGCACAAGCACCGTTGTTTTCCCCCTTGTGGCAACAACACATCCCCTAGACTCATGTTTCTGTCACTCAAACTAGTCATCGAGGGGCATGAACCCACAATCGAGCATGACGTTCCCTCTTGGAGTCACTACCTACTACTTGGCCAAAGTAATAAATAACAACGGAGAACATGCAAGAATTACTTACGAACATAAATATAAAAGAGGTGAATCAAATGTATTACTCAAGCACAATCTGAACATAATCTCATAATCCATCGGATCCCAGCAAACTCATCATAGCAACAGCATAAGGATTACATATGTGCCTCGATCATGTAGGGCAGCTCACGAGGACTAATTAGTGAAGCACAAGAACGGGAGGAGAACATCACATAGCTACTGGTCATGGACCCATGGTCCAAGGGAGACTACTCACAACTCATCCGGGAGGCGTCCATGGTGGTGGAGAAGCTCCCGGTGGTGATCCTCCCCTCCGGCAGGGTGCCGGGAAGAGTTCTCCTGGTGCTCTCGATCTTGGAAGCGGCGGCGGCGGCGGAACAGAGATGAGATCGCGAAAAAGAGTTCCCGTCTCGAGGGTTTCGGGAGACGCTTTAAATATATGCCAAAGGGGGGCATCAGCGGAGCCTCAGGGGGCCCAGGCACGCCCCCCGGCGCGGCCCAAGGGGGGGCGCGCCGCCAGGGCGCCTGGAGCCCTGGTGGCCCCCCCAGGCTGTACTTCGGACGCCGGGTAGTTTCTGGAACGCTGATTTTTTTATATAATTTTTCTGGATTTTTCCTGCCAGTTCTCGTAATGTGAAAACCTGAAATACAAAAACAGCCGAAAACAGAAACTGGCACTGGGGTGCACTGAGTTAATAGGTTAGTCCAAATATGATCAAAAGTGTATGGAAGTGTATAAATATCATAGCAATATCACCCAAAAGAGGCATGGAGCAAGCAGAAATTATAGATACGTTTTGGACGTATCACCCCGGGGTCTATTCTCAACATATCAATCTACCTCTACTTTACTTTTATCGCTTTTATTTCCTGTTCTTATAAACCAAAAATACCAAAAATACAAACTATCATCTCTATTAGATCTCACTTTCGTAAGTGACCGTAAAGGGATTGACAACCCCTTATCGCATTGGCTGTGAAGTTCTTATTTCTTTGTGCAGGTGCGTGGGACTCGCGCGTGGTCTCCTACTGGATTGATACCTTGGTTCTCAAAAACTGAGGGAAATACTTACGCTACTGTGCTGCATCTCCCTTTCCTCTTCGAGGGAATACAACGCAAGCTCGATAAGTAGCAAGAAGAATTTCTGGCGCCGTTGCCGAGGAGGCTTACGCAAAAGTCATATACCAAGTACCTATCACAAACCCTTATCCTTCGTATTACATTTATTTGCGTCTCGTTTTCCTCTCCCCCACTTCACCCTTGCTGTTTTATTTGCCCTTCTTCCGCAATGTGTTTATCATTCACTTGCTTCTTGTTTGCTTTTGTGTGTTGTTTGCTTGCCTGATTACCCTCATGTCTGAGATGGGGGACGATTTTATCGAGAAGGGTAGCAATGTCGAGGGCAACATCCGTGTTGACCCCCCGGATGAAGCTACCACTTTACATATTAAGAAGTTCCGGGTTGGTAGTGGTAATATTATTGGAAAAGGAGTCCTTCAAGACTTCTTTACTTGTGCCGGCGCTTTGCCCACTATGGGTGGCTCTATTCTTCACAGAACTAGTAGCCTTGCAGATGCTGTATTGATACGTCTCCAACATATCTACTTTTCCAAACACTTTTGCCCTTGTTTTGGACTCTAACTTGCATGATTTGAATGGAACTAACCTGGACTGACGCTGTTTTTAGCAGAACTGCCATGGTGTTGTTTTTGTGCAGAATAAAAAGTTCACGGTCGCCTGAAAATCAACGGAGAATTATTTCAGAAAATATAAAAAATACCTGCAAGAAGATCCACACCGGGGGGGCTCACGGCCTGTCCTCGAGGGTGGGGGGCGCGCCCCACTTCCCAGGGCGCGCCCCCCCTGCCTCGAGGGCCCCCCGATGCTCCATCGACGTACTCCCAGGTCCTATATCTTCCGTTTCGCGGAGAAAAAAAATGAAGGAGAAAGAATTATCGCGTTTCACGAGACGGAGCCGCCGCCAAGCCCTAATCTCTCTCGGGAGGGCTGGTCTAGAGTCCGTTCGGGGCTCCGGAGAGTGGAGATCGTCGCCATCATCATCATCAACCTTCCTCCATCACCAATTACATGATGCTCACCGCCGTGTGTGAGTAACTCCATCGTAGGCTTGCTGGACGGTGATGGGTTGGATGGGATCTATCATGTAATCGAGTTAGTTTTGTTAGGGTTTGATCCCTAGTATCCATTATGTTCTGAGATTGATGTTGCTATGACTTTGCTATGCTTAATTCTTGTCACTAGGGCCCGAGTGCCATGATTTCAGATCTGAACCTATTATGTGTCCATGAATATATGTGTGTTCTTGATCCTATCTTGCAAGTCTATAGTCACCTACTATGTGTTCTGATCCAGCAACCCCGAAGTGACAATAATCGGGACCACTCCCGGTGATGACCATAGTTTGAGGAGTTCATGTATTCACTATGTGTTAATGCTTTGGTCCGGTAGTCTATTAAAAGGAGGCCTTAATATCCCTTAGTTTCCAATAGGACCCCGCTGCCACAGGAGGGTAGGGCAAAAGATGTCATGCAAGTTCTTTTCCATAAGCACGTATGACTATATTCGGAATACATGCCTACATTGTATTGATGGATTGGAGCTAGTTCTATGTCACCCTAGGTTATAACTTCTACATGATGAATTGCATCCGATGTAATTTCCCATCACCGATCCAATGCCTACGAGCTTTACCTATATTGCTAGTCGCTTATTTACTTTTCTGTTGCTACTATCACAAAAACTACAAAAACACTATCTTTACTTTTATTGCTGCTACCGCCACTATCATATTACTTTGCTACTAAACTATCTTGCTGCAGATACTAAGTTTCCAGGTGTGGTTGAATTGACAACTCAACCGCTAATACTTAAGAGTATCCTTTGGCTCCCCTTGTGTCGAATCAACAAATTTGGGTTGAATACTTTACCCTCGAAAACTGTTGTGATCCCCTACACTTGTGGGTTATCAAGACTATTTTCTGGCGCCGTTGCCGGGGAGCATAACTCTATTCTTTAAGTCACTTGGGATTTATATCTGCTTATCACTATGAATAATTTGAAGGAATCAAAAACCAAGATCTTACCCTCAACTACGAGGGGAGGTAAGGAACTGCCATCTAGCTCTGCACTTGATTCTCCTTCTGTTATGAGTAAACTTGCAACACCTACTCCTGCTATTGAATCTGATATGGCGTATGTTCTTGATGATGCTACTTCTGCTATGTATGATGAAACTACCTCTATGCCTCATACTATGCCACTAGGTGAATTTCTAGATGAACAAATTGCTAAGGTTAGGGAGAGTGCAAATGTTGATGATATTTACGAAAGTGATGATGAAACTACTCCCAATAGATATGAATTGCATGTTGTGCCTGAGGGTTATGTTATGGATGAAGAAACTGCTAGAGACTTTCTTGCTTGCAATGATAGATATGATCTTAAGAAGTTATTAGCTAAGCTGAAAGAAAAATCCTTGAATGCTAGAATGAAACATGACCCTGGTTTTGCTACTTCACCTATATGTGTCACCGATAAGGATTATGAATTCTCTGTTGATCCTGAGTTAATTACTTTGGTTGAATCTGATCCTTTCCATGGCTATGAGTCTAAAACCGTTGTGGCACATCTTACCAAGTTGAATGATATAGCCACCCTGTTTACCAATGATGAAAAGATTCGCTACTATTATATCCTTAAGTTGTTTCTGTTCTCGTTAAAGGGTGATGCTAAGACTTGGTTTAATTCTCTTGATCCTGGTTGTGTGTGTAGTCCCTAGGACATTATGTATTACTTCTCTGCTAAATATTTTCCCGCTCATAAGAAACAAGTTGCCTTACGGGAAATATATAACTTTGCTCAAACTAAAGAAGAGAGTCTCCCACAAGCTTGGGGGAGGCTTCTCCAGTTACTTAATGATTTGCCTGATCATCCTCTTGAGATGCATGATATACTTGATGTCTTTTATAATGGACTAATCGATTCTTCCAAAGACCACCTGGATAGTTGTGCTGGTTGTGTTTTCAGGGAAAGAACAGTTGAACAAGCTGAATTACTATTGAATAATATGCTGGCCAATGAAAATAATTGGACACTTCCTGAACCAGCCCCTAAGCCAACTCCGAAGAAAAGATGTGTTCTATTTCTCAGTCCTGAAGATATGCAAGAAGCAAAGAAATCTATGAAAGAAAAAGGTATTAAAACTGAAGATGTTAATAATTTACCTCCTATTGAAGAAATACATGGTCTTGATAACCCGACACAGGTAGTAAAGGTAAATTCTCTTTATAGATTTGATGAAGGTGATATTCCTCGTTATAAGTCTGCTAGCCAATGCTTATATGAGTTTGACAATTTCATTGTGAAACAAGAAAACTTCAATGCTTATGTTGGTAGACAACTACAACACAATGCTTATATGATTGAATGCTTGAGTGATTATCTGTCTAGTGCTAAAAGTGAACTGAAACTTATTAGTAAACATGCTTCTATGGTCACCACTCAAGTAGAACAAGTACTTAAGGCTCAGAATGATTTGCTCAATGAATTAAATAGTAAGAATAATGATAATGCCATTAGAGTTGTGACTAGAGGTGGTAGAATGACTCAGGAACCTCTGTATCCTGAAGGCCACCCTAAGAGAATTGAGCAAGATTCTCAGAGAGCTAATTTAGATGCACCTAGTTCTTCTAAGAAGAAGAAAAAGAAAACATGATAAGACTTTGCATGCTCCTAGTGATCATGTAGCTCACCCACCTGAGAATCCCAATGATATATCTGTTTCTGATGCTGAGACACAATCTGGTAATGAACATGAACCTATTGATAATGTTTATGATGATGTTCATGTTGATGCTCAACCTAGCAATGATAATGATGTAGAGATTGAACCTGTTGTTGATCTTGATAACCCACAATCAAAGAATCAACGTTATGATAAGAGAGACTTTGTTGCTAGGAAGCATGGTACGGAAAGAGAACCCTGGGTTCAGAAACCCATGCCTTTTCCTCCAAAACCATCCAAGAAAAAGGATGATGAGGACTTTGAGTGCTTCGCTGAAATGATTAGACCTATCTTTTTCGCGTATGCGTTTGACTGATGTGCTTAAAACAAATCCTTATGCCAAATATATGAAGGATATTATTACCAACAAAAGAAAGATAGCTGAAGTAGAAATCTCCACCATGCTTGCCAATTACACTTTTGAGGGTGGAATGCCTAAGAAATTAGGAGACCCAGGAGTACCTACTATACCTTGCTCCATTAAGAGAAACTATGTTAAAACTGCTTTGTGTGACCTTGGAGCTGGTGTTAGTGTTATGCCTCTCTCTTTATATTGTAGACTTGACTTGAGTAAGTTGACACCTACTGAAATATCTTTGCAAATGGCCGATAAATCAACTGCTATACCTGTCGGTATTTGTGAGGATGTGCCTGTTGTAGTTGCAAGTGTTACTATTCTAACGGACTTTGTTATACTTGATATTCCCGAGGACGGTAGTATGTCTATTATTCTTGGAAGACCTTTTTTGAATACTGCATGGGCTGTTATTGATTGCAACAAAGGCAATGCCACTTTTCATGTCAATGGTAATGAGCATACGGTACACTTTTCGAGGAAACAACCTCAGGTTCATAGTATCAATTATATTGGAAAAACTTCAACTATTATTACTGGAGGTTTTGAGTTTCCTATTCCTACTATCAAGAAGGCATATGATATACTTATTGTTGGGGACATACATATCCCCATTGAGGTAACATAGTGTTATTCGAAAATTCTCCGGTTTCATGTTACCCGGAAAGAGTTTATTAACAAGACCTGATCAACCTTGTTAGTGGATTCCTTTTGATGGACATGGGATAGGTGAATCTAGATAGCACAAACCTTCTGTACCCTCCTTTTACTTTCTGTTAATTAGGTTAAATAAAACAAAAATAGCATTATTTGTCTATTTCCAGACTTATCCGTGCAATAAAAATTATCCCAAAAATAAAAGTTCTCCAAATGCCATGAAATTGAAATATGATTTTTTTTCTAGAATATTTAAGAAAATATGGCACTGAACACACAGCGAGGGGAGCCATCACGTGGCCTCGAGGGCACAGGGCGCGCCCCCCTGCCCAGGGCGCCCCCTGCCTCGAGGGCCCGATGTGGCCCCCCTCCACTTATCCTTTCACCCATGCTCTTCTTCTTCCTCCCAAAAAAATCCCCAACCAGATCAAACCCGAGTTCTAGCTCATTTTGCTGCCATTTTCGATCTCCTTGCTCAAAGCACCATTAACCAAACTGTTTGGGGAGATTGTTCCTTGGTATGTGACTCCTCCATTGGTCCAATTAGTTTTTGTTCTAGTGCTTTATTTGTTGCAAATTTATGTTGCTGTGGTGACCTTGTTCTCGAGCTTGCATGTCAAATTTTCTTGGTCCCAAGTAGTTCTAATGCATGATATAGCCTCTGGGCACTTATAGGAGTTGTTGCTATCAATCTTGTTGAGTTTGGTTAACTTTTATTGTGAGTTACTAAAAATTTCAGAAAATTTCAGAAAAATGTCTAGGAGAAACTTCCAAGGTGGCCCTTCAAGGAAGCAAGAACCGAGGCTCGCGTTCCGTGAGCCGGACGATGAACCACCGAGGGATGCTGATGTGCGGCCTTGTGAATGGCCGTCAGATGAATTTATGAGTCAAGCGGGCATCAAAGATGAATTTTACGCATATGTGCGTAACGCTGACCTCGAGGACTTCATGCAAGATAAGTGTCTCCAATACCGTGGCTTAATTGATAGCTTTGTGAGAAGATTTAAATTTTCATCTTCACGTAATTCTCACACTGTCGTGTTTGACCTTTATGATAAATCTTATACCATGGACTTAGAGGATTTTAATGTTGCCTGCAAGCTCCCACAGTGGGGCAGTATGAGTGATCCTCGCAAATTTGAATTTAGAGAATTCCTTGCTAGTATTACCGTAGGAGAATCTAGGGACGTCACACAAGCTACCACGGGGAGCATACATTTTCCAGCTATTCATTACTTTGCTCTCTTTATCGGTAGATGCATAAATGGTAAAGATGAGGCTTGTCACATGTGTGTCCCTAATCTTAGCGTCCTCAGGAGTGTTGTACTAGGTGATAGGCAATACAACCTGGGAGCAATTGTTGCACGTAGACTGCACCATAATGGTTTGTATGGAGACTTATTTTGTGGGATCTATGCTACTCGCATAGCCCGCTATCTTGGTGTGTGTGTGTGTGCATCTGTATGATGAACCTTTACCTGCTGCTTATTTAGACAGTAATGCTATGGCTAGCCACCGGTTTATAGAGTGGGATAATCAAACTCTCAAATATCGACTAATCTTTAACCGGCAGCATGCCATTCCTATTGTACTTCCTGCCCCTACTTTGTTTAACTTTCAGGAAAAAGGAAGACACACTATAACTATGGAGGAGGCAAATGCCTATTATAACATGACGGAGGCAAACCGCCTTCGAGCTGCAGCTCAGCAGGCAGCATCTGCTGCATCTCAGTACGACCCCAACTACAACTTTGGATATTCGTCTGGCCAGTACTGGCCATAGACCAACTTAGGCCAAAAGCCTAAGCTTGGGGGGGTACGTGTTTCTCACCGACTTACATTCATGTTCACACACTTATTCTAGCTGTCGGTGCTCACACTCTTTCACTGTACCATCCATGCTTAGTTTAAATTTTCTTTTTCTTAGTCTTTTTCTCGTGTGCTAGAAAAACCGAGAAAAACAAAAAACAATAGTTGTAGCTTCTAGATAGTTTACTTTCTTCGCTTGTAGTAGTAGCTAAAAATGAAAACCCAAAAAGATTCCTCATTCTTCTTTTGCTTGTTGGGAGCTTTCCCGTGCAAATAGTTTCTTTTCTTTTCTTTAGGGGTTAAGAGTAGAAGACCATGATTGAGAATGCTTAGTGGCTCACATATGCCTTGTTGATGATTTAACGTTGAGCCATATTACCTTGTCTTCTCTCTTGTAATAAATGCCTGCAGATTCCAGCTTAGTACAACGCACGCGCACTATTATTATTATCCACATTGTTCGGTCATGCGAGTGAAAGGCAATAAAGATGGTATATGATGAACTAATTGAGATGAGAAAAGCTGGTATGAACTCGACCTCTCTTGTTTTTTGTAAATATGGTTGCTCATCGTTCCTGATTCAGCTTGTTATGAATGAAACATGCTTTCAATGACAATTAGAGATCATAGCTGCTTATGCCATGCTTAATTAACTGAGAGTTTATAATGGTCTATCTTGCGTGCCAACATGATATTAAAATGGTTGTGATGTGGTATGATAGGTGGTATACTCCTCTGAACGATTTAAGTGACTTGACTTGGCACATGTTCACGCATGTAGTTGAAACAAATCAACATAGTCTTCACGATATTTATGTTCATGGTGATTTATATCCTACTCATGCTTACATTCATTGTTGATTAATTTTAATGCATGTTCATGACAGTTGTTGCTCTCTAGCTAGTCGCTTCCCAGTCTCTTTCTAGCCTTCACCTGTACTAAGCGATAATACTGCTTGTGCATCCACTTCCATAAACCCCAAAGTTATTCCACATGAGTCCACTATACCTGCGGTATTTACATGCCGTTCCAAGTAAATCTGTATGTGCCAAACTCTAAACCTTCAAATGAAATTCTGTTTTGTATGCTCGAACAGCTCATGTATCAACTAGGGCTGTCTATATCTTCCATGCTAGTTGGGTTATTCTCACGATGCGTGGATTTCGCTCATCATTCACGAGAACATGGATGGTAACCGGGATGCCCATTCCCGTACTTAAAATCATAATAATTAAACAAAACTCCCCCAGGGTTGTTGCTTGTTTGGACGGTAACCCGTGGATTCGGCTGGCCGTGGAGTGTGCTTGTTGGTGGTTGGGGGAGTATAAACTTTACCATTCTGTTTGGGAACCGCCTACAATGTGCGTAGTATGGGAGATATCGAGATTATTGGTTGTTATGTTGACAATGAAAGTATACCGCTCAAAATGTTATTCAATCTCTATTTAAAAATCGAGCTCTGGCACCTCTACAAATCCCTGCTTCCCTCTACGAAGGGCCTATATATTTACTTTTATGCAGAGTCATCATCCTCTTATCAAAGAGCACCAGTAGGAGAGCACCTCTGTCGCTGCATGTATTAATATTAATTTGCATTGAGTATGATCATGACTAGATCTCTTTTACCATGAATTACAATGTCTAGTCAGTCCTTGATCTTTAAAGGTGCTCTGCATTTATGTTTTGCGGTCTCAGAAAGGGCTAGCGAGATACCATCTTGTTATATCATATCATGATTGTTTTGAGAAGTGTTGTCATCCGAGGTTTATTATTATTGCTCGCTAGTTGATTATTCCATTGATGTGAGTAGTCTTGACACCTGAAAGTTATTGTGAATGTGGTTATTTCATGATCTTGTTGAAACCTAAATGCTAGCTTACATATTTACAACAACAAGAGCAAACAGAGTTTGTCAAAGTTTTTCTTTATCACTTTCAGTTTATCAACTGAATTGCTTGAGGACAAGCAAAGGTTTAAGCTTGGGGGAGTTGCCAACGTATCTACTTTTCCAAAGTCTATTGCCCTTGTTTTGGACTCTAACTTGCATGATTTGAATGGAACTAACCCGGACTGACGCTGTTTTCAGCAGAACTGCCATGGTGTTGTTTTTGTGCAGAATAAAAAGTTCTCGGAATCGCCTGAAAATCAACGGAGAATTATTTTAGAAAATATAAAAAATACCTGAAAGAAGATCCACACCGGGGGCCCACGACCTGTCCTCGAGGGTGGGGGGCGCGCCCCCTTCCCAGGGCGCGCCCCCTGCCTCGAGGGCCCCCCGATGCTCTACCGACGTACCCCCAAGTCCTATATCTTCCGTTTCGCGGAGAAAAAAATGAAGGAGAAAGAATTATCGCGTTTCACGAGACAGAGCCGCCGCCAAGCCCTAATCTCTCTCACGAGGGCTGATCTGGAGTCCATTCGAGGCTCCGAAGAGTGGAGATCGTCGCCATCGTCATCATCAACCTTCCTCCATCACCAATTCCATGATGCTCACCGCCGTGTGTGAGTAATTCCATCGTAGGCTTGCTGGACGGTGATGGGTTGGATGGGATCTATCATGTAATCGAGTTAGTTTTGTTAGGGTTTGATCCCTAGTATCCATTATGTTCTGAGATTGATGTTGCTATGACTTTGCTATGCTTAATGCTTGTCACTAGGGCCCGAGTGCCATGATTTTAGATCTAAACCTATTATCTTTCCATGAATATATGTGTGTTCTTGATCCTATCTTGCAAGTCTATAGTCACCTACTATGTGTTATGATCCGGGAACCCCGAAGTGACAATAATCGGGACCACTCCCTGTGACGACCATAGTTTGAGGAGTTCATGTATTCACTATGTGTTAATTCTTTGGTCTGGTACTCTATTAAAAGAAGGCCTTAATATCCCTTAGTTTCCAATAGGACCCCGCTGCCACGGGAGGGTAGGACAAAAGATGTCATGCAAGTTCTTTTCCATAAGCACATATGACTATATTCGGAATACATGCCTACATTGCATTGATGAATTGGAGCTAGTTCTTTGTCACCCTAGGTTATAAATTCTACATGATGAATTGCATCCGACGTAATTTCCCATCACCGATCCAATGCCTACGAGCTTTACCTATATTGCTAGTCGCTTATTTACTTTTCCGTTGCTACTATCACAAAAACTACAAAAACACTATCTTTACTTTTATTGCTGCTACCGCCACTATCATATTACTTTGCTACTAAACTATCTTGCTGCAGATACTAAGTTTCCAGGTGTGGTTGAATTGACAACTCAACTGCTAATACTTAAGAGTATTCTTTGGCTTGCCTTGTGTCAAATCAACAATTTTGGGTTGAATACTTTACCCTCGAAAACTGTTGCGATCCCCTACACTTGTGGGTTATCATGTATCTATGCTTATAGTAGAAATTGAAAGGCAATTTATCCATATGCATCCCTGTATTCAGAGAATCTTTTTGGAGTTCTCCAATATTGAGCATTCTTCTGTTAAGCGTGCAGCTACTATCTTTTTGGCGCATGAATTTAGATATATCATGAAGGAGGCCAGAGAAATCTTTGCTCATTACGGAGCAGATGCTGGTCGACCTCCTATAGAGGCTATCTTGTTTAATCAAGAAGACCTAATGCGGTTGTGATCTCCTCATCATGTTGCTTTTAATGAAAACCTTAGAAAAAATGTTCCTATTGAGATCTTGATTGATAGAATTTCTGAGATAAACGATGATTTTGTTGTTCAAAATAATGGGTTAGGCTTCTCCCTTGAGCGAAGTCTTATGACCTTCTACCAAAAGAATGCCTATAATGATGAATTGGTCATCCACTACAAAGGGCCAAAGGAGGAACTTGTTCCTCCCGAGATTGATGTAGGTGAATTTTGTCCCATTAAATTTAGCCCTTTTGATTACTTTTGCTTGCCTCAAAGGAAGCTTGCTTCTGAACGTAGGGAATATGCATGAGCTTTCGCGGCATATCGTACCACTATGGCTATCCCTAGATCTATCTTGTATCGTGCCTAGCTAGGGGCGTAAAACGATAGCGCTTGTTGGGAGGCAACCCAATTTTTTGTTTTTTTGTTTTTGTTGCTGTTAGGGAATAAATATTGCATCTAGCCTCTGATTAGATGTGGTTTCATGTTTTGTTTAGTGTATGTGCCAAGTAGAACCTTTGGGAAGACTTGTGTGAAGTTTATGTGATCTTTCTGTGAAAAACAGAATCGTTAGCGCTCGCTAAAGTGGTCTTCAGATTGTACTGGAGCCTTCTTTTTAGTTGATTCTTTTTGCAGATGATTGGTAGACAAATGCCGCAAATTTACCAATTTAGTTAGAATTTTTTAGAGTTCCATAAGTAGGCGAAATCTGCAGATTACTACAGACTATTCTGTTTTTGACAGATTCTGTTTTCCGTGTGTTGTTTGCTTATTCTGATGCATCTATGAGTAGTATTAGATGATATGAACCATAGAGAAGTTGGAATACAGTAGGTTTAACACCAATATAAACAAAGAATGAATTCATTGCTGCACCTTTGAGTAGTGGTTTGCATTCTTATACTAACGGAGCTCACGAGAATTTTTGTCTAAGTTTTGTGTTGTAAAGTTTTCAAGTTTTGAGTATTGCTTTGATGGACTATGGAACAAAGAATAGCAAAGTCATAAGCTTGGGGATGCCCATTGCACCCCAAGTAAATTCAAGATAATCAAAAGCCTAAGCTTGGGGATGCCCCGGGAAGGCATCCCCTCTTTCGTCTTCATCCATCGGTAACTATACTTGGAGCTATATTTTTATTCGCAACATGATATGTGTCTTGCTTGGAGCGTCTTGTATAATTTGAGTCTTTGATTATTAGTTTGACACAATCATCCTTGCTGGACACACCTATTTGAGAGAGTTAAATATGGCCAAGAAATTATTAGAACACTCTATGTGCTTCACTTATATCTTTTGAGTTGAATAGTTGTTGCTCTAGTGCTTCACTTATATCTTTTAGAGCACGGCGGTGGTAATATTTTGTAGAAATTGTTGAACTCTCATGCTTCACTTATATACTTTTGAGAGTCTATCAAAACAGCATGGTAATGTGTTTAGGCTAAAGAAACTAGTCTTCACATGATAAACATCCAATGTCAATGTAGTAAAAAAAAATCACTCCAAGTGCATTGAATAGAATGAGATGTTGGATGCTTGATAATTGTTTTGAGATATGAGGATAGTGATATTAGAGTCATGCTAGTGGAGTTATTATGAAATTGATAAATACTTGTGTTAAGGTTACTGATTCCCGTAGCATGCACGTATGGTGAACCGCTATGTGACGGAGTTAGAGCATGAGGTATTTGTAGAGTGCCAACCTTTGTGTGGAAGTCGGGGGCGTGCGATGGTTAACTCCTACGAACCTCCCCCCTAGGAGTATGCGTTGATTGCTTTGTTTTGATGACTCGTAAATGTTTGCAATAAGTATATGAGTTCTTATGAATAATGTTGAGTCCATGGATTATACGCACTCTCGCCCTTCCACCATTGCTAGCCTCTCTTGTACCGCGCAACTTTCGCGGGTGCCATAAACCCACTATATATTATTCCTCAAAACAGCCACCATACCTACCTATCATGGCATTTCCATAGCCATTCCGACATATATTGCCATGTAACTTTCCACCGTTCCGTTCATATGACAGGCATCATATTGTATTATTGCCTTTGCATGATCATGTAGTTGACATCGTATTTGTGGAAAGGCCACCATGCATAATTTTTATACATGTCACTCTTGTTTCATTGC
Organism: Secale cereale; assembly: GCA_902687465.1. Classification (NCBI taxonomy): domain Eukaryota; kingdom Viridiplantae; phylum Streptophyta; class Magnoliopsida; order Poales; family Poaceae; genus Secale; species Secale cereale. The sequence goes on along the minus strand of LR738709.1, from coordinate 469,100,899 downwards.
ACATATCAGTACACCACCGGAGGCATTCATATAGAGTCATACTTTGTTGTTGTATCGAGTTGTAATATCGAATTGTAATGAAAGTGTGATGATCATCATTATTAGAGCATTGTCCCATGGGAGGAAAGGCTAGATCTATAAAGCCCCTCCGCAAAAAGAAAAGAAAAGAAAAAAAGGCCAAAGAAAAAGAAATGCCCAAAAAGGGACAATTGCTACTACCTTTTCCACACTTGTGCTTCAAATTAGCACCACGTTCTTCATTGTAGAGAGTCTCATATTTAGTCACTTTCATATACTAGTGGGAATTTTCATTATAGAACTTGGCTTGTATATTCCAACGATGGGCTTCCTCAAATGCCCTAGGTCTTCATGAGCAAGCAAGTTGGATGCACACCCACTAGTTTCTTTTGTTGAGCTTTCATTCATATTTAGCTCTAGTGCATCCGTTGCATGGCAATCCCTACTCACTCACATTGATATCTATTGATGGGCATCTCCATAGCCCGTTGATACGCCTAGTCGATGTGAGATTATCTCCCTCCTTTTTGTCTTCTCCACAACCACCTCTATTCCACCCATAGTGCTATGTCCATGGCTCACGCTCATGTATTGCGTGAAAGTTGAAAGGTTTGAAAAGATAGAGTATGAAAACAAGTGCTTGGCTGAAATCGGGGTTGTGCATGATATGAATATTTAGTGTGATAACGAGGGAGCATTGCCAACACTATATGATTTTGTAGGGATAACTTTCTTTAGCCATAGTATTTTGAGAAGACATGATTGCTTTGTTAGTATGCTTGAAGTATTGTTATTTCTTATGTCAATATATACTTTTATCTTGAATCTTTCCGATCTGAACATTCATGCCACAATTAAGAGAATTACATTGAAAAACTATATTGGTTAGCATTCCACATCAAAAATTCTTTCTTTATCATTTACCTACTCGAGGACAAGCAAGAATTAAGATTGGGGATGCTTGATACATCTCCAACGCATCTATAATTTTTTATTGTTCCATGCTATTATTTATGAAGTCTTGGATGTTTAATGGGCTTTATCATTCACTTTTATATCATTTTTGGGACTAACCTACTAACCGAAAGGCCCAGTCCAGATTGCGGTTTTTTGCCTGCTTCAGGGTTTTGCTGAAAAAGAATATCAAACGGAGTCCAAACAGAATGAAACCTTCACGAGAGATATTTTTGGAGAAAATCACGCACGCGGAGCTTGAGAACCACCTCAGGGGATCAAAGGGTGGCCCACAAGGGTGGGGGGCGCCCCCCTTCCAAGGGAGCGCCCCTGCATCGTGGCCCCCTCGAGCGTCCCCCGGTGCCCTCCTTCTTCCTATATAAGTCTACGTACCCCAGAACCTCCGAGAACAGAGAGAAAACCCTAATTCCACTGCCATACCTTCTGTTCCCGTGAAGATCCCATCTTGGAGCCTATTTCGGAGCTCCACCGGAGGGGGATCCATCATGGAGTTCATCATCATCATCATCATCGCCCTCACCATGAGTTGAGAGTAGTTTACCACAGACCTTCGGGTCCATAGCTAGTATCTAGATAGCTTCTTCTCTCTCTCTGGATCTCAATACAAAATTCTCCCCGGTCTTCGAGGAGATCTATTCGATGTAATCTCTTTTTGCGGTGTGTTTGTCGAGATCCGATGAATTGTGAGTTTATGATCAAGGTTATCTATGAAAGATATTTGATTCTTCTCTGAACTTTTTATGTGTGCTCATAATATCCTTGCAAGTCTCTTCGAATTATTGGTTTGGTTTGTCCTACTAGATCTATAGTTCTTGCAATTGGAGAAGTGCTTGGCTTTGGGTTCAATCTTGCGGTGTCCTTTCCCAGTGACAGTAGGGGCAGCAAGGCATGTATTGTATTGTTTCCATCGAGGATAAAAAGATGGGGTTTATATCATATTGCTTGAGTTTATCCCTCTACATCATGTCATCTTGCTTAAGGCGTTACCCTGTTCTTATGAACTCAATACACTAGATGCATGCTGGATAGCGGTCGATGTGTGGAGTAATAGTAGTAGATGCAGGCAGGAGTCGGTCTACTTGTCTCATACGTGATGCCTATATACAATGATCATGCCTAGATAGTCTCATAATTATTCGCTTTTCTATCAATTGCTCGACAGTAATTTGTTTACCCGCCGTAGAATATCGCTATCATGAGAGAAGCCACTAGAGAAAACTATGGCCCCGGGTCTGTTCTCAACATATCAATCTACCTCTACTTTACTTTTATCGCTTTTATTTCCTGTTCTTATAAACCAAAAATACCAAATATACAAACTATCATCTCTATCAGATCTCACTTTCGTAAGTGACCGTAAAGGGATTGACAACCCCTTATCGCGTTGGCTGCGAAGTTCTTATTTGTTTGTGTAGGTGCGAGGGACTCACGCGTGGTCTCCTACTGGATTGATACCTTGGTTCTCAAAAACTGAGGGAAATACTTACGCTACTGTGCTGCATCTCCCTTTCCTCTTCGAGGGAATACAACGCAAACTCTAGAAGTAGCATGATGCAACCAGAAGGTTTTGTCGACTCTAAAGGTGCTAACAAAGTGTGCAAGCTCCAGCGATCCATCTATGGACTGGTGCAAGCATCTCGGAGTTGGAATATACACTTTGATGAGGTGATCAAACAATATGGTTTTATACAGACTTTTGGAGAAGCATGTATTTACAAGAAAGTGAGTGGGAGCTCTGTAGCATTTCTGATATTATATGTGGATGACATATTGTTGATTGGAAATTATATAGAATTTCTGGATGGCATAAAAGGATACTTGAATAAGAACTTTTCAATGAAAGACCTCGGTGAAGCTGCTTATATATTAGGCATCAAGATCTATAGAGATAGATCAACACGCTTAGTTGGAATTTCACAAAGCACATACCTTGATAAATTTTTGAAGAAGTTCAAAATGGATCAGTCAAAGAAAGGGTTCTTGCCTTTGTTACAAGGTGTGAAGTTGACTAAGACTCAATGCCCGACCACTGCAGAAGATAGAGAGAAAATGGAAGTCATTCCCTATGCTTCGGCCATAGGATCTATCATGTATGCAATGTTGTGTACCAGACCTGATGTGTGCCTTGCTATAAGTTTAGCAGGGAGGTACCAAATTAATCCAGGAGTGGATCACTGGACAGCGGTTAAGAACATCCTGAAGTACCTGAAAAGGACAAAAGATTTGTTTCTCGTTTATGGAGGTGACAAAGAACTCGTCGTAAGCGGTTATGTCAATTCGAGCTTTGACACTGATCCGGATGACTCAAAGTCACAAACTGGATACATATTTTTGTTGAACGGTGGAGCTGTCAGTTGGTGTAGTTCCAAGCAGAGCGTCGTGGCGGGATCTACATGTGAAGCGGAGTACATAGCTGCTTTGGAAGCAGCAAATGAAGGAGTCTGGATGAAGGAGTTCATATCCGATCTAGGTGTAATACCTAGTGCATCGGGTCCAATGAAAATCTTTTGTGACAACACTGGAGTAATAGCCTTGGCAAAGGAAACCACAAGTGAACCAAGCACATCAAGAGACGCTTCAACTCCATCCGCAATGAAGTCAAGGAGGGAGACATAGAAATTTGCAAGATACATACATATTTGAATGTTGCAGACCCGTTGACTAAGCCTCTTCCACGAGAAAAACATGATCATCACCAAGACTACATGGGTGTCAGAATCATTACTATGATATCTAGATTATTAACTCTAGTGCAAGTGGGAGAATGAAGGAAATATGCCCTAGAGGCAATAAAGTTGTTATTTATATTTCCTTGTATATCATGATAAATATTTATTATTCATGGTAGAATTGTATCATGATAAATTAAAACTCGATACCTATGACATAGCATGACTCTATATGATGAAAATGAATGCTCAAGTCAACTATATGATGGAAGTGCATGGCAATTTATCTCGGAATGGCTATGGAAATGCCATAATAGGTAGGTATCATGGCTGTTTTGAGGAAGGTTTAATAAAGTTTATGCACCGACAAAAGTTGTGCAGCACGAGAGAGGCTAGCAATTATGAAAGGGTGAGATTGCGTATAATCCATGGACTCACATTAGTCATAAGGAACTCACATACTGATACGTCTCCAACGTATCTATAATTTTTCATTGTTCCATCACTACAAAAAAAATACACTTCCATGATGATACGTGTTTGTCACAGTAAGACACGTTTTCTGTCATGCATGTACATCCATGACAATTTTATGACAGAACCAAGATAGTCATACCTGTGCTGTCGTAGAAGTGTTCCATGACATTACCAAAGTTATCATCACGGAAGTGTCCACTTCCATGATGATAAATCGCGCGTCACAGAAGTGCTTTCGTCAAGGGTGACCGACATGTGGCATCCACCGTAACGGAACACCGTTAAGCTATCGGGTCCGGTTTTGGATCCGATAACCCGTTAACAGCCCGGACCAATGGGGATTTTCCACGTGTAAAATTCTGATTGGCTAACGGAAACACGTGTCAGCTCCGCGTTGGCACATGTGTCACTCATCTAATGGGCGAGATGCGCCTATGATATGTTGACACGTGGATCGGCCCAAAAGTGGCCCATAAAGTTTAAATGGGTTGGCCCAACTAAAGGCCCGCAAGATTTTGCGGACCATAATGGGCAGGACCAACTAAAGGCCCACGAGATTTTGTGAACTATAATGGGCCGGCCCAGCTAAAGGCCCACAAGATTTTGCGGCCCATAATGGGCCGGCCCAGGTAAAGGCCCACAAGTTTTTGCGGGCCATAATGGTCCAGCCCAGGTGAAGGCCCACAAAATTTTGTGGACTTTAATGGGCCGGCCCAGCTTAAGGCCCACGAGATTTCGCCGACATTAATGGGCCGGCCCAGCTGTAGGCCCACAAGATTTTGAGGACCCTAGTAGGCCGGCCCATTAACTGGCTGCCATATTTTGGGCCAAATGTCGGCCCATATTTGATCAGATCCATTAATGGCCTACCACGTTCCGGGCCCAATAATGGCCCATATGAGATCCGGTCCGTTAAAAGCCTACCACATTCTGGGCCAAATTACGGCCAGATCAGGTCCGACCCTTTAAGAGGCTTTGGCCTAAATTATGGCCCATAACAGATTCGGCCCGTCAACTGGACGCTATGCTTTTGGGCCCACTTGCTAAAGGCCCATGTAGTAATTTGGCCTGATATTAGTTTCGACCTGCTAAGGGCCCGTATAACATTTCGGCCCTATATTAATTTCAGCTTGTTAAAAGCCCGTCATATAGTTGGGCCTAACTACGTCCCGGTTTGCATCCGGCCTGCTCGCAACCGATAATCTGATTGGGCCAAACAAGGACCGAGGCAATTTTGGCATGTTACAAGCCCGTGATTTGATTGGCACATTCATGGGCCGGTGTCTATTTCGGCCTGCTGTCGGCCAGTGAGCTGTTCGGCACGTTTCAGGCCCAACCTACTTTTCAGCCTCCTAAAGGCCCATTGAGTTTTCTTGGGAAAATAGGGCCGACGGCTTACTCGGCCTATTAAAGGCCCGAATCTACTAGTGGGCCAGTTTACATTTAGGCCTGTTAACGGACCAAGATGACGGGGCCCATGATGCGGATCATACATGGTGATTTGCATGACGGCCTGATTATGTACCGTAATTTTACAGTTTGGCCGGTTTACTGCAAAGACAGGATATATATACAGTAAAATAACTGCAGCATCGTGAATAAGAAAAAAAAACTAGACTATACAATAAATAAATTACGGCATATTACATCCACTGGGCATCAAAGTTCGCCACTATGATAATAAAGCACAAGCAGACAACAGATTACATACACTGGGCATCAAAGAGCGCCATCAGTGCAACTAAAAACGCCGACAAAATAATATACAAAACCGACAGCACTTCAATAGAGTTCAAGAAAGGTTAGCCCTGCTCGGGAGCTGCAGCGCAAGCAGCTGAGCAAGCTGGTGAGACTGCACTTGTTTGACACTTATATCCTCCTCACTCTGAAAGATAAACAAGCAGACAGATGACATGTTTTGCACATATAAGTACCAGTGCTGACAATTCATCACATTTCTTACTGACGAATAAAGTGACACGGTTTAAAATAGCATTAACACAATATGGTATTGTTCAAGTCAAGACATGGCAGGAAATGACATTGTGAAGGAGTTGGCAGCTTCACGACACCACTGGATTAGAGACCAAGAACTCATAAGTATCAATGGTTAGTGTGCTGTCAATTTATCCCATTTCAGATTGGCAAAATAAGATCACTTGCTCTGTATAGTTTAGTTTACATGGTATGAAGAAGGAACTTGGTTGTACAACTGAAAACTTAAATTGAGAAGGACAAACTTTGGTTTATGAACTGGAGTACATAATAAACTTTAAGCATGCAATTTGATGCAAACACCAAAAATAAACATGTGTTGCAGTCATGCCTAACCAAATATACACAACAAAGTTTGAAGGCTTGAGAAGGACAAACTTACATTATTGGTGAAGGCAGGCTCTATAAAGCCCTTGTCCATTCTGATGGGGGGGGGGGCAATTCAAGAAGTTTACCACAGAATCTTCTTCACAAGTATTGCCTTTATTCTACATTTTGTTAAGAGTAAATATAGATGTGACAATATAAGAAAAAATGGAGAATATTTAAGATAAGATGGAGAGTGATGCTACATAACCAAGTAGCTATAAATGTAAGTACAACGATACATGCAAAAGGTACAGCCAAGAGCAATGCAGAGCTAAACTTCTTCAGTACCATAGGTGTTATCCAACCTTATGGTAAGAGTAAATATAGATCTTATGTATAGAAAATGGAGGGCAAAGGAAAATAAGCTGCAGAGTGATGGTACATGAACAACTACCTGTCAATATAAGTACACTGATAAAGGACAGTAGGTACTTACAAGAACAATGCGGAGCTAAAAAATTTCATTGCCATTGGATATATTCTACACTAATGTCATACAGATCAGATAATTTGGAGCAAACAATTGATAATCAAGCTATCATGCATACCGCTGTCACATAATGAACCAGGTATGTATGCAAGTACAGTGATACATGACAACAGGTACTAACAAGTGCAAAGCAGCGGGAATTCTTTTTCGAGCAGATTTCCTGCAAAAAAGATCCGTAAGGCACATGCGGAAAAGTAGAGGTTCAAATTGTCATGCGATATCATAGACAGTACCTCATCCTCGGAACGAGACCAGTGCATAACAAGGTTTTTCCATTCAATGTCTTCTAAATTTAGCACATGAGACTTCACCAGAAATTCGTTTATAGACTTGCCATCAAAGTGTGATTTCCTCAGGTAACACCAATACTGCTGCAATGCTTCCTTGAAAAGCGCAAGCAAGCTTTGCTCGTCATGACTATCCAGATTGACCCTCGCCTACTTACAACAATGTAATGTAAATCATTGATGCCTTCAATCAGCAGAAAACAGGAAAATAATCACCATGAATAATAGCACTTACACGTAAGTGGGACAGGAAGATGTGAAAATGGTGTTTGTCTTCACTATAATCTTCCAATGATGGGAATATATGCACGTAGTCCCTAACAACATTAAAAGCATTGTCTTTTAAACTGGGAATAACTGGAACGGGGTTCCAATCTGCAGGAATTGGCCGTCTCTGTAGTTGTGATAGGTCTTCGGCCGGTCGACTTGCTGTACTTTTTGCTAGAGTGAGATTTTTCTGTGGTACGGCTGGTGCTATGGCAACTAAAATCGGCATACCTTTTGCTGGAGTGCAGGTCATGTGTGGTGGGGCTAGTAGTGTGGCCTGTAAAGTATGGGTACAGTCTGCTGGAGTCGGTCCTATGTTTTGTGTCACTGGTTGTATAGCCAATATAAGTGGGGTGCTGTCTGATTTCTCCGGCACAACCATGTTTTTCAAGGACTTTGCTGGTGCTCCTTCAGGTTCGGCAATCACCCTCTTCCTTTTTGATGTCTGATGCACAAGAATAGCATTTGAGTGGAAAAACATGGTATGATGACAGATGGAATACGTATTGATAATGGGTGGGCATGGCATCTCGACATATATGATGAGTAAACTAAGCAGATGGCGGTGCAACAAAGTAGAAGAAATGCAAGACAACATATGCAAGATACGCGCAATCAATAAAACCTTGCTAAATTAGAGCTGGCACCTTGATGGGTGAACATGACAGGCCATCTGCCTTTGACTCCTCGAGATTAGAATAGTCATTAGGATCATATTGTGAACAAGAATCTACAGGTGGGGAGCATATGAGTTTCATTGCATCCAGAATGGCACTCAATGCCTTGGTGCCAATTTTGTAAGTCACTGAAGTGTTCCACAATATTCTTCTGATGCGCGGATTCTAATATTCACTGTAATTACGTATAATATCTGAGAACCATGAAAACATAAATAGTTGTGAGGTTATCTTTGTAATGCAGAGGATATTCTAATATAGGGGCGCCCCTGTAAACACTCGTGTGTTATCACTGGATTCTGATGAGAGAGCTCATGTGTGCTGTAATATGGTGCGTGCAATTATATAATCTGTCACAAGTACACAAAAAAATAGGCTCCAGAAGTAAGGATAGTTGGCAGATGATAGGTTCAAAATATACTGTATAGAGAGTTTATTGCCAAACCATGATAACAAGAGCACACAGCAACTGGGCAGATCATAGTGTACATAAAAGGGGTACACCATAACCACGATATATAAATCGGGAAAGTGGAACTGGCTAGAAAATACGGTGTTGTATTGCCGCTAGTAATTGAAAGCCTATCGATCAAGTACATGCCAGCTCTATCAGCTGTTGACTGCAGATGTCCCTACTCTCCTTCCTGACAAGGAACATACTGTACATACTAAATACAGAATAACAAAAGAGGAATATGTTAAAGAACAGAAGAGGAAGCATATTCTTGAGGTTCCACTTAATTGCATACAATGTTGGTTGCCCACTCATGATGAATCACATCGCCCAAAGAAATGCAATTCCATGATGTCTCTCTATATGTGGAAATTTTGAACAAGAGTCATTAGGATCATATTCTGAACAAGAGTCAATAGGTGGGGAGCGTATGAGTTTCATTGCATCCAGAATGGCACTCAATGCCTTGGTGCCAATTTTGTAAGTCATTGCGGTGTTTAGCTTCAAGAGTTGACTGCTGCTAGTGCGACACAAAACAGCTACACAGATCATAGTGTAGATATAACGGGAAAACCGTAAGCATCAGAGTAAAATCAGCAAAGTGGAACTTGCTAGAATATATGTGCCAGTATTGCCGGTACGGCTAGAAAGGCTTCGGATACCAGCTCTCTTCAACTGAAGGTGCGATACTGTTAATATTAGTGTAACTCTCAAAGACGACACAGCTCCCCGCATTTCCTTGCTATTCTTATAGGATTCAAGTGGGCAGGCCACTACAAATCCTATTCCCATGTTTACAAAATCCTACGAATCAAAGAGGCCCGAAGAGTTCAAAGTGTCCATACCAACCGACCGTATAGACCTCTACACTGCAAATGTCCCTACTCATTTTCACTACAAGGAACATATTGTACTACTATCATACTCCCTCCGTTCCAGAATAGAAGTCTTGGTACAGATTTCCACTATGGATCACATACAAATGTATCCAGATACATTTTAGAGTGTAGATTCACTCATTTTGCTCCATATGTAGTCCATGGTGGAATCTATACAAAGACTTGTATTTAGGAATGGAAAGAGTACTTATTAAAGAAGAACGGAAGAGGAACATGCTAAAGAAGAGCAAGCAGATTTTGGATAATAAAATGTTCGTTGTGTAGTGCCCACACATGATGAACCAGAGCGCATTAAGAAAGCAACTCCCTGTTGTCTCTCTATATGTGGTGCACGTGCTTTTTCGAAAGTAAAGTAGGAACATTAGCTGACCAATTAAATGTTATCTATTTTAGTAATATCAGAATCATATCAGATTCGTACTTGAGCAACAAGTTTGGAATTATGAGTGGCACATTGTTTAGCTTGATGGATTCAGGAGCAGTGCTAAGCAGGTACGATGATGGTACTGAATATAAAGGCATGGCTGCATGCAAGTTGCGTGACTTTTTGTCATTTGGGTCAGTCGACCATTTGAGGCGGCTGGATGAATATCCTACGTCTCCTAACCCTTCTTATTCCTCGTCTCTGATTCTTCCCAAACAGAACACCGCACGGGCCGCCGGCCGGACTACTGCCCCCCACCGCATGTGTTCCTCCGCCACCCCCACCCCCACCCCGCCCCCACCTGCGTCGAGTTTTCTTCATTCGGCGAGGCCCCACCACCCCTCCCCCACAACCAAAGTCCCCACTCGAGCCCTTTCGTTCACACCTGCAAACTCCGGCGAGCTCTAAAAAATCGACTGACCCAATTTTGGAATTTAGTCTATTGTGATTTAACTAGTGTGGAATTTAAAAGGGGGAAACCATAAGCATTTGGAGTATAGTGCTGAGCGTGCCATGGCGGATCTGAAGGTGCAAACCGGACAAAGGCAACTTCGCAACCAATGTTTGCTCTCAACTAGCAAGTAAGTGATGGACAAGAAATCAGAGTAAAGCAGTGATGATCTATTTTCATGCTGTGATAAATAAGTTGAGCAGATACGAAAGAGTACCGCCTCTGGTGCGGCGTCGTGTATGCATCTGCTGAGAATTTGATGGTGTTGCGGTAGCGATGGCTGTCGGCGGCGTGGAAGCAGATCTAGGAGGGTAGACGGTGGCGGCGGGGCGCGGTGGACGAGACGGCCGTAGGAGCGGCGCCGGCAAGGTGGACGATGGCAGGGATGAAGCGAGAGGACAGGATGCAAGGATCTAGGTCCGAAGCCGTGGATGAGAGAGGTCGATCTCTTGTAATGGATGGTGGCGTCGGGGTATCAGCTCCGGCATGGTGGAGGAGGACGGCGGTGGATGGGGTGGCGGATGGAGGAGGCTGGGGTGGAGAGGGTGTTTTGGCGCCCACAGAATACAAATGGGGAAATAGAGGTGGAGAGGAAGGGGGAACCATGTCTGCAGGGCGCGCTTGTCTCAAATGCGAGGAAATTTACAAACTTAGCCCCGTTTGAAATTTCCTACATCACAGCAATATTAGTCGGTTGGGGATAGGACGGTAATCTCGCATACACCGAATATTTGCCGACGAGAGTTCGTTTTTGGCGCCCATCGTGTATGAATCAGGGAGGGAGTCGATTTCGGCCGAGGACACATTGTGTTTTGGCGCCCACCGTGTATGAATCCGGGTGAGAGGCGGTTATGTCACGTTTGAGTGAAATTACAAACCTACCCCTATCGAAACCTATAGAAATCGAGCAGATAGGCTTTGCGTGGCAGGGATAGGCACTAGTAATTTCCATCTCGCAGATTTTGGTTTCGGGCGGCTACTGCGACTTTCCTCACTTCGTTCAAATTTTGGAGAGTGCACGTTTACCGTGCCAACTCAATTCGAATCCCGTTTGTATTCTATTTTTTCGGGCGGGATCCATTTTCGATTGGAATAAAATTCTATATACATCATTTTTTATATATACTTTGAAAAACACAACAAATAATTCTGCTCCTTTATATGTATATTATGATTTACAAATACAATGATCTCAAAATCATAAGGTTGAAATCAAAAAATTAAACCAAATTATGTTCTACTAAAATGTATGGATCAGTAATATGCGAGAATATGAATCATCATCTCGAATATGAATGCGTGGATGATAATATGCAAGGATCTAGGTCCGAAGCCGTGGATGAGAGAGGTCAACCAAAATTAAACCAAATAACATAGATGCGCGTGAATTCATATGAGTATGCATGTTTGATAGATCAATTTTGGTTCGAGTATGGATTACATGTATCATCATCTCGAATTCAAATATTTGAATCCCTTTTATGTTCACTCCTTTCATGCCCATCTCTCTCGCATGCATGCTCCTTCATGTAGCTATCACTCTCTCTTCTCCAGCTCACCCGCACGCTCACTTCATGTTTCTCTTATCCTCGCAAACATGGTGTCTGGACGTCTCCCTTGAGAAGTGTCACACTCTCCCTATCATTATACATTACACGGTTTTCATTATCTCTCACGTCTCTACCGTTCTCTCGTATCACTAGGTACCTAAGCTTTCTTTTTCACCGCCACACACACAGTCCCCACTCGTCTTTCACTTTGTCTTTCTCTCTATGGGATTCTCTCACACACCCTATATGTCTCTAGATATGAATCATACCACTAAAATTACTCTCTCTCTCTCCTGTAGACACAACATTTATTGTGGTCTCCTTTTCGTCTCCATCCCAGACTGACATTATTCATTTGTTTACCGATCAGACAAACCCCCCCTCTCTCTCTCACACACACACACACAACTCCTCCTTCCACTCCCCTTCCCGACTACCGCCTCTCTCTCACACACACACAAAACTCTCGCTTTCGCACCCCCGACTCGTATTTCTCTCACAAACATTTATCGACTAGCCTCTAGATAGGTTTGTACACCCGCACACTCGTGCTTCCACTATCGCATACATGTCTCTCTCCCGCTCCTTGTATCTATGTAGATTTTTCTTCCCTTCTTGAGACACGCCCTCTCGATCGTGCACACACACACTATCGCCTCATTTTAGGCTGATACCTCTCGCACACACACTCTTTGTGTCTTTGTCACACATGCACTCCGTCCTCCTCCTCTCTCCCTCTCTCTCTCTCACACACATGGGATTTTTGCAACAACTAGCAAGATGCACATGCGTTGCACGGAACATCAAGATGCATGAGTAGTTTATCTTGTGGGAGAAAAGGATGAACAAGGGAAGGCCTTATTTGCAAGTGTGGAGAGGGGTGTGGGTATCTTGTTGCAAAATTGCCATAGTTTCCTTCTTATCCGTCAGATATAGATTGGACGGCCTATATTGCAGGATGGCAGGCACACGATCATCACTGACTATGCTTTTTATAAGAGTAGGGATCAAAAACAGAGTTGGTGATGATGGTGGGCCTGCCATCCTACAATATAGGCCGTCCGATTTATATATGACGGATAGGAACGAAACTATGGCAATTTACCCGCACTCCTCTCCACATTTGCAGAGAAGGCCTTCCCTAGTTCATCTTTTTCTCCCACAAGATCTTGATGTTCCGTGCAACGCACGGGCATCTTGCTAGTAAGAGTAGAAATTAGACATATACCACTTCTCGAATCTTGAAACCAACAACATTCCTCCCTTATCTCATCAAAACCGCCAAAGGAATATATTTTGAGTGAAACATAACAATTTTTTAGTGATATACGTATTTCAAAACTAGACTTTTTTCTATCAAATCGGTGAATATGTAATAATCTACTCAGATTGTGTGGCAATGCATTGGCACATTGCTAGTAGTTATTAGTATAATTTTCTGGACACCAGACAAATGATGGAGTACATATACGAAGAGAAGAGGCGCACACACGCAGTCGGTCTCTCGCTGTCTCGCACACACGAGTGTTACGTAAAGGCAACGTTAACAAATAAACCCTAAAACCCTAGGTGCACGATTGCTGCATTCGCGGGTACCGGGTACGTGGTGGAGCGCACCTTTGTAGGAATAGTCAGCTCGCGTGATAATTTGATCCGTAGGAGTTGATGGTCGGGACCACAGGTGAACGACTTGGAGGCGGTGGCTCGCTAGTTGCCACAGATCGAGTAGCCACGTTTAAAATATCATTTTTAGCAGGGTTAAGAGTTCTGATTTTCAATGGCGCGTTATAAGTACTAAGTAGTTTTTAGAACGATTGGTATGGAGCGAAAATGGAATTCATAGTACTACGTACCTCCTTGGCGTATGGTTGTATGGGTTTATGTTGCGAGATGTTGAACCTGGTAGTTCTAGGGAAAATACTATGTTTAGATTTAGATGTTGGTTTTCAGTAATGAAAATCGGAAGGGGGAAAGCCTTCTTTGATTAGAAAAAAAACTACTACCTCTGTTCTGGTTTACTAGTCCTCATCCTATTTTGGGTCAAAGTTTGTCCATGAATTTTACTTGTAAAATGTGAATGGAAAACGAGATTTTGTTATACGCAAACAAAAAAGGATTGGAGGGAGTGATTGCTCTAACACGGACGTGACCTCTCATAGCGCAGACATTGAACCGGCGTGCCGGCCAAGAGGGCCCCACTCGCTGCAGGCCCGGCTGAACACGCCTCCTCGCCGCATGCAACCAGCTTCAGACTGCCCCGCCTGCCTTCATTGAATCCGCCCGTGTGCGGGCAATGCGTCCTTCCACGAGTCGGCCGGCATTTTAGAACACAAAAAATGACCAAAATATAATTAATTACGCATGGTCTTGACTTGTTGTGCTCGCACTAGTAGCAGGAACTAGAGGTTTTTCTTTATTCATAACTCTCCTCAATTTTTTTGGCTTTGAAGTAAATCATGGTTGTGGACATTATGTATGAATTTGGAGATATCTGTGAACATGAGTTTGATGTGGAAGTTGAACTTGGAATGTCGGGCTTGCGCGTGAACTATACCATGTCCAATGCTTCGTTTGTTATTGTTTGGAATGTAATTGCTCTTATTACATGACCCGAAAAAAAATTGTGCCACACCAGTAGATGCACGGAGATCACAACAGGCATGCTGACTGAATAAACATTTCAACCTAGCTACTATGAAGGAAATTTTGTATTGACAACAGTTTTAGATAGCAGGAGACGCCTAGCCTGCTCTGCCTCTGCGAGCTTATTTCTGGCTTCTTCCATCTCTTCTTTCGCATGGGTGAAGAGAGCATCTGAGTGCTCTTTTCGCTTCTTCAGGAACCCAGCTACATTCTCAAGGGTTGTTGTACGCTTTCTTTCAATCTTTAGTAGAGCCACGAGGACATGAACAACTGACGACTCCACCTGGCTTGTGTGTAATCCAGTATCATCTGGGAATTTGCATCTTGTGTCTAATCCAGCATCATTAGGGAACTAGCACCTTGTGTGTAATCCAGGCTCATTCTGGAAACATGATCTCGAGGTTGACCATACTTCCCTCCTCGCAGGAACTGCATACTTCTTTTTTAGATAATTACTCAGAGCAACCCAGATCCATTTAGTAGAAGCCGGATAAACATAACTGGGCGAAGTGAATTCAAAAGGAAATAATAATATAAAAACAGACTACAAGGTGAGAACACCCACTTCCTACATCAAGCTAAAAACGAAAGCATTAGGACAATTAAGACTCTTCTTATGACACATCGAAGAACACGAGGCTTAAGAGAAACAGAAACTACAACATATACACATCGAAGAACACGAGGCTAAACGAAAGTAATTGAAAGCGTGTTACTTATCAAAGCTCGTTTTATAGGCTCGGTGCACCTCCTCTTTAACTTGCCACGCACCTTGAAGATGTCCCCAATATCCCGTGTTTGGTCTTCATTGCTCCTCTGCATGTTCGCACTCGTGGTTTTAAAATCTCAACATGGTAAGAAAATATACTACTAGTAATACTCGTGCATCTTGTGGGCAACATTAAAGCACTCGGCTGCCATGTTAGAGCATCTCCAACAGAATCGCAACGCGCGGCGCTTTAAAAAAGTGTTTACAGTGCTGAGATCGAGAAGTAGAGATAGAGAGTAGAGGATAGTTCTCAGCAGAGATAGATAAAAAATAGATTATTCAACTACTCTTCGTCATCCGACTCCTCCTCGGTGATGTCCTCCTCCAACGTCTGACTGTAGGCCTGAAGATACCGATCATCGTCGGATTCCCAGGGCGACGCTGCTCCTAGCCTCATGTTGAATTGAGCGTCCGCTTTCTGCCTACGCTTGTCCTCGCGATAGGCGGCTCGCTCCGCCCTCCTCTTATCCCTCTCCGCCCTCCTTTGCTCGTAGAACTCGCGCTCGTTGATGATGTCCTACGGGAAGCGTTAGCGCCACAACGCCATGGCTTCCTTGTCCATCTCAGCGATGCCGAGACGGTGCTCCTGCCTCCAGTGGTTGCGACGATCCTCGTCAGTGATAAGCCGTGGCAGAGGCGCGAGCTCCTGTGCCCGTTCCCGCGTCGACACGTTGAGGAAGTTCAATGTTTTATGAGGCCACCGGAGGCGCCACGTCGCCGCGTCGTACGCGCGGGCGGCCTCGTTGGCAGTGTCGAAATTGCCGAGGCCGAGGCGCATCCCGCGGAACCGGATCTCGGCGGAGAAGCCACCGGAGGGGCGCGCGCGGACGCTGCGGTATCCCCAAGTTTCCCGACGACGCGGCGGCGACGAGGCGAGAAAGAGCGGGGAGACAGCGGTGGCGAGGCACAGAGCGGGGAGAGAGCGGTGGCAAGGCACAAAGCGATGGGGGGCATTTGATTTTATAAAGCGCGTCGGACGCCGCACGCCCGGCCGCTTTTTCCCGCGCGCGCGCAATCCTTTCCCGACGTCTCTGCTATCTCTACTCTCTTCTCTACTGTTATATTTATTTTATATTTAATATTTATCTCTACTTCTCTACTCTCTATTTTTCTCTCTACTTTTCCCCTAATCTTCTGGAAAACAGAGTTGGTGATGATGGTGTTCCTGCCATCCTGCAATATAGGCCATCCAATTTATATCCGACGGATAGGAAGGAAACTGTGGCAATTTTTGCAAATAGATACCCACATCCCTCTCCGCATTTGCAAATAAGGCATTCCCTCGTTCATCATTTACTCCCACAAGATAAACTACTCATACAAATGCATCTTGATGCGTGCAACGCATGGGCATCTTGCTACTTCTAAAAAACTATCCATCATTTGCCACACAGGTTGCATATGAAATACCTACCCAAGAACATCGCGATACAGGAGCGACGCACAATTACAAGCTGATATTATGTTGGACAATGGAGGCTATAACCAATTACTTTTACGGGAACAATAGCACCTAGGAAATTTGAAGGGTAGGTATGAAAAAAATTGGAACTGCACATGTACTGCTAAGCGATTCAATACACACATTACCAATCGAGGAGGAGAACGATGGTCGCGGCAGCCTTTGTGAGTCATGGTCGGCAACGGGAGTCAGTTCATTGTCCACGACGATGGTGCTTCTGCGCTTGTCGTCGGCTTCCGGGAAGAAAATACGAGACCGTGTAAGACGGTGCCGGGGAAGAGGCTCCGTGTACGACGACGGTGGACCAGCTCCAGTGCGGCGTACGAGGTCGTCGATGAGGTAGATACGCTACGGTGGACGAGTGTGCCGATGTAGAAGGGGAGGAGCACGAAGGTTGCGGTGCCGTGGAGAAGTCTATTTTGCGATGGGGATAGAAAATGGGGAGTATTCAGGTGTACTACTCTAGGTGCCGGGGTGGGGTTGGCTGGGTAGGGTGAACCTGAAGTTACGGAAATAGCCCCCTACCAACCGTAATCTGTCGGCCTGTTCCAAAGGCTATGATGGTAACTTCCCACTGCTCGAATCAGGGTCGCGGGAGATTTTCCCGCCGACCTTGAAATTTTGTGACACTGAACTCCCCGTGCGGCGTGTTGGCTAAGCAACTAGCGAGTGGTACTAGTAAACTCTGCATATTAGGTTTGACCAAAGTCAAACTTCCTAAAGTTTGACCAAGTTTATAGAAAAATATAAACATTTACCATAACAAATAGGTATGATGTGAAAGTACATTCAATAATGAATCTAATGGTATTTATTTGTTATTGTATATGTTAATATTTTTTGTTATAAACTTTCTGAGAGTTTATAAAACTTGACTTTGACCAATGCTAATACGCAGACATAAATAAAAACGGAGGGTGTACACATTTGTTTTCCTAGTATGTAGTGAATTAATCATTTGTTGAAATTGTGAAATAAATATATTAGGCTACTGACTTCGAATGTAATGGTCTATACAATTCAATAGTTACAATCATTGTCGAATTCCAAGATGTATACGAGGTCTATAGTACTTCACAACATGCTCAGACTCGCATAATCTCAGTCAAATGACAATCAAAATGCATTTCATAGTTATTACTTTGTAGGATGTAACAAAACCAACAATAACTCTATATCAGCCATTATAAAAGCAACATTTTGAACATATCCCAATGTGTGAATGAAACGTGCATAAAGAGCTTGCGAAGATGGAGCAGATAGGGCGGGAAAGATTGTATGTATGTGGACGAGAGAGTAGGAGACAAACCTAACAAAACAGAGAGAGGGGGATAGCTAGAGAGAGAAAGAGAGAGGAAGAAGTTAGGTCTGTGAGAAAGATGGAGACATTTAATATACGTGAGATGTGTGTGCATACGGATTCTGTACATGTGGAAGAAGAAGAGTCAACAGGTTTGATGAGAGAGTTGGAAAAACATGGACGAGAGGGGAAGGATCTCGTGGGTCGAGGGATTGATAAATTTTTGCGGGGGAGAGAGGGGTTGGTAATTTTGCGCGATAGAGAGAGAGGGTGGGGGAGGAGTCAGTCAGCCGCCGTCACATCATCCTGCTTCCAAATGGCCCCGCATTCTCTAGCGCAGTGTGGTCGCTGTATTCGATCTTCTCGATACCCTATTTTAAGATTGAGGTGTTGTGCATGCTGGGGTGCAGAGAAGCACAAGCGAGAGTGGTCGCCATATAACCTTGGATGGGGATGAATTGTGTGCTCGGGGGAGGGTGTGTGTGTGTGTGTGTGTGTTTGCGTGCGTGCGTGTGTGCGCGCGCGCGCGTGTGTGTGTGTGTGTGTGTGTGTGTGTGTGTGTGTGTGTGTGTCAGATATTGAGAGAAAACAAATCTAAGGAGAGAAATGTGTGTGTATGTGATGGAAAACTACTTGCTAAACAAGGTATTCACGAAGAGATTGTGCGTGCGAGATAAAGAGCGATGTGTGGGCCTTGAGGTGGGCAGGGGCCGGGTGAGGGCGTCAAAATGTGCGCGTTGATGCATATGTTACATGCGATCGTGCGAGGGATGGACGAATCGAGAGAGATGATTGTTGTGTTACAAATGCTCCTCTCTCTCTCTCACACACACACACACACAAGTAAAATGGAAGACCGTTCTCTCATGTATACACAACGTATCGGCATATGTCTATATCTCACTCATGCATGATCATTTGCACATTCACACCTCTCTATGTCTCTATCACACGCACACCGTCTCCACATTGCCCTTCCGCCACAACACACATATGGACACATACACACGTTCTCTCTCAGTCACACACACAAAACCAGTGTTAAAAAAAACTAGGGCGCACCTAAAATGTCCAAATCCAAATAAACGCGAACTCAAGCTAAATTCAAATATATGGAAATATTGTAGCGTCAAGAACTTTTCCCGGGAAAAAAAGTTGAGTAATATTCGGGGATTGTTTTCACACACACAAAAAGGTTCGGTGGATGTCCTTCGAGTGCGACACGGTGACGCACCCTTGGATCGACCGCGCGGCCGCGGTTCACGCGCTTGCACAGGATTCTGTATCATGTCTGTGGTAACTAATAAAAGCGCTGCCTAAGTTTAATGTTTACGTGTACTAGTACGATTTTCTTTTAAGTTTGACCAACCCTATATAAAACTAAACTAAGCTCCCATACGCGCACTCATCAATATGCCGCCGCCGTTGCGCATGCCAGCGTCCTCCTGCTCCGGCCAATAATTTCTCGCCCATCACCGCCAAGCCGAATGCTCGCCCACTCACGTCGTCTGCAGTCCATCCTCACGATGTCGTCGCACTGCCAAGCACGCGAGCAGCTGGTGGAGTCGCGTCTATGCACGCAGCGTACGAAGAGGAGGACGAGTGCGTGCTCCAGCACGCCGGCGAGGAGGAACTAGCGTGTCATTGTCGTCTCCGCCCGCGCGGAGGAGGCGCGCATGGTGGCTGTCATGGCGGAAGCCAGCCGCGCGCGTGTCGAGCCCGCAAACTGGGTGCGGACGCAGAATCTACCTTCGAGACCTTGAATGCCACATGGATCCTGCAATTTGAAGGAGCAATTTGGGTCAGTCGACTCTTGTGAGCCGTTTGATGCAACATGGATGGCTAGAAGGGCTTCTTCAACCTCCGAAATAGATGCACGGTTCATCTTCTCAGCCCGCCACATGCCTAACCCCCTGCCGCCGCCGCCGCGCTCTCCCCTGAACCGCCTGCCACCGCCATGCTCCCCCCACCCCCGCCATCCGTTTAACCCCGGGCACGATCCATTTTTTTCCGGCGAACTGCATTCCACACCCAACACTCATAAGATAGATCATGGGCACCCTGCCGTCTTCTTCCTTCACTCCGTCGAACTTCTTTCACAAATCAACTGACCCAAATTATACTACTAGTACGAACGTATTAACTACAGTAGGAACACGAAGATACGAGCAGTAGTACCAACTGCAAGAAGAACAGTAGTAATACATAGTACTAGTACTACTGTATGTACTAAAGAGTTCAAATAATGAGAAAGAACATAAACATAGTTCTGTTGGGGCCTCAGCACAACACACCCTTGAAAATAAACTAAGCAACTAGTCCGCTTGACACTGCAGTAGAACCAGCATGAGCAACGGCACTACCACCAACTCGGAGTCCGAGTCCACATCCTCGACTTCGTCCTCGTCCCTCTTCCTCTTCCTCTTCGTCGACGCTTCTTTGCTTGAACCGGACACTGGGCTCTACTTCTTCATCCAACCCTTGTAGATATTTAAACAAAGGTAGGCATCCATTGCTGCGTACATGATGTGATCTTCATCTAATGTCTTCGACTCCCATGCATGATGAAACTCGTGGTGAGGTTTCTTCAGTTTAGCGTATGAACGATCAATCATGGCTGCTGCCAGGGTCAGCATTGACGGCCGAGAGGAGGACACCGGGCTCTCTTTCTGGAGATCGAAGGGCTGGCCTACAACGAGGCCTATCCGACCCAGGATTTCCTTGTTGTTCCTAAAGTCTACAGTAACGAATTTGACTTGGCCGCCCTTGAGGAACTTCTTAAATTCCTCGCACTCAACGTCGGCATGGCATATGTGGTAGACCAAGCATAAGTCATGCACGCAAACCTGGATCACAGCAGGCTTCTTCTTCTCTGCCTCCTTTAGTTTCTTCTCGCTTCCCAGGACTGTGGTGTACTCCACATCTAGCCCAGCGACCCACTCATCATTTGAGTTTTCGAACATTCGTTGGAAGCGAGCAAGGCATTCTTTCACCGTTGCGGAAGAACGGGCGTAGATGACGTCGAACTCATCGCCGGTGATGGTTCTAACCTTGTACTCACCGTCGATCATGGAGATTTGGGACGCCATGGATTTGGGCGGAGGGTTAGGATTGACGGGACAACTGGGAGCAAACTGTTGTAAGGTATTGTACTAGTAGAAGACGGGGATGAGTAGGGCATGCAAACGGCGTGGGGTTGCTGGCTTGCCCGGTGGATAAACGGCTGCAAGCCCCCAAAGAGTTCTCGAGAACTATGCGGGACCCACTAGATGTCATGTCTACTAGACCCATATCGTAGGCCTGACGGTATAGCTTCTGCCTGTTCGCAAGCCATGTCGGCTTGTGTGTAACTTCAATTAATTCCGTCAACCGTCGCGCCTCCCACGACCTTCGGCTTGTTCGCACGCCATGCCGGCTTGTTTGCTATTCCCGTGTGCATCATACTCCCTCCGTTTCTTTTTTACTTTGCGCATAAGGGCATCTCCAATGATTGTAAGATAATTGTTGGTAAACTTTGCCACATAGGATTTTTGATGATGTGTCATACAATAAATGAGGGAAGAGAGAAATGTTGTATGTACATGAACCAACACCCCTTGCACAAGCTCTAATGTGGAATGAGAGAGCACCTTATTTATTATCTCACATCCTATTGGGAAAACTAAATACAACCCATTGGATTTGTTGCATGTTAAGGTGTTGGTTGATGACATGGCATATTTTACCAACAAGCTAAAATACAAACTGTTGGAGATGCCCTAACTCGTAGCTCGCATACCAAGGAGAGGCCCGTTCGAATTTTTTTGGACAAGTTTGCCCCTGCTTTTGTGTGGTTTAGAGTACTAGTCGCCTCGAATCCCTCCATGCATGTCACACGTAATCTCTCTCTCCTCCGCTTATGTCTCTGCATGCAAACTAGGAAGTTGCGCCAATTAAGGAGATTAATTGCTAGCGAAGCGGAAAGGCAGGGGCATGCTGGGAAAGGTGCGCTACTCAAGGGGATTGCGCGGAGCATTTGGGAAAAACGAAAAAAGTTATGCGCAGAGTATAAAGGATTGGAGGGAGTACCAGCTAAGATACCACCATTATGGCCAGCCTTAACCATCGCATGCAATAATTTAGTGCACCTTGAAATATGAACATGTGTGGGGCGTGTATGTTTTTAATGACTTGAGACTATACCTAGCCCGGCATGCAAGATGATACTTTATGCACCGTTCCCCATGCCTGCAGGAAGCCCGTTCGTCTCCAAATCTTTTCCTCTCCATGTGTGGAAACAATATGCATGCCAAACTCTCCTTCTCCCTCCAGCGGTACCACCCCTCCACCCGGGATGCTGCTTCAGTTACTTAACTTCAAGTGCATTGGGTCACTGACATATGGGCCCAACAGGGGTCTGGCCCACATGCCAGTGACGCAACTGGACCTGCAGTTAAGTTAGTGTAGCTCAATCCATATCTTACGTAGGTGTGCCATTGCTCGCTATAAATAATGCGCCTCCCACAACATTCGGAAGAATGCTCACGTTCATCGCTATCTCCTCCCCCTCCCTCTCACGTCGACCACCATGGCATTGCCCCTCCCAAGCCCTAGGCGCCCCTCACTGCACCGCGTAGACGGTCATGCGTCGCCGTTCCGTTCCTCGCCGCCACTAGTCTAGGAGGACGCATCGGTGTTCCGCTCCTCGCTGCAACGTGTCGAGGTGGACGCGTCGGTGTTCCGCTCCTCGCCGCCACTAGTCGAGGAGGACGCATCGGCGTTCCGCTCCTCGCCATGATGCGTCGAGGTGGACGCGTCGGCGTTCCCAATCTCACCAACACGCACGTCGGAGGACACGTCGGCTCCCCGCTACGAGGAGAACGCCGCGCCGCCCACCGAGCCCCCCAGCCTTGAGGAGCTTTGGAAAGAAATTGATGTTGCCTTGTGGGAGGCTTTGCCTCTAGCAGAGCGCGCCAAAATAGAGGTGGAGAAGAAGGCTGAGGAAGAGAAGCGCACCACGGGACAACTGGCAGGCCTATGTCGAGAGAGTCAGGCAATTGGATCTTTGGCAGAAGGCTCGTGCGCGGGCCGTGAGGGTGGCGGAGGACGCCCGTGCCAAAGCCCTGAGTGCAGTCGGGCCCAAGCGCCTCATCTACGCTTGGCGGTACATGGACCGGGTGCACGCTTCCAGCTAGGAGGAGTACCTGTTGTCACCGGATCACCACACCGGTGAGATTGCGCTCGACCACCGGCAAGCCGCCAATCAGCACCTTGCGAGTTGCGAGGCTGAGGAAGAGGCATTGTGTCGGCGCGCTGGAAAACGGCCGTGCACCAGGGCACTCGTGGCGCGCCGCAAGCGCTCCTACGAGCGCCATGGCTTTTAGTAGGAGTATATTTTTTGTTTCGTAAGGCGATCTCATTAGTTTTGGGAAGCAAATGATAAATCCCGAACGTTCAGGATTTATTAGTGTCCTTAATTAAGTATGTAAAAGGGAAAGTTTGAAAACCTTGTGTATTCGTACGCATTTTGTAAGTACGTGCATATAGCACAAACTTTACTATATACTATCGCACTACACGTCTCTCTCTATATATGCTTGCACACTGTGCTACTCCCTTCGCCTAGGTCAATAAGTCATCTTTGGTTGTGCACCGTGACCAAGAAAGAGGGAAGACTTATACACCTTGATGGAGGGAGTACTACTATTACTTATGTACGTGCAAATGCACGTTTTAACACTATGATGCAGTTTTTGTAAAAGTAGAAAAACAACACTAGTCAAGCTTGTGAAACGATTCAATGCAAAACAAATGCAAAAATGCTCTTTTGATTGTTTACTTTTAGCATCCTTCTCTGTTGTTATTTCTCTGTCGTACTTTGTACGGAGTATCTCACTGGTCGGAAAGGCATGCAAATTTCCAAACCGCTTCCTTCACCCTGTATCGAATTTTTTGCCTAACAAGTTATGTCGTGCAATTGGAATCCAACTTGAGTACTACTCCCTCCGTCTAGGTGTCTAAGTCACCTTACGAAAATCAGATATTCCCAAAACACTTAGGCGCAATGTATTAAATTATGTCCTCGTTCCCCTCACTGCTTCATTCATCAGCGAGCAATTTTTTTGGCTGAACCACGCGGGGGAGGAAGTTAATGCGGGAGAGAATGAGCGACCCATGCATGTAGAGAAGGAACATGTTGATTAGGGGAGGGATTGAACCCACTTTGCATGCACGTCAATGGGCCTACATGGGTTGGGCAAAACGGCAGCCCTATTAATTAGCGATTCATTGCTAATCTTCATTTGGTTTAGGAGGACAAAATGGCGCGATGATTGGACGAATTTTCGGTCTGATTCTTTGGCCTCTTCCAATCCGCAGCCACCTAGATCGCGCTGCTCCACCTTAGGTGACTTACACACCTAAACGGAGGGAGTACTACTAGTAGGAGTACCAAGGGCCGGTTCTTTTAGGCTTCTAGATTAGTAATCCCATAACTACTAAGTACCTTCGTCCTGGTTTATTGGTCCCCATTGTAATCTGTGTCAAATTTTGATCATAAATTTAACTAATGAAATGTTAGTGCATGCCACATGCACTAACATTTTATTAGTTAAGTCTTTGGTCAAAATTTAGCATAAATTACAATGATGAGGAATAAACCAGGACGGAGGTACTACTAGTAGTACTAGTTTAGAAGCCCAAATAAATGAGTGAGGCGCCTTAATGTTACTCTCCATTGTGACTAGTCTTATAGGGAAAAGCTGGGGAAGCCGCCAAAAGAACTAGCCCTAGGAGTAGTAGCTAGAGATACTAGGAGTAGTAGCTAGGGATCAAGTGTGCGAGATGAACCGGAGAAAGTAAATGCAGAGAGATGAAATGCAAAAAAGACGGAGGGATGTGATGGTTGGTTGTCCGTTTATTTTACCAGGCCACATATTACTGGGAGTGGTTGGGTTTTGTGATATGACGGCTTTACTGCCGCACCACGAGCGGGGTGAGACTCCCGTGCAGCGCCGCCCTCTACACTAGTACTACTACATCGGTCGTGGTTTATCCCCCATTGAATTTGACTGAAGATTTAACTGACAAAATGTTAGTGCGTGTCAACAAAAACAATATCATTGGATTCGTATTTGAACATAGTTTTCAATGATATAATTTTAGGTGACATGCATCATCATTTATCGTACTATAAATATTGTTACTTCAATTTTTGGTCGTACTAATCTATAGTAAGGTGCCCGTGCGTTGTTACTTCAACTTGATATGATGTTGTAGGCCGCCTGGTGTCCCTACCCTTCCTAATCCCATAACCTTTCAAAGAAAAGCGGCATGGCAGTTGCAGGTGGTTCTTGGCTCGATCAGACGACGGCGAACGATTGATGATCGTTCGCACATACCGGACGTGTTGTTTCGCGGAATACAATCACAGTCACTGCAAGGTCTTTGAGGAGGATCCCAGCTTCTCTGGGCCTTCAGGAATTTTTGACTGGAGGTTGGTAAGTAGACTTGGTACATGCTCTTTGTTTGTCGGACTGAATTATCCGATTAACCGGGAGATAACCGACGGCAAGGATCATGATGGCAGCGCGGTTTCGTTCATCAGGCAAAATTGTGTGTACACAGCGTACCATGCGTCTCAGCATGCACCATACCCTAATATGTGCCGCCATGCTCTGCGGCCCAAAGTAGGAGAGAGGGTCGCAAGTATCAGACTTCGACCTGCTAGCTGGAGTTTTCCCCGTCAGGCACCCATATGGTTCAAGCCATCAGCCAATCTCCACAGCTTAATAAATAGTAACGTCTAACTAAGCCAGTTAGTTAGATCCGTACACTTGTTTAGTAGGATCTTTATTTAGTATGATGCATACACTTGTTCTTTTTTGGTAGCCCTTTTGTAACGATGGATGATGTTTGGTTTGGAAGAGAGAGTTGCGTCTAAACTCTTCTGGCCTACTTACTGCTTCTGTTGCACCCCCAGCCCTGGTTGCTGCTGCTGTTGTTTTAATGTACAATCAGTACTATATTTCGTCTGTTGGTTGAATAAATGTGTTGTTAGAACGACAAACACAATGTTTTGAAAGTCATTGCACGGTTCGATCATTTAGTGCCCCGTACCGTACGTAGCGCATACTATTTTTCGTACGGAACACATTTTCTACTTGTTGATAACATGCAGCCCACTGACGAAGGCCCAATAGAGAGGCCCATAATTAACTGGAAAGGAGGCTCTCACATGAATCCGGCCCATGTACATGCTCATGGTCCCCTAAACATAAATAAGTAATTCGGAGGATCAAGCTATAAACTGGATTGTGCGGTCTCTGTAGCCCGTCTAACAACATGACCAGCCCAGCAGTTTTTTCTTTGGGAAAATAGGTAGCCCAGTATTTCTTTTTGAAGAATACCCAAGCTAGGCCTATTTGTTTTCTCCGACTTACTAGGCTGTAAATCTTTCAAGACGAGGAGGCATGCATTCCGGCCTGGCCAAAGAGTATGGTCAATGTCTGTTAAAATTAATATCAAAAGGGGTTGAAAATTCCAAAAAAAATATATAGCAAATGGGATATTAGTTTATTTTTTTTTGTTTTTGTTCTTCACTGATATCTTATACGCATTTCATTGGATTTAACACGACATAGTACTAATTTATTTTTAAATTTGTTTTGGTATGGCTACTAATTTATGCATTAAGAATATTTTGTTCCCCAGCAAAAATTTGCGAATTTTCAAAATTTCTTATATATTTAGTTAATTTTTTTAACCCTGATACTGACCAGAAAATGGGCATCAATTCTAAAAAAAATGGAAAACGGGCTGCAATAAATTTCATATGAATTAGAAAATGAGTAAAAATTATAAAAATAATAGCAAATAGGCTGTACACGTCACAAATTTCGAGGCTGACTTGTTTACGCAAGGCTTTGTCAGTCAACACATGATTCTAGCAGCAGTGACTGTTGGATGTACATCCAACGGCCGACGTGCTTCCTCAATCTCCGATCTTCCTGCTCCAGCCGCCTAAACTAGTGCCGGCGGGACTGCCTGCTCCCTCCTCTTGTGGCCCACTGTGATGCCGCGCCGGCTTCCCCGGCCCACCCTACTCCCTCCGCTGGCCTGGCCGCACGCAATCAACTGCCTCCTTATTACGCGAAAAAAATGATTCCTCCCACTGACATATAGGGCGCACCGGTTGGGAGGCTGGCCTGTGGGCCTACTAAGTTGACGCGTACGCGGGACTTGTCAACTTAGTCAACAAACAATTCTAGCGGTAGTAACCGTTGGATTTGAATTGAACGATCCTGCTGCTTCTTCAATCGCTGCTCTTCTTGCACCAGCCGCCCAAACCAGCGCCGGCGAGACCGCCTGCTCTTGCCTCCAGTGGCCAGCTGTGCTGCCGTTGAGGCCTCATCACCCCCTACTACTCCCACCGCTAGCCAGGCCCTGCGGCGACGATAGCCTCACACCGCAGCCAAACCAGTGAACCCTCGTACTCCTCCCCGCGTGGGCATCCAATGTCGCGTCTTCCCCATCTCCGCTTCATCCCCTTCCTAGGCCTCGCCGTCGTCCACCGCCTTGGTGCTCTCGGCGCGGCGTAGTCAATGTGGTCAACGACCGACTTCCATCGGAAGAGTACTATACGTGGAGAGGCTGACAGCTGGGTCCATGGTCACAGCCCAGTTTTTTGTGATTTGCCAAGTAAGTCGCTTTGTCAGGCCTGTTGGGCTGCAAATCTTTCAAGACGAGGAGAGCTTTCATTCGGCTGGCCGAGAAAATGACCTATCAATAATGAGAAATGGGTTGTACATCTTTAAAACACATCAAACCAACAATTAGTTTCAAATTTTTTTTTTCATTTCGAGATTTTAAATTGCATTGATTTTTATGCATGGACAATTTGTTGGATTTTATATTGATATATATTTATTTTTAAAATCAGTTTGAACGTGACTCGAAATTTCGGGATTAAAAACAGTTCGGACCGCACCGAAATATGCAAAATTTCGTATAATTTTTTAACTGTGGCCACAATATGGGCTGTAATGCTAACAAAAAGAATATGGGCTCCAAAAAACCTTAAAAATTAGCAAATGGGCTGTAAATTACTTCCTCCGTCCGGAAATACTTGTCATCAAAATGAATAAATGAGGATGTATCTAGATGTATTTTATTTCTAGATACATCTCTTTTTATCCATTTTGATGATAAGTATTTTCGGACGGAGGGAGTATTAGAAATAATGGCAGATGGGTTGTATGATGTTTTCCACAGATTTGAGGCTTTCCTAAAAAAAGTTGACGCACAAGCAGTGACTGTTGGATGTCCATCCAACGACCGTCGTGCTTCTTCAATCTCTGCTCTTCCTGCTCCAGCCGCTCAAACAAGTGCCGGCGGGACTGCCTGCTCTCTCCTCCCCGCGGTCGGCTGTGCTGCCGCGCAGGCCTCACCGCCCCATCGTACTCCCATCACTGGCCTAGCCATCCCTCTACTCACCCAGACCTGCTGTTATTCTATGGCGATGGCAGACGAACCAGTAAATCCTCGTACAGTCGTACTCCCCTCCGCATGGGAAATAACTGTCGAGTCTTCCCTAGCTCCGTGTCATTCCCTTCCTAGGCCTCGCCATCGTCCACCGCCCCGATGCTCTCGGTGCGGCCTGGTCAACGTGGTCAACGATCGACATCCATCTGAAGTGGACTGTACGTGGAGAGGCTGACAGTTGGGTCCACGGCCGCACGCAAGGAAATGACTCCTTATTACGCGCAAAATAATGATTCCTCGACCTGACATCTGGGACCCACCGAAAGGGCCTCTGTATTTCGCGAAAAAAATGTTACCGCCGTTGACAACTCGGACCCACCAGCTATATCTTCGCATGTAAGGAAGTGCCTCCTTATTACGCATAAAAAAATGAATACTCCCCCTGCTAGCTGGGACCCAGTATAGTGGGAGGCTGACTTGTCGGCCTACTAAGTTGACGGGGATGGAGGGCTTTGTCAACTTAGTCAATATGCACGATTATAGCTCCAGTGACCGTACGATGTCCATCCAACGACCGTAGTGCTTCTTCAACCTCTGGTCTTCTTGCTCTAGCCGCCCAAACCAGCGCCGGTCGTGCCTCGTGCTCCTACCTCCCGTGGCCGGCTGCGATGCCGCGGAGGACTCACCGCCCCTACTACTCCCACCGCTGGCCAGGCCATCCCTCTACTCACCCACACCCCTTGTTATTGTGCGGTGACGGCAGCCTCACACCGCAGCCGAACCAGTGAACCCTCGTACTCCTCTCCGCGTGGGCATCCACTCCCGCTTCTTCCCTGGCTCCACGTCGTCCCATTCCTAGGCCTCGCCGTCGTCCACCACCTTGGTGCTCTCAGCGCGGCGTGGTCAATGTGGTCAACAACCGACTTCCATCGGAAGAGTATTGTACGTGGAGAGGCTGACAGCTGGGTCCATGGCCGCAGCAAGGAAGTGCCTTCTTATTACGCACAAAATAATTATTCCTCCACCTGACAGCAGGGACCCACCGGACGGGCCACCGTATTTCGCGAAAAAAACGTTTCCCCTAACTGCTGGGACCCACTAGCTACATCTTCGCACGCAAGGAAGTGCGTCCGAAAAAAAACGATTCGGCCCCCTGACTGCTGGGATCCATCAGCTACTTCTTCGCAGGCAAGGAAGTGCCTGACAGTCGGGACCCACCTGTTCAAAGCGTACGTAGCGTTGTCATTCTGGTCGCGAATGTGTACGTACATACTGGTCGATGTAGAGGCGCGCACGTGTCATAGTAGAGGCGCGCACGTAGCATGTACACGTATGTACATCGGCTAGTGTGCAAGAAAGAAAATACGGCCACGTACGTACATACGGGCAGGGTCTCGAAAGCCTACTCGCGCATACGTACGGCCAGGGCTCTTATACATGGCTGGGTCAGAACGGAGAAACAGTGTCATCGTCGTGTTCATGGGGAGCCAACCGGCTGGGTCGGAACGGAATGCATCGTCGTGTTCATCGGGAGGGCTTGGACAGAACAACCGATGGAAACGAGGCCTGGCGTATCGCAGAACAGAGAAAATGCCCTTGTGTTCGACCGGCCACGGTCGAAACGGGATCCTGTTCATCGGGAAGGGTCTGGCGTACCGCAAAACGGAGGAAACGAACCTCCTACGGTCGAAATGGGGGTCCTGTTGATCGGGAGGGGTGTGGCATACCGCAAAACGGAGGAAACGGACTTGTGTTGGAGCGCTACGATCAAAACGGGGGTCTTGTTCATCGGGAGGGGTGTGGCGTACCGAAAAACGGGACTCCACGGGATATTGTTCATCTCCACCATCCACCCCCTACAGCCTCCACGAGCTACTGTTCATCCACCGTTGACCTCCTCCTGCCTCCACCTGCGACTGTTCAGCCTCCACCGCGAGCTACTCCACCGGCTACTGTTCAACCAGCGCTCTCCATGGGCTCCTGTTCAACCACCCCTCCACGGGCTACTGTTCATCCAGCCCTCCACCGTCTACTGTTCATCCAGCCCTCCACGGGGTGGTCCTGTTCATCCAGCCCTCCACGGGGTCATGTTCATGCAGCCCCAACCGGCCCGATCAATCGGGGTCCTGTTCATCCAGAGGTAACACCACGGGGTCCTGTCCATCCACCCCCACTCGGAACTGTTCATCCGAACCCCCCAGCAACGCTCACTGTTCATGAAGAGGCACCATCGATCGGCTCAGTTAGCAGCAATAGCGAAGGAATCCTCGATCAGGTTCAGTTAACAGCCATCGATCAATCGCTCGGGTTCAGTAACGCGTAGCCTGCAGTGCAATCGCTCGGGTTCAGTTAGAGCCCAACGCCTCGCTCGGGTTCAGTTAGAGCCCAACGCCTCGCACCCACGCGCGTGCGTGTATGAGAGAAACGTGCATCGCTCGACCACTACCACCCACAGTAACCGGGAACACCCCGATATTTTCCTCGCCCTCGCTTCTACCACGGTTTTTTCCGTCATGGACGGCCCAAAGAATGTCATGCAGCTGCGTCTACGGCCCGCCCAGGACGAAAAGCCTATTTACTCTCATGATTTTTTGTCACAGAAGTAAGACCCCACCACATCTATGATGATACCGTGTTTTGTCACAATTATTGTCATAGAAGTGTCATAAGTATGACAAAAAAATTCGTTCGGCCCAAAATGTCACGGATGTGTCTTTTTTTTGTAGTGCATGCTATTATATATTCTGTTTTGGATGTTTAATGGGCTTTATTATCCACTTCTATATTATTTTTGGGACTAACCTACTAACCCAAGGCCCAATGCAGATTGCTGTTTTTTTTCCTATTTCAGGGTTTCGCAGAAAAGGAATATCAAATGGAGTCCAAACATAATGAAACCTTTGGGAGAGTTATTTTTGGAACCGTATCTACCCTGAAGACTTGGAGTACGCGCGAGGGAACGAAGGAGGTGGCCACGAGGGTCCAGGGCGCGCCCCCTTCCCCTGGGCGCGCCCCCACCCTCGTGGCCCCCCTCTGGCTCCCCCGATGCCCTCCTTCCTCCTATATATATCCATGCACCCTGAAAACATCGAGGCAGCAGAGAAAACCCTAATTCCACCGCCGCAACCTTCTGTTCCCGTGAGATCCCATCTTGGGGCCTGTTCCGGAGCTCCACCGGAGGGGTGATCTACCACGGAGTGCTTCTACATCAACACCATAGCCTCACCAATGAGTTGTGGGTAGTTTACCACAGGCCTTCGGGTCCATAGTTATTAGCTAGATGACTTCTTCTCTCTTTTTGGATCTCAATACAAAGTTCTCCTCGATCTTCGAGGAGATCTATTCGATGTAATCTTTTTGCGGTGTGTTTGTCAAGATCCGATGAATTGTGGGTTTATGATCAAGATTATCTACGAGAAATATTTGATTCTTTTCTGAAATCTTTTATGTATGATTATAATATCCTTGCAAGTCTATTCGAATTATTGGTTTGGTTTGGCCTACTAGATCTATAGTTCTTGCAATGGGAGAAGTGCTTGGCTTTGGGTTCAATCTTGCGGTGTCCTTTCCCAGTGACAGCAGGGGCAGCAAGGCACGTATTGTATTTTTGCCATCGAGGATAAAAAGATGGGACTTATATCATATTGCTTGAGTTTACCCCTCTACATCATGTCATCTTGCTTAAATCATTACTCTATTCTTATGAACTTAATATTCTAGATGCATGCTGGATAGCGGTCGATGTGTGGAGTAATAGTAGTAGATGGAGAATCGTTTCGGTCTACTTGTCGCGGACGTGATGCCTATATATAATGATGATGCTTAGATATTCTCATAACTATGCACTTTTCTGTCAATTGCTCGACAGTAATTTGTTCACCCACCGTAGAATTCTGCTATCATGAGAGAATCCACTAGTGAAACCTATGGCCCCCAGGTCTATTCTCAACATATTAATCCTTTATCTACTTTACTTTTCTTTCTTTACTTTCTGTTCTTATACTAAAAATACCAAAAATAGTATAATATCATATCTATCAGATCTCACTTTTGTAAGTGACCGTAAAGGGATTGACAACCCCTTATCGCATTGGTTGCGAAGTTCTTATTTGTTTGTGCAGGTGCGAGGGAGTCGCGCGTGGTCTCCTACTGGATTGATACCTTGGTTCTCAAAAACGGAGGGAAATACTTACGCTACTGTGCTGCATCACCCTTTCCTCTTCGACGGAATAAAAGCAAGCTCGAGAAGTAGCAAGAAGAATTTCTGGCGCCGTTGTCGGGGAGGCTTACGCAAAAGTCATATACCAAGTACCTATCACAAACCCTTATCCTTCGCATTACATTTATTTTCCTCTCGTTTTCCTCTCCCCCACTTCACCATTGCCATTTTATTTGCCCTTCTTTTTGCCGTGTGTTTACCGATCGTTTGCTTCTTGTTTGCTTGTCGGTTGGATTGCTTGCTTGTCACTATGGCTCAGAACAATACCAAATTGTGCGACTTTTCCAATACCAACAATAATGATTTTATTAGCACTCCGATTGCTCCTATTAACGATGCTGAATCTTGTGAGATCAATGCTGCTCTGTTGAATCTTGTCATGAAAGATCAATTTTCCGGCCTTCCTAGTGAAGATGCCGCTACCCATCTAAACAACTTTGTTGATTTGTGTGATATGCAAAAGAAAAGGGATACAGATAACGATATTGTTAAATTGAAGATATTTCCATTTTCACTTAGAGATCGTGCTAAAACTTGGTTTTCCTCTTTCCCTAGAAATAGTATTGATTCATGGAATAAGTGCAAAGATGCCTTTATCTCTAAGTATTTTCCTCCTGCTAAGATTATCTCTCTTAGAAACGATATTATGAATTTTAAGCAACTAGATCATGAGCATGTTGCACAAGCTTGGGAGAGAATGAAAGTAATGATACGTAATTGTCCTACACATGGTTTGAACTTATGGATGATTATACAAAACTTTTATGCTGGCTTGAATTTTGCTTCTAGAAATCTTTTAAATTTGGTTGCAGGAGGCACTTTTATGGAAACTACCTTAAGATAATCTACCAAACTCTTAGATAATATTATGGTTAACTACTCTCAGTGGCACACCGAATGATCTACTAGTAAAAAAGTGCATGCTATTGAAGAGATTAGTGTTTTGAGTGGAAAGATGGATGAACTTATGAAATTATTTGCTACTAAGAGTGCTTCTTCTGATCCTAATGATATGCCTTTATCTGCGTTGATTGAAAATAATAATGAATCTTTGGATGTGAATTTTGTTGGTAGGAATAATTTTGGTAACAATGCTTATAGAGAAAACTTCAATCCTAGGCCTTTTCCTAGTAATTCCTCTAATAATTATGGTAATTCCTACAATAACTCTTATGGAAATTTTGGTAAGGTGCCCTCTGAATTTGAAACTAGTGTTAAGGAGTTTATGATTTCGCAAAAGAATTTCAATGCTTTGCTTGAAGAAAATTTGCTTAAGATTGATGAGTTGGCTAGGAACATGGATAGAATTACTCTTGATGTCGACTCTTTGAAACTTAGCTCTATTCCACCCAAGCATGATATCAATGAGTCTCTCAAAGCCATGAGAATTTCCATTGATGAATGCAAAGAAAGAACCGCTAGGATGCGTGCTAAAAAAGAGTGCTTTATGAAAGCGTGTTCTTATAGTTATCATGAAAATAAAGATGAAGATCTGAAAGTTATTGATGTGTCACCTGTTAGATCCTTGTTTTCTAATATGAATCTTGATAAATATGGGACTGGAGATGAGTCTACTTTAGTTAAAATGCGTCCCAATGATTCAGAGTTTTTAGATCTTGATGCTAAAATTGTTAAAAGTGGGATTGAAGAGATTAAAACTTTGCATAGTGATGAACCCACTATTTTGGATTCCAAGGGATTCAATTATGATAATTGCTCTTTGATAGATTGTATTTCCTTGTTGCAATCCGTACTAAATTCTCTGCATGCTTATAGTCAAAATAAGGCTTTTACCAAACACATAGTTGATGCCTTAATGCAATCTTATGATGAAAAACTTGAATTAGAAGTTTATATCCCTAGAAAGCTTTATGATGAGTGGGAACCTACTATGAAAATTAAAATTAAAGATCATGAATGTTTTGCCTTGTGTGATTTGGGTGCAAGTGTTTCTACTATCCAAAAAACTTTGTGTGATTTGTTAGGTTTCCATGAGCTTGATGATTGTTCTTGGAATTTGCATCTTGCGGATTCTACCATTAAGAAACCTATGGGAAGGATTAATGATGTTCTTATTGTTTCCAATAGGAATTATGTGCCCGTAGATTTCATTGTTCTTGATATAGATTGCAATCCTTCATGTCCTATTATTCTTGGTAGACCTTTCCTTACAACGATTGGTGCAATTATTGACATGAAGGACGGAAATATTAGATTCCAATTTCCGTTAAGGAAAGGGATGGAACACTTTCCTAGAAACAAAATCAAATTACCTTATGAATCTATTATGACAGCCACTTATGGATTGCCTACCAAAGATGGCAATACCTAGATCTATTCTTGTATCGTTCCTAGCTAGGGGCATTAACGATAGCGCTTGTTGGGAGGCAACCCAATTTTATTTTCTTTGTTTTTGCTTCTGTTTAGGAATAAATATTGCATCTAGCTTCTGTTTAGATGTGGTTTTGTGTTTTAATTAGTGTTTGTGCCAAGTAGAACCTTTGGGAAGACTTGTATGAAGTTTATATGATCATGCTGTGAAAAACAGAAACTTTAGCGCTCACTAGATTAGCCACCAGATTTTACTGGAGAGTGATATTTAGTTGATTATTTTTGCAGATGATTGATAGACAAATTCCTCATGTTTACCAATTTATTTCAATTTTTTGGAGTTACAGAAGTATTCGAAAGTTACATATTACTACAGACTGTTCTGTTTTTGACAGAATCTGTTTTTCGTGTGTTGTTTGCTTATTTTGATGAATCTATTATTAGTATTGGAGGATATGAATCATAGAGAAGTTGGAATACAGTAGGTTTAACACCAATTTAAACAAAGAATGAGTTCATTACAGTACCTTAGAGTGGTGGTTTGTTTTCTTATACTAACGGAGCTGACGAGATTTTTGGCTAAGTTTTGTGTTGTGAAGTTTTCAAGTTTTGAGTATGGCTTTAATGGACTATAGAACAAAGACTGGCAAGAGACTAAGCTTGGGTATGCCCAAGGCACCCCAAAGTAAAATTCAAGGACAACCAAAAGCCTAAGCTTGGGGATGCCCCGGGAAGGCATCCCCTTTTTCGTCTTCATCTATCGGTAACTATACTCGGGACTATATTTTTATTCACCACATGATATGTGTTTTTCTTGGAGCGACATGTATGATTTGAGTCTTTGCTTTTTAGTTTGCCACCATCATCCTTGCTGGACACACCTTTTGATAGAGATAAATAGGATTTAAAATTTGTTAGAATACTCTATGTGCTTCACTTATATCTTTTGAGCTAGATAGTTTTGCTCTAGTACTTCACTTATATATTTTAGAGCACGGTGGTGGCTTTATTTTGTAGAAATTGTTGATCTCTCATGCTTCACTTATATCCTTTTTGAGAGTCTTTTAGAACAGTATGGTAATGTGGTTTGGTTATAAAACTAGTCCTAATATGATAGGTATCCAAGATGAATATAGTAAAAACTTTCATATAAAGTGCATTGAATATGATAAGAAGTTTGATACTTGATGATTGTTTTGAGATATGAGGATGGTGATATTAGAGTCATGCTAGTGGGATAATTATGAATTTGAGAAATACTTGTGTTAAAGTTTGTGATTCCCGTAGCATGCACGTATGGTGAACCGCTATGTGACGAAGTTAGAGCATGAGGTATTTATTGAGTGTCATCCTGTGTGTGGAGGTCGGGATCGCGCGATGGTTAACTCCTACCAACCCTTCCCCTAGGAGCATGCGTTGATTACTTAGTTTTTATGACTCGTAAATTTTTGCAATAAGTATATGAGTTCTTTATGACTAATGTTGCGTCCATGTATTATACGCACTCTCACCCTTCCACCATTGCTAGCCTCTCTTGTACCGCGCAACTCTCACCCGTACCATACACCCACCATATACCTTCCTCAAAACAGCCACCATACCTACCTATCATGACATTTCCATAGCCATTCCGAGATATATTGCCATGCAACTTTGCACCGATCCTTTCATATGACATGCTTCAGCATCAATCACATAGAGTCATATTTTGTTCTAGCTTCGAGTTGTAATCTTTGAGTTGTAAGTCAATAAAAGTGTGATTATCTTCATTATTAGAGCCTTGTCCCATGTGAGGAAAGGCCAAAAAAAGAGATGGCCCAAAAAATATCAAATAGAGAGGGGCAAAAAAAAAAGAGAAAGCCCCTCCAAAAAAATGAGAGAAAAGTGAGAAGGGACAATGCTACTGTCCTTTTCCACACTTGTGCTTCAAAGTAGCACCATAATATTCATGATAGAGGGTCTCTTGTTTTGTCACTTTCATATACTAGTGGGAATTTTCATTATAGAACTTGGCTTATATATTCCAACGATGGGCTTCCTCAAATGCCCTAGGTCTTCATGAGCAAGCAAGTTGGATGCACACCCACTTAGTTTCTTTTGATGAGCTTTCATACACTTATAGCTCTAGTGCATCAGTTGCATAGCAATCCCTACTCACTCACATTGATATCTATTGGTGGGAATCTCCATAGCCCATTGAAACGCCTAGTCGATGTGAGACTATCTTCCTTTTTTGTCTTCTCCACAACCACCACTCTAATCCACCTATAGTGTTATGTCCATGGATCACGCTCATGTATTGCTTGAAAGATGAAAGGTTTGAAAAAATTGAGTATGAAAACAATTGCTTGGCTGAAATCGGGGTTGTGCATGATATGAATATTTTGCGTGATGAAGAGGGAGCATAGCCAGATGATGAAGAGGGAGCATAGCCAGACTATATGATTTTGTAGGGATAACTTTCTTTGGCCATGTTATTTGGAGAAGACATAATTGATTTGTTAGTATGCTTGAAGTATTATTATTCTTATGTCAATATAGACTTTTGTCTTGAATCTTTCGGATCTGAAAATTCATGCCACAATAAAGTAATTACATTAAAAATTATGTTGGTTAGCATTCCACATCAAAAAATTTGTTTTTATCATTTACCTACTTGAGGACGAGCGGGGATTAAGCTTGGGGATGCTTGATACGGCTCCAACGTCTCTATATTTTTTTTATTGTTCCATGCTATTATATATTCTGTTTTGGATGTTTAATGGGCTTTATTATACACGTTTATATTATTTTTGGGACTAACCTACTAACCCAAGGCCCAGTGCAGATTGTTGTTTTTTGCCTATTTCACGGTTTCGCAGAAAAGGAATATCAAACGGAGTCCATACGGAATGAAACCTTCGGGAGAGTTATTTTTGGATGTTTAATGGGCTTTATTATACACGTTTATATTATTTTTGGGACTAACCTACTAACCCAAGGCCCAGTGCAGATTGCTGTTTTTTTGCCTATTTCAGGGTTTCGCAGAAAAGGAATATCAAACGGAGTCCAAACGGAATGAAACCTTCGGGAGAGTTATTTTTGGAAGCGTATCTACCCAGAATACTTGCAGTACACGCGAGGGAACGAATGAGGTGGCCACGAGGGTCCAGGGCGCGCCCCCACCCTCGTGGGCCCCCTCTGGCTCCCCCGATGCCCTCCTTCCTCCTATATATATCCATGTACCCTGAAAACATCGAGGCAACAGAGAAAACCCTAATTCCACCGCCGCAACCTTCTGTTCCCGTGAGATCCCATCTCGGGGCCTATTCCGGAGCTCCGACGGAGGGGGGATCTGCCACGGAGTGCTTCTACATCAACACCATAGCCTCACCAATGAGTTGTGAGTAGTTTACCATAGACCTTTGGGTCCATAGTTATTAGCTAGATGGCTTCTTCTCTCTTTTTGGATCTCAATACAAAGTTCTCCTTGATCTTCAAGGAGATCTATTCGATGTAATCTTTTTGCAGTGTGTTTGTCAAGATCCGATGAATTGTGGGTTTATGATCAAGATTATCTATGAGAAATATTTGATTCTTTTCTGAAATCTGTTATGTATGATTATAATATCCTTGCAAGTCTCTTCTAATTATTGGTTTGGTTTGGCCTACTAAATCTATAGTTCTTGTAATGGGAGAAGTGCTTGGCTTTGGGTTCAATCTTGTGGCGTCCTTTCCCAGTGACAGCAGGGGCAGCAAGGCACGTATTGTATTGTTGCCATCGAGAATAAAAAGATGGGGTTTATATTATATTGCTTGAGTTTATCCCTCTACATCATGTCATCTTGCTTAAAGCATTACTCTGTTCTTATGAACATAATACTCTAGATGCATGTTGGATAGCGGTCGATGTGTGGAGTAATAGTAGTAGATGCAGAATCGTTTCGTTCTACTTGTCACGTGCGTGATGCCTATATATAATGATCATGCCTAGATATTATCATAACTATACGCATTTCTATCAATTGCTCGATATTAATTTGTTCACCAACCGTGGAATTCTGCTATCATGAGAGAAGCCACTAGTGAAACCTATGGCCCCCGGGACTATTCTAACCATATTAATCCTTTATCTACTTTACTTTGCTTTCTTTACTTTCTGTTCTTATACCAAAAATACCAAAAATATTATACTATCCTATCTATCAGATCTCACTTTCGTAAGTGGCCGTAAAGGGATTGACAACCCCTTATCGCGGGTGCTGCGAAGTTCTTATTTGTTTGCGCAGGTGCGAGGGACTCGCGCGTGGTATCCTACTGGATTGATACCTTGGTTGTCAAAAACTGAGGGAAATACTTACGCTACTGTGATGCATCACCCTTTCCTCTTCGAGGGAATACAATGCAAGCTCGAGAAGTAGCACATACTTATTGCAAAAGTTTATTAGCCCTCGAAGCAAAGTAATACTACGCATGCTCCTAGGGGGGAGGTTGGTAGGAGTTAACCATCGCGCCCCCCCGACATTTACACAAAGATAGGACAATCAAGGATAAGATGTGCTCTGACTTCTCGGCATAACGAGAGACCATACGTGCATGTTTCGGGAATCACAAACCTTAACATGAATATTCTTACTAAAGCATAATTACTCATTAACATGACTCACATATCATATCATCATGTCTCAAAACTATTACAAAGAATCAAGTTTATTTTGTCCAATGATCTTCATGAAAGTTTTTATTATATCCTTCTTGGTTATCTATCACTTTGGGACTAATTTTCATGTGTTGCTTTTGATAAGCTCAAACAAATATAAGTGAAGATCATGAGCATAATTTTTCTTCATTCTCTCAAAATAATATAAGTGAAGCAAGAGAGAATTTCTTTAAAATTTTACTAACTCTCAAATAAATCTAAGTGAAGCAAGAGAGTATTTCTTCAAAAATACTAAGCACACCGTGCTAAAAAAGATATAAGTGAAGCACTAGAGCAAGTCCATTGCTCATAAAAATTTAATTGAAGCATAGAGAGCAATTCTAGCAAGTCATGGCATAATTTTGGCTCTCTCAAATAGGTGTGTACAGCAAGGATTGATGACTTAAAAATAAATAAAAAAGCGAAGACTCATATCATACAAGACGCTCCAAGAAAAACACATATCATGTGACGAATAAAAATATAGCCTCGAGTGAAATACCGATAGTTGTTGGAAGAAAGCGGGGATGCCACTCGGGGGCATCCCCAAGCTTAGTTGGTTGCTCATTTTTGGATAATTACTTGGGATGTCGGGTCATCCCCAAGCTTAGGCTCTTCTATCGTTCCTTCATCCATCGTAAGATAACCCAAAACTTGAAAACTTCAATCACACAAAACTTCAACAAAACCTTCGTTAGATCCGTTAGTATAAGAAAGCAAACCGCTACTATAAGTTATGTATCAAACCAATTCATATTTTGTTTTGTGTTATATATACTGTATTCCAGCTTTTCTATGGCAAAACTCATCAAAGAAAACCATAGAGCCATCAAAATAAGCACATAACACAAAGAAAACAGAATCTGTCAAAAACAGAACAATATGTACTAATCTGGAAGTTTCGAATACTTCCGGAACTCTAAAAATCTTGAAAAAATAGGGCCACGTGGGAAATTTTTATATTAATCTTCTGCAAAAAGAATCAACTAAAAAACACTTTTTTGTTAAAAATGTGATTTTTTTCTCGTGAGCGCAAAAGTTTCTGTCTTTTTCAGCAAGATCAAACAACTATCACCCAAGAAGATCTTATTGGTTCTACTTGCCACAAAAACTAACTAAAACACAAAAACACAATCATAATTGTGCTAACACTCAAGAACAGAAAGCAAAAAGCAAAAATAAATTTTATTCATTGGGTTGCCTCCCAACAAGCGCTATCGTTTTACGCCCTTAGCTAGGCATAAGGCAAGGATCTAAGTTTTGTCATCCTTATCTTTAATTTCCTTAGGGGTATCCTTATCCTGGGGTTTTGTAAAGACAATGTAGAACATATTATCCATAGACACCTTAGCATTTCTAAGTTGATTTTCATCATAACCCCTTTGATTTCCAGCAACAATCCAAGAGTAATGTTGGTTAACATTATTGAAAACTTATTGGATTATATCTAAAATGGGGACTTCTTTCTTAAGATTCTCATCAAAGATTCTATTATCCCCAAGCAAATGTCTTAAAGCATAATCACTATTGTAAAGAATTTCATCTATCACCGATGTTTCACGATTCATACCATAAAAATCAAAGATTTCTCTAGCTTCTCGTATTATGTAATCAAATTCATTCATAAGGACAAGAGTAGCTAACTTTTTGGCTCTAGGATTCTTTATTTCGGGAAGCTCAAAAAACAATATTTGCAAAGTAGGATGAGTGCAGATAAATTTACTTTCAAGTTTCAGAACTAGTGTTGAAATAGCATCCACATAAGATCTAGTAGTTTTAAGTATAGGAGCATCATCAAGGCTCAGATTTCCAACACAATTGAAAAATTCTTGGATGCGTTCTTTTCCCATAACGTTCCCTTGCCCCAAGATAAAAGTTTTAGCATCCAGATTGCCTGTAAGTCCAATTTTAGGAGTAAGGCCATCATCTGTTGGTGCCATACCGAAATCACTTATGATTGCAAGCAAAGAATAGATCCAACGAGAGAACGGCGGATGGAAAAAGAAAGGCGAATAAAACGGAAAATTTTGGTGAAGTGAGGGAGAGAAAAATGGGGCAAATGGCAAATAATGTAAATTGCGAGGAGATGAGATTTGTGATTAGTAACCTGGTTATGTTGAAGATCCTCCTCGGCAATGGCGCCAGAAATTCCTTTTGATGTCGCTTAAAGCTACGTCGGTATTTCCCCAAAGAGGAAGGGATGATGCAGCACATCGGCGGTAGGTATTTCCCTCAGATGTGAAACCAAGGTTATCGAACCAGTATGTAACGCCCCGGACACACCCGCCAGTGGTCGTTACTCCGGCGGGATCTAGGCTGGCCCCACATATCTATACTAGTCTTTCTGTGCACTTTGTCCTCACTCGTGCGCACTCGGGAGCAACTTCCCGGTCGGTCACCCATCCTGAAACTACTTCAAGCTGAGCACGCTTAACTTTGGAGTTCCATCCGAATGGACTACCGGAAAAGAAGGAATTCCTTATTGATATGAGTAGTCTATCATCCCTAATAAGTTAGGCTATCACATACACCCCCACTCAAAGGAACCGACGTCCTCGTCGGGCCACGGGAATGTTCCCTCTTGGCACATA
This sequence comes from Secale cereale, assembly GCA_902687465.1. NCBI lineage: Eukaryota > Viridiplantae > Streptophyta > Magnoliopsida > Poales > Poaceae > Secale > Secale cereale. The sequence continues at coordinate 469,058,443 of LR738709.1, read as the reverse complement.
CGTTTGTGCATCCAGTCCGGTACATGTGCCATGTCGTGAATAACATGACCGCGCACCTGTCCGCAAACATCCGTGTAACCGCGAGGGTCGGCTCTGATACCAACTTGTAACACCCCGGACACACCCGCCGGTGGTCGTTACTCCTGGCGGGATCTAGGCTGGCCCCACATATTAATACTAGTGTTTTCTGTGCACTTTGTCCTCACTCGTGCGCGTCCGGGAGCAACTTCCCGGTCGGTCACCCATCCTGAAACTACTCCAAGCTAAGCACGCTTAACTTTGGAGTTCTATCCGAATGGGCTACCGGAAAAGAAGGAACTTCTTATTGATATGAGTAGTCTATCATCCCTAATAAGCCAGGCTGTCACACAGTAGGAGAACCAAGCAACACAACGTAAACAACACCTGCACACAAATAACAACTTCTCGCAACCCAACGTGTTAAAGGGGTTGTCAATCCCTTTCGGGGTACGGCGCCTCAAGATAGGCAAAACGGACATGAGGAATTTGTAGTAGATTGATAGATCGAACGCCAAATAAAATAAATAAAAATAAATTGCAGCAATGTATTTTTGTATTTTTGGTTTAGTAGATCTGAAAATAAATGCAAGGAAAAAGTAGATCGCAAAGGCAAATATATGATAAAGAAGACCCGGGGGCCGTAGGTTTCACTAGTGGCTTCTCTCGAGAAAAATAGCAAACAGTGGGTAAACAAATTACTTTTGGGCAATTGATAGAACCTCAAATAATTATGACGATATCCAGGCAATGATCATTACATAGGAATCACATCCAAGATTAGTAGACCGACTCCTGCCTGCATCTACTACTATTACTCCACACATCGACCGCTATCCAGCATGCATCTAGTGTATTAAGTTCATGGAAAAACGGAGTAATGCATTAAGAACGATGACATGATGTAGACAAGATCCGTTTATCTATGGCGTTAGATATGGATCTCGTCGTTTTATCCTTACTAGCAACGATACATACATGTCGGTTCACTTTCTGTCACTCGGATCAAGCATTGTAAGATCGAACCCACTACCGAGCACCTCTTCTTATTGAAAGATAAATATATCAAGTTGGCCAAACAAAACCCAAATATCGGAGAAGAAATACGAGGCTATAAGAGATCATGCATATAAGAGATCAAAGAAACTCAAATAACTTTCATGGATGTAAAAAGATAGATCTGATCATAAACTCAAAGTTCATCGGATCCCAACAAACACACCTCAAAAAGAGTTACATCATATGGATCTCCAAGATACCATTGTATTGAGAATCAAAAGAGAGAGAGGAAGCCATCTAGCTACTAACTACGGACACGTAGGTCTACAAAGAACTACTCACGCATCATTGGAGAGGCACCAATGGAGGTGGTGAACCCCATCCGAGATGGTGTCTAGATTGGATATGGTGGTTCTGGACTCTGCGGCGGCTGGATGAATATTTAGTCGACTCCCTTAGAGTTTCTGGAATATTGGGGTATTTATAGAGCAAAGAGGCGGTGCGGGTGGCCACCGAGGTGGGCACAACCCACTTGGGCGTGCCAGGGGGGCCTGGCGCGCCCTGGTGGGTTGTGCCCTCCCTCGGGGCACTCCCCAGGTGTTGCCTTGGACCATCAGGTGTCTTCTGGCCCATAAAAATTCTCCAAAAAGTTTCGTGGTGTTTGGGCTCCGTTTGATATTGATTTCCTGTGATGCAAAAAACAGCAACTATCACTTGGCACTAGGTCAATAGGTTAGTACCAAAAAATAATGTAAAATGACTATAAAACGATTGTAAAACATCCAAGGATGATAATATAACAGCATGGAACAATAAAAATTATAGATACGTTGGAGACGTATCAATGGGTGATGCCCCTAACCGTGTATGCCGATGGTATATATGTAAGGGCATCTCCAACACGGACCCTCAAACACCCGCAACTGTCTGGATCCAGCTGTCGACGCGCACTTTGTCATCCAACGCTACTACTTCTTGAGCTTGCTTTGGTTTTTTCGTTGAAGAGGAAAGAGTGATGCAACAAAGCAGAGGTAAGTATTTCCCCCAGTTAAGAACCAATGTATCAATCCAGTAGGAGGAACACGTAAGTCCCTAATAATTGCACCTACACAAACAAACAAATTCTTGCACCCAACGCGATAAAAGGGTTGTCAGTCCCTTCACGGTTACTTGCAAGGGTGAGATCTGATAGAGATCGATATAAAGATATATAAAAGAGCAAAACAAAATAAAGGTTTGCAGTAATGTATTTTTGTGTTTTTGGTTTTATAGATCTAAAACTAATATGATAAAAGATAGACCCAGGGGCCATAGTATTCACTAGAGGCTTCTCTCTTGAAAGAACTCATATGGTGGGTAAAAAAATTACTCTTAAGAAATTGATAGAAAAGAGAATAATTATGACGATATCCAAGGCAATGATCATGAATATAGGCATCAAGTCCGTGACAAGTAGACCGACTCCTGCATGCATCTACTACTATTACTACACACATCGACCGTTATCTAACATGCATCTAGTGTATTAAGTTAACAAGAACGGAATAACACCTTAAGCAAGATGACATGATGTAGAGGGATAAATCCAATCAATATGAATAAACCCCATATTTTTATCATTAATGGCAACAATATAAATGCGTGCCTCGTTACTCCTTTTGTCACTGGGTGAGGACACCGCAAGATTGTACCCATCACAAAGCACATCTTCCATTGCAAGAAAAATTAATCTAGTTAGCCAAACCAAATCAATAGATCAGAGAGAAATATAAAGCTATCTTAATCATGCATAAAAGAGTTTAGAGAAGACTCAAATAATATTCATAGATAATCTGATCATAAACCCACAATTCATCGGATCTCGACAAATGCACTGCAAAAGAAGATTACATCGAATAGATCTCTAAGAACATCGAGGAGAACATTATATTGAAGATTAAAGAGAGAGAAGAAGCCATCTAGCTACTGGATATGGACCCGTAGGTCTTTGGTAAACTACTCACACATCATCCGAAGGGCATCAAGGTTGATGTAGATGCCCTCCGTGATCGAATCCCCCTCCGGTGGAGCACCAGCAAGGGTCTCCAGATGGGATCTCACGAGGACAGAAAATTGCGGCGATGAAAAAGTATTTTTGGTGTGCCCTCTGGTATACGGGGAATATTTGGGTATTTATAAAACCGAGATTAGGGTTGGGGTAGCTAGGGGGCCCAGAAGCTCATAGCCCCCCTCCCCCTAGGGCACGCCTAGTGAGCTTGTGGCTCCTCCGTGGCTGTTCTGGCCTCCTCCCGAACCTTCCTGGGTCTTCTGGTCCAAGAAAATTCTCAAAAAGTTTCATTTCGTTTGGTATTGATTTTCTGTAAAAGACAAAAATAAGGAAAAAACAGGAACCGACACTAGGCACTATGTTAATAGGTTAGTCCCAAAAATGATTTAAAATAGTATAATATTGCATATAAAACATTCAACATGGATAATATAATAGCATGGAACAATCAAAAATTATAAATACGTTGGAAACATATCAAATGTGGACCCGTATTTGTTCATGGACGCGTCTGCCTGTCCGTTTCCCGCATACCGGAAGGAGACCAGGTTTTTTTATGGCAATCCAGACTTCCGCCATTTACGTGTCCGCACCCCGGACCCACCCAAAACAGATGCGAAGCCCGCGCATTTGGAGCAGTCCGCACTATTTCCACGTGAAAACCCGCGCTCACCCCACCCTCTCCGCTTCGATTGCCGCCTCCCTCCACCCTAATTCCCGCACTTTTTGCCTTCCGCCGCCACATGGACCCCTGCGATGACTAGCCAGAGCCGATGAAAGTGGAGGATCCAAATAAGGTGGCTGCCCGACTCGGCGACACGACAAAGCCCGCTGCATCTAAAGGAAGGAAAAGTTTCAAGAGGGCGATGGGCAGGGTGCAAGACCAGGCGGGGACGGGGACACGGGGCACCGCCGCCGTCATCCATGCACACAAGAAGTATCAGCCGCCCTACTTCTATACGGGCAAGTAGCTCGGCGACAGGTTGAGTGAGGAGGCTCGAACAACCGGTCTGGGTGGGTAGAAGGCTATTTTTTGCATGGACCGCCGGACTGGGGTTTTGTGATCGGACACATGTAAAAACTATGGAAACCCGCCTATGTTTGATAGTGATCGGGCACTATGAATAACACATTTTGATTTTCTCATATTGCTATGCATTTAAAATGAAGGATTGCCGGAGGGGATACTATTGGATGACCGACTCATGCATCCCTGTCAAATAGTGTGCCTGTTTTAGAGGATGATGCCCTAAGGCTAACTCCAGCGCACGACCCCATCCTGTTCGGGTGCGTATGTTTGGAGTAGAACGGACGAATAGCGCGGCCCAAACGGACAAATGTCCGGATTTTGTCCGTTTTCGACCCATTCCCGGTCCAAACTTGCACCGAGTTAGGGGTGAAACGGACATCGCGCGGACGGGCTCGACGCACACCCTTGTCCACCTGTGGCCCGCCTATCGGGGACACTTGCAGTCCATTCGTTTCCAACGCCTCCGCACACTCTCCTCTGCCCCACCCCGACGCCGGCGCCGCCACTATTCTCCGGCCGCCTCCTCACTACTCACCCCCCGGCCGTCCATACCAAACCACGTCTCGACATGGTCGCCACCAGGCCCGCGCTTTCGTAGGAGTTTTGCCCATCGCTTGGAGGAGATTTGGTCGTCGCCGTCGTAGCTGGTGGTAGAGGGGATACGATCGCCGGCGTCGTATGGACCAGGGCGGCCACGACAGCTTCCGACGAGTGCTCCGGAGCGGCCAGTAGCCGGCCGCCCACCACCCCTGCTGCATCGAGGTGATCATCGCGGCCTCTTTGCCACCACGACCACAAGGTGTTCGACACCTTGCCTACAAAGGTATGGACAGTGAAGATGAATTTTTCTTCCACCACTTCATTTATTCATCGGACGATTCGTCCTTGGATGATGAAGATCTTGTGGTGGCTGCACTGGCCGTTCACGACCACATTGAACGACAGCTTCCTCGATATAGGGGTTCACTCCCTGGCCGTGCTCCCAACCTGAACCGCATCAGGGAGAGAGGCCACGCCCTGCTCTATGCCGATTACTTTACGAACACCCCCGCTCTTCAAGCCGGATAAATTCCGTTGCCTTTTTCGTATGGCATGTCATGTGTTCAATCGTATCCGAGAGCGAGTGGTTGGTCTAGATGTATTGATTCATTTATGTTCATTCAAGACAATTTTGATTTGGTTGTAAAACTATTTTATTAAAGACAATTTCCATTGGGTTGTAAAACTATTTTTATTTTTAGACAATTAATATTTGAACGTGCAAACTAATTCTGAACATTGAAATATGAATATATGGGCCTTTTTTGCCGTGGCGGACAAGATGGAGCTAATCATTATTGATGCCCTAATAAGATTTCATCAAAACTACGGCATCAATAATGCTGGTACGAGTAAAACCCTTTATTTCGTTGGACGCGTCCGTAGATCCTCCCCACCCAGATCGCGTACGGTGTACCCTCGCCGTGGCCTGCATCCAACCGTGTAACACGGGCATGGGGTTTGCATTGGCATGGGCACGCCCCTGCTTGTGCGCCCCAGATCGGCGAAACAATTGAGCGGAGCGGAGGGAGCAGCAGCCTGCCCCATGGCTATGTATGATCAACCAGCGCCCTAGTTTAGCAGAGTCACTGGTAGTGGTAGGTAGGCGGCCCGCAGCATTACTCGCATGATTCAGGGCGCCGCTGTTCATCACCGGGACCCGGATACCTTTCCACGGCGGGCTACGAGGGTAGTAGTAGCAGCAGTAGTAGTAAAAGAGGAATCATACAACAGACAAGGGTCCCGCCTACATACTTAAAAGCCACGACGTGATCGCGTATTATCACCACATGGCCCTCCGTCAGATTCCACCGTATAAACCCTAGCTCTGATCTTTATTACTGCCACTAATGTTAGAGTACTAGCAGCAGTACCGTACCCGCCCGGCCGAGTTAATGAATGATCGCGTACTGTCAAGCTTGCTTGGCCGGCATTTAGCAGCCACCCAAATCTCACCCGAGAGACAACGAAGGAGCAAAGCATGAAGGCGCAGCGGTGGGGGCAAGAAGGGCAATCTGTCCTGCTCCAAAGACAAAGAGCAACCCGGATATCTGCTTCTTTTTGGCCGTGGGGAGGGAGGCGTGCAGCCTAAGCTTTCCTCCCGGTTCTGCGCGTGTCGTGAACGCGGATCATCGCCATTAGCGACGCGCGCCCCGGCGGCCACGTGAGCGAGACGAGACGGTACGAGAAAGAAGGCGCGTCCCGACTCCTGTGCTGTGCGCATGCATTAACATGGCCGTAGCCCGTCCAACCACCCTACCCTAATCACTTGAGAAAATTACCACCATGGAGAATTATCCCCGGAGCGAGCGAGCGAGAATGGATTTTGTTTACTAGGTATCGACGAAGACCGGAGTGCACATCCCACTGATGGCCGGTGGATGATAAGGCGCCAAGGAAGCACGCGTAATACGCGCCGTGAAAGTGGAGGAGTGGCGCTACCGTGGCGCTAGGCTGCTAGCAGAAGCGGCTCATGCTCATCCAAAGTTTCCCCGTCACCTCACCTGCCGTCGTGGTTTGACCGTCCGTCCGTCGGTTAGCCGCTCGCAGCCGGTCTGGCTCAACCGACGAGAGAAAAAAACCAAAGATGAGATTCGAGGTTTACCACGGTGGAGAAAGGGGGAAGATTCGGGGCTGCCGTGCGTTTGGGGCCATCTCCCTTGCTCCTTCGGCTCTTTCCTTAACCAAGCTAGTACTCCTACTAGTCAAGGCCCACAGAGGACCGGGCCCGCCCGCCCCGTCCCCTTGCTTGTCATCTTCCCCTCCCCTCGCTCCATAGAAGAGCGTGCCCAGCCGCCTGTTTTCCTCCCTTTCTATCTCCCCCTGTCTCTGTACTCCCCTGCTCTGCCGCTCTCGGAGGGGAAGGAGAGAGGAAGGCAGAGTTCGCTCGCTCTCCTCAGATTCCCCGCCCGCTCTGCGCTGCTCTGCTCTGCCCCCCTGCCGTCCTTCCTTCATCGCCTGATTCGGTTGCTGCGCGCGCGGGGGCTGAGCTGATTGTGGGGGGTCGGTGCGGGGCGAGGAGCTAGCGGTCGGTTCGGCGGTCTCCACCACCACCACGGCGGCCGCGGCGGCCATGCGGATCCCGCGGCGGAAGGCCGCGGTGTCCCTTGGCGTGCCCAGCCGGCGGGCGCAGATCGCCGCGGTCTTCGCGCTCGCCGTGCTGCTCGGCGTCTCCGTCCTCTACGACAGCGCCCACATCGCCGCCTCGCTGCGCCGCCACAGCGGCTACAACAGGCTCTCCCCCACCAGGGTAAGCACCACTAGTACCCAGCTGGGCGGCCGCCGCTCCGTGTGCGCCCTGGTTTCCGGCTCGGCCTAATCGGGAGTAATAAACCCTGCAGGAGGCGCCCGCGGGTGCTGGCCCGCGCGCTACACCGGCGCAGGCAGTGGAATCGGCGGGGGCGGCCACGGATCGGACCGACCCGCCCCCGCGGCTTGGGGCGGAGGAGGTGTCCAAGTCTAACCCCGGGACGGCAGCGGATGGGTCCTCGCCGGAGACGGGGGTCCTGAAGGAAGTGGGCGAGGCTACCTGCGACATGTACAAGGGGAGGTGGGTGTACGACGAGGAGAACGCGCCCATGTACAAGGAGTCCGACTGCGAGTTCCTCACGGAGCAGGTCACCTGCATGCGCAACGGCCGCCGCAGCGACGAGTACCAGAAGTGGCGGTGGCAGCCGGATGCCTGCGACCTCCCAAGGTACGCTTATTTGTTTTTTCTTGTATTCCTTATTATGCCTTCTACATTTTTTCTAGATACATTCAAAACGTGTTCATGCGCACATGTGTACGCACTACGCAATGGCCACTGGTTGGCTCTAAAGGAAAAGGTGGGTAGTGTGCTTTCGTTAACTGGAAAGTGAGAGTTTACGCGTGCTCCATATAATCGTGTGGCCGGCTGGAAGCGGCCAGATCATTTCTGGCATGTTTCTCTTCCTTTCTAATCCAAGTCTACCGAAAATACACTCATGGCACAGTGGGTGTTCATCATGATGAAACGATTATTTGTGCTACCAAACCATGGTTTTGTCCTTGTTGTCAGTTAGTTCAAAGTTTCATCAAGGCAAGTGGCTGTTCACATTATAATTACAGAGAAAACGTTTGGTGCACCTGATTCATTACCGGTGTTTCTTGTTAACTAAGATTGGTATAAGGGGTCCTTTAATTGGTTAGGTGACATAATGGAAGAAGAGAAGAGGCTGCACTCATTGATAGACTATATGGTCTTTCTTTAAATAGATTAAGCTATTTAATGGTTGGTAGAGAAGTTCCCTTTGTTACAACAAGTTGTTGGGTGGAGAGGGGTATGCTACAGAGTGGTTTGGAATCTGAAAACAAATGGGAGCTGTTGGAGATCAGCTTGTAAGCTTTACAGACTTATAAACATTTTGTGTACATAACTGGAGCAGTTTAGAGTAATGTAACACTTTCTGAACGTATTGCCCTATCGATTTAAGTGAATTGTATATTGACGTCTCATTGTACTAAAGACACTGCCTTCTGCAAAAATTGTATTGAAAGTTAGCTCAACCAAGTCTGTCTTCTACAATTTTTCTGAATGAACATAGAGCAGGTTTATATGCGACCTTCTTCAATGTTTATAGAATTCGATGGTTTTTCGTGCTGAATCGATCCTTTTAATTTTTTCTATCAGGTTCGAGCCTAAGTTGCTCCTTGAGAAGCTAAGGAACAAGAGAATGATGTTTGTGGGGGATTCACTGAACCGGAACCAGTGGGAGTCCATGGTGTGCCTGGTCCAGTCTGTGGCTCCATGGGATAAGAAAAAGCTCGTCAAGAATGGATCTCTAAATGTGTTCCGCCTTATGGTAAGTAATTTGCACAACATCTACTTACCTCACTTAGTTTTACTTCCAATAGTGGTCTGAGGAAGCAGTAGTACTAATGATATGACTAGCAGCAGCTTTGGTATGATAGTGATACAAGCATAATTTTTAAGTTGGGCCAGTGATCGAACCAGCCAAGCCACTGGGTCAATATTTTTGTGGGTTACATATTATTATTTTGTTAGCTGTTCTTTCTTATTCCAAAAAGAATAGTAATGCCTAAACATGTTAGCAGTTCCATCCATTCGTACTCCACCCTTACAAACATGAGTTTTTAACTGGGATCTAGTAGAAAAAATGTTCTTGTGCATGTGGGAGATGCATGAGTTTGCTTGAACCAAGTGCCGCAGCTTGTAGGTGGTGGTAGACTAGATGATGATGCATAGTGCACCGATGTGTGTTTTTCTTCAGTTTGTGCAATCAAAGTATAGCCTGGTACTGTAGAGAATATAAAATAATCATTGGGATTATGGGAGTTTATGTGAATGGTTATGTAATTTGAGAAAAGTTCATTATAATTTGCATAGTGTTTAAAGAGGATGCACCGAAACATTCTGTTGGATTGTCTGAATCATTTTGTCTTTCATAGATCACGATTAATTAATGAAACCGTATTGAAGGGTTGCACCTCAAAATTTTGTCTTCTGTGATCTTTATTTCCCCAAACCGTATTGACTCACGAATATTATGTGGTATGTCTTGACATGAGAATTACATGGAATATTTCAGGAGTACAATGCAACAATTGAGTTCTATTGGGCTCCTTTCCTAGTTGAGTCAAACTCAGATGATCCAGACATCCATAGCATCACCGACCGAATGATCACGCCAACATCAATCGCCAAGCATGCAGCAAATTGGATAGGGGTGGACTATTTGATCTTCAACACTTACATTTGGTGGATGAACACCCCAAAGATGAAAATTGTGTGAGTTAACTGTTATAATCATGTCACAATCCTTATGAGCATGAAACCAGTTTACCTACCCAACATTGAGAGTTATGTGCAACATCATGGTATCCTTACCCATGTTATTTTGATTACAGGCCTGACGGATCCTTCACAAGGAAACCGGTTAAGTACGATGAATTGGATCGTGTGGTTGCATACCGACAGATCCTCGAGACATGGTCTGGATGGGTAGAAGAGAATGTAGATCCCAAAAGAACAACGGTCTTATTCATGAGTGTGTCACCAGTACATATGCAGTAAGCTCTCTTTGCCCCTGCAAATGCACACATAATTCATATCTGCATATATCAAGATTCTTCGGGTGATCCTAGGACATCATTAAGCTAGCTATCTTTAATTGAAATTCCATGTTATCTTCATACTTGAAGATTCTTCGGCTGATCCTAGAACATCATGAAACTGACTGCCTTGAATTAAAACTCTTTGACCGTTTCTTGCTGCAAATATCCCCCAACAGTGTTATTAGGATGAAAGCGAAGATGTTGGTAGTGCACATATGTGATACTGTGTTAACTTTTAGACCTTGTGCTATTGTTTCGGCACGGGCTGATGAACAATCCTTGACTTGTTACAGGAGTGAAGGCTGGGGCAGCCCTGACAACATAAAATGCTTCTCCGAGACACAACCAGTGCTAAATTACACAAAAACACTGGATGTCGGCACTGACTGGGATCTTTTCACGGAATCTCATGAAGTGACGAAGGCGATGAAGAAGGTACCCGTGCACTTCATCAACATAACCGCGTTGTCAGAGATCCGCAAGGACGCGCACACATCTGTGCACACGCTGCGACAGGGTAAGCTCCTGACAAAGGAGCAGCAGGCCAACCCACGCAAGTTCGCCGACTGCATCCACTGGTGCCTCCCTGGCTTGCCGGACACATGGAATGAGTTCATTTACGGCCACATTGTGTCGAGCCCTCTACAGCGGCAGATTGAGAATCAATCTGCAAGATGACAATGCATATACATCTGCTCGAAATCTGGTAGTTCCTGTTAGTACGTAAGATGGTTATTGTGGCCATATAATATATATTTTTTCTAGGTCTAGAAATCTATGCTGTTGGTTCACCTGGGGAGATTGGCTCGAAGGTACGCTCGCAGGATAGCAAACTGTAGCTATAAACAACCAAGATGGCCTGAGAGTTATTATACCGTCTGCTCGGACTGAGTGTGACTATTTAAGAGGAATGCTTCGATGCTTTTCATCTGAAAAGAATCTTATTTCACTTGATACTTGTACATAATTTTTTTCATCAAACTCTTTTCATGAGAATATTTAACTTTTTGGGCTGTAACAATATTCAAGAGCTTGCGCAGCATAAACTGCACTGATGTGTGGTAATAGATGCGTACCGGCACGTCTTTACATCAGCTTCATTAAAATGTTCTGTGTCGAATGCGTTTACCTGAAAATAACCTCTTCCCGAAAGTTTTACCCTGGATCTCCCCCCCCC